>JAOCZM010000056.1:4800000-6000000 GCA_026122235.1 Vinca minor
TTTGTCTACTTCATCTTTATATTATATTCTAGTTTTGTGGTGGAATTCACTCTAGAATTCCATCCATTTCATAACAGATGGAAAAATATCAAATAAGAACGCAAGCAAAGGTAGAAACAGAGTCTGCAATTACCAAACTCACCCCCACTATTAGCTAGAAATTAAAGGCTAACTAACATCTCTTTCAAATCTTATTATTGTTAGAGTAATATCCGTAACGTCTGTTAGTAACATAAATTAATGCTTGTTCGTTAATGTTATATGAATATTTAGTTAGCATTTATAATTAATTAACCTTTAATGTTGTTACAATTATGTATTAGTTACTAGTATTTAATTGGTATAGGTATCCTTGCAATGTTAATTAGTAGTGTATTATATAGTTACAAGTATAGGCAATGCCTTTGATTTTTTTAAAATTTGAATATTGCTAGTTTGCTACCTTTGCAATACTTGGTGCTTAATAAGCTAATTAAAGATACTTTGCAATGTGATACTAATATCTAATGGTTGCTGGTGTTTAATTGAGGAAGGTCTATCTATGTCATGTTTACAATAGTATCCCTTGGTTATTCATCTACAACCTCGAAATTTTTATTTGCAGCCATATATCATATATTAATAGTTTAGAGTGAAAATTTATTTATGACGTTACTCAGGTAATAATTTGGGGCAAAAAACCGTCATTCCCCGTGTATATTCCCATTCATTTACTCAACCAATCACAATTCGTCACGTGTATATATAATTGGAAGAAATGTTCATATAGCGAATTCTGATTGATTGGGGACATATATATGGATATATACGGGGATAGACGATTTTCACCCCTAATCTAATGGTCGATTGCCTAATTCGTAGTTCAAAAGATCAGAGATCCAACATAAAAAGGGAAAAAAATTATTCATAACATTATTATGATAATAATATATCTTTATCAATACTGGCAATATGAGTTGTTATTCATTTCAAATGTCTATTTATGATGCCACAAGAATAATTGTATTTATCCAAAGATAATGAGATTATGTACCGTTATTCGTATTCAATATTTTTTTATGATGTTATAATGTATTTATCAATAATGAGAATATGTGCCATTATTTATGTTTAATGTTTATTTGTTATGTTATAATATATTTATCGCTATACTGGCAATTATATTGTTATTCCTCTTTAATGTTTATTTATGATATTATAATGATGGTAAATATTAGTTATTAACAACAATAATTATTCTCATTTTTTAAAATTGAATATCTATTTTCTCATTTGCTTTGTATAGAAAAGTAAAAATTCAATATGGAATAAAAGAAATATTCCTTTTCAAATCTGATCAATTGCAAATTTAAAAATTTGTGACAAAAATAAAAATAAAGAAGCCAACCCACCTCATTTCACTATTCACCACAAAAACCCACCTCATTTCATAGCATATGCGATGAGGTTTGTTGTTGCACACGTAAGCAAGCACACGATCAAATAAAACCAAGAAGGATGAAGGTAAGAAAGGAGAAGGGATTGATTTGAATAATCTCTCATAAATATGTCAATAATATTTTAAAGAAATATGTCAATTTAAAAAAATAAAATAAATAAAGATGTAGAATTTAAAGAAAAAGAGGTGAAACTATAACGGAAAAATGATATGGACTAGGTTTATATAAACCTTGTGGTAAAAAACTCCCACATTATTATAGAGTATTATAGAGTTGTTTTTTTTTGTTGTAGTGATACGGTGAGTTTTGGGCTAAATTATCCAAAGTACATTGTAAAAATTATGTGTCTCGTTCCCTTTCCATTAATAAGAAATTGACATGTGTTAAATTTTTAATTAAAAATTATAACCTAAAAGAAATAGTGAAAAATTAACACATGACAATTTAATTTTTCATTAATAAAACAGGAAACGAGACACAGATGAGAATATACAATTTTTTGCCCAATGTACATGGTCAATATCAGAATTATACATTTACGGTTAGGTCTTAGTAGGAACCTATCAGAGTTGCTAGTAATTCAATAAAATTTTATAATGAGTACAATTTTGTATTTAGCGGGTATCAACTTTCACTATTCGAGTGAAAAAAAGACTACCGCAATTATATACTCGTGACAAATTATCCCACTAAATTATACCCGGAAGACAAAGGAATCTATTTTGATCACTAGATAGTCGCATTAGCTTGTTGTATATGCGTCTCAGGTGGGGGAGGGGTTTGGAAGAGGGAGTCCACAGTAGTGACGAAATAAGCACAAGGGTGTTTCCAGTTCACCACCGCTTAGCTTACGTTATTCGAAGCGGTTTCAGTTTCTCGTTTTCTTCTTTCTTTCTCCCACCGCTCCAAACAAACACAGTCTTATAATACTCCTACGTAGTACCACCCCTAAGATCATAGATTATCCGTACAACCTTATAATTATAAAAACATGCAGATTAATGTTTTATTATACATGGGTTTGTTTAGACATTTATAATAATCTACATTATAACAAAGATTAATGAAGAAGGGAGAAGGGTAGGGGGGGGGGGTGGGGGACGGATACTCCAATAAAACGACAGACCCCCTAAACAAACTCCATTGATTTCAGTTGCCAGAAATCAGAGCTTTTTCAACACCTGTACATCCTCTTCTTCCCCCACCTCATTTCTCCAATACGTCTTCCCCCCCCCCACCCCCCCCCCTCCCTCCTCACATCATCCCACCTCCTCAACTTTACCATTCATCCTCACTCCATTCAATGTACATTACACTTAAAAACAAACACTAACCATATTATTTTAATATAACCCTCTCTATTTATAATTTTAGTTACTAGCTACTATGACCTTTCTTTCCTTGTTTTTTTTTTCTCCATCTTTCTTCTTATAACCATTTAATCATATCTTTATAATAAGGTACATTGGATAGAAACAAATTAAAGAGAAACCCATATATGCATATCAACATTGCACAAATGTCACAACTGATCACCAGGAATTCACGACGTACAGATCGAATGTCACACCACATTGTCAGCTACTCTGTAAATTTATCAAGCACATGCTTACCAAATTCGGGCCAAAGATCCAATTAGCAATTAGGATCATCACTAGCACTAGTACTACTTTTGTCATTATTGGTATCTCCCCAACCCCCCCTCACCATTACTATTACTCTCTTCCCTCACTCACTCTCTACAAAAGGCACCAGAAACCCAAGACAAGTCCTCGCCCCAAACCCCATCAAAGTTCTGAAAAAGAGACTCTCCCTTACTGGCCCTTCCCACCAACCCTTAGTGATCAAAAAAAGTTTTCCATTATTAGGGAAATGGAGAGAACCGAGGCCTATGGATTCACAGCAGTTGGCCGTAGAACTACTAGGCAAGAATTGGAAATGGAAAGACAACTTTCCCTTTCAAATCCCATTCCAAGGCCTTCTAATTCCTTTAACCTTTCTCCAGCTGTTTTTCCACCTCATCATTTTTCCTCAACCCCCGGCGCTTCCTCTTCATCTGCCCCGCCTCTGGACCTTGTGGCAGCCACAGCAAGCTCCAGCTTGAGATCATTTGCTCAGAGGAGGAGAAGGACTATGTTCAGACAGCGGCGTTCTCCGTCTTCCTCATCCACTCTAGCTCAACGTTTCCATTCTCCAGGCTTCTCCAGGCTTCGACACGTGCCTCCCCCACCCCCGCCCCCACCAACTCTTCCCGCACGTGTATGTTCTTTCATTCTTTATCACCTTTCCTTTTTTATTCTTTTTTTTTAATGATTAGTTTATTACTTGATTTGGTATATTAATTTTGGTATATATATTAAAAAAAAGGGTACTTTTATTAGTTTGGAGTAGCAAGGAGGAGGTGTCAATTTATTAATCAGTCCAAGTAGATTTTAATACCTTGACTGGGAAATTTGTTTGTTTCCAGAATGAATTTTCTGTTCGTACTAAAAATTCTTTTCTGACAGAGACGATATAGAGCAGCCATTTTCGTACACCCCCTCGTCGTCATCATCGTACCTCGATCCATTTTCTTTTTTACTTTTTTTCCCCCCTCATCCTTAAGAAATTTGTTTTCTTGATTGTTAGTTTAATTCTTACATGATTCTTAAAGAAGCAGCAGCTATTCAAATTTCCCAGTAATGTTTTTTTTTTAACCTGAAAAAATAAAAAAAAACAAGGAGAGGGGAGATTGACGGTGCGGGGGGCCCGGAGGGGCTGGTTTGAGAAGGGAGGGGGAGCAAAAAATCATCTTTCAATCAGAGGGGGAGGGTGAATACATAGGTTTTGAATTATACGCGGAATAAATGTTTTTTCTTATACATACTGGACACATATTAGTTATTGAATGAGTTGCTATGACAAATAAATAAAATTTAGTCACTCATTAAATTAATTTATCTAAGAAAGAATAAATATTTCCCATATAGAAACAAAATATTTGTTCGGCACGATAACAAAATTGGAGATAGAGAGGCATAGTTTGGTTTAAGATCACATGGGCTTTAGTTTGAGTGAGGTCACTTGGCCTGGGGTTAAGTTTTGTCGTATTGGGCGGTGCTGACGGGGGATGCCCAATTGTTAATGAGGCCGTGGGTTAACTTGTTACGTCTCTCTTGACTTTTGGACGTAGCAGGCACCTCTTCCCTTTTATTTTCACTTTCTCCCAAATGTTGATCAAAATACATTTTATTTTTACCATTCCTTAATCACCCAATTAACGTTACATCATCCCCATCACATAATAATTTCTTGTGAGTTGTGTCCTCCAGAACATACCGAATTAGTAGTAAATCGTAAAACGAACACAAATACCAATTGTATATCTACTAGAATTTGCCCTTGCCCAAAAAAATGTTACATCATCTTCATCATACTGTATAAAAACTCTTCTTTTTCAAAGAGTACCCCAAGTCCAAATTAAAAAGTTAGACCAAAAATGAAAAAGGAAAACAAGATAAACTACTAAATAGGAGTAATTATCAAGGTTGAAATACCTTCAAGTTCAATACCAATGCCCTCAATTTTCCAAGACAATGTGAACTCCCTTTAATTAAATTCACTTTCCCAATTAATAAAGTGGGATGAAATTTATAGGACATTGACAAGTCTAAGATAGGAGTAAGACTAATGACTATTTCAAATGTTTGTGCCCAAGTTAAAGTCATATGTAGAAATACTTTTCAAAACAAGAAAGAGTACTAATTATCTATATAATGCTTTACCATTTCCACTATTTTTTTGGGGTGTCATTAGTTTGCCTCAATGTAGTCTTGATTTGGAGTTTAAGTCGTTATTAAGACTTAGAACCTTAATCTTCATAGCTTTCCGGTAAAAGAAAGGTCAAAATATAATGATCTATTAGTTAAATTAACTGACCACTCAGAACAACCAACACCTTTTAGCCGGTGACTATCAAGAGGTTGACAGGCGAAATGACCTCAAGACAGGAGGCGCCGCCTTCCTGTCATCGAGGAATATAGAAAACAAGAACTGCCTATGAAAAAGAAGAATGTAGCCGCGCCAAAAGTCGTGGATGCTCATGTAATCGTCGTTTTCTCCCTTTGTTAAGGGAATAAAAGTGCGGCGTGTAGACTGTTTAACGTCACCCTCTTTTCAATTCATTCCCTGTCGGAAAAGTTAAATGACGTATTCAGTTCAAGTAACAGCATTCGCGTCATACCTTTGTTTAGATTCGGAAAAGTCATAGGCAGTTAAACGATTAAAAGAGAGGCGTGTGTAGTTCATTGAATTTCCACATTCTCGTTTCATGCAACGTAGATGATATATATTTAGCATTTCCTTACGTGATCAAGAACTTAATAAGGAGTTCCCACGTGTCATGGCATTACAGCCCAGACGTTAAAACTCTCGTGCTCTTTTAGACCATAGGCTGATCCTTAATGCAGCCAATCAAATATGGAAATGTATTGTTTTTCAACCGCCAAAATGCAGGCGGTAGCCACTCAAGCTGCATAACTTGTAGTGTAACACATGGTCTTAACAACCTTTTCGGTTAGTAGGCTATTATACTGATACACATTTGCCATAACTGCATATACTAAACATCATTAATTAATCTAATTTTCCTAAGGTAGATAAGACTTGATCTCTGTTGATTTTGCACAACCTTTAGATGGTTATATTTTCAATATTTACTTAACTATTTTTTCCTTTTTGGCTGAATAGGAACTTGACAAAGCTGGACTAAGGTTTCTTTTCCTTAAGCACTTAAAGAACAGTGACGTGGGCTCTCTGAGAAGAATGATAATTCCAAAGGTTAGCATCTGAATTTTCTGATATCATAAGCAGATAGATATATTGACGAGTGAGGCAGAACAAGGATACGTAAAAAGCTTTATTAATTATTCAATTTCTGATTTCAATTGCAGAAAGCAGCAGAGGAATATATGCCCATACTTGAGAACAAGGAAGGGTTTTTCATTAGAATGGCTGATTTAGACGGGCAGCATATTTGGGAATTCAAGTTCAGGTATGATATGAGCATCAAATCTCGGTCCTCAGCCTTGTATTGTTATCTGAGACTTTTAGATTTACGCTCACATAGTCATGCAGGAGTGCCGATGCTTAGTAGGATGTTTGAGATGCTAATTAGTCATCTTCCGTGCTATCTAAAGTTATTCTCATTTTTAATAAAGAATGTCGAATTGAGTCATTAGACTGTTGCACAGTCCTTTAGATTGTCTTTTTGAAGTGATGAAGATGCCTAGTTCGTAACTGTAATTCGTTTACACTGCAGATTCTGGCCAAACAACAACAGCAGAATGTATGTGCTTGAAAATACGGGTACAACTTCCATAGCCTCTTTTGCATACGCGTTTCTTTCTCGTCTGCTATTTGTGAAGTCCATCAGTTAAACAGACTTGTTTAACGACATGTTGAATCTCTTTAGGGGATTTCGCTAGGACACACAGCTTAAGAAATGGAGACCAAATTCTGGTGTATCAGGATTATCAGAACGGCCACCTTGTATGGAAGTGCCCTTTTCTTCAATCTGTACAATTCTAGAAATATTGTATACTGTAGTAAACAGGGGTATCTTCTAATTTGATCACTAATAAGTTATCTGATATATGTGTACTTGATCAGGTCATTGAAGCTAAGAACTGCCCAACCACAGAGGGGAGACACAACGATCAAGAACCTCAAGACGGGTCCTCAAGCGAAGATGCAAGCAATGTTGTCCAAGGTGGCCAATATTATGAGGTAGATACATCCAATCTCTTTCCTGCGAACTTCCCAAGCGGAGAGGCAAGCAATGTTGTCCAAGGTGGCCTTGATTATGAGGTAGACACATCCAACCTCTTTCCTGAAAGCTTCCCAGGAATAGATGATTCGAGCTCGTTCATCTATGATCATACGATCTTCTCGGATAACTCCCCATTTGACTTTCTGGGAGGACCAATGAACAATTACTCAAGGGCAGGAGATGAGGCGGCACCCTTCGCATCTAACGATAGCCTGTTCTTCTCTGATTTCTTCAATGCTTTCTAATGGTCTCATAAAGTAAGATCATAATAGTATATTCTACTAGTCAGTGCTTATGTTTTTGCTTTGTAATTGGACAAAAAAACTGGGATTGGCTTTTGATCTTCTTGTCTGTGCATGCGTATGTATTTAGTAACCTTTATTATGGAAGAAACTTGTAATATTATTATACATTATGTGTTTCATTTGGCCAGAAGTGTTCTTATTTGCCAATACCAGATTACAGTGTAAAAGAAGGTCATCTCAATTAATAATGGTTGTAATTGGAGAACGACTTGCTTGAACTTCTGTTCGGTTCCTCTTCCTTTTTTTTCCCTTTCCAAACCTAACTATAAAATCACTTCACTCACAAAGTCGGTCCATAACACCAGAAGCTTAGGCATCCAGAATTCAGGAATCCGACTGGAACAATTACAATATCATAGAGCATCAATGGAAATAATCATAAGACTAAGCAAAGGCAACTGTATACGGCAGAAACACAATAAACTAATTGAGATATGCAACTTCCATGCCTTCATGTGACAAGTACAAAGAATCAGCAAACACAAACTGAATGTAAACTAAGCAAATCGCTTGAGTTTGTGGTAGCACAAGTTCTTCCTATTATTCTAGTCATTGAATATATGATCAAAATACCAAATTGATAATTTGCATCTACTCTCTACAAAAACATTTTGAAGTTCTAAAATTCATGGAGATGCATACCCTCTCCAGGATTACAAAATCAACAGAACTTGAAACAATGTCAGACTTCTATAAATGCAAACAAAAATAGTACTCTTAAAGCACTAAAATCCGATTTTTTAAGCACATAAACTATTCAAAATTTATTGATCTTTTGGAAAGAACACAGTCTCAATGCTTTCGAGGAAACTTGAAGATTTTTAAATTGACCCCCTACGCCTTTGCTACCTCCGCGGGGGCGAGGACAGGGGCTGGCAGGGGAGCAGGACCTCCCGTCGTGGGCCTGAAAACCCAAGAAAAATTTACCATGTTAGCATGAAAGATGGAAGGGATCCTCAACAAACAAATTGTACAAAGCAAAAGAGCTTCACAGGAGAACACAAAAAAACGGAAGCAACAAAGACAACAGTGATCAAGAGTCGAGAAAACAACTTACAATCCGACAAAAACTTTGAAAGCATCATAGATTCCCCACTGGGCCCCAGTGAGAGTTCCAATCATGACAATACGGAGAGGAAGCCCGCGAGTGAAAAGACCCAACAGCCCAAGTTTTTTCACAGCCTGTAGGAGAACAGAAAACAGAAGGTCAATTTGTACAACTCAATTGCTGGAAAAACTGGTCAAGAGAAAATTGAAGGGATACTAAAACTCACATCTCCAACAGTGGCACCCTTGGCGTTGTTGAGGAAGGAAACAAGATTGTCTGCAGGATGTGATACAATAGCACATAACACACCAGCCACATATCCACCAGCAAAGCTCACACCGAGCTGCAGTGGTTTGCTGCACTCACTTTTAGGTGTAGGGATGGCATACTTGTAGAGCATCTCCACAATAGTCTCAAAGGATGCAAACTTCATCATAGTATCTGTAGGGAAGGATGGTTAGTCAAACATTCCTACAGTTATATTGTTCTATAAAGATCTGAGAAGGCCAGTGGCAACAAATCAAGAAAATAGACACAAAAAAAAAGATTAAATCCTGATATAGAGAATCTGCAAGAACTGTTTCCATCCGCTGGACTCACTTTCCAGTTTCCAATCATAATGCAGGAATATCCAATTACCATCTTTACCTTAAATGCACTCGTAAAAATGCAAGGATAGGACACAGTTAACTAATTACAAGTAACCTGAAACTTTTCAACTGTCACTCGGATATGAAATCATATACCAAGTGCAATATGCAAAAGACAACAAATAGGTCTCCTAGTATGCTTCATGCAATGTTCTGATGGTAAATGAAGAGTGACATATGAGAGGGGTCAGGGGAGATGTAGAAAAAAAGGGTTCAAAGCTTAAAAACCATGGTAAGATTGTTCATAAATCAGAATAAACGTGTCAAACAGTAGATAATATGCAAATTCAAATGTGAAAAGACCAGACAACTACATAAAAGGGGACAATAGATGTGGAGCAAAAAATAAGAATACAATAAAGCATCTGGAAGAGAAACTGATTTCGAGATGCCTCACTTACAAGGAATTTGACGCCCCCACAAAGGAACCAATCCCTTGTACAGCCTGCAAAAATATCAACATGATGTAAAATATGAAGAAAAAAATATTTATTCTTATTCTTACTATACTAGAAATAGCAAACATACCCGAGAGCACCCTCAGATCTAACAAACTTAGGAAATCCATCTGAAAGTCCCCTAGCAAAACCAGGCTGCGTCTGCACACGAACTTTGACAGCCTCCATTGGGCACAGAGCAATATCTGCAATAACCTCTGCAGAAGCTGAGCCAGCAAGATAGATCAGAGTCTTGTACTTGGCAGCGTACTCAGGTCCAGCAATATCAGAGTAGTACTTCTTGAAGAATTCATAGAACCCAAACTTGCAGGCACCCTGAGCACTATAACCAAGCAGTGTTGGCACCCAACCCCTAAAGAATCCCCTGACGCCCTGCTCTTTCAGCAGCACTCCAAAGCCAGATGAGATGCTCTTGTACTTGGCTGGGTCAATCTAATGAAGGAAAGAGACAGTTAATTGATATGCAAGATGAAAAGATTCAAGGAGAAAAGGATAAAAGGTTATATTTAAAGTCATGGATAAACGCCAACGGAGAACAAATTCAATATCAGTTGAGCAGAAAAAGGCATATTTCGTAACGTAGCCTGTAAACTTCATATCTCTGCATAATGGCTCTCGGATACGCAACGGAGAAACCAACACAAAGTTGACTAACATAGATATTTAATAGTAAGGCCTCGATAAACAAAAGATTATAACACGAAACTTTCCAAAAGTTCAAAAGGAAAAACACCAATTAGTGAATAACTTGAAATCCAGTCTTCACAAGCCTCCAAGTCCTAATCCGTGAACATTTACGAAGTCTGGAGAATATAACTTAAGCAACTAATAAGATTGAAAGTAACTAATAGATATCTAGAAGCTAGACACAGATCTAAAGCACAGCTACAAAAAAACTAATAACAGTCACGATCTTGTAACACTCTTGTAACATTTAATAATTAATAGTTATTAGACTTTAGGTTACATGAATACAAAAATTCATTATTATGGCGTTAAAGAAGATCGGAACCGAAATAATAAGCATAAGTAAAATACAATAATAACAGATGAAATTTAATATATATGAGTAAACAGAGGAAGATCAAATAATCAAATAATAACACTCCGGATCTCTGTAAAATTTCCTAATTATAGCCTTTTTAAGGCCTAGAGTTTACTAATTAGAGTTTATAAAAATTTCAGAAGATCCGAACCGAATTATAAGAGCCTTACAGAAGATCCAAAACCGAAATAATAAGCAGAAGTAAAACAACCATAATAGATAAAAATGAAAATATAGTGATCGTTTAGATCTGAAGAAGAGAGACCTGCATATTACACTTGACGAGATCAAGAGGAGTGACGGCCATGTGAGTGAGACCACAACTTAAAATTCCACCAAAAGTACAAGCAGCGTAGAATTGAGGAGAGTACATCTCGATCTTTCCAAGAGGAGGCTCTGATGGTGCCGGAATCATGAAGCTTCTCTTAGAAGGAGTGGAGTTGAAATCTTTCGGCATCGTTGAAGAAGAATGAATGGTGTTGAGAGTTGCTAGGGTTTTGGAAGAAGAGTAAAGGAAAGATGGGAGAAGAGATTGACGGCGTGAGGTGTCCATTGACGGAGAGAAGAAAGGGGAAACGGAAAATGGATCTACCTAGTCAAATTACGGCGTCTCCCGATTTCTTTCCCTCTCTGTCTGAAGCTTTTTTTTTAAGAGAAGAAGAAGGGAAATGACCAAGTCAGCTTTTTTTATACGGAGACCCAATCCAATGTATGGAAGGGAGAACCGGGCCGCCCTTGTGAGGCCCACGCAAGCCCGTTTTACTTTTCTTTAATTTACCATTTTGGACATTCATTTTTTCTTCATCATTGATTGTGGAGCCCGCCACTATTTCCCAACCAATGAGCCTTTTCTTCCTTTCCTACTACTATTAAAGTTCTTTTTTCATTTCCCAAAAAACAAAATTCTATATTTTTTTGTCCCTTTGAGTTTTTGAGGGGTGTGTATTAACCTTTAAAAAAGAGGGGGGAAAAAGGGGTTTATTTGGTTTCACCACGTCTAATAAATAAAAAATTGTACTTTGATCTCACAATTTTATTTACTATTATAAGCATTAGTTTTAAGATAATTAAAATTGTTACAAAAAGTATTTTATGGCTACAAAATTCAGAATATCCTCTCTAACATTTTAATAAAATAATAATATAAATGAACATTTCCAAGTGTACTCGGAGGATGGGCTAACCAAACAATGTTCCTCGAAATGGAGGACATGATTCTGGCCGGATATAAGAATATCCTTTAACTCTATACTTCAAATGCCTTATGGGAATTGAAAAACTAATTAAAGAATGCAGCATGGAAATGATATTTTCTATCCTTTTTATTCTATAAATGGATACATCTTAATATCTTTAGCTAGTAGTTATGTAGAAAAGCTAAAATATTGACGACTTTGGAATATCTAATGAGAGAGTAATTTTGATTACTACTGATAAATTGGATATCTCTGGAGAAAACCTGAACTTGGATTAGTTCAAGAACAGGAATCCCTTTTTTAGATGTCTGCTTGTGTACTACTACATACTCCTGGTGCACAATAGATGAGCATTTCTAAGGCATCTTTCCCCCCCTCATTCAGAATTCTACACAAGTCTTCTTTTTCAACAACTAGCTGCTTTTCTATGCTAAGAATCCAACAAGTTACTGTTCGCAAGAAAATAGGAAAAAACAAAATCCTTGACAATTGCATATAGAATAGATCCCTTGTCTTCAATTTCTGGCTACACCAATAAAGACTTCCTTTAGAAGCTCTTACCTGGTCCACCCCAAGCTCCTCCTAACAAGGCCACGGGTTGAACTGCTTTAAACCCCAGCTGACCTGCAGTTAAGATCAGGGACAAAGTTCAGTCATGCGAGCACAGGTCAAATCCCCGTTTTTTTTTAAGGAAAGTACTAAACGTGAAACCAGTTCTTCATTATCAAGTTTGTTACTTATTGAACATTTACAGGCTACAGAAGATCCCTGTTCTTCGAGCAAAAGAAAGAATACATTCTTGATAACCTATAGTTGATGCTAGAAAACCTCGACTATGACTCCACAGTTGGAAAAAAGGATATAACTAACTGCTTCAGTAATCCATCTAGATCTGATGCAAGAAAATACATTCGTCTAACTTTCAAGATTTCAAATGTTCCGCTCTAGGCATTCAAACACATTTCCGGAAGAAAGTAAAAACCAAAACGAGAATGCATATGTACGAAAATGGATAAACTCTACCTGGCAACTTGAAAGGGATTATACTAGTCTGGTCAAGACAAGGGTAAAGGCAGCACTGGAGAAACTATTGTATCTTCAAAATAAACCAAAAGTTCTAGTTTGGTGCTTCTATCCAGGATAACTCTGAACAGTCACTGGCCAGCTAAATGGACCTCTCTATTCTTGGCAATCAAACACAAAAAGGCTCTGCTTCTTCTCATCCCAGCCTCTCTATTCTTGTCATTTCTTTCTCCGTATTAACAATCTTATAGATTGCAGGAGGATGTAGCAGGTGTGAAGCCACCTAACTCTTTAATGTGCAACTCAAGATTATCTTAAAATTTTCAGTTCAATTTTTCAGAATCACCAATAGTCCCCACATGAACATATCCCATCTCTGAAATGGTGAAACCGTTTTGAATCTCTAACCACAAGTTCTCGTTCAACAATCTTTGAAATCAATTTTATTGTTGTATGACAGTCGATACAAATTCTGAGATTCTTTATCACCTGGATCGTGGTACCAGGAACCGAATTCAGAATTCCAAAAGCAACCGCTAGCTTCTCACTGTGAACTCGCAACATGATTCCCTTTTCTTCCTCATCCACATCATGAACAACGGATGTTATATTGGGTACATAACCAGCTTCCTGCAGCTTCAGATTTAATTCTTCCAAATATGCATAGATCTTCTCACATTCAGGATGTTCTTTATCCCCCACCAAAAACACATGAACAACTCCTTTTAGTTCTACCAAACTGAAACCAGGCGGTTTGGCCAATCCATGGCTTTTCATATAAATTCTCATCCTCTTCACATCCTCCCACCTTCCAGCATCAGCATATATGTTTGAAAGCAAGACATAATATCCACAATTGTTTGGGTCTAACTCAAACAGTTTCCTGGCTGAAATCTCCCCCAGCTCTACATTATTGTGCATCCTACAGGCTGCAAGAAGAGAGCCCCAAACAACAAAATCAGGCTGGACCTTCATTTCCTTGATCAAATCATAAGCCCTGGAAAGGAAACCAGCACGACCTAAAAGATCAACCATACAACCATAATGCTCCTGCCCTGGTTCTATAGAAAACCTCTGTTGCATGGTTCTAAACCAAAACCATCCTTCATCTACCAAGCCAGCATGGCTACAAGCAGCTAGAACTGATATTAAAGTTATATAATTTGGTCTCACTCCTACCCGGTTCATGTCATAGAAAACTTCAAGAGCTTCCTTGGCTTGGCCATGCATTCCGTATCCAGCAATAATTGCAGTCCATGACCTCACATTCTTTCCCTTCATCCGATTGAATACTTTCCTTGCCATCCCTACCCTCCCACACTTGCAATACATGTCAATGAGTGAGGTACCAACATAAAGGTCATCCTCCAGTCTCATTTTTATGATCTATATAAAGCAAAAATAAAAAAATGAGAAGTGAGTGAAAAAAAAAGGAAATATTTGAAAAGATGAAACAGACTAAATAGTTGGCCTAGCACACACACCCCACACCCCCAACCCAAAAAAAAACATTAACAAAAAATTTCAGGAATACTTTTGATTGTGCGTTGCAACCTCAAAAATTATCTAAGAGTTATAACTAGTACACAATTATTGTGTCTACAAGTGAGATAGCTTGATAAACCATATAATAACAAATTAAATGAACTTCACCGGGAATGGAATCAAATATCATAACTGGACGAAACAGTCACCATTGCCAAGTTTGGTTTTGCAACAATTGAGTACTGAAAACAATATTATTTTCCCAGATAGCAAACTAACAAGTACCTGATCATGTACACACTTGCCCAGTTGAAGGGCACCAGAATGAGCACAAGCCAACAGGACAGAAGATAAAGTCACAGCATCATAACGAACTTCGCCATCGCTCACCATTGAACGAAATAATCCAAGAGCCTGTGTTGATAATCCATGTTGTGCATACACTGCAATCATTGTATTCCAAGAAACTACATCCTTCTCAACCATTCCTTCGAACACCTTTCTAGAAACATCCACCTCAACACACCTAGCATAGGCCTCAATGAGAGTATTTCCAACTGCCAACTGGTCTTCAAGACCCACTTTTATCCCAAACCCATGAACCCCTTGTGTCGTAGTCCTCTGCGAAATACGAGAACAAGCAGATAAAACAGATACCATAGCAACTGAATCAAAACACACTTCTGTCTCTTCCTTCTCTACTCGACTTTTATCAGTTAAAAGCTCTTTAAACAACAACAATGCATCCCCGGGGCGGTCATTTTGGACATACCCATTAATCATACTAGTCCAAGACACTACATTTCTTTGAGGAATTTCATCGAACAGGATTCTTGCATCATCTAAATGACCACATTTAGAATACATATCAACAAGAGCAGAGGATATAAAGATATCGGATTCATAGCCAAAGACAATGGCTTGTTGGTGAGCTTGTTTGCCCAAAACAAGATCGCGGATAGAAGAGCAAGATTTAATGGTGCATGGGAAAGAAGAACGATTTGGTTTGAGAGAAAGCTTTCGCATGGAAGAAAAGGCTTGTAGGGCCTCAACTGAGTTGCCGCTACGAGCTAAATCTGCAATGATGGAATTCCATGAGAAGACATTGGTTTGATCTACGTAATTGTTGAACAAGCTTGTGAGATTATTAGAATTTGTTGATGAAGAAGAAGAAACATGGCGGGAACTGATTCGGAATGAAGAGGAAGTACATCTAAAAACATTCATCGTTACATTTGAAAATCTCATATTCGGGTCTTATATATAATAAGATAGTTCTAATATGGATCAGTCCATTGTCCAGAACTGGCCAAATCACTACAGAATGGTCCATGGTCCATGTGTACCGGTCCATATCAGAAAAATTCATATATAATATAACCCAATATCGGAAAACTTTATCCCGGGTGAAACCGGATAAATGGATCCGGTCCACTTTAAGACACAAACAACCACTCCGACCCTCTCAGTAGATTGTGTCTCATATCTGTAACTGGGCCGGAGTAGTTATTTATGTCTTGTAAGTTCCGAATTCATTGAACCGATTCCACTTTCCAGTTTCCCGGACCTTCTTAATTATTAGTATGATTAATTTCTATGTCTCTTTATATCACTGACTCCTATCACCGACTCTGAGTTGTCAAACATCTACTTTTCTACAATGCATTAGAGATCTCTATAGTGTTTTAAGTACTGAGTAGCCAACTCCTAGCATTTCCACCACAATGTTGTTGTATCCCTTTATAAACCGTACATTGAGTAGTGAGTACAATTATAGGTGGAGAGTTAATAGGAAAGCATCAAGAGTAGTAGTAAACTGAGTAATATACATGTGCAATACTTATTTGTCCACCCAAAACCAGAACTACATTTCTGATTCCATAATGATATTTTTTTTTACTGCTACAAAATAAACGAATCACTCTGCAACCATGATCTTTAACTCCAGTGACATTTTACATCTTCTGGAGTCAACAAACTTTGGGGGGAAAAAAAATTAATCTAGAAAACGTTACAAGAACTGCATCAATCAATTTCTTTCTTGTACAAAATACAGTTTAAGGCCGTAATAATTCCAACATTAACGAAGGGTAAACAATCGGAGTTCTTGGTTGTGGTTTGTGAATCACATATAACTTACTAGAGCAGCCTAAGATGTGCAGTATCATTTAATCTCTTTATCTGCCATCCTGTTTTCCATGAATGTTGCAACACTGTGACTGAAGAATCTTCTATGCAGATTTTATTCGACATTGCTGCACTGCACCCAAGAATGCCAGTTATAAGACACCTTGTTGGCGTTGAGTGAGTGAAAACACCGATGCATGAAGATACAGAAGAAGGGGCGGCACTCCTGGCATTAATGTCGGGTATGGAGGAGGCCTGGCTCATCATGGGTTCTCGAGGGGACATCTCATCATCCGCTTCCTGATGATCTCCGGTTTTAGTCACGACGATCTGAAGCCTGCTCTTACCGGACTTCTTCCTCGGTAGCCCCTGTCTATGCCTATGGAGGACGTCATAATGGGCAGGAGGTTGGAGAGAAGGCCCATCTCTGTCATGAATAGAGTTTGTAAATGCATGAGAACTGCGATGTGGAAACCCCTGGTTCTCATTCTGATCTGGTGGTGAGAAGTCCGATCTGAACTTTTCAGGCAATGCCACGATTGTGGTGTTAAGGAACTGAACCATTCTGAACTCGACCTGCCTAAGTGATTCT
Organism: Vinca minor; assembly: GCA_026122235.1. Lineage (NCBI taxonomy): Eukaryota > Viridiplantae > Streptophyta > Magnoliopsida > Gentianales > Apocynaceae > Vinca > Vinca minor. The sequence continues at coordinate 4,817,178 of JAOCZM010000056.1, forward strand.
CCAGATGGTGCAGAAAAATCAGGCTGGAATCTTTCCATTAAACTCACTGTTTCCGGAGTAAATATGTCTGATCGGTGGCAACCCTCCCAATGTCCTTGACTCATATCTAGAAGTGCATCTGAAGAGTGTATCTGTTCCTCCACAAAATTCATTTCCTGCAAACATTTGATATGTGGCCAAATTCAGGATTACTATAAGTAATTCGAAGATCGTGAGAATAGTTAAAGTTTCTTGCCGAAGCAGTAATTTGATGGAAGAAAAACTATGTCAGATACCGACAACTGGATTCCAGTATAAATTAGTGATCAATACTATATCACTAGCCATCTCATGTAGCTTTCAATCTCTTATTTACTGTCTTCTGCATATATGAAATTACACCATAATTCCTTATCTTAACTATTTTCTTTTGACATAGTCAGTCATCCTTGTAGATTTATTTGCGCCTTGACAAGATTGTATTCAGCAAAATGCTAACTAAGGAGCTTTATGCATCAAGAACTTAATTCATCAACCACAAAGAAAGCAAAGGTAATGTTCAATCACAAGAATGCAACATAACAATGTTAAATTTTCCCTTGACAAAAATCTATAGTTTAGAAACATGTCAAGATAGAACGTTCTATATCCAAAGAAGAACCAATGGAAGTACAAGACACAAAAAAGATTCGGCTTTTCTGAGAAGTGTATGAATATTCATGTTAAAGCGTGTGCGCACACGCACACACACACCCACACAAACTTGAACCTATTAATAATAGGGCTCATAGATATCTACAAAGCTCCAGCTGCATGGTTCAAGGAGGACCAAGATATAGAAAGATACACGAGCCATCAAGACTAATTAGGTATATATATCCATGAAACAATATGTTTATGAATCTAATAACTAGACAGGCACCCGAGGAAAATGTCAGCAGGGCCCTCCTCTTCCACTAATTAAATGAAAAAAGAGTTAAAATAGTTGAAAAGAAAAAGACAATACTTGGATATATCCATGACAAGATATGCTCTCTGAGCTCATACCAACATGCAATTTTTTATTTGAACATCTTAAGTTCAAGTCTAATTGCTGTGAAATCAAGATTTGCATGGTAAATTTGGAATTGTTTATAGGTTAGAGGACACGATGCAGCTAAAACTCTGCACATATCTCGGAAGAAAAAAATATTAATATCATTAGACCCAGTCTCCTTCTTGGTTTCTCCTAATAGTCCTTTACTCCTTTAGTTGTCCATTCTGGGTACTGTTACTTAATATACCATAAACATAAATAGGTCCAGTAGTATCTTTCCAAAGTTGTGGTGCAACAAGAAAATAAGCATAAATAACAGAAAGCATTTGTTCAGTGGTTATAGCCAACAACTAAAGTTACAAATGGAGCTTAACTAATGATGTAAATATGCAATGACCAGATGAAGCTTCAGCACAGGAAGGATGATCATCAACACAGTCTAATGAAATCAAATTATTTAGTGAAAAGAATTGATCTTGCACACGGTAAAGAACATAACATTATAAAATCAAGGAAAGTAGACCGCTTTAGAACAGATGCATTGATTGTAATTTATTTACTACTCCCTCCATTCCTAAATATAAGACTCTTTAGACAATTTGAAAAAATTAAGGAAGTTGTCATTTACACTTAAACTTCCAATATTACCCCCCACCCTCCCTCTCTCTCACTTCTATGTCATAAAGAAAGAAAAATGTTGAGGGTATAATTGGAATAAATTGTTGACAACTAATAAAAGAACCTTAAACGACAATTAATTTGGATACCTAGATATCTCCTAAACGACAATTAATAGGGAATGGAGGGAGTAGTTAACTATATAGAACTCATCACACACATTGGTTTCTTTCATTATTGTCGTGCAACAAGAAAATAAGCATAAATAACAGAAACGCTCGTTCAATGGTTAAAGCCAACAACTAAAGTTACAAATGGAGCTTAACTAATGATGTAAATATATGCAATGACCAGACGAAGCTTCAGCACAGGAAGGATGATCATCAACACAGCCTAATGAAATCAAATTATTCTGTGAAAATAATTGATCTTGCACACGGTAAAGAACATTACAATATAAAATCAAGCAAAGAAGACAGCTTTAGAACAGATGCATTGCTTGTAATTTATTTACTAGTTCACTATATAGAGCTCATCACTGGATCTAAACTAAGATCACACACATTCTTTCTTTCATTATAGGAACCATTCATTACATTTGATCATTTAAAATGGAATACAGTACATACTCCCGTCCCAAATTGAATGTCCGCATTTGACTTTACTCAGAATTAATTAGAGTGGCTTGACAATGTGTAAGTTAGAACAATATCCCTAAATATACAATGGCGGATCCAAGGGGTGTGACAGTTTAGAGATAAAATACATCCATTTGAAGAAAGTGAACATTCATTTTGGAACAAAATAAAATAGAAAGTCGACATTCGATATACCTGGCAAACCAAGAGAGCAGTAGTTCTTGCCCGATCCAAAGGAGAAGTATAAACAGCATTGAATCTCACACCTTGGGATTTCAAGAACACAGCCAAAGCTCTAGCCTGGCGTTTCCCATTAGGCGTAAGAGCAGCCTCAGGACATCTCCCGGAAATCAAATCAGGTCTCAATTTCATATGACATTCCCCATGACAAATCAAATAAACCTCCGTAACACTCCTATAATCATCGTCACCCATCATCATCACATCAGAAGAAGACGAAAAGCTAAGAGGAAAGTGCGGCTGCTGATGATGAGAAGGAGGAGCGAGGACATTGTAAGGGTCCCACACTTTAATTGAAGGACCAAGACGAGGTGTACCCAAAGAAGAGAGCTGTGGGGAGAGTGGCGAAGCAGAAGCGTGGCAGGGTAGCATTTCTGGTTCTTGTTCTAGAACCTTCTTTACAAGTGTTCCGCCAACATTGGTTAATTGTCTGATTTGATGATGGTCGGACATTATATTGTGTGGGTCCTGATCATTATCATCTTCTTGTTCTTCTTGTTCGGAATCGGAATCATCTGAAGGGACTTGTACGGACTGGGAAGATCCCATGTAGATCCCCTCTGATCTATGTAATTGGGATTTAGCAAGAATTATCTGATTCAAGAACTTGGTTTTGGGGATCTAGATTGAAGTGGAGGAACTGCAACTGTGGATCCAGACGGTAGAATTTGTTGATTGAGATTTGGGTATGTAGTAGGAGTAATTCATTTCCTGGTTTGGCGTATGGGTATATAACTGTGGCTCCCGCTAGGGTGGATTTCTGTAACTGGTAATTTTAACTGAATACCGGTAATTAGGGGGTATTGTATTTTCCTTTTCCTTTTCCTTTTTCCCAAGGGGCAAGGGAGATGATCGAATGTACATTTGTTAACTAAATATTTTGTTATGATTTTTAGGAACAAATGAGTTAAGGGGCTAAGTTAACAATTAGCTACAGTGTGGAACAAGTTGTTCCACACCGTGCGAAACAAATATTGGTTGTCGAATCACGAATCGGACGGTTGAAATTATTTAGGTGTTAATACCTATTTTAAAAAAATGTTAAATTAAATGATCTCAACCGTCCAATTAATTATCCGATATTCAATATGTGTTCTGCATGGTGCGAAATAAATTGTGTTCCGCACTATAGCCAAGTCGGCTAAGTTGTCCTTATTTATTACTCTGTGGGAATTGGCTGAACTATTAGGGAAGGGGAAGAGTCGAGGTTGAATCCGAGTAGAGGAAGGGTAACTGTTAGGATGAGTAAAGTTATAGAGGATATGACAAGATTACAATTCCACCATAATGTTCAAGTTAGTTTAGATTCTGGAGAAATTAATAACTTAGCGTAATGATTGAGAGTTTGTTGAACGTGAATTAAATGGCACGCATTTATAGAGGACGATGTCTAATGGGATATTTCAATACCTTGTATAAATCGAGGTGCGGCAATGCTAATTTTTATTATGATTTTAACACCGCATTTTCGTGGACTATTCACTCATCTCGGTATGACTGAGTGACTTCTATGTGCTTGATCTCAATTGCCTGAACGTGTTTATACCTTAGTCAAACCCCAAGAAGAGGCTACTAACTAGGCCATGTGATGGTATCATTACATTCTCTCTCACAAAAGTACTATGACCCTTACATTTATATGTGGACGCACTTGAGATGCAGGGGTATGTAATTAGAGTAACTATGTCCTAAAACTATACCATTACATCACCTCTTATAAAAAATACGGTGGCCCCGCGTGAGATGCAGGGGCTTGTGGTTGGGGTAATTAGGTAGTGCGATTCTATGCAGAATAACTTTTTTTTAAGTATATACGGAACGACTCATAACATATGTTCTACACGGTAAAATAAGAACATGCGTTCCGCATGGTAAAAACAGAATAGGTGTTTTGAGGTTCATAACATGTGTTCGTTTTAAATCAATCTTAACCGTCATTTTTAATCCAACAGACTAGGGAAGTTCCGCACGTGCGGAATTTACTCTGTTTTGCACTGCAGATTTTGTGAGATATGGCTGCACGTGCGGTAATTAGACTCTATAATGGTCCATATCTCACAAAATCACTATAAGTGTTACATGGGGTACACATATGAATGCAGAGGTCCGCAGTAATTTTGTGAGAATGGAAACCAATAATATTGTGGACCCGCGTGAGATGCAGGTAGGGATGGCAATAGGGGATGAATTTGAGATTTGGACCGGCCTAACCCAATCGGGGATTCCTCGGTTTAAGTTGGGGATGAATTTGGTCTTGCTAGCGGGGGCGGAGGCGGGTGAAATGATATCCCATGCCCTGCCTCGTATGGCCCGTCTAAAATACTAGATAGAAAAAGGATAAAATACCTAAAAAATAAAATATACATCTAATTTGGAGAAGATCGCGTGAATCAAATTCTTTCCGGGTCTCCTCCTCCTAAAATATATGGTGATGTTGAATTTCCTAATAGGATTGAGAAAGTTAAAAAGTCTTGCATTAATTTGTTTAATGAGTACAAGTAAAAAAATGAGAAGCAACCAAATAGACCAACAAGTTTTTCGACTTCTCAATCTTTGGTTCTTGGGAAGAGGTCACATGTCTTGCAAAGTGATATGTATTATGTTTTTGGGCGGAAAATGAGCGGAGTCTACAAATTAGTATCATTTAGTGAGCAAACTAATATCAATTTAGATTACACTGTTAATTTTAAAGACATTAAATATTTTATTTTACAATTATATATCATTTTTTTCAACGTTCTATTTGGGGGATTTTTGTTAAAAAAATTCACTATTTTTTTTCTAGTCGAGCTTGAGCCTCCAGTGGAACAAAAGTAGGAATTTGGGGAAAAAAATTCCCGTTTTTTCCCAGTTGGAGGTGGGCCTCCACCTGAGATGGGGATGGGATGCCCATCCATCCCCAGTGATGGGGTTGGACCGGGGATGAGGATACGATGGAAGAGGCAGGGCTGGGGCTGGAGATCATAGTATCCGCCCCACCCGGCCCCATTGCCATCACTATATGCAAGGGCCTATGGTGAAGTAATTAGGCCCTAGGATGACCCCTCTCTTACAAAACCAATAATACCTTTCTATAAAAAAATCTTCTCTGTAATAATTTAATGTTACGAAAATTAAAGGAATTTGTTGGCCCCTTCTCCCCCATCAGGAAGGCCTATGTCGCGAGAGCCAGCAATAAAGAAAAAGGTTTCTTTTTGTACCCCAATACATCTTGCATGTATAATAGTATCATAAAATGAAAATATGTATGTTTCCAACACTTAAGATTTACCTCATCAAGTGCCAGATATGAATGTTTTATGAATTTCATACGGGACTACTTAATTACCTAAAGTTCACTTTTGGTAAAAACTCTCTTACCGGTCTCCGCACTTATATGGTCCATTGGTCATGTCCTTGAAACTCTCATCTAGCCTCCAGGGACGATTTCAGGATATTTTTCGTCAACTATGTACGTGTAGGAAATAGGCAGATTGGTGAATTTTGTCATTTAACAATATGCGATTCGTGATTTTGATCCCTGTTCTAATTTTGTTTTTTGTTTTTAGAACCTTAAACAATTTGCGTTTGGTGATAATAGTCCTTCCGTCTACGGCTATTATAGTCAACCGTCAGTCAACAAACATTTAAATGAAAAAACACAAAAAATAAAGGGTATTTTGGGGAAAAAATCTTGCCAATTGGTGAATTTTGTTCTTTAACAATTTGCAATTGGTGGTTTTGGACATTGGTCTATATTTTTTGTTTGTTTTTAGAACCTTAAACAATTAGCGTTTGGTGATAACGGTCCTCCCGTCCACAACTGTTATAGTCACCTAATTTTGACAAACTCAAATATCATAAAAAAAAAAAATATCCCTCAATCAGGTGTGGTTGCGCTGCTAGTACAACCATATGTGCTGATGTTATCTTCTTTAACGCTTTTTTTTATGAAGAAGGTCCAATCTGGCGCAGCTCACCATTTTATACACCTGCATTAAATGACATTGCATGCGATAGATGAACAGGTCGGGGATTGCGTTCTGGTGTGGCAGCACACTTGGTACAACCACTTGAGGCGAATCACTGCCTGCGTCACCTTACTGTCTGTGATCATGTGTTGCTATTTAGCAGCCAATTACACATGTTGTCGCAAAACACTGTATTGAGCCTCAATTTTTCCCCATATAAATACCTTCATTGTCTTTAGTTCCACTTGTACCATGTTTTTTTTGCTCCATCACCGGAAGTTTTCTTGTACTCAACAAAGAGGTAGATACCATATATAACCATTGTCAGGCCAACCAAAGTCAATCCCTAGTCTATGCTAAACATCAATTCTTCAATTATATAAGAGAAAATTTTGTGGAGTTTTGGATCGGGAGCTTGAAGATTCTGGTAGCCGAATAGAGAGAAAGAACGGCCGTGGCCGGTAAGGGGTGAAAGAAAAAGGGAGAGAGTTGGACAGTTGGGTGGGGAAGAAGGAGTTTTGGAGTATTTTTAGGCAAATTGGTGAATTTCGTCCCTTAACAATTTGTGATTGGTGGTTTTGGTCCCTGATCTATATGTTTTGGGTGCAAATACCCAAATTAACCCCGGTGTCTTGAAGAGTTAAAAAAACAAAATTAATTATTTCCGTCACAGTTGTGGACGGAAGGACCGTTGTCACCAAACAAATATTGTTTAAGATTCTAAAAATAAAAATAAAAAACAGGGACTAAAATCACCAATCGCACATTATTAAAGGACGAAATTCACCAATCTGTCAAAAAAAGAAAGATAGTTTTTTTAGTTAAAATACAAATATTATTCTTTTAAATACTACTAATTTTATTTAAGAAAATAATATTGATATTTAGATTAAAAAAAATTTGAATTTTCTCTTCCTTAAATTTCGCGATATGTAATAAAATTCTTATAATAAGGAGGGAGGTAGTACCAATATTGACGAAGTTTTTCACTAATATGTGCCCCACGGACCACGGTGGATGTTTTAGACTGAGAATTATTAGAAAAGAAGACCACACACGGTATATAAAGACAAGGGAGAAAAAAAACACGTTCAAAAGCATTTTCTCTTTCTCGCTCTCGCTGTATCCTTTCAGAGCTGTGGGGGGCCGCCGCCGCCGAGCTCTATACTCTGCAAAATTATCTCTGGCACTCTTCCCCATAGCTCCCAACCAATATCGCCGCCACCAATCTCCGGGAAGATCTCTTTAACTCCAGGTTCACCGCTTGATTTTGTCCTCTCCTTTAGTTTTCTGCTAGTTTTATGAAATAGCATTTCATTGCATTAGCTGTTAGAGGCATATTCAGAGGGTTTATATTCAGGACTTAGGTTTAGGGTTTAGAAAATACAATATATTCATGTCTTTAAACCTTTACCTATCTCATATTGTTAGATTTCATTGTTTAATTTCTTCCAATATGCCGTTTTTCAATAGATAATCATCCTTAACTTAAGGTACTATTTGGATTGAGGGAAACGAGAGGGAAATAAATGACTGAGTTAGTTTGGTGTTTGTATAGTTAGTGAGAGGGAAAGGAGAGGAAACTGTTAGTTTACATATTTATCTTTATTTTGTGTGAATGTAAGCATTTAAGAATAAGGTCAATTTAGTCAATGCAGAAAAAAATCATTAAAGCTAGATTAATCATCCTGAATTTCAGTGACTGCATTTCTTCAGCTGTTATTTTCCAGTTATTTGATCTTTATTCAGAGACATGTGCAAAACACATGATCAAAGGTGGTCGGAAACACCAATTTTACCAAAAGCAGGAGCCCAAAAATAGTTTAGGGACAAAAGTGGCTAAAACAAAAGTTTATTGAACCAAAGAGAAAAGTGAAAATAGTTTATGTAAATACATAGTGTTTTTCTCTTTCCTTCTATGTCCATTTTTTACTTCCTTTTGTTTTGTTTTAACTGATTTGATTAGTTGTCGTCTCTGCAGGTGTTTACTGTTCTCCACTCACATATTCCAACAGTTTTCTATTCATAGGGAGAGCTCTACAATTAGCTCTCCCTGCATATATAGAAGAATATTTATTAGTCGAAACCACTTGGTACATTGAACTTTTGTTAGGATTTCATCCGATTCTTAAGCTTATCTGATATGGCTACATCAATGCATATATCTGGAGTGAAAGCTCTTCAACCGACATTCTCAAAGACGTCTTTGCACTTACAGCCTCTGTGTGGGCATAAAAGACTTGATTTTGCTGTCTCCTTGATCTCTGTTCCCGCTCTTAGTGCATCACAGAAGGTGCCAAGTGAGGCACGAGATTTGAGAGTCAGATGTCAAGGAGGAAATGCCAATGTACTTGAACTTACTGAAACCGAGAATCAAGCTTTTGAAGAATTAACACATCAATTGACTTGTGTGATGAAATTTGGTGGTTCTTCGGTTGCCTCGGCTGTAAGGATGAGAGAAGTAGCTGACCTAATATGCAGCTTCCCTGAAGAGAGGCCTGTGATTGTTCTCTCTGCCATGGGAAAGACAACTAACAATCTTTTGCAGGTACTTTTTTCTTTTCCCGTGCTTTTTTATTTGGTCTGTTCACTTTTCACTTCGAGAGCCTATACAAAATTTTGAAATGGAATTTTGTCTGCATTTTCTTCGTCATGATGAATTTCCATTAATTTGATTGAATCCTAGAATAGGAGTGATAATGAAGAAAGAGATATCATGGTAACATTTTTTTCATATCAGGCTGGTGAAAAGGCTGTTAGCTGTGGTGTTACAAATGTTTGCGAGCTCAAAGAACTCGACTTTGTTAGGGATTTACATATTAGGTAAAAAGGGATCTGAATTCCGTGCTTTCATTTTTATTAGTTCTTTCTGAACTGCTAATACAGAGGATTTTTTTTATTGAATCTCATTTAGATCTAATGATATTGTTCCTTCTCAGGACTGTGGATGAACTTGGGGTTGAAAGGTCTCTCATTTCAAGTAAGTGGCTCTTTTGGCATTAATGATTAACACATAAATCACACTTTTGTCATCTGCAAATACTATTCCCTCTACGCCACTTTCTGTAATTTCACAGCATTACTCTGTTAGATTTACTGAAACATAATGGGGTTGGTAAATTAGTTATTATAAGTCGATGCTGCTTCTTGTTTTCAATTCATCAATTCAGTCAATTTCTTTTGATTGTACCTTGAACATTTGGCTTAGCTTTATTGATACTAATAGATTAAGTCCTTAATCAATAAAATAGTTTCGTCTAGTTCCTAGCATTCTACCAGCTATATACATTCTTGTATTTTGTGTTTATATTATTCTGCTCATTTTCAATTACTATAGACTTTGTTTCATTTTTTTTCTTTTAGAAAAGAAACAGGAATATAAATCTTGAATTCTTCATCAGGTGTTATGAAACCATGATTATGCTCCTACACCTTTATCTATTTATCATTGGGATTAACTGCTGGTGGAAAATGTATTACAGAACACCTGGATGATTTGGAGCAACTTTTGAAGGGAATTGCAATGATGAAAGAGTTGACTCCTCGAACAAGAGACTACTTAGTCTCATTTGGGGAGTGCATGTCCACGAGAATTTTTGCAGCATATCTGAATAAAATTGGGGTGAAAGCTCGGCAGGTATGTGTTTCCGTATATCCTTCTGCGTTAAACCCCTTGTTAACTTCTTTTGGCAGGCGATGGCTAACTGCTGCTGTTTTTATCTTAATGCAGTATGATGCATTTGATATTGGTATTATAACAACAGATGATTTTACCAATGCGGATATACTAGAGGCAACTTATCCAGCTCTTGCGAAGAGATTATATGATGATTGGAACAGTGATCCAGTGATTCCCATAGTTACAGGCTTCCTTGGAAAGGTCCTTCTATTTTGCGTATCTCTGATATGCTAGCTTTATGTGTTTTGCTTTTACTTGAGCATGAGCAGTTAAACATTATTCTTTTGATATTTCCCGCTCAACAGGGTTGGAAAACTTGTGCAGTTACGACCTTGGGCAGGGGTGGTAGTGATTTGACTGCCACAACCATTGGAAAAGCATTAGGCTTACGTGAAATACAGGTTAGTCAAATATATTTCGAATGCATTCTTGCTGGTTACATGGATATCTAATGCCTTTTTCATTAGTAATCTTCTCTTCCATGAAATGTGTTCAGCTTAAATTTCAGACAACAAAAAATGTTAAAACAAAAGCATACCTCTTATTTCATTGACTTTTTAGCCTGCAATATTCTATTGAGTTCCATGTTGACCATATATCATTGCTAACAGAAATGATATTCCGTTCTAATACAGGTATGGAAGGACGTTGATGGTGTTTTGACATGTGATCCTAACATACATCAACATGCAATACCAGTTCCATACTTGACTTTTGATGAGGCAGCTGAACTTGCATATTTTGGTGCACAGGTAAGATCTGATTGTGTGTGTATACCTTTTGGTAGTATTTGCAAATCTAATACTTGCTTGGATGACATGATGAAAGGCAAAGGCAAATCTAATACTTGCTTGGATGCCCTTTCATTTTGGGATTTCAGTTAAGGCTTATTTTGTATGAGTTTATTACTTCTTAGGAATAGGATAATGCTTCCATGATCCATAGTTCTACATATGGATTCATCTGGCTAGAGAATATAGGAATGCGTAACCACATACTCAGTGTTTGATTAAATTTGTATTTGCAATTATGATCTCACCTGTTATACTCATGAGAACTAGCTCCTGGCTATGTGCTTTGGTATAATTATGTAGAGAAAGTTAAAAATCTGGACTTTTACGTTACCAACCCTCTCAGATGCCACAATGCAGTTACTGAAACTGATGTGCTGTTTCTTTTCATGCTTTACAGGTACTCCATCCACAGTCCATGAGGCCTGCAAGGGAAGCTGATATTCCTGTTAGGGTTAAAAACTCGTATAATCCTAAGGCTCCTGGCACTGTTATCACTAGATCAAGGGATATGAGCAAGGTTACCGCCAAATGCCCTTAACAAGCTTCATAGTATTTAAGAAATTTCTCTAGAGCTTATGCTAGTTTTTTCCCACTTGCAGGCTGTACTAACTAGCATTGTCTTGAAAAGAAATGTCACAATGTTAGATATCGCTAGTACTCGCATGCTAGGTCAATTTGGGTTCCTTGCCAAGGTAAAAAATAGCATATTTGTTGCTGTTTGCTTCCTACTTTTCGCTTATTTAAGAAGCTAGTTTTTATTCAACATGCTCTTTCCCCCCAATCAGGTGTTCTCAATCTTTGAAGATTTGGGCATATCGGTTGATGTTGTAGCCACCAGTGAAGTTAGTATATCCTTGACGTTGGATCCATCAAAGCTTTGGAGCAGAGAACTGATACAGCAGGCAAGTGTAGGTTATAAAGACGTATGCTTCCGTTTAGCTGGTTAAATTTGAATATGCTGTCATTGCATTATCTAGTTTTGGATATTGGAAACTCACTCAGTATTTCTCCCAACTAATATACCTTTTTTCATCTTCCTTGAAGAAAAAATAAATAGAAAAGGTTAACCTCTACTTCTTCGTGCAGGAATTGGATAATGTCGTGGAAGAGCTTGAGAAAATTGCTGTCGTGAATCTTCTTCAGCGCAGATCAATCATTTCTCTGATTGGGAATTTTGAGAGGTCCTCGTTGATATTGGAAAAGGTTGGTGATCTTTTTGTGCTTTTCATTCAAAATGGCTATATATACCACCTTCTGACTCTCCGTACAGCATTCAGTTAGAGTTGCCGTGCCTATGCTTTTTATTAGAATTTGTCTTACTGTTTTCTCATCCATAAGCTGCTTCCCGTTTCATTGGCAGAGCATTTCCCTTGCTCTTTCTTTGTGTAAAATATTTTCCGACCCGAGGATGGCCTGTCATTCTTGAAAACTGTCCTATTGTCTACTTGAACTGAAAACTTTGGTTCTTGTTTGGTGAATGACATGACAGGCTTTCCATGTTCTTCATGCCAATGGAGTTAATGTTCAAATGATTTCACAAGGCGCATCTAAGGTATCTATACTTCATTTCTCCTCTGTTGGTATCTTTTTTTTTAATGAAAACCTCTGTTGGTACATAGCAATAAAGGCAAAGACTGTAGCACACTGAAATTATCTTTAGGTTTTGCGCTTTTGTTAAACGCCTATTAATTAGTTTCCTTTTGGCAATTCAGGTGAACATTTCACTAATAGTAAATGACAGTGAAGCAGAACAATGTGCGAGGGCTCTTCATGATGCATTCTTTGAGAACAATCTTTCAGAACTCGTCCGGTAAAGTAGATCAGGAAATGGTTCAAATGCACGTTGACACAATCAATTGGCATAAGCTTTTACGTCCTCTCGCTTCACCCACATTCAATTTCCTTCTTTTTTGGATGAATTGCTTATAGCTGTACATCAGCTCTGAGATTAGCACTAAGCTATCCTCCATATAATTTATTACCTGTTATTTCGGAAGCTCTGTAGGAATCAGTAGTTAGTGATGTTGGCAGTGAGAGAAATGAGAGATGGGGTATGTGCAAGCACAGATTTTCCTCCATATTTGTTGTTGTAGTGAGCATTGTTGAAATGCTTCAACACAGTGCATTCATAATTCATTATACATAATTGCTGGGCAGCCAGCTATTCTAACATTCAAATTTTTGTTTTATGTTGTTTCTCTTGGTATTTTATTCTCCTTTTCTAAATCCTTTACTTGATATATGATTATAAAAATGCTTTTCGGCTGTAAGAAGTACTTAAACAAATAAGCAAAGTAATCTTAGCTTAGATGATCACATTTACGACTCATTAGGAATGGCTTAGTAAGGTTGGACTTGCCTAGAGTTAGATCGTGAGTTTGTGACATTTTGCGAGTAACTTATATTACAAATTTGTAGAATTTTTGTTAGGATACTTAATTGTTTATCAGATTCCAATCAAATTAGTCAAATTAAATACTTAAATACCGGCTAAAAAACAAAAGGAAGCAAGTTGGATCACATACCCTGAGACGGTCGGAATAAATGAAAAAAGAAAAGAAAGAAAAGGCAAAGCGAGAGAGAGACTGGGCTATGAACTTACAATGAGTGGTTCAGTGGGTATCATTTGAAATGGGCTTACCACTTACGTAATGTTTTGGATCATTCAGTGGGTTTGTTTGAATTTTCAAGGTTCGAAAAAATGGGCTTCCAGTAATGTTTTGGGCCTATATACTCTCTTTTTATTTGAAGCCCATAAAGACGATAGTGGACAGAGCTGCAAGTCAGCTCCGCCCTCATCATCCTTTATATGTAATGTAGTCGAGCTGAGCGGACACAACTGTAAAGTCTTTACTAGGGTTTCTGAAATTCAGAAAATCTGAGCTCAGATGGCTTGCACGATTGATTTCAGATGCTTAGATGAAGGTTTCGGCGGAAAAACCTACAAAAGAAAGAGAGCTCTTGACGATGCCTCCGCCACCACCATCTTCTCCGATGAGCAGCGTATGGACACTGACGACATGGACTTCGAATCCGCCGCCGCCAGTCAACCTTCAAAGAAGAAGCAAGCAGTTGCCTCCTCCGATAACCCTAACAAACCCGTAGGCGTCCCAACCTACGACGGAGTAATAGCCGGAAAAGTATCCGGTCGCAATTGGAAGCAGGTGAGAACGCACAGAAGCATCTGCGTGCTTTAAATTTAAGATTAATTCATTCAGCATTTTTGAATGCTTAAAAATTAATTGATTAAGCACTTATTGTTAGATACTACCTCCGTCCCAAATTGAATGTACGCTATTTGCTTATGTTTTTAAGTGCACTTGATAACAGGTTCTGCTAATCTCTTAACTGATTAAGACTTAATGGAAGCAGGTGAGGACGCACAGGGCATCTGCTTTAAACGGTAGCAAGAAGAAAACAACGTTGGAACAGAGGACTAGGGAGAAGGAGTTAAAGAAGGCTTATCAGGGAAGGAAAAAGGAATTGAAGGAAGAGATACGGCAGAATAAGATTGAGAAGAGGAAGAAGAAAGAGGAGAGGGAGAAGAAGAAGAAGGAGAATGTATTGAGGAGTGGAACGAAGTTACAGAAGATTACGAATCCCAAGACGTTGAAGAAGATTGCTAAGTCTGCTAAGCAGAGGAAGTTGCTCAAGGTTGTTTCTGAGGATGTACTCAAGGGTAACCAGAAGAAATGAGTTAGTATTATCCATCGTAAGAATGTTCTATTTTTTTTTTTTTTTTTCGCCTTTTGTGTTTGTGTTTCCTATTTTTACAACCACTGAATATGATCAAGTAAAGGAGCTGAATTTAAGATATAGTTTGATTCTTGTTTGCTCTCGTCTCTTCAATTTTGTAATTGTAGGAACTTTGTTTTGCTACTTAAATCCAAAAATTATTAATTGCAGTGACTAGTTTATTTTCTTTCTGGTTGTCCTCATCTCCATTCTTCATTCGATTGATTTGATGATGCTCAACTGATTTTTTAATTTCCATTTGAAAAAAATAAGTAACTTTCTTTGTAATTGGATATTATTAAAGCTTAAGTTGTTAGCAGTAGTTTGATATATAAGTAGCAACACCCTGTCAAATCCATAGAAAAAAGAAGACAAAAGATCAATGTTAATGGTCATTGATATTTTAGTTCAGAAAGGATAAGAGCTGCTACTACTCTTACGTCTTTTGGTAAGCTGTGTAGTCTATGTAATCTCTCTTAATCGACAATGATTGTCTCCTCTGGCTTCTGTTCTCTGGTTTGATCTTTGCCTCTCTGGATATATGGTTGCCAGACAGGCGTCTCCACAAAGTGTCTGACAGTCTTCTGCTGGAAATACACTAACAAGGGAAACAACACCAACCTTGTTAAATAAATACTCCGCAATTACAGAAACTATGCTTCTTTTAAGAGAAGAAAACTTTCAAGACTGAGGAGCTATGGTGTACTGTTGAAATTTCATATGCTGCTGCAGCAGTTGCTCTAATAGGAGCGAGTCGGGTGCTGGGTTTGTCCAGTTTCTAGAAATATCTTCAATCGCATTCCATATATAGTTGCTTTGTTATGCAGTTCCATCCAAAATTCCAAGTTAAATATGTTGACATTAGCATGCGCCAGATTTCAGCAGAAGAGTTGGAATTCAGACATAACTCGAGAAAAGAAGTCTTACAACTTGTCAATTATGTTGTTTTGTAATGTATTCAAGAAATGATACATAAGCTCACATTCTAACAACCCAAAAACAATCTGTTGACTGTACCAAACTAAGAGCAGAGCAAGACAAAACTACATCAGAACTATAACCTATCAATCTGCCTTTCCAACACCTCAACATGAATTGTATCTAAATTGAATGTAAACAGTCACATAACAGCCTCAAGAAGCCGCTATCTGGGTTTTCAGAGTCTTCAATGTACAGTCCTTGTGAGTATCTATCGAGCAAATAGTTTATACCATGAGCCTTTCAATCCTGGTTAGCCCATTGGTGCAACTTGATTAAAATGATTCCAGGGACTCCTATGAAGCATTGTGACTACAAACTGATCTCTTGTACAAGAACTCGTGTCACTATAATTCAATTAGCTGAAGATGAAGACAATCAGGCTTTGAAGTAGCAGTCCCGTATCATACAAAACAGCAGCAACACTTCTTGGTCATGCCTCGGATTTCAAAGAATGCTTGACGCAGACCAAGTCTTCCAATTTGTTCCCGTCCATTTTATACACAGACACCCCCTCCATCTGCATAAAATGATCCTTTGCTTCTTTTCTTAAACTCTTGAAAGGCATGATTTCCCATTTGTTGTAATTTGAGTTTTTCCTAACATCACTCATATCCGGGAGATCCAGATATTGGACCACTGCCATAGGCACCTGCATTACCCCAAACCTTGCAGCTGCCAAATTGACCCAACTCTCCATCCTCACCAGCAGATTGGTTCCTCTTCAAGTGCAAGGCCGCTGCATGAGCTTTGCGTATCATTTCTCGACTTGCAACATCTGACCACCCTTGCTTTCGTTTTGCTCTCATGGGAGAATGGATCCTAATAACCTGAAATTTGTGCAAATGTTTATGTAGCAGTAGATACACCAAAAAGTTCCAAGGGAAACAGAAAAGATGTTCTTACACCAAGGCACTCTAAGAGTTGGTAATATGCTCTTCCTTGAAGTGGATTGTGGCCCTTCTTAGGCTCAGAAAAGTATCGGGTCCTGAAACATGATCATTTGGGAACGGAGGATGGGAGGTTGGATTCGTTATCGATCTAGAAAATAACCATAAGACGAGACTAAATTTCTGAAATACCAAACAGACTAACCATTCAGTGTAACCAGGATCCACAGTGAAACCATATATATCGACAATGTCACACATGGAAAGTGCCAGTTCTATTGATTTCATCCCCGTTCCTTTGGCACCTCTACGGAGTACAATACCTTGGAAAAGATAAACGGGATTCGTAATCTCCTATAATAACATACAAGTTAGACAAGTTGCCAATAAGGCCTTTCTGCAATCAAAATATTGACTATAGTTGTTACACATACATTTTGGAGGTATATTAACACAATCATGAACTTAATAATGCTTTTCAAGATGGCCTCGGAAGTCACCAAATAGCTTCAGGCGTTCAAAATTTATAGTTCCTAAATGCAATGTATTGTATAAGGTTGCTATTGCTATCCAACTGAAAATCGGTACAAAGTTCATCCTAAAGATGAGGAGCTTCCTTCCCTAACAATCAATTCATTAACAGTGACTTCACTTGTCATCAAATAATAATTATGTCTCTATTTTCTTTTTCATGAATAATAATTATGTCTCAGCAACGTATGATTGTAAAGCATAGTTACAAACTCTATTCAGCAAATAGTTCATGTATACAATGACCTATCATTTGATGAGCAGGACTCTCATTTGTCAACAAAAAACACAGGAGGAGCAGAAATAGCTCAACTCTTGATATCTTGAAAAGCTAAGGAACGAAGTAACCAATCATGAAACTAAAATCAAGTCCAGCATCAGCAATTGCATTTGTAATGATAAGTCATAAGATATTTTGTGCATGACAAGGATTACCTTTATCATTGCATTGAAGTCTCTATGAGTTAGACTTTTGATTATGAGTACCTCATCAGCTGCAAGCGAAAAACAAAAGTCCTGACTAGTTAGCTATTTAGTATGGAAATTATCACAGTTGGATATCGTTTTCTTTTTGTATCAAAAAGGCAAAAAGCACAATGATAGAAAAACAATAAGAAATTGCAATGGTAGAAATTGGAAACGAGAGAGAAGAGAAGGTCTCTATTTCTTTGGAAGATTGGGAGGGGAAGAGACAGATGTACAACAATACACTCAAATTATCAAAGACCGGATACATGCCAATGCAGAGATATATAGATGTCACAAAAATGTGATTGTGTAAATAAAAGAAAATGATAGGGATGCGAGTTGCATAAAGGATTTATTTTGCTGCAACCATCTCTAAAAGAAAGATTGAGCGATAGTATTCCTAGCTTGAAGATATTTAAAGGAGAGCTTGAAGATATTTAAAGGGGAGAAGAGGAGGAGGAGGAGGAGGAGGAGGAGAAGAAGAAGAAGATAAAAAGAATAGAATGTACCGGATCCATTGAGAATGGGAATCATGTTACCAGCTGCACCCCTCACTACTAACCGAAAATCTCTCTTTAGACCAACATACTTGGCATATTTCTGAAAAAGGGAGAAAAAGAACATAAAATTGCAAGTGTTTTCTTGGCTTAAACACACTGCATATATATGAGCAATGAATGGGAAAAAATGGCTTATTTTGATATGAGTACTGTTGCAACATAAAAACAATCCTAAAAAAGTTTGTTTTAATTTTAGAAAATCTTAAACATATTGCAAGTGTATTACCTCATTCACAGGGGCTTCATTGTCTCTTATTACTGCATCATGGCTATCAATTTCCGCACCAAACTCCGTCTTCAAAAGGTCCCCTGAATTCCCAACAACAGCACAAGTTTTAAACTGGCGAGGATGAAATGGCGGTTTTGCTGGTAAGAGTATATTAAGATGTTCCTCGCACAGAGTCCTATTGTAGCATTTTTTAGCACCCCTGCGATGTTGATGATGGGGAAAGAATATTCCAATTAGTGGTGCCAAAAAAACAAAATTCCAAGTAGTAAAAAAAATCGACAGGGCCAAGATAAACAATCACAGGGAAGAAATGAATAAATTCATAAATACACGACAACAAAAGAAACAAATCTAAGAAAGTTGGTATTAAAAATATACAAATGGAGAAAGGTGAGAAAAAACATACAACTGAGCTATTCTTTTTGCTGCATAGTCTAACCAGCCATCAGGACGAGCATCCAGATACTCTCGTGTTAAAACTGTAGTCATGTTACGATACTGCATATGAGATACTCTTAGTCAATTTGTGTACCGTGCAGAAGCAGGGCCTAAACGAGGATAGTAGGTTAGAAAAAAACCTGTTCCCAGAGCAGAATAGCTTCACAAACATCATAACTATACTCCAAGGGCTCAAAGACTTTAAATTGCTCATTGAACTGCAAGTCAAGTAAGCAAAATGAGTTCCTATCCATGGAAATGCAGATGGAAGTATAAGAAGTAAGAGACGAACCCAGGTGCTATTTGTCCCTTCTGGGAATTTGAGGACAATTTTGCAATGGTCAATGATATGAGCAGTAAGACCAAGACCTCTGTTTGCCTACACAAGAATGTCGGACAATTAGACGTATGTAGTGCATTGTAAAGTATCCCAGCTTAACTAGAAATGAAACTCAGCGACTTCATCTATGATACAAACACAATTAGAGCAGAACAAATGAGATAACAAAAAAAAAGTGAGATTTTTTAATATTGAAAATAGAAACGGTTGTGTCCGGATCTTCTATGCTACACTCAAAAGTTTTTATAAGTTCAATTCAGCAACTTCATATTCTCATCCTTAGCTAACTTTTCAACCAAAATCAACTGAAAATTTGAAGAAAAAACGTCAAAAACTCAAAATTTGCTCTTATGACTTGGTCTTATTTTTTTTTCTTTCAATTTGTGCTATAATTTTGTGGATAATCATGTGTTTTTCTTCAAAATTTTAATTGATTTTAGTTATAAATAAAGATAAGAATAAAACTTGCGGATCGGATTAATTGCCATTTGGGTCCCCAACATATTTGCGCGCAGCCAATTTCATCCTTTTTTTTTTTTTAACTTTTCACATCCCCAATATATTTTCAAACAGCCACTTTCATCCTTTTTAACTTTTTCCAGCCATTTTCATCCCCAATATATTTTCTAGCAGCCACTTTCATCCCCAATATATTTTCAAACAGCCACTTTCATCCTTTTTAAAGTGGCTGTTTGAAAATTTTTTGGGGATGAAAGTGGCTGTTTGAAAATAAATTGATGACCGAAAAAGTTAAAAAAAAGAAAAATGATGAAATTGGCTGCGCGCAAATATGTTGGGAACCCAAATGGCAATTAATTCCTTGCGGATCTAATAATTTTGTGCGAACTTGTAGAGAGAAGTGTAGTAGAAGATCCAGACACTAATCATAAAACAACAGAAGAAGTAATAATATGGAAATAAATGAGAAGCATAAGAACGAACCACGCATTGCTGAACGGTGGATTGGAAGTCATAGAGTATCCGAATTTGCTCTCTATTGACATTATTTAGCTTCTGATTACCTGAAAAAAGAAAATAAAATAAAGAGGAAATGAGATTAGGGCGGGGAAGAGAAAACAAGAGTGAGGGGAAAAAGTAAAAGCTGACCGGTGAATAAAGAAGACTGAACAGCGAAAAGGACGAGAGAGAAAATTGCGGCGGCGCATAGGAGATGAACAAGTGCGGGTCTCCGCCGGAGGAGGAAGAGGAGGTTGGTGGTGTTATTGGGCGGCGATGGAAGCTTGAACGGACGCGTCATGAAAGACTCTGATCCTGGAAAATCACCTCAATTGGCTGCCCAGACAGAGTGAAACAGTAACTTCTCTCACTCCTTCCTCCCCCCTACCAGACAGATTGGAGCTTGAGTGTCACGGTTTGATTGTTCTAGTTATGGCTGAATATTTCGTGTAATAATATATTATTGATCTAAAGTTAATACATTAATATTATTGTGTATTAGAAAGGGTAAAAATCTTTGTGTCCATTCCTATTCTCCAACCAATCAGAATTTATTATATAAACATTTTTTCAATTATATATACACATGGTGAATTATGATTGGTTGGGGACAGGAACGGAGACAGAGGAGTTTTTCCTATTTGAAAGTATACTAGACATTTTATTTTATACTCCCTCCATTCCTAAATACTCCCTCCATTCCTAAATATAAGACTCTTTAGACAATTTGAGAAAATTAAGGAAGTTGTCATTTTCACATAAACTTCCAATATTATCCCCCACCCTCCCTTTCTCTCACTTCTTTGTCATAAAGAAAGGAAAATGTTGAGGGTATAATTGGAATAAATTGTTGACAACTAATAAAACAACCTTAAACGACAATTAATTTGGATACCTAGATATCTCCTAAACGACAATTAATAGGGAATGGAGGGAGTATAAGACTCTTTAGACAATTTGAGAAAATTAAGGAAGTTGTCATTTCAACTTAAACTTCCAATATTACCCCCCACCCTCCCTCTCTCTCACTTCTATGTCATAAAGAAAGAAAAATGTTGAGGGTATAATTGGAATAAATTGTTGACAACTAATAAAAGAACCTTAAACGACAATTAATTTGGATACCTAGATATCTCTAAACGACAATTAATAGGGAATGGAGGAAGTAGTTAATTGTCTAACGCTATTTGAACTTTATTATATACGGCATCGACCCTATTTCTGCACTGTTTTATCCGACAAAGGTTACTTGGCTGAACCCCATTAGTGCATTTGGATCAATTAAATTTTCAGTCAGAGATTGAAAAACGTGAATTATTTTTTAAAAATAAATGTAAAACGAGAATTTGTGTTCGAGATTGGGCATAAATTGTTGCACGAAAGCAATAATCCCTCCTTCCATTAGCACATCCAATTTCCATTTAGATATACATGAATCGGCTTTCTAGAGCTTAGCTCCCCTCTAAGCAAGGTCTCAAAGGATCACAAGGTCCTTAGCCTAGTGGGGCGAAGTCGTGGGTTCGATATTCTTCATGCGCATTGAGTATGCTTTAAATTGTCTTCCTTTTTAGGGTTATCTCTTCCTCCTCTTATTAGGTGCTACTCTCTCCCCTCTTGGGGTGTATGTCCAATTGGGCTTCAAAAAGGTCTCAAAGTCCCCTCAAGTAAAGTATCGGATTCAATCCTTACATACAACTAGTCAGAAGGGAAAAGCAAATCCAATTAGAAACAAACTGAATTAGCAACACATCAAAAGGTCTTTTTTTTTTTGCCAATGAAAGGTCATTACTCTTGAAAGAAAGTCATATGTTTATCCTGAAAACAAATTATAAACCAATCCTTGTATCAAATGCACTCATCGTCAAATATATAGCACAATTAGCTACAAATTGAATGAATGTGTTTTTTCATTAGTCTCTGCCTCAAATTAGTTGTGAATGAATAAATGATGTGACAACAGGCTAACCAAATGTAAATCCAGTCCTGGTAAAAGCTTCTCAGGATCTGAATCATCTCATAAATCAATAACCTTTCACTAATCTGAGAGAAAATTAGCGAAGCAATTTCTTATGAATGGACCAGATATGCAGCAAAGAATAAACAAAGAAAAACGAGCTCGCCATAACTTCCTCAAAGCTAAAAGAGAAACAGAACAATCAACCAACCAAACAAACAAACAAACATGTATCAGACAATATATATCCCTAAGATCCAATGCTTCACACAAAATCACACACAAGATAAAAGGCTGTCGCGCAAATGCTCAGACCAGCCATGCCATCACCGTCAATACACAGCTTATTTGCAACTAGACTAAATATGCCAATAAACAACTCTAGATAGGTCAAGAAACCATTCTAAACATTATCCACGCCACATTGCAGACTATGCAGGTCCTACTATGTCATTATAGGTGGAAAATCAAGTTCAACTTCAGTAGCGTCGACCTCCAGCAGTTGATAGAAGCACTCGACTCGGCTTCTTCCCTTTCTTTCCCGTTTCATTCACCTTTGGAGTATCTTGCCTTTCGGGAAGTTTCCCTCTAGATGTTATGTTGGCAAATGATGGAGTGCTATTATTCCTTGCTCCTATCAATAAATATCCGTCCAGTTAGAATGGTAATTAATTTCCAAAGAAGTAAAATCTTATGCTACTCATAGATGACAAGGGGCTCCTCATTCAACACAGGCTATAGGAAAACTCGGCCCTTTTGTTAAAGACTAACACCAGTGCGAAATCTCAAGTGCAGAGAGAGAAGGAAGAACAGTGACAGTATACTCAAAATAGTATGAAAATGTAGTGAGGGGAATGATTTATACCAGTGGCAGCAACAGAATCACGTGGCATTTCCATCCCAGGAACGGTACGTGTTCCCTCGGACTTTAGGGCTGGAGAATCATGTGCAGCAGCAAAACCCAGCCTAGCGACGTTTGAAAATAACGGCCTTTCCCCCATGTTTGGAGGGCTTGATGATATTGCACTTGAACTTCCCAGAGCTGCCATGCAAGCACCCAAAAAGAGAAACAAAAGTGGAATAAACCAATATATAAGACAGAGAAATGAAAGCTTCACTTCCACAAATATTGACTCACCTTCAAAGTCATCCATTGAGAAAGTAGGTGATTCATCATAAGATGTTTGCTCTAAACTAAAAGGAATTGGCCCAAAGTGTACCCCAACAGCTTCAGCCTTTACTTTGTCTCGGTGTTCCTGGAGATGAGACGACCAAATTGAACCCATGTAGAAATTATCACAAACACTTCAATAAGCAAAATGTAACTGCATAATTATTAGCAGACTATTATTAGGCAGGTAAAGCTGCATAATTACTTCCTATTTCATCTAAGCAGCCTGAGAAATTGATAGATATTGCGGAAAGATGGTTGAACTTAAGTGAAAAGAAGAAGGCAAAAAAGAAAAAAAGTTACTTCTTTAGAGAGAAATGATTGCTAGTATGACTCTACTTCTATCCAATAAAATTCTCTTAAATGCAAGATGTGGGGTAGACCAATACTCGAGAGCATGTGACTCTCAAAGAGAGTGATCCAAGCATTTTTCTCTTTGCCTTTTTAAGTGTAGAGGAGCTTAGATCTTCAATAAACTATGCTATTTTATTCTATGTTCAGACATAATGTCTCCGATAATTATTTTATCAATAAGATATCTATGTCTTTTCCTACATTACAAGGGAAATAGAGAGATGAACCAAATTATCAAAAGAGGAGAGAATGAACTCGCAGAAGACATCATCAGGCAGATTGCGGAATGTAATATCTCAAGTAATCTGATACCTTCCTAGCAAGCCGCTTTCTTTGTTTTTCTCTGTTCTTGATTTCATCCATGAACGGAGACAGGGCATCAGCAGGCAATGCATCACTAAGATCAATCTCGCAAAACTTAAAAGTAAAGAAACAAATTATCCTAGGAGTTCTTATATAAAAACCATCAAGAATACTAAAAAACATCTCGTGTATTATTCCTGTTTTCCTCCATTTCACCATATTGTACCCAACCTTTTCTCCTGTTGTATTGTTTGCTTCATTCTTTATTCTGCTGTCTTATGCTGACTATTACTGATACGATTCTTTATTTTTTCATCCTTTTCTTTGTCTCGGGCGGGGGGGAATAAAATATTTAATGGCAATCACCTGAAATGTTGTTGTCAAAGAAAAATGGCTCAAATAGCGGTAGCGCCTCCTGATAGCCTCCGACTGTGTTATTGATTCCAACTGCAAAATCTTTCCACTGATCCTGTAATTCAATTTTTCCCCCGGAAAAAAAAACGTAACAGAGAAGAGCTAGGGTATATTAGATATTGGTTTACTTGAATACTTATTTTTTTAAAGGAAGTGCATATCTTCCTCATTCCTACATGGAATGTCAAATGAAGTTATTTAAATTTTAACAACAGGATCAGAAAAGAAAATTATTGATTTCAAGTTCTCTATTGCTCAATGAGACTTTAGGGCAGGCAGAAAACTGAAAATTTGTAGAGTAACGCAACCATGCACGAAGAGAGGGCCACATCCTATATCTGTTCGGGTTAAGAAACTATGCAAGTATGAATTTTTAAAGGCCCAACCTGCTAGGAAGTTTATCATAGTGCCCATAGTGGTGTAGAAGACATTTCATGTTCAATGGGTGAAGGATAAGGTGCTGACCATCAACTGCCTGGAACATTCAGACAATCAAAATATTAGTGATGTCCGGGCAACTATTCCCCTTAAAAGTAATTAGGTATAGAAGTTGCCACACAAAGAGAAATAGTGAAAGTATCAATCACCTGGTAAAAATTGTACGAACCCCGGTCTTTTCCATCACCAAAGCCATTAAAGTGTGCATGTGTGTTCTTATTATCATCAAATGAAGAAGATAAAATTCTATCACTACCATCGAATAGTCCAGCAGTAACAGCAATTTGTGACGAATCTGGAGGTGAGTTGTCCAACCATGCTGACTTATCACCAACAGAATTAGAGGAATTTGACCCCGGAATTTTTGCCAGCACCATGGTTAAATACACCAGAAACGCGACGCTCATTCCAATATTTCTTTCTTTGGTCCAACAGTTTTATTGCAGCACATACATATGGAAGCTTCTCCAGATCATCTACTAGACCTGAATCAACCCTGGCTAACCAGCTGTCCAGATCTGACATAGCTTCTTTAAACGATAGGTCCACATCTGAAGTAAAGATAAACTTCGAAAAGGTATCTTGGATTTCATCACTTGAAGTTTGATCATTGCTATTTTTCTGAAACAAAATAAATGAATCTTTCTGACGAGTCAACAGCACAAATTCTGTGACGTCACCCACACGATGTTGCTTAACATTCTCAATTTGGATGGTACAGAAATCCTTAGAAGATATCATCGTAAAACATAAAGGACACTTCTTATTAAATTCACTTCTACGATCATCTTCACCCAAAATTAGATACTGCATAATGCACGGGAAACAAAATATGTGACCGCAAGAGGTTATCTGCGGACATAGAGGATCTTCCAAGCATATTGGACACTGGACTTGGAACGGAGTCAAGTACTTCACACAGATGATGTCTTCCCACTGTAACATTTTATCCGGATCAATGGATTCAGGCACATAGTTCCCTGAGTCTAACACAACAAACTTGTAATTTGCTTGAAGAAACAAATCTTTGTTGTAAGGCTTCTTCCTGTGGGATCTTCTGGGAGGTGGGACCCAAGGCCTAGGCTGTGACTGAGAAATGGGATCGTACTGAAAATTCAGCAAATGATTTCCGTTAACCATCTGGGTCTTTCTTCCTGCTGAATGAGTAGTATTCCCACGTGAACCATTAGAAGCTGAACTCCGATGGACGTTTGGGGATTCAGATACATTCCTTTGATTTTGATCAGAAGCAACCCCTGCTTGATCAGCAGCTTCATGCTGCAAATTCTTTCCACCACATTGGTGAGCCAAACTCTTCTCAGCACTTGATGTCCCTCTCTCATTTACCTAATGAAGGGCATGAATCAAAACATGAAATTATAAGTATGGCTTGTGGAAACTGCAAACTTTATTTGCCTAATAAACCAATCCTAATCAATTGAACAAGTCCCAACCAATCACGACATGCTTGCGTTGGAAATAAGAACGGCGGAAATGGGCATTGGTTGCTATGCACGATGATGACATTGCTAGTGCATAAGAAGAAAAGACGACAAATTAGCTCCAAATATTCGAATACAAAAAACATGGGGAAAAAACTATACCTTTTTGGAAGATCCATCAGAATTAACTGCAGGTGGAGGCACAGAACCTGGTCATCAAATGTTAACGTCAGCAAACATACATAAAACAAACGAAATGGCAGACAACAACGTTGCTTAGACGTTCCTCAGTAATATCGTCATGATTCTCGAAGTCATGTGCGGTAGCAATACCAAACCAAGTACAACGAGTAGTGGGGCACTGAGCTAAGCCCTGGCTAAACCTTGGAAAGTAGCTTTTTTAGGAATATTTATAGCGTCCTTTTTGTATAGAGCTCATTATTCCTCTTTGCTAAATTTTGATTTAATTAATTTAGCTGTCAAAAGGGGTTCTATTTATATATATAACCTGATATCATAGACGGAACTAGGGGGCAAGATTTAGAAAATGCTATTATGCTACATCTTTTTTATTATAAATATTATAACTTTCAGAGTTTTCATTAGAAAATAGAGCTTACGCCCCCTAAAAAATTATGATCTTTTTTAATTTCGCCCACCCCCTAACTTGAAGTTTCTGGTTCCGTCCCATGCTTGATATCAATGTTCTTCACAGACTAAATGACTATCTGCTTACAATATTAATAAGCCACGGGACGGAGATGGAGCTCGACTCGAAGTAAGGAGCTTAGTGTATGAGCTCAAAATGGGATGCCTTTTAATGAAATAAAATTTTAAACTAAAGGAGTCTACCACAAGTGGAGTCATAAGTCCCACTCTCCTCCGCGAACTAATATAATTAGAAATCAATATAAGAAAAACAATATAGGGTTTGTCCTCTAATCCTGCACGAAAGTACAAACTAATAGTCCCTCCGTCCTGAATTAATTATCCTAATCTCGCAACTTAATTGTCATCTTTCAAAAGAAAGTAACTATTTAATTTTAGTACTCCAATTTTACCCTAAATCACCAACCACCACCCCCATTTAATTCTCTTAGTTAAATAACATTAACCTAAACACTCGCGCATTAGTCAAATTGGACAATTAATTTGGGACGGACGAAAAAACCAATCGGCTAAATGCAAAATCTTGAATTAATAGCTAAACTGGAAAAATAAAAGAAAGAAACTTGAAATCACCTGAGAAATCATCGGATGGGCGGGAGGAAGAAGAAGCGGCGTTGTTGCCGGAGATTCGAAGAGATCGGAAGGAAGAAGGAGGAGATGGGATTGATACGGCGTTGTTCTTCAGGAGAGATGTGAGAGGAGCCATGGTTGAAACTGGAAGTTGTTGAAGAAGAGGAGCTCTGAGACGACGACGTTGAACCGACTAGATTGTTAGAAGGCAAGATGGACATGAAAATTTACAGGAAGACAATAGTACGAGAGAGAGAGAGAGAGAGAGAAAGGCCGGGTGAGTTGGTTTTCGTGGTTTAGCATGCGACTGGACTAGGGACCCTTTTATGTCCCTCTCTTTATCATTTAAGTAATTTTACGATTTTACCCTTTGGGATTGAGTCCTACGATTTTACCTTTGGGATTGAGTCCGAGCTTACACCTCTGGGGTTCGGATCTAATCGCATGATGTCGTCTAGTAAAAGTTTATCACACAAATTGTACTACATCCGTTCTCAATTATTTATCGTCTAAACATATTTTATTAGTTTCAAATCATTTGTCACTTCAAAAAAATTAAGAGAGTATTAAATATATATTTTTCCAAACTTACCATTATGCTTTCATTAATTTAGTTAACAACTAATTTTAATTGTCCCCACATAAATGTATTAATTAAAGGGTTAAAATGTATATATATTTTAAACTAATATATCACAATCAATTTCTTAATCCGACTGCAACATCTTAAAGCAGATAAATGAGAAATGGAGGGAATATGTATTTACTATTAAATTTTATGTTTTTGGCACAAACTCTCATTATGTGAGAGAAAATCGAGAAAACTGGTGTTTTCCAATGGAATCTGATAAGTGAGATTTCGAGTAAGTGTTTACAGTGGAACAATCCCAATAGATTTGACTTTATAATCGCTCTTATAATTTACAGTTGGGCCAGTGTTTTGATGTGGGTCTCGATAAGAATTAAGAGAGGAGATCATTGCATCGATTCTATGACTTAGTTACTCTTCTATGAGTAAAGGTAAAATTATTCTTAAATTCCAATCAAGACACATCCTGTAATTTTAAAACCTTCGATCATTGTATAGATGAGGAGGTAAGAACTATTAAAGTTGAGGCTTAATCCTTTTAAATAAAGGTAATACTATCAAAACAAGACTTATAGTTAGATCTTCACCTAAGCAGCTGGTTCAAGTGCAAAACAGTGTAATTTCACACGAGCGAAACTTTTCTCGTCCGTTAGATTAAAATTTTGACAGTTAAAATTGATTTAAAACGAGCACATATTATGAGGCTCAGAACACCTGTTCTGTTGCGTTCCGTATGTACTGAAAAAAAGTTATTAAGCATAAGATCCAGACTGCACCTAAGCACGGGGAGAGGGCCCATATTCCGAATATATTCCAATGGAATCATTGGGCTCATTCCCTTTCCTTTGAAATATCCTTTGGCTTATTCGCACTTTATAGTTTTTTATTATTTTTCTATTTTTTGGCAAACCGCATTTTCTAGTTGTTCTTACCATTATTCTTTTTTTTTTTTTTTTTTGATGGATGTTCTTACCATTATTCACATACACCAAAAGAAGAACACTTCTGATATGGACCGGATCTACTGAATCATGCGATTTAGATTTGGTCACATCACTGCATTTCCTTCCCTCTCCTTATTCTGCAGGGAATGTGGCCAAATCTGAATCACATAATCCACATGATGGTCCATATCAGAATTTTCCCCAAAAGAAAAACCACAAAGAAAGCGCAATAGAGGAATTTGGGCCTTTCCCTACCTACCACTATTTCTTATTGGCCTTTTCTCACTCCCTCTAAAAAAAATATCTTTTGGGTTTAGTGAGCCCAAATCATTATTGGGCCTCAAACTGGGCCAACTGTTTTGATCACCACCGCCTCTTACATTTATATATCTTTCCTAATTCGATATCTGGGAAGGAGAAGGAAAACGAAAATCGAATAATCATCATATATAAATCCTCTACTGCTTCTTCTACATACAAATTTGATTGATTATTAATTTAGGTTTCAATCAATGGAAGATAGTTTCAGAGCAAGAGTGGATAAGGTTTTTGGATCACTTTCATCTTCTTCTTCATCATCATCTACGGTCATTAGTAGTTCTCTATGGTCTCTAACCGACGAAGAAATTGAAAAGAAAGAATGGAACAGACAACAACAAAGAGATCCCGCTAACGACGACACTGACGTCAGCACTGATTGTTCATTCCCTTCTAATCTCGACGGTTTCTGTGATCCTCAATCGGAAATAATCCCTAAATTTGCTGATATTCGGGAACAGCTACAGGATCTCCGCCGCGAAGACGACGAGGACGAGGAAGGTGACGATTATAGTGACGGTTGCAACGACGGTGCTATTAAGAGGAAGAAGAAAGTTAATAATCCTCGTAAGGATGATGATGATGAACTGGATTTTGATATTCGATCCTCCATTGGTCTCGACTCTACTCTCGACTTTGAGGTAAAGTCCCCTAAATTAAGCGGTCAGGCTATGATTCATAATAGTATAACATTTTTTTTTGGAGCTAACACCTTATGCGTATGACAGGTCAGGAAAGAATTGTGCCGTGTTTAGTATATACTTACACTTTTTGTTCTGTACTATAGCCGCGGCTAGCTGTCTCATTTGATAAATGCAGAGTATTAAGGTTTCAATGAATTAGATAGTAAAAGCCCTTATCAATACTTTTCAAACAACCAATCACTTGTTTACTTGTATTTGAAACTGTTACTTTTAATTAACTAGTTATGTGTATTGGAAATGGTTACTTTTAATTAACTAGTTATGCTTAATGGTCTCGGAGCTGATTTTCTGTAGCAGCATAAGCTTTGAGCTTTCTATGATCATATCATGGTAGTACGAAGTGAGAGATATAATGGGAAATTCCTTGGGTGAATTTAGCATAGATTAATTAAGGTTAATTTAACTTAGATTAAGTAAGGGAGAGACAAGTGACATTTTTATTGTTATACTCTTAAATAATTTAGTCCCTTCCCATTTATATCTGTAGTAAGGGCGAGGTAGAAAAACAACTTAAGAGTTAGAAAATGACATATATTTGGAGAAGAGATGAAAAAAGTGTAAAAGACCTCTATTAAAAAACAGAGGGAGTATATTGGGGGATAATGGAACACCTCTTCATCTTTAATCATTTTTCCCCCTCTTTGTGCAGCCTCCGTTTAAGCTTGTTTAGATAATATTATGTCCTTGTCTGGTTTTTTGTTCCCGTAGTTTTGCTGTTTAGATGTTTTCATTTGATTTAAATGTTTCTTTTCCCTCGTGGATTTTTTGCAGGATGAGGAAGATGAATTTGATAAAGTGGCTGTAGGCAGGGAGAAAGCCAGTGACCGCTTCTTATATATGAAGGACGCTGTTGGCTATGGACCTGATACCAATCCTCATCACGAGCTTCCTGTTACAGTTAAGAATGTCCGTCGAGATCCTCGCGCAAATCACATGGCTGCTAAACTTAGACTGCAGGAGGATGCAGAGACGGCTGGAGATTTTGATTCTTTAAAACTTTCTGATGCTGCTGTGGTGCCTACAAAAGATGAACAGGTTAACCAATTGGACAACGGAGTTGCTCCAAAACCAATTCTTAAGAAGAGGGAAATAGCCCCCCTGGACGGAAAGCCGCCGAAACGTGTCCGGTTCGAGGCAGAGTTTCCAGGAACCAAAGATACGGAGAAACAAAGCAGTCCGATTGGAGGAACTTCCTCACCAGGGGAGGCAGGGTTTTCAGTGGGAGAAGCTAAAGCAACAGATGAGGTGTTTAGACTGCCCCTGAATTCTTCTATTTCAGCAGATGAGGGTGCTCAGGTGGGGAAAGATAATTCTTATTCTGTTCCAGACTATTTGAGAAACCCGTCAAGTTATACACGCTACACTCTTGATTCAACTACTGACATGGACGAAGCATCCAATAGAAAAGCTTGTCTGGAGAAACCAAATGGAGAGGAGCTACTTGACTCTTCAGTCGGTTTTCCAAAAGCATTGATATTCACTCCGAAAAAGAAGGCAAATGATACTAAAGTGGTTAGGAAGGAGAATGACGAGTCCAAGGATAAATGTTTTCGGGTTAGTATTGCAGCAGATGGGGATGCTGAAGACGGTGATAGTGCAGTATGCATGATGGAGGAAGACAAGGCAGATATTGAAGACGATAAAAGCTGCAACTCTCAGAAACAAGGTCGCAAGTATCGCACAAGAAACCATGTTAGTGATGATGATCACGTTGCGACTTAAATCTTTTTACGCAACCATTTGTAAACCAGTTTCCTTTTGACATTGTCGAGTAATTTGGGAGTTGTAATCGCTTTGCACAACTCTTACCTCACTTACGGGGCAGTGTAGGGTTGAGGGTCTAATGTTCATGTTCTCTTATAAAAACAGTATTTTCTTCTTCTTACAGGTATGTTTGTAAGTTTTCAATAAAAGGAGTAGCATTTATATATTGGAATATTCCAGTTTTGCTGTTGACGGTATGATTAGACGGGCTTTAGCAGGAAAGAGAAACCCGTAATCTTTGCTACGGATAAAATGCACCGCGCATCGGTGGACATGATTATTTAGGTTTATTACAATTGTTCTGGAATCAAGTGAAACGAACCGGAAGGTCCATTTGTGAAATATGAAAACCAAGCGTCTGGATTGAGTTTTTAATCAAAATTTCTATAGAAGTGAAATGTTTGTGAAAGAAAAGTAGAATCCAAATACACCTTACCAAGATATACAATTCGTCACATTAGAGCAAATGGATCTTTAAAAAAAAAATGGGATCTGATTGGTTCGAGTGAGTAAGAAGCCAAACCACCAAAAGAACACTAGTGCATTTACACCTAGTGACATATTCTCGAGAGAAGGCTCTGGTTAGTTACACGCAATTTTCAAGGGAAGTTTGGTCATTCTGTTTCACAGCGTCAAGTCTGTTGATCTCAACATCTGTTGGAATCATTGATGGGGAAGAGTATGATTCTGGACGTGGAAACAATAACTTGAGTCGAAAAGCATCAACTCCATTCAGATAATACCGGAAAAGTCTCTTTGCTCTGATAAAACCAAGACGTCCATACAATGCAAGTGCTCCTTTATTCGTTACTTCTGCTTCCAAAGTCACCTTCAAAATATTGGTGCATACAATTATGAGTGCACGATAAAGAATACCCGTCCCTTGTCCCAGCATAATCATATGATATTCTGTCATATAATCCAGTTATCATGCACAAGGAGAAATGTGGGTGGACTGTGAAAATAAATAATTAAAATCTGAAAAAGAAACAATCGCGATGCTACTATCATACAAGAAGTCGGATTATAAAGAGAGAATCACTTTCTCTACGAAATCCAATTGAAATTAACCCTGTGCATTCAGTACAGTCAATGGCAGATGGCGGAAAGTTAAAAAAAATGTCATAACGTTATAGCGGACACAATAAAATAATGTAAATATATATATATATAAAACACTACATAATTTAAATAAAAAGAAGAAAAAAACAACAACATGATTGGATAATTCTGATATGGAGCAGGTCCATTGGACCTTGCGATCCAGAACTGACCACGTCATCACAAAGTTGTCTCTCTCTCACAACTTAAAACACCGTCACAATATGATAACAAAAACGATAATCAAAACAAAGACAAAAAAAAGCCAATAAATTTCTTGAGCTTGACACAATCTTGAGCAGCAGACAGACCTCACAATGACAAAACCTTAATCATCAATCAAAACCTTGAGTCTTAAATGGGAAACAAAGGATAAAAAAACAAAGAAGAGAGAAAAATCAGAGGATAAAAAATAAGATATTGAAAAATCACGCTTTTGATTAAAAAAAATCAGAGATTGAGAAGAAGAATATTGGAAAATTAAAATCAGAGAATAAAAAAATCAAACAGTGATGGAGAAAAAAAAAGACAGAGAGAAAAGAAGTAAGAAGGAATGTCGCTAATACTGCAGAGACAGCAAGAAAATAAGACTGATTATGTTGATTGTTTGTTGGGATGAGGTAAATATAATATAAGAGGGGAATAATCACATGGATAACCAAAAAGTAACTCATACCCGTTTAAAAAAAATAAAAAAATGTCAATATTCCGCTTTGTCCGCCATAACGCCTGTGAAACGCTGCATAGTGGACACCGTCATATTAGAGCGTAATGCGCATTGCGTATAGCGGTGACTGCCGAATCCGCCACGCCATGACGCCGCCATTTGACAACACTGATTCAGTACAATTCCAAATATAAAAAGGAAGACAAATAAAAGCAGAAAAATAAAAGCCTCAAAGCCTAGCCTAGCTCTCTTTTGCATAGTAATTTACAACAGAATAGCCTATAATTTGCTCAATTATCATACGTGTGAATCTGCTTCTAGATGGAAAAGGGAAAAGTTTAATTATCTCTGCCACCGTTTTTCATCCAAATACATGAGGATTTTATCTAAATGTCCCCAAATGATCCCAGAGTAGGAAACTAACCTATTATAGTTCCACCAATCAATTCTTTAAGCTTTGAGCAAGCTCAATAATAAGTTGATCATCCCCTAAAAGCTAAGAAGTAGAATATGAATACATGAGGGTGGTATGGGTAAAAGGCAAAGAAAGGCACATCAGTTCTAGCACCTCGCCAGCATTTGCTATTCGGACAAATATTATAGAATATCAAGAGCCTCAAGGATCCAATCCTTACAAAATACAGTTGAGGCATTTGCTAGCCAAGGGTTGTTAACAATGGATTGATTTCTTGGAATTATATAGCAGTAGAGAGCACTGGACTAGCCAAAATAGGTTACCTATTTTCAAGAGAATGATGGAAAGAATCCGCAATTTCTAAGGTTCTATCTACAACCCTTAGTTTTAAAAGGCGCGAGGCGAACGTTCGAGAAGCTCTATTTTTGCAAAAATTCTCATAAATTAAATTTATATACAATTTTGTATTAGAAACATTATTTCAATATTATAAATACTAAATAAAAGCATATATTTTATACTACATCCCAAATTGTCAACACAAAAATATCGCGAAACTGTTAAATGCATAAAAAAGACCACTACCATCATTCACAAGTGCCCAACATCTTAAATTTGAGTAAAAAACATGGAAAATAAAAAAATCAGAAAATAAAATATTAAATATAGGATAATAGAAGAAGATGAAATATTATAAAAAAAAAGAAGACAAAAGAGGATGAAAGAAGAAGAAAGAGGATGAAATTAGATGAAGAAGAGAAGAAGAGGAGTAGAGCAACAACAAATTCTGAAGCGGCAAGATACAAAGAAAATGAAGCGGACCTCTTTTTAATTAGGTCAACGAGAAATATTAGTCTATGATGCAGTTGTTTCATTTTTGTGCGTAATGATTTGCCTCAGTCGCGCGAGGCGCGCCTCAGCCTAGCCTCATGGACACCACCTCACCTCAGACCTCGGAGGCGTTTTCATGCTCGCCTCGCCTCACACGCGCTTTTTTAAACCAAACTACAGCCACATTATCTTAGTAGCAACATGATTTATCTACAGCCACATTTACTTTCTAATACACCATTTTGATGAAGCAGCAACATGATTTATGGAATAGTTAAAAAAAAAAAGAAGCTAAAATGCTTTTAGTCACTGAAAATAGCAGGGTAGGTAAGTACCTCGTCACAACCCGAATCCATCATTACCTCAATAGACCGCGAAACAAGTTCAGTTGCTGCAATGAGGGAGTATTCAGCAAAAGATATATCAAAACAACAAATACAAATACAGAGTAAACGTAAACAAATGTAAGAGGCACCCACCAATGCCTTTGCCTCGGTAAGGTTTAAGAACAACGAGCATTGCAATGTAACCCCTCAAAGTATTTCGATGCTCTCCCATCTTGCACACCACCGTCCCTACACATTTTCCCCCTATGGAATGCCTGTACAACTCAAATATTCAAAGAATCCAATTCAAGCTACCACCCAGGACATTCCTAAATCAATCAAATTAAACATTACCTCCATTCCATAATAATATAAGTCAGTTTAGAACAAGTAGATAAAATTAAGGAACCAAAAAACAAGTACTTACTTTGTCAAAATATAAATATTACTCTCTTAAATAGAATTAGTTATATACAAGTCCTATTTAACTGAGTAATATTGATATTTTGATTAACAAAAATAACTTTGCTTTTTTCTTGCTTAATTTCAGCTACATGACCTAAGACTTATATCATGGAATGGAAGGAGTATATATAAATACGATAGCTGAATAGAAAATCCAATTCAAGCTACCTAGAACACTCCGAAATCAAGAAAAATTAAATAAATATATAAACACAGTAGCTGAATAGAAAATATAAAAAAGAAGAGGAGTTTACAAGAAAGGAGAGATGGGGCCAGAGATAGACGAAGTAGCGGTAGGTGAAGATGGAATAAGGCTCACTGAGTTCTTGGTCAACAAGGTCCATTATAAGCGGAAGATGATGTTCTCCGCCATAGCTCACATACTCTATTCCTCCTCCTGATTCTTCTTCTTCCTTCTTCTTCTTTGCTTCTTCCATCTCTCTCGCTCACTGCGGATCTTCTTCAACCTCAGCCTTATATATATATATGGATCACCCACTGTGGGCCGAAAGGAAGAGAAGCCCCATCTCTAAACCTCCATTTTGAAGTCTGGGCCAATCCTTTTTTAGATAAATTAGATTTATCTAAGCCCTTGAACTGTAGAGTGTATTCCATATTAACGATTAAGTAATGGAAAATTCTTATATGTTATGAAGTTCACTTAATCACAAATTTAACAGCCGCTCTCAGAAGAGTACTAGAACAGATAGATTGAAGACGGACAATTAATGCACAAATTGACTACTCACATAATAATATTGTAAGCGTAGTCCCCTATACCGTCTAAATTTTCTACGAAATTAAGTGCTAAAATTAAAATGTATTGACAAAAAGAAAAAAAACCGGAGATAATTTATGTTATAGTGAAAATTTCACACAATAACAGCATCAAAGCATATTGATGCCATATAGTTGTACAACTCTTAACGTTTCGTACCAGGCCTGGACCCTAATTGTCACGGATTTTTCTGACATGAACTTTGTGGTCCAAAATTAGTCACGTTATTACAGAATTGTCTATTTCCTCATTCTGTAATGACGTGGTCAGTTTTAAACCACATGATCCAATGGACCTGTTCCATATCAGAACTATCCAATTGTCACGATCATTACAGAGACTAGGATCCACTGATGCACAGAGACTAGGAACCACAATTTATTCCAAGTCTGGGGCTTTTGTATTCAAGCCAGCTTCTTTCTTTTGATAATAGTTCTAAGGATATGACATCTTTCATTTGGTATATGATGTTTTGATAGAAATGACATACTTTACATGTGAATACTTAAATTTGCAGGTTTTGCTTCTGAGTCCCTTGCCTCAAAATATCAGACTAACTCCGGTCCTGTAGTTCCGCCCACAGTGACTGCTATTAAGAGTCCACAATCAAAAACCATCATGAACGATATCCTCCAGGCGACCCCAGCAAGCGGAAATTTGCCTATTTTGTCTTAACAGGTGGGAGATTTGTATATGCTTCCCTAATTCGTCTGCTCATGCTTAAGTTTGTCCTCAGCGTGTCAGCCAGTAAGGATGTTCTTGTGTGCCTTCCCTTGAAGTTGATCTGTCTAGCATTGAACCCGGTACCACTGTTACTATCAAATGGCGTGGAAAACCAGTATTCATCAGGCATATAAATGAGGAAGATATCAAGCTGGCTAACCAGTTCTCTCCGTGATCCTCAGCAAGACTCCGAAAGAGTTAAGAATCCCGAGTGACTTGATGTTATTGGTGTCTGCACCCATTTGGGTTGCATCCCTTTACCAAAAGCCGGTGATTTTGGTGGTTGATTTTGCCCTTGCCATGGATCCCATTACGGCATCTCTTGCAGGATTGGGAAAGGCCCAGAACACCATATAATCTGGAAGTATCTACTTACTCTTTTCTGGATGAGAACAAGTTGTTGATTGGTTGAGATCTGGAGATTAGAGTACCCTTTCTGGTGAAATGGACTTTGAGGTCGCAGAGGTAATCCAATTTTTCTAACTCATTTGCGGATCTTTATGTTTCCGATGTTGCTGTTTATGCACTTTTGGACACATCAACTAACTTTTTCATGGATTTGTTGAATAAGTTTGCTTTAGACCAGTTCGTACATGTTCTAGCAAGATTTTTTCAGTGTCTTAGCTGCAGTAATGCAGTTGTAAATTGGAATTCTCTTTGACATAACGGGAGTTCATTATAGTTTGAAATAAATCAAGATCTGCTGCAAATCCAGAAAATAGTGGGTCAAACAACGAATGTGTAATTAGAAATTTATATGTATATATTGTTTATTTAACTCATGGGAGCACGAACAAATAATCGAAAATAAAAATTTGAGAACTGGTGCCTGGAATCCTTGCTCCTGCTTGATCATTTGGTAATGGAAAATCATGGTTAGGACTTGAAATGGTCATCTCTCAAAAAGGCCTTTAACATAGACCATTCCCTTTTCGCTGAGCTGAAGCTCCCTTCTCATTTGATCTACCTGCTGGTCATCTCCCTGAACAGTTATCTCAGACAATGTCCCGTCTTCTGCTACCGTCATTTTCACCTTTATCTGTTCCTTTCTTGATGCCTTTGTCCAGTAATATAGTCCTCTGAGGAGATCCATAGAAGACGGCAAATTTCATTGGCAAAAACGGATCAAATTGAAGGACTGAAATAACAGAGAAAGGAAGAAGTAAAAAGCATTGAAACTTACGCCAAAGGGCTTAATGCAATGAGCCAGAACCAATTATTGCCTACGTCTGGAACTGTAATTGTAAGAACAAGTGCGACGCTGGCAAGACTGATACTGGTGCAGAAAGTGAGGAGTGCTGCTTGGCTTCGACTCGGAACCATAGTTCCCTCAAACCTGGAAACATATACCATTGTGAAGAAATTCAGTGCAACTCAACTCATTCCTGCTCTGCTTGCAAATTGAAGATGGTGGTTTTATAATTAGGGGACTTACGTAATCGTCTCGCCTCTATCTGACACCGCAAAGTTGTTGCGAGTGAAGAAGGAAAGTATTTCACCAGCGATCTGACTCGGTGTATTCTTCCCCTCACCTTCCTTGATAAAGTTCTTCTGAACAATCTGAATAACGGACACAAAGCAAACAAGCAGAAATTATGAGACAAGTCAAGTAAACTTGCATCATTCCTACCTATTCAACCAAACATGAAGATCAGTGACGAAGACAGGGTCACCCGTAATTTTTTAAAAATAATACTAGATGTAATAAATTTTATATATAATTTAGAATATTTCATCAATTCCTCCCAACATTTTGTGCGGTGTACTGTTGCAGTTTTTCGCCATAACCTAAAAGTCATGGCTTCGTCACTAATGAACATATAACAAGATTACAAATATTTCTAACATAACTGGTCCCTCGGGCGTCTAATGCACTAGTTGGCTTACTAAAAGACGGCATAGCCAGGTAAACAAAAAGGGAGTAATATTAATATTTGAATTACAAATATATTTTAATTTTTGCTTGCTTAATTTTCATAAAATGAAATAAAAGTTTTATATTTAAGAACGGAGGAGTAACAAAGTGGAAGTGTGTAAAGGTACCTTAGATTTGACAGAACGCTTGATAAGGGACCAAAGGCCAGGAACAGAAATGACGAAAGAGACCCAAGGAAGTATAGTAGCTAGCCTGGGAATAGCTCACGGTGTCTGCTAGTAATATGAGGTGATGAGATGATTGGAGATGGTGGAAGAAAGGCGAAGATGTCGCGGCGGCGGCGGCATCCTGAAGGGAAGAGGATCGAACTGTGAGACGCTTGGGTGTGGAGGAAGGAAGAAGCCATGGTGTTGATAATCTTGAAGTATGAGGAAGAGGAATAGGAGAAGGAGAGAAGAGGAGCAGCAACTTTGCTGCCATAACTTCTTGTGGTGTCCCTCCCACCTTCACTGGGGATTTCCTTTGGATAATATTGATTTTTTTTCTTTAAATTCTAACAATCATTTTCATTTTATACTCTCTGATTCCAAAAAATTTGATCAAATAATCATTATTATATATTTATTTATTTAATTCTCATGCCTTCTAATTTCTAATAATAATAATATAATACTATGTTTTTTTTGCTGAATAATAAAACCACGATCCTTCATTTAATAAATTGTTCATTCAACCACTAAACCACCGGTGGGATATACTCAACGTTTCTCTGACTATGTTGACTATTTCTGACTAATTCGGTTGGGATATACTCAGAATAAACTTAATAATATATGAAGTTGCTCTTAATTGATTTGAATTTATAACTTTACTATGAACAAGTATTTGATAATTAAAGGTTAAATAAGTTAAATCAAACTCACTTGTCATATTTTATTTCTATAAAAGAAAAAATCAATTATTTGGTTTGAACCAGTATGTTCACCGTCAATTATAATGACTAATCTTTTCATCACAAGATCTTTTCAAAGTGATAAATGATTGATCATGAGATGTACTCCATCTTCATAAGCACGGGAAAAAAAATTGATTTTTGTAAATATTGGAATGAGGATTTGAGGTATAATTCTGATATGGATCAGAGTCATTGAATCATGTGGTTCAGAAGTGACTACATCATTACAGAATGAGGAAGAAGATAATTATGGAATGACGTGACTAAATATAGAACACAAAATTAATGTGAAATTGATTCATATTAAAAAAAAATATCGGATTTGAGGCTTTTCTTTTCTTTTCTTTTTTCCCTCATAGATAATAGAGAAGATGAGCCCAACCGGTATAAGAAGTCCACGTGACTTTAAGTGGGCCTGTAACCTTAGTTCGTAAGTATATCCTAATTTGCCACAAAAGAAATTGAGTGGAGATATTTCCACTTATTTTTTTAAATTTTTTACACTCTTTATTCATTTATTTTGTTAGTATATTTTTTTTTGACGAAAAAAAAAATATTAATTTTGTTAGTGAAAAAATATTAATATCTAAACCTGATAAATTAACCATAACTAAATGTATTAAGATCTTTTTATTTATAAAATAAGAGATATTAGCCTTTTTTGCCCTCAAACTATTTACGAATTTTCGATTTTACCCACATTCTTTTTTTTATCGCATTTTGCCCACGCTCTATTTACGAGTGCCAAATCTGCCCAAAATCGGCGGAATCCGGCAACTATAGGGCGGCGATGAGGGGTAAAATGGTCCGAACAAAAAAACATTATAGTTGCTTCAAATATAACCCCAAAACTATTTTATTGTATCAATTGAGTGCCTAAATTCTTTTTCTCTTTCCAAATGACCCCTCTCCCTACAATCCATCTCTCTTCTTCATCAACCTCATAAATTTCAATGGTTGATTTTGGAGGTATTTGCTGGGTTTTTGCGTTTTTAAAACAAAAAACAAGGGTTTCGTTGGTTCTGGCAGAACTGTGCCTCGCGCACAATTTCGCGATTTCCCGTTGATTCGGTAAGCGATTTGTTCTAAAACTTTACAGATAGTTTCGTACTTTAATTGTGAACAAGAACATGTGATTGAATTTCAGTTTAATGGTGTGTAGAGACTGAGCTTTCTCTTTGAAGTACTCAATTTTTCATTGCTATTTTTCTGGCAGAAGTGTTGTTCTCAGGTTTTTGGCATTTTTGGTTGATCCATTATGAATTTGAGGCTGAAACTTTGCAGTAAGATTCGTCTTTTAGCTGTGAATCTTAACTTATAAATGGATTTGAGTGTTTTGATCTGTAGTGATTGGGTTAATTTGTAGAAAATCCTCTGTTTTTTCGGATTGTTTTCTGGCAGATTTAGTGTTCTTAGTTTGGAGGTGCTTTCTGGGTGTTCTATAATGAGTTTCTTGCTCTAAATTTACAGAAAGCTTCGTATTTTAATTGTGAACTAGAAAATATGTTTAGATTTCAGAGTAATGGTGTGTACATAGGGGATTTTCTTTCAAGATATTCTCAGTTCTTACACTGTTTTCTGGCAGCCCTGTTGTTCATAGTTTGGGGACAGTTTTTGGTTGAATCGTTAAGTATTTCATGCTCAAAATTTGCAGAAAGTTTGGTCTTATAACTGGGAACAAGAACTTATGCTTGGATTTCAGATTATTGGTGTGTAGGGATGGGGTTTCTTGTGTGAAAAACTCAGTTCCAGCATCATTTTTCTGGCAGCTTACTTGTTGTTCTGCTTAAGGGTCTTCTCCGGCGTGGTCCCCTTTTCCGGTGAGCCTTTTTTTTTTTTTTTTTTCAAAATACATGTCACTTTCTTCTTCCTTTCTTGTAAAGCTAGTAAAATAAAGGGTTAAAATAAAATGAAAAAAATGGAGAAGGCCAACCGTGACTGAAGGCAGAAGAAGAAGAGGGGGTAGGGTGGGGTGGGAAAGGGGCTAAATGGATAAAAAAAAAAGTGAGAGGTCAATTGAAAAAAAAGAAAACAATTCATGCACTCAATTGATACAATAAGATAGTTTTGGGGGTTATATTTGAAGCAACTATAATGTTTTTTTTGTTCGAACCATTTTACCCCTCATCGCCGCCCTATAGTTGCCGGATTCCGCCGATTTTGGGCAAATTTGGCACTCGTAAATAGAGCGTGGGAAAATCGGAATTTCGTAAATAGTTTGAGGGCAAAAAAGGCTAATATCTCATAAAATAATAAGAAAAAAAGTACAATAGGTTAAATTGTGACTGAGAATATAATTTCGCAATAAAAGAAAGAAAAAAATAAAAACTTGGCTGCAACACTACCTTGACTCCTCTCCTCTCTCCCAGATAACGCATATCCCTCCCTCCCTTCTCAATTTTCTTGATTTGCGGTTTCCGGAGCATCTCCTCTCTCACCCGTCTTCAACTGCCTTGGCTGCGCTACAGGTACCTTTATTCAAATTTCTTTCTTTTAGGGCTGTTTTTTTCCCTCTCAGACGTAAGATTAGGTATTATTATTTGATTTGGATATTTGTTGTTTCTTGATTCCTCTTTTATCTTTGGACTCGATAAATTTATTCCCTTTCTATTATCCATCCTCAATCTTTTTTTCTCTGTTTGTTTTGTTTAATTTATTTATAATTTTCACTGGCAATTTTTTTTTTTTTTTTTACGTTTGTGATATCTGGTTGCATATGAATGCCTTTTGTTATTGTTGTTTTCCCTGCAGAGATTGGATATCTTGGTTACAATTTTTTTTTTATGTTTGACTGTGAGAGTGGAGTCTTTTAGTGCAAAGATTGAATTTTTATGTTTTTTTTTCCTGGAAGAAGGGATTTTTATGCTTATCTACTCTATTTTCGTTTTATAAAAAAAGCGATTTTCGTTATGTGCATTTTTTCCAGCATTAAAGTCCAGTTTTTAAATTAAAGGGTGAAGAACCAGGTGTCATTGAATGGGCTCTGTATTTCTATCCCTTCAATAATTTGAAAAAGAATTTTTTTTATATTTGTTTTTTCTCTGTCTATGATGCCCTAAATCTTATGAAGAAAGTCCCTTGCTTTTACCGTTATAACTATAATTAACAGCAAAGTAATTCCCATTCTTTCAACTCTTGTATTCCAAATCAATATTCTTCATTTACCATCATTAGCTGCTTCCGAGTCTCAAGCAGACGATCGACTGAATTAACCGCCTTATACTCTTTACCATTATTTTCAGAACCTTTTAAATTGTGTTCTCTAATATGTTCTCATCTATGCTTTAGTACATGTTTCTGAAAATATGCTAAATCGACTGATACAATGATGAACTGCTTGAGCTTGCCATAATATTCTAACTGTATAAAGTGATACTAACTATATATTTTATTTTATTTTACTGTTTGTTCAGGCTGCAG
This sequence comes from Vinca minor, assembly GCA_026122235.1. Taxonomy (NCBI): domain Eukaryota; kingdom Viridiplantae; phylum Streptophyta; class Magnoliopsida; order Gentianales; family Apocynaceae; genus Vinca; species Vinca minor. Next base: position 4,860,429 of record JAOCZM010000056.1, read on the forward strand.
TTTCACATAACATAAGCAGCAGTTTTGTTGATTGAGAACAAAATACAAATATTCTACAATGATATTGGGTTCATTGTGATTTCTTATACATGGCGGAGGATCAACGGAGGAAGCATTTAAGTCGTGGCGGCAATCTTGTTGGTTACACCTCGCGGGAGGAACACAAAGTGAAAAAGAAGAAATTGGGATTGAATCCGGACGGTTTGAATATTAGATCTAATATTTCTCTCAACTGGGATGACAAGAGCAAGTCCGTTATTGCCAAGAGGGAACAAATAGGCATTTCGAGGAGAGATTTCGCTCCCTTTTTGGATGCCATTCCTCATTTCCATGGCAAGCTGGCTGATGTTTTTGCTGTTCCTCAAGAAATCTTTGAATTGGAGAATTTAACAGACATTCTCTCGTACCAGGTAATATTATCATCTACTATGTTCTGACTTTGTTTATTTTAGGAAAGCAATATCATCACTTACACAGATTGGCCTTCCAATGGAGATTTTTGTAGGTTTGGCAGAGTCACTTATCGGAAAATCAGAGAAGCATGCTGAGCCAATTCTTGCCAAAAGGATCCGAGTCTGAGTGCGTTGTTCAAGAACTGCTTTCAGGGGATAATTTTCACTTTGGAAATCCTTTTCTTGAGTGGTACGTTTTATGGTTCATATTACTTACTAATTTACGGATTAGGTTCTTTGGATTTAAAAACAAGCATGTCAGTTATAGATATGGTTCTTTTTTCGATATTTATGTGTCCTAGTTCAATAAAATATTAGCTTGGAGAGTTTAATGTTAGAATTCTAAATCTGTAGTCATCATTGTTCCCGGATTTGCATCTTTGCAGGGGTGCTTCAGTTTGTTTTGGTAAATTTCATCCAGATGAGATACTTCTCCGGGAGCAATCTATCAAGGCTAAAAAGGAAACCTATTATACTGAACTACAAAAATATCACAATGGGTTTGTGTTCTTTGATACTGCCTGTTCAGTTTCAAATTAAATGTTGTTATGTGAAGTTTTCACTCCTTCGACCCTCTTCCCCTATTCTGAAGTTGTTCTTGTTAAAAACTGTTTACTTCTCATGATCCTTGTGGCAGTATGATCGAGAACTTACAGATGTGGAAAGAAAGGTGGGATAGCTGCCAGGATCCTGAAGAGGAAATTGTGCAGAAGATCTGGAGGTTTATTTCTATCCTAGAATTTTTTGCTTTACATATTAGTCTTTATTTGGTCGGCTCTAAATAAGTCCTATTTTTGCATTGATTTGATATTAGTCATCATTTACATGTAGACCAAATACCTCTTATCTAGTTCAATTTGAATCTTATAAGTTATAACTACATGAATTGTGCCCTTGGGTCTAGTTTTGGTTTTCCTCCTTTATTCTTCATCTCATTTGATGCACGGAAAAATGTGAAAGCAGGTCAAGTAAAAAGGATGGAAAAGATATACAATTATCTGAAACTACTTATCATGATTCTGAGGAGAACCAAGCTGCCACCCTGGAATCTAGCTCTTGGGCTACTTCAGAGAAAGCACTCAGTATTGAAAATAACCCCAGCTTGGTAGTGTTAACTGGGGAACCTTACAGAAGGTAATTTAGTCCTTAAACAGTCTTTTCCAAACTCTCTCTCTCTCTCTCTCTCTCTAAAAAAATCTATTTAAAAGGCAAGCAAAGTAAGAAAATCAAAAGGCGAAATAGGGAGGAATAGGAACATGTTTATGGAAAGAGAGATGCCCACTTTTACGTTTTGATGATCTTGTGGAATGATTCTTTCTTTTAGTGGTCTAATTATTGTATAAGACTCGTATGTGTTCTTGTTCATTCAGTAGTGAATATGCAATTGATTTTTTTGGTGGGTTCTCCAATTGCAGGAAAGGATTCTCAGATAGGAAACCTGAAAGGTCAAGAGATGCACTGAAGTCAATTGCAAAACACAAGAAAGGAGAAAAAGTGCACAAACGAAATATCCAGCATACTGATGGTGCTAAATATATGTCTTATATCAAGGTCAATTTTTTTAACTCAAATTTACGATACCTTTAGCTATAAGTTTGTGTTGGCTTGCTATTAAGAGTTGCATGTTTGCTAATTTTGAACTGACAGTTCCTTTTCAAGTTTCTTTTAGTGTTTTATATTTGTGGTATCCTTGTGCCTGTAGTGTTTTCTTTTCTGAGAAATTTCCATTTCATGTGAATGCCTGAGCTATTTTGGCCTTTTGTTTTACTTGCAACTGATGCCTACCTTTTTTACGCTCCTTTTCCTAATTTCTAGGTTAGCAGAGAACAGCATCAGCGTGTCAAGAACACCATGAAACACAGCAGCAATAGCATCCGACCAAGGTCTCTAAATAATGTGTTAGGTAACCTTGAGACTCTTCATGTGCAACCATTTGAAATATTCGAGGAAGAGGAGAGACAGAAGTTGCATGCTTATTGGTTAGTCTTCTGTTCTCTATGATGTTGCAAAAATGTTTTTCATTTGCTGTAGTTAAAGTTAAGTATTTCTTTGCCAGGCTGCAATTAGCAAATAGAGATATTCCAGCAGCCTTTGCAAACTGGACTAAGAGGAAGTTGGAGATACGGGAGTTGACACAATCTTTGGGTCATGAGATGGAAGAAAAAACAAAACTTCAGCAGGAGGTATCACTATGTTTGCTTCCTTTTGTGGCTTTTTGTTTGGTTAATGGTGTTTCAAATCATCTCTCTCTTGGCTTGTTAATCGCCTAGATATTTTCATTTTGTTAGCATGCTGACATTTAGTTTGGTTGGCTTTTCAGGAAGAAAAGAGAAAGAATTCCCATTATGTACAACCAAAGCTGCCGGAAAACACAGAAGTTGGAGTTTCACCCTCAAGTGCAGGAGAGGTTCGTTGTTCATCCTGTTTTCCTCCTTCTATGGGATTTCACTTTGGTTGTAGGAGCCTGTTGCAGATCTTTATTCTGACATTGGATTATAATTGGAAAAAAGAGTATTTTCATGACTCGTCTCTTTTTTGTCGTACAACATCATCCTCTCACTTATTGCTTGGCTAGGATGAGGATATGGAGAATTCTGCCTCCTTACCCCAGGATCAGATGACTAGTCAAGTCACAAGGGATGAGATTGTTGTAGCAATGGAGGTTGGGTTTAATTCCTTCAACGTTATTTATTGCATTTTCTTCTCGTTTTCTGCTGAAGAAAAGATGTTGGTTTTTTACAGCCCTTCAATTCCAAGTATTGTTACTTCAAATTGATTACCTCATTCTGCTTTGTTACTTGATAATGGTCAGGATAACGACGAGGAAGAGACGGATTGCAGATCTCAGGAGCAACTGCATGATGCTACAGAAAACAATGAAGAGGATGACCAATCTGTTTCCCTTTCCCCACAAGGTCAAGATCTAGGAGAGATTGAGTCAATAAGCAGAATCCCCCAGGGCAATGGAATGAACCTGGATTCTCAGGTCAATGATGTGGCAGATAAAGGAGCCGAGTTTCCTCTTTTGGTGTCAGAGTACCCTAGAAATTTGAACCATGTGGATTTAACTGTTAAGCAAAGGGATCCTCCTCATGAGTCTGCTGATGATGTGTGGTCAGGTGTTGGCATTCCTGGACCTTACCATCATTCTACTACTGCTTTAAGTCATGGATACGTCTCTTCGACTGAGGTGTCACTTTCTCATCCACAAGTTATAGAGGATCAAAATGTTCAAATGATTGATTTGGAAATGGGTAATCAAGGAAAACCCTCTGGAAGTGAATACTTGCACAGACAACCAGATGATCTATCATTCTATAGTTCTTACCATAATCAAGGACGAAGTCAGCTGCAGGGAAAAAATGCCGGGAAAGAGGTATTGCCTGAACAACCTGATAATATGGCCTTGTTTAGTTCTTATCATGCTCAAGGTCAAAATGAGCTGCTTGATACGTTCTTCAAGAGCCAGGATCCTTTGCCTTACCATCATGAGCAGAAGAGGATGGGATTGGATTTTATGCAATCAGACAATCTAATGATGGAGAGTGGCCAATTTCCTGGGCATTTCAGGGCTCAGGTTGATATTTCTCATCCATTAGAGATGAGGCAGAAGAGGATGAACGATCTTTATATGGGTCAAAACGTTCAAAGTAGCGTGTACCCTGATGAAGGAAGATACTCTATGCCAAAGGACTTGCCTATGAATACTCAAGATTGGGGTACAAGTACCAACCGCACGTTAACACCTTCTCAATCTCACTTGAACAATGGCGATTTTCTCTGTCAGAATTGGTTTCCTGTTGAAACTCGAGGGGGAGGTAGCAGCTGGTCTGGTTTAGAACACGCTGTTGGTCCAAGCAGGTTCATTGGAAGGGAAAGTAACTCAGACCAAAACTTGTTCAGTGTTTTATCTGAATGTAATGAGTTAAGGTCCGGTGGTCCTTATGATTCAATTGGTTTGGCAGAGAGGTTCATGCAGCAGCCGGGGCCATACAGTGCATTGGGCGGAGGAATTCCTGCAACAAGCAACATTTTACAGCAGACGGTGAATCCACTCAACTATTTGAACCGTCAAGAAGCTCCTACTGGGAGTCATAGAGCTAACAACTTGGGATGGATGGCGGGGATGTCTCATCAGAATCCCGGATTACAGGAGCCAATGAGTAAACCCTTTGTAAGATCCTGGAATCAATGATGAGATTTTTGTTTTTGTTTTTGCCAGAGGGATATTCTGGATGGTTTTGAAAGATGAAAGAGCAGCAGAAGCAGTATTTTTTACAAGGGGTGGGATTTTGAGGGTGGGTAACTACTAGGTCCTAGGACCCTCGCAATGCATCCTCTTTTCACAATTCACTGCGGGCCCCTTGTTATACTCGATGTGGATAATGAGAGAGTAATACATTGCACAGGTCTTAGGAACACATTTTCCGATTTTGAGGGATGGCACATTGTATATAGAGATAGGGGGAGAGGAAAGCAATTGCAATGTATATAATGAGGATATATATTTTGGGAAATTGGTTGGGGAGGATAGAAAGAGATGTCTTCTTTGCTTCGTTGCTCATTTTTTATTTTAAAAGAATAATTATAAAATGACTCTTTGTGCTGGAGGCCCGAAATACAACACATTTTTTCAGTGCTTTATATGTTTTTTCTGGATTTTGTGAAGAGGAAATTAGACGAGTACTTAACTCAAAAATCTCTTCAACTATTCTCTCCATTCCAAAATAATATTAGCATTTGGACCTGATTAAAAAAATTCTTAAAACAACTTCTTGAAAATAAAGTATTAGTATTATTTTAAGATGGTGCGAGTTTTTATCATCCCCCCCTCCCCCTCCATTTTCTCTCTTCCCCCTGTTCTTCTTGCGGCCTTTTTTCCCCTTTCTGCTTCTGATCAGATTTGGCCATTGGCTCCGGTTAATGGTTGAATTTTGGCCAGTTATCTGCTTTTGTTCACTTTTGGTGTCTTCACCCTCTGCCGTAAATCGTGATGGAATTTTTTCAAGGCATTTTTATTCAAGATTTAAGACTCAAATGTAAGATCTACTTCAGATCCTTCCAGATGTGAAGTTTTTCTCTAAACCCGGAGTTGTTCTGGGCCTTTCCTCAGTTTTCTTCATCTTTCCGAGACAATCTATGAGACGGTTGATACGCCCATGGTCTCGTAGATTATTGATTTCTAAGAAAGGTGTGGAACTGAGCTTGCTACTTCTGTTCAAGGATTTTGGAGACGATGCTGCGAAGAATTTTATTATGTATTTATTTTTTCTACTGTTTGTAGTGTGTATCCCGGTCCCAGAGATGTGAACTTTTATTCATTATCGTGGTGTTTCAGAAACACCATTATATAACTTTTATTTTTTCTTGTATTTCGTTTTTATCTTTTGATTGTAATGGTTTCGACTATTTTATAATTAATGAATAATTTCTTTTGATTGTAATGGCTTCGACTATCATGATCTATTACTAACTTATCGAACTGGTTCCACCTGAAAAAAAAACAGAAGAGTGATAGTAATGGAAAGCGGTTACTTATTAAACCGAGGAGACGGTGAGAATAACAAGTAAAGAAGAATCAGATTAATAAGAAAACCTTTGTCTTTTGCCTTTGCGTATGCGTAACCCCCCGGCCCCACCCCATCTTCATCCCCCTTGATTCTTGCGGACTCTTTCAATTCATTTAACTCATCATTAATTAATTAATTAATCCAAACATCTGTTACCACTTCTCCTTCTCCGGCCTTCTGCAAAAAAAAAAAAAAAAAAAGAGGTGAAAAATGGCCGAATCCCAAAAGAAAAACAAAGATAAAGACGTGATTCGATTGGAAAGGGAGTCCGTTATTCCTGTACTCAAACCCAAGCTCATTATGACCTTGGCCAATCTCATTGGTATTTCAATATTCTTTTTTTTTGGTTGCTAAGAATTCACTTTGTTGTCTGTGTTGATTTGCTTGTTTTTTTGTTTGTGGGCAGAACATGTTTCAGACCGTTCTGAATTCTTAAAGCTGTGTAAGAGGGTTGAGTACACTATTCGAGCTTGGTACCTTCTTCAGTTTGAGGATCTCATGGTATGGTATCATCTCTTTCTCCTTTTTTTTTTACTACCTAAATTCTGTAATATAAGTCGAGCTTAGGACATGTAGCGAAAATTAAGAGAAAAAAAAATGAGGTACTTTGTTATTACGTCCTATTTAGTAGAGTAATATTGATATTTTTACTAACAAAGTACCTTACTTTTGCTTCCTTAATTTTAGTTATATGTCGTAAACTACTTATATTAAGGAATGAAAGTAGTATCATACTAATACTTATTTCTATTACAACATTTTTTATCAATCAATATTCTTAATTGTAATATTTTGTTGATGATGATGTATCTTGGTTGGTTGGTTTTTTGCAGCAATTGTATTCTCTTTTTGATCCCGTACATGGGGCACAGAAATTGGCTCAGCAGAATCTTTCTCCCGATGAAATTGACGTTCTTGAGCAGAACTTCTTAACTTATTTATTTCAGGTATTCATTAGACCATATCCAGACCCCTCCTACCTTCTACCATTGATTGCCCAGCTACATTTTTCTGTTAGTTAATTTTCAAAGTTCAAGTTTTAGTCCCCAGTTCAAAGCAAGTTCATAACTTTCTCTTGAGCTGATCATTCACTACTCTCTTTAAATGCAAAGACAGTTCCTATTCTTATTATTAATATTTTTTGGGAATATAGCTTAGGATTGGAACCACAAATCCTATTCAATTTTCCAAGGAAGCCTATATCACTTAATTTGTTTCTTTGATAGCTAGTCGTATTGTTTTCGGTTTCTCTTTTTTCTCTGCAGGTAATGCAAAAGAGCAATTTCAAGATAACCAGCGATGATGAAATTGAAGTTGCACATTCAGGGCAATATCTCCTTAATCTTCCTATCACTGTTGATGAATCTAAGGTATTGAATTGCACACAATCACTTGAGTAAAAAAACTGTAGTATGTGTATCTGAGGAACGATTTACTGGAGATGGCCTTTACATCATACCCTTGTGCACTTTTTATGCTTGTCATGTAATGTTTTGCTAAATGCAGCTTGATAAGAAGCTGTTGTCGAGGTATTTCAGCGAGCATCCTCAGAACGACCTTCCCGACTTTGCTGATAAGGTACACTACACTGCATAACATTGAATATGACTTTTGAGAAGTTATATATAGCAAGTTGGGAGGATAGATGTAAGTTCTTGTAGTGCCTTTTTTTCAATCTGAATTCTGACTTTCTTGGAGCAAGGAGGTTGAGGATGTGAGTGTGGAAGAGACCAAAAAGTTGGCAACTTGTGCATTTATATTTGTTAACATGCAGAAAGCTGTTGTTGCTTCCATAATCTTTTAGGTTTTGTTATGCAAATAGTTTAAGTTGGCATGCAGTTTGAGTTTCGTGAATCTTCCAAGTCTTACATACTTGTTTATTTGGTTTTCTCTTCAATTATGATGAATAACAAATTTAAATAGCTGATTGCAATAATGCACTTTTTTGCCCCTTAGTATGTGATATTCCGGCGCGGGATTGGACTTGATAGTACAACGGATTTTTTTTTCATGGAGAAAGTTGACATGTTGATAGCCCGACTATGGACATGGTTGCTGAGAAAGATCAGGTGAGCATCTTTCTGCACTTTTTGCATGGCTACTTAAAGATCTTAAGAGTCGAGTGATTTTACTTTTGTAAATAGAAACTCTCACATGTCAAGATTTCAATGGCAAGATTGTGAAGGTTAGACTTCTTTAGTGGTGGGGGTCTTCTGCATGGTTTGTCCCTTTGTACTTAAGAAGCAACTAAATTTTGGGGCATCTAGTTTTAAGACGATGCCTTGAGTTGTACCTTCAGGATGCGCCCATTTTCAGTTCTACATTTTTTTTATGGCAGATATTGTTGTGGTGCTTATAAATGTTTAGTTTTGCCTTTTAAAATCGTTGAGGTTGCGCTCTACACAGGTTGGACGGCTTGTTGTTAAGGAGATCAAACTCACGAGGTACAAAGGATCAGAACAAAGATGATGAAGTTATTTCTGAAGCAGAGCAGGATGCTATGTATGTTGAGCGCATTCGTCTTGAGAACATGCAACTCAGGTTTTCTCAACCAAACTTTCTTAAATTTCCATTTCAAGTTGATAAAACTACCTCTTTTAGCTTGCATTTCAAATGCTCGAAGAAAACTCTACATTTGATCTCTTGGACTACTTGGGATCTTTTCTTCAACTTCTATTTGGAAAAAATATCAACCTGGTAAAGAAGCTATGCTGTATGTTAATCATAGCTGGATTTTAGTAGGTATTTTGTAAATAATATGAAAATGATATACAACGCTTACCATACCAATGATAAACGTACTTGCTGAACTTGTATTGCCAGTATTGGTGTGGTTCTTTCCCCCTTCCTCCTATCTGTATCAATCTCTTAGTCTCTATGTATGTGTGCATAAGGGGGAGGGAGGAAGGTGTGCAAGTTGCAATTAGAAATTGATCATGCATTTTCTTTTATATTTCTTGTACACAATCAAGACATTTTCTTTTATATGTCTTACTTGCATGTATGAGCTGTTCTGTTCACCCGGTGGAGCTTTCCGTGCTCTATTGCTGTGATTGCCTTACATGTCTTGACTTGTGAAGTTTCTAACCCTTACTGTTCTTTTCATCTAGTTTACGTAATCTGTTCGGCAGAATCACGATTCAAGAACCAACCTTTGATAGGATAATTGTTGTCTACAGGTATTAATTCTGGATTCTTGTTTTCCCTCACTATTTGCTTCTTTTAACAAGAAAATAAAATTGCAGATATTAGTCTTTATGTTGTAGTCGAATCATCACTTATTGGCAAATGGTCAAACATGCAGGGGAGCAAGCACCAAAGTAAAACCAGAACGTGGGATTTTAGTGAAACATTTCAAAAATATCCCTATGGCTGATATGGAAATTGTCCTTGTGAGTTTCTTCAACAGATTAGCTTCATCTCTCTCTCTCTCTCTCTCTCCCAAAAAGTTTCGGTGGATCTATCTATTATCCAATCATAATTTCTCTTTGGCAGCCTGAGAAGAAAAATCCAAGTTTAACTCCCATGGATTGGGTCAAATTCCTTATTTCTGCTGTAGTTGGGCTGGTCAGTTATTGATATTAATCCTTCTCAATTGATTACACTTTATTTAGAGATTTTGGTCAGTTGCAGCTGTATCTTTTTTCTCAGGTTGCTGTTGTTGGTTCTGTTGATATGCCTCAAGCTGATCTCTGGGTCATAATTGCAATCCTCTCTACAGTCGTCGGTTATTGTGCGAAGACATATTTCACGTGAGTCCTTTTATTTGTGCGAAGATTTGCATTGGTAATGTAGATTACGAAATTAACTAACCGAATGACTGTCAGTGCATTTTAATACATTTATGATCTGTATATTTAGTAGAACAAAATTTTACAGTCATTCCAAGACAGTAGTTTTGCAGACATGGTTTGCCTTATGAGCCTGAACGTAAGTGCTGTAGTTTTACTGGCACACATTGGATGTAGGATATATTTCTATGAAAGCAAGTTCGGGCATCGTCTTTCCCTTATTTTAGAATGAACTGAACTCATAGAGGCTTATTCAACATCTGCAGGTTTCAACAGAACATGGCTACGTATCAGAACTTAATTACCCAATCCATGTATGACAAGCAATTGGATAGTGGAAAGGGAACTCTTCTTCATCTGTGTGATGATGTAATCCAACAAGAAGTATGTTTAAAACTTTAGAGTTTCCTTCTTTTTGTTTAAAATTCCACATTACGTGATTCTGAAGAAAGAAAATTTTTTGTTTTTGGACACCTGTTTAATCAACTCAAATGCAGTGTTGTGTTCAATAAAGTTAAAACTACATATCGACCAGCCAACTGTTTTTATTGCTCATATAAAACAATATAAGCTCTTCGCATTTATATGAGCATTTTTAGAGATTCATTTTCCTTCTAGATTTTCAAGTAAATTTTTGGTAGTTTAACAACTACTATGTCATATAAAATGAAGAGGAATGGGATTATTAACCAACAAAAAGAGAAAAAAAAAAAGAGAGAGGCATGAGATTTTGCTTTAAGAGTATTCTGTTTTTTTTTGAAAGGCGAGAACGTGTTTATTTTAGTGTATGGAATTTTCTGTGTCTCAGCTCTTGTTTGACTCAGACCTGTACCCTGCAGAGATGACAATCATATATTAGGTTCTTGAATGTTTTCACAAACGTGCAGGTAAAGGAGGTCATAGTTTCATTCTTCATATTGATGGAACAAGGCAAAGCTACGTTGCAGGTTTGCGTCTTTTAGTTCTTCTGTTGGTTTTATGGGTAATTGGATTTTTCTCTTCCTTGATTCATGCTTGTGTCAAGTACAAAATAGGATCTTGATCTCCGTTGCGAGGATCTAATAAAAGAGGAATTTGGTGAAAGCTGCAATTTCGACGTTGATGATGCTGTAGATAAGTTGGAGAAGTTGGGCATTGTTTCTCGGGTGAGTTGTCTCTCTCTCCCTAAACTCCCTGGTCTCCTGTTTAAACTGATTTCAGATGATATCCAAATTGGAGATTCAGAATCATCGTCATAGTTGTCCAATAAAGCATATAGTAAAGGTTCTAAGCACATAATATTTTGAGCAGTTCTATGGGGACAATTTCATGAGCATACACTTCACCTGCGGATATTTTAGTTTAGTATATACATCATTACAATATCAAGCGATGAGTTTACCTTGTTTCTAAGAAAAAACTTGAATAACCTGACTTGATTAATCCGTGTTGCAAATTCAGGATACGATCGGAAGATATTATTGCGTAGGACTGAAGCGTGCGAATGAGATAATTGGTACCACGACCGAAGAACTGGTTATTAAAGCAAGACAAGGCGGTAGCTCAGCTTGAGTTGCATTACGAGTGGAAGCAACGGGACCTTTTGCTGCTGCTGCTACTCTTTTGATTTTGTTGCTATTTTTTTTTTTTTTTTTTTTTTTTTGTTTAATCATTCTTTATCAAATAATCCTATGGTTGGTGTGAAATCTTGAAGGTTCTGGGTGTACATTCATTCATATATTTTGAGATGCTGCAGTAAACATATCAAAGCCGCCTCAGCAAATGTGGTAAGCTATGTAAAAAGGTGGAATTGCTTTATTATGAAACAACGTTATTGGATGTAACTAAGCAACACATTGCTCTATGTGGGTATACTTGAATGTACTAGAAGTTCCAAAATAACGAGCGTCACTTATATGAGATCAGGGATGGAGTTATGAATTTGGCGTTGGAGCGAAAATTACAAAAGTATGGAGAATTATGCAAAAATTGTTGGGGGACGAATTTAATAAAATATTTTAAATTACATATAAAATTTATTATATGTAGTAGTATTTTTATAAATCTTGGGGGTGATTGTTACCCCGCCTTCTTTTTGTTTTCGTCCCTGTATGAAATGAAAAATATTGGCCAAAAGTAGTGCAATCCAACCATAAGATATAGTAGTAAGGTGAAAGTTGCCTCGTCCCTTAATTATTAGATTAGGATTACGATTCTTTCCCATGAGAATGAGAAAGAATGGGACACGTTTCATGTTCAATCGTTTACTTTTTTATAAGATTCTCGAAGAGATTAATCAATACTGCCAGCAGTGGATACATAGATTTCTATAATAAAAAAAAGGAGGCCGACAGCGGTGGCCACCGGTTTGTTGTTCCTCTTGTTTTCCTCTCACATGCACTCTGTCTGTCCTAATCATTATTGGGCCTTGGGCTTTCCCTCATTCATCTACTGACCCCATAAATATATAATCAATGTCCTGAAACCCGACTAGGGCCCACATATCTGTCTCTGACGACTGACGTCATGCTTGGATGCTTCCATTGTCATCACTTTATTGGGCCAATTAACCTCTTATTTGTAGGCCCAATGGAATTATGGATCAGCGGCATCGACCCAACTAAAAGAAATGTGCATTCAGTGATACAATTCAAATTACACTAAAAAAAAAAAAAATTATAACCAACAAAAATTAACCTTCACTTTGATATTAACAGCAAATAATATTGTTTACAACAGATCACATTGTGAGGTTTAAAATAAATGAAAAAAACAATAATAAAAAAAATAATACAGCTGTTGTTTATACAATTATCAAGCAGCTGAACACAACCTCTTCTTCTTTTTAACTTTGATATCTTCAACCACAGATGACACACTCAAAACTTTCTACAACAACAATGCTGAATTCCAGTAGAGTATAGAATAGACAGAGAACAGAGTAAAAGGGCAGCCCTCGTACCGGGAAAGAGCCGCACCCCAAGGGAGCAGAGAGTGTCACTATTATTTGGAAGACCTGAAAAGTTGGCTTCCCAGAGTGACAACAGGTGTTCCTTCCCCCATAATGGTTGTCAAGCTCATTTCTTTCTCAAGTATCCTGTCCAGCTCCATCACCACATCACTCATGGTCGGCCGCCTCTCGCTTGACGGTTCCACACAATGGACCATCAACCTCATGAACTCTTCCATGCCTTCTGTAGTAAAGCTATTACCCAACCTCTGATCAATGATACTCCCTATATTCCCTGCTTCCTGATAATTTTGCACCTGCACACACACACACACACAACAATTTACTATGTCAGCAAGTCCAAATAATATAAACAGATTTAGAGTAAGTTGTCATTCGCAAATAATTAAGGCCTCGACAATGACATCAACTGGACTACTGCTCTACATAAGGGCAACCCCACACATAAACATCGTTATAGAACCACTAAATACCCACCCATTCGACCAAGTTTTGATTGATGTCTGAAGATAATAAACCTGTTGCTTCCCTGCCACTCACCAACTCCAGTAGGAACACTCCAAAGCTATAAACATCACTTTTCTCAGAGAAATGTCTAAACTCTTTAACCCTGCACCAATATAAAGAAAAATTATACATTGAAAGTTCTGCAATATACATATATCACTAAAAAAGAGAGAGCACGAGTATTACTCTGGAGCAAGGAATACTTCATCAACGGGCACCTCAGAAGATGAGCTTGCAATATCAAATCGTCCAAGAAAATTTCGCAATCCTGCATCAGCAACCTTGGCTATGAAATTTTCATCGACAAGAACATTTGATGTTTTGAAGTCCTTGTGTATCAAACGAGGACTTATGGAATGGATATGGGCGAGACCTGTCAATTTTATCATACAAGTGAGGTTGGAAAAGAGGTGAATGTTTTAGATGCTCATGTCCTAAATAGCCCAGCTCGACTAATTTTATGTCTTGCAGAAGTCCAGAGAATGACTGGTATAGTTAGGTTACTATCCGAGGAAAAGATAAACTAATACCAGGAAAGCCAAAAATGCTCACTGATTTTGCAAAGGATCACCTTTAGCTGCCCCTAGAGCTATTGTAAGCCTATGCTTGAATTCAAGCTTCTCTTGCAAAACCTGACCAGCTCCTGCAGCAATACAATATTGAGAATCAAGAGACATTAAAAAAAAAAAAAAAAATCTAGACAACAAAAGCACCTCTGAAATTCTTCATTCCGAAACAATAGTGCCATGGATTAGCAATGAAAGAAAGAAAGTCTAAACGGGAGGAACGATGGGAGGCTACTGTGATAGACTGTTTTTTTCCTTCCAAGCATAGCAGATGACAATCGCTTTCTCTCTCTCTCTCTCTCTCTCTCTCTCTCTCTCTCTCTCTCTCTCTCTCTTTGTTTCCTGTTTCCTACACTAGCTGTTGTTTTGGTGATGTTTTTACTTACAGAAATGTTGAATGTATATATTTTTAAAGAATCCAGAATATATGTCTGCTTTGAAATGAAATGAGAGGCTATCAACTGGAATATGGAAAGATAATTACCATACAAGTGAATAGATACACTTCCATTAGGGATGTATTCATAGACAAGAATTTGTTGACCGCTTTCCTGGCAGTAACCTAAGAGTGTGACAATGTTCCGGTGCTGTATAGACGATAGATATCGAACCTGAGAGTCGAATTATTCTGAACATGTCAAACCAACAAAGTCGAAAGAAGAGAAATGACTAACTACAAGCACGATTGGAAAGATAGATTTGAGTCGTGTTAGTCAATGACACGTCAAGCCAACATTTGACTGTGGCATACAAGTACCAGAACAAATGAAAAGGTATATAGAATTTTAGCATTCAGTCAGGGAATTGAATGGCAACAGAACCGGGAAAAGGTTTCGAGTTAGTAGGGTTGCTCATGATTTAGTATCATTCCATCTGTATTTGCAAGAGAGTAAGGAACCATATCCTCACCATATGAAAACAAAGGTTGAGGTATCGATATGTTTGTATTACATTTATCGTATCATAATGTCCTAGAATAACCAGAAATCTTCCTATATACTGACCTACAACATTTCTTTTTTATTCCCAAAACTTTTATTTACAAACCAAGCCAATGATTATCTAAAGCTTAACATGACTTGAGCATAAAAGTTTAGAATTTCTTGAAAGGCAAAGGGGGAGATTTACCTCCGCAATGAACTCAGGGCTGGGAGTGGCAGATCGCCTTTTTATTGCTACGAGCATTCCATCATGAAGCAATCCCTTGTACACCTCTCCGAATTTCCCTTGCCCAATCAAACTCTTATCACTGAAATTTTTTGTGGCCGAAGACAGTTCTTCGATGTCAAACCGCCTTGCATCTCGTAGAGTCAATTCAATCCCAGCATTTCTTCCAACTACATGTCATCAAAAGAATTAATGATGCCGAAGTTGGTGATTTTGGTGCAATAAGCACACAAGAGATACTCACATTGCACAGATGGATCAGAAGACCCTGTCTCCGAATTTCTGGAAACACTCCTAGAATGAAAAAAGCAGAACCATATAATTATAACAAGTAACCCCGTGAATGCCACGGCTCCTGCAGCACCTCCTAGAATTGCTGCAAGAGTCCTTGACATTTGGGCAGGCGGCAGCCACTTCAGCAATAGATTTGAAGTATTCCGGGATACAAGTTATCACACATTGAACCTGATATTAAGCAGCACCGTAATATTAGACAATAATATAAATCTACTACGGTCCAAGACAGTGGAAGCAAAAACAGACTACTACTGCTTGGCAAGTCGAATCACTCAACATCATACAAAGTTTTAACAAAGGGGGTACACAAAGAGATTGCACTTCAAAATTGATTTTGAGGTGACCATGAGTACTTAGGCAGCATCCACGACTAACTATTTGACAGCAATGTCAAAATAGATATTCACTGTGATCATGAGTACTTAAGCGCATCTTATATACTGGTAAGAACTTTCAAAATTATCCCATATGGGATTGGGGGTTCACAGTTTTATAGAAAGCAGATTAGTCCAAATAATTTTCAAATCAAAATCAACAAACATAGCATCCAATTGAACAGATGGAGTAATATGAACCTGTGGCGGTAGAGATGGGGGTGACTAAGAGAAGCAATAGGGGGGATCGCAAGTCACCCACATTCCCACATTGAAATCAAGCTGGAATGTTGGTGGGCTTAGTGGGTTAATTGAGGAACAGTAGCAGTGGGGGGGCTTTGGATTTGGTATTGGTTAGAGAGAGAAAGAAAGAGAGACAATGCCGACAGAAAGAGACTTTGGTGCCGACAACAACAACCCTGTGAAAGAACTACTGCAAAATAGAAGAATTGAAGCTCTTTTATTGGATGGTGATTGAATGAAGAATTAATATTAATGAAGTTTCAAGTCTCCACCGTACAGACACCGGTCACCGGACGCCACCCAAAAGAAGGCCAAAGTGGTATGTTTGGGGTTGGGGGTATAAGCCAAGCAAGACTGGTATTAGTAGAGCAGCAGTAGTTAAACAAAGTGCAGGTGGTTTAATACTAGGCCAATTGGTGTATTTGGTCTTAATGATTGTTTGCAACTTTTTAGATTCTCAAACTTTTTAGTAGTATTAGTATAAGTCACTTCAGTCCGCTCCCATGCGGAACAGGTATTTTTCAGTATGTGTGGAATATATTTTTTGTCTTGTGAATAAGTGTTCTTAGCTTAAAAACATTTGTTCACGCGAACAGGTGTTTTGAAATCAGAACATGTGTTTTGAAATCAGAACATGTGTTTTTTTTAAATCAATTTTAACAGTCAAACTTTTAATCCAACGGATGAGAATCCGTTCTGCACGTGCAGAACATTTTCCGTTTCGCACTGAAGTTGTAGTGCACTTTCTAAAGGATTAATTTCAAATAAAATATACTATGTATGATAATTTAAAAATATTATATACAATAATTTAATTTATATTAACATGTACTCAGACACGCGTACGCTTTAAAAAAAATTATTAGTACATGATAATAGTGTGGGTTTGAAGTCTGAATAAGAGAAGAGATGTTGGTGGGCTGTAAAGTGGTAATAATCGTATGATGATGGATGGTCGTGGGCTGGGGGCTGCCTGTCTCCCTCCACTCCACCTCTCCTATCTGTTACTTACTATACTAATTCTTTTGTTTAAAAAAAAATTAAATATCAGTACTAATTGTATGAAAATTTATATTGATATTTTTTTTTTCTGATTCTATTATTTTAGATTATTCTGTTTGGGTTCTTCTGCTCTTTTTTTCATTTGTTATGCTGGAAAGATGACTTTGAAAATTATTTTAATTGTAATGACTCTAATTATTTTATTATCAACGTATTTCTTTATAAATGATAGTATAAATATAAATTAATAATGGATTTGGAATTATAATGAGATTATGAGATTTGGACCCAACAAAAAAGAAAAATAAATGAGAATATTAGAGGAGGGAGAGGTACAGAGTTTATTTGGTGGAAGGAAGAAATAAAGCAGTGGAGGTGGGGTTATGCTGATGGCTATGTATCCCCCACCAGACAGCTATATTGACATAATCTCATCTTCACTTACTGCCTTATATATAGGGTGACCATCGAATTCGAATTAATCAATTTAATAATTTGAATTTGATTTTTTTATTTTTTTCATACCTCAAAAAACCGATCAAATTTGAATTGACCGAATTGGTGAATTCGGGATTCAAACGGAGGATACATTTTTTGTTCAGTTTTCTGCAAAAATCAAGTTCATTTCTTTTCCAATTTTGAGTAGAATCTGGTTAAGTACAGCACAATTCCTACCATATTTTTTATACAAAATAAAGCATAATTTACCTGCAGTCCTAAAACCAGTCCAAAATAAATTTGATAGGGTTAGGGTAAAGGAAACATGTTAGGATTTGTTTATTACTAAATTGCTAATTTACTTATTATATATATATAATTATAATTATTAAAAATAATAATTCGAATTCGGTCGTAACCGAATTACGAATTCATTCCGAATTATTAAATTTGAATTACCAAATTGAATTCGAATTCAGTAAAAACCAAATTTTTTCACCCCTAGCCTCACCTTATAATTTTTCTTCCAATATTCATGTACAATATTGATTTAATTAATTAAGCTGAAAAAATTATACGAATATATTTGTCAATTAATGTTGTATGAGATCACTCACAATATAATTTAAATTTGTAATCATACTTTTAAAAGGTCACAAATAAGGTGAACGACAATTAACTATGACAATGCATCTTTATGACCAATATGTCAATTGTTATTACATTACCTAATGGAAGCAACATTTGAAAGAACAAAATAATTAATTCAACCACCGCTAAAGTCTAAACAAACATATTGGAGCAGCAAAACGGCTACATTCCTTTTTTCCCTATTTGTTTTGCTTTAGTATTATTTATGGCTTTGGATTATTGTCATCCCTTGGCATGTTTTTTTTAGTGTATAAAATAAATGTCCAAAAAGTAGTTGTGCAGTCCCATTGCTTAACAATTTTCCATTATATAAAACCCCTCCCATCAATCATTACCAAATATTCGCTAACCTTTTTAATTTTTTCTAGCTTGCAAGAACAAACAAACCAACAACTATTTTTTTTTATATATTATTTTTTTTCTTAATTATGTTCAGTGCATTTGGTTTGCACATCGGTGAAGAGAATCAATCGATAATTCTATCTATTGATTTACGCATAACTAAGCTAATTATAAGTAACACCGATTTTTTATTTTTTATTTACATTTTTCTTTAAAAAGAAAAGTTAGTCGATTTGCTATTTGAATTTTTTTCGTTTGATCCGTTTGGTTTCTTATTATTATTATTATTTTTTATTTTTAGTACCATGAATTTTTTTTCCTTAAACCTTTTTATATCGTACGAATGAGGGACTAAAATAGTTAAAGAAAGTAATTATAGAAACAAAAACAATACTTATAAAAGACAAAACAGACAAATGAAGAACTTAGAGGGCCAAAATCGTAATTAAGGAGGAAGATAGGGACTAAAAAGTAGAAAGGAAAATTTTAGAAGTAAGGAAGGGGAAATCAATAGTTATTACTCAAACACGGAAGCATTGATGATTAGGACGTCAACGGGTTAGAGCCGGCCTGAATACAACTTATACGGTATGAAAAAATGTGAGAGTGGGTTTATGTGAGTAAAGCACAAGTCGAAAATGAGCTCAATATTCAAACCTGATTCTTATGTGAGTTGTACATAAATGTGACCCTACTCAATCGTTTTAAAGCTCTCATGTGGATAAAAATAATATTAATTATATATTATAAAAAATATTTATATAATACTAAATTTCTAATAAGAAAAAAACTCTCGTTTCATTTATTTATTTTGTTTTGAGTATCCAGCTCTCTCTCATATTTTCTTCCCTCAAACCTCGCACTCACGTCTCTACCTGCTCATCGTTTTTGTCTCATCAGTCATCTCTGTCTCATTATTTTCGTCTTCGTTTTTTTGTCTAATCGTGATTTTTTACTAAAATAAATTTAGCTTATGAGACTCACTGTTCGGCCCGAACTCACAATAAAATATAAGTTGAATGTGAGTATAAGGCTTGCGAGTTTTTTCAGACTGAACATGAGCCGAATTTTAGGTTTGATTGGATTTGTTTTGAATTTGAGATTTTAGTTACAGTCTCACACTAATATTGAACCGAACCAAACCAAACCAAATCAAATTTTAAATGATTTAATACTTCATATTTTATTTTCAGACGCAATTCAAAATTGGGTTACATCTAAGCTGAAGCTTCAAGCAAGTCAAACCTAAATAAAACTCAATTAAATTACATTTTTTTTTTTTTTGCTAAATAAACTTGTTTCCATTAATCACAAATAAAATGGCGCCATTACAATCGAAAATGAAAAATTGCAAATACAGAAAAGTATGATTATCAAATGATTTAAAAAATCACGATAACGGACAAAGACACACGCAGAAAAACTTGGATGGTCGGGAAAAACAACTAATAAAAGCTATTCAACTAAACAAATACATAATCTTCTTCTTCAAAGATCTTCATTGCAATCCTCGAAACACGAGGGACAGTGAGAATATCACTTTCAACATCTTCCCTAGGGGTCGACAATTTATAGGACCAGTGGGCGTATCAACCGATCCTATAAATTGTCTCTGGGGAAGATGTAAAAAAAGATGATAAAGGGGCCCTGAGATCAGTCACGGGTTGAACACATCCTCCTAGAAAAATAGAAAAAAAATTCAGATCTGCAAGATCGAGACTCATCTAACATTGCGTCTTGAATCTTGAAGAAAAAAACTCGAAAAAAGGTTTCATATGATTCGTAGATGCTAAAAATAGAGTAAGATTAACGAACAAAATGACCCAAGATTTGACCATTGGCTGCAGCCAATGGCCAAATCTGGCCTGCAGTAGGGGCAGCAAAAAACGCAGGAGGAGCAGGGGGGAAGAGAGAGAAGAGAGAAAAAAGGGAAAAAAAGGTAGATGTTACCTTTTTTCAATTAAATTACATTGAGGGTGAATTATATGTACTTGGATTGAAATTGGTTTGGTTTGGTCTCAAAATTGGTAGGAGAAATTCATTTTTTGGCCTCTAAAATTAGCGGGAGAAGCCAAAAATTGAATTTCAACAAGTATTTAAAAAAAATAAATTTAAATTTAAATTTTTTCCGCCAATTTTAGAGGTTAAAAAATGATTTTTTTCCGCAAATTTTAAAATCAGACCAAACCAAATAAATCCAAGCCAAAGCCAAAGCCAATCAAATTATTAAGTTCTCGCATAACTCGACAGACTCATATGGCTACTGTTTAACAAAGTAGTGTAACGTCATTGTTGTCCGTTGACTCCTCGAGATGGGTGCAGTGGAACAGTCAAGTATAGACTCTGAATGTGCCATCCATTTCCATGGCAGAATCAGAGGTATCAAAGCCGGGCCTCTTGTGTCCATGCGGTGCCGGTATCTGCCCACTTCTTACTTCTACCACCCAGAAGAATCCAGGCCGCCTCTTCTACCGTTGCCCCGCCCCCAGGGTTCGTTTGTTCAATCCAACTTTTCTACTAGTAATTGCCTTTTTCTGTTAATTAATTCTGTGTTTATGAAAAGCTGCAGCAAGATCAGTGCGGGTTTTTCAAGTGGCATGACCAACTTCAAACTCATGATCGCTTCATTGATGTTCCCCTTTGTGCTTGCGGTGCTGGCATTTGCCGCATCCAAACTGAGCCCACCGGAACTAATGCCGGTCGCAACTTCTTCGTCTGTCCCATCAAAAAGGTTTTTCATTCTTTTTTGTCTTCCTTCATTTTCATGCGAGGAGATGTTGGCCCCAATTCTGAAACTTTTTTTTTAAACTTTTTATTTATTTATTTATTGGGAAGGGTCTTATTTATTACAAGAAATGGGGATTCAAGAGGTTTGAGGGGATTCGAACTTACTCTGCGTTATGAGCCTCAGAGCTTGACCACTAGACCAATGCCAATTTAAAACTTTGAGACTAAAGATATACTCCAAATGCACTCGTATTTTCTGCTTTTTATTTTGGAAAAACTGGATAATTAAACAACTAATCAAAGGGAACAAAGTGCAGCTCAAGCGGTCCGGTAGGCTAGGTTCGAGTCAATAACTAACTGATTATTGAAGTTATCTTTGTTTAAAAGAAGAAAAAAAATGAAATGCTAATTTGGCTAATCAACCGCTTCGGAACTCATTTAGGAGGGAAAAAATTGTTTGTCGCCATTCTGTGTCCGGTTTCATGTCCTATCAATAAGAAATTGTTTTGCGTGAAATTTTCTTTGAGGGTTTTTTGATGAGGGATCATAAATGAAGCTTAAAGAGGTCATTTGGATAAATGACTTCATCCTTAACTCATACATTCCAAATACGAGCTTCCAAGTCAAGTCTTTGTTTCAAGTGTTGAAAGTCGCTAATCTAAGGGTTCAAGAGATAAAGAAACCTTGAAAGAAAGTTAGACACAAGGATCAAAGCCATCTAATTTCATTCCTTATGCGAAACCAAAGTACAAAATACCAAGGTTCGTTTTGAAGGTTCGATCTTTCTCTATCTCGAACAGTTTATGGAGAATATAATTAGCAATCCTCCGTAAGGTTTCGCATCAAGAATGAGATTAGATAGCTTTGATCCGTGTCTAGCTTTCTTTGAAGGTTTCTTTACCTCTTGAACCCTTAGATTAGCGACTTTCAACACTTGGAACAAATGCTTGACTTGTAAGCTCGTATTTGGAATGTATGAGTTAAGGAATGACCTCTTTCATGTATGATCACTCATTATTTCTTTTAGGTTATAGTTTTTTTCGAGACGCTTTCCTATTAATAGGACATAGAACAGTACAAATAATTGAGGGGCGATTCTTACCGCATTTAGTATGTTAATACCACAAAAAAAAAGCATCTAAGTTTTTTACATCTTTTTGTTCATTCGTTAGATAGGAGAATCATTCTTTCTGCATACAGATTATAAGCATGCTTTATTGAGTAGCATTGTCATGAGATGCAAGTTTTTGTTTAGATGTAATTGACTGCTGAGCTGAAATGTCCAGTGAATGTCAGGCCATTCTATAGACGAAATGGTTCAAAATTTTGTCCGGCACTGATCTTAGAGGATTGTTGAACTGCCCTTTATCTAAACTTGCTTCCTTTCTATAGGGACAAGGAGCATGCAACTATTTCCGATGGCAAGATGCTGAAGCAAATGTAGAAACAAGTTGTACTGGAGATGAAAGTTTCAGTTGTTCCCCATCAATGTTGACGATTTGCAGTGACACTAACCGATCAAACAACAATCTGGTTGAGGAAGAGGGTGAACCAACTGACTTGGGGAATGAAATACAGTCATTTATTAATGCGACTTTACAATTTTCTGAGGACCTCGCGCCATATTCAAGTCCGTTAAAGAGGAACAAAATACTGGAGGAGTTAAAAAGAGGATCAAAAGAAAAATCAGATAAGCCATTCTCAAGAAAGCAGCATTCGAAGCGGGTGACGCCTCACACAGATTCTAAAAGCGGTGTCATTCCTTTTGGTTCATCGGAGGACTGCTGCTGGGAGTTGCTGCCAAACTTGGAGTTTTCTTTGACTCAAGAACCTTCCCAAGATTCATTCCAGGCTCTCAACATGAAAGTAGATGAGAAAACAAATGAATTTAGGAGGCAGAGTTCTGTTCATGAGACTGCTTGTTCCTCTCCATCTAAGTATTCCCCGTCGGCTACCTTGCTAATGAACTTGGAGGTACTCTTGGGCAGTTGTTTGATGGTGACCATGTTTCGTCAAGATATATATCTTCAATTTCAAGATTGGTTGGGTCGTCTGGCTTTCTGTCCTCCAAAATCCTTGATGGAACCTGCACCGAAGCCTTTGTTTTGCTGTAAGTATGAGCAAGAGTCTTATGTATGTTCTTTCTCATCTCTATTTTGCATCTCGTGTTTTTCCTTGCAAAATCTTACTCATTCATAGGCTGAAAACTAATGGATGCAAATAGTTGCTTAAGTTGATTATTAATTCTAGACTTTAGGAGATCTAAAAGTATTACAATTACGAGGAATGTTTTAGTTCGCTATAAATCTTGACATAGCTTATAGCAGTTGGTTCCTAGTGACATTTGCCTAGAACAGTTCGAGTGTTGATATTTTCTCTTTGTAAAAATTGCAAAAGATTGTCCATTATTTTTCAGGCGTTTTTCCTTCTTTTGATCCAATACTTGTTTCCAAGACAGTGACTGTGTATGATGACCATGTTCCAGCATCATCACCTGGGAGTCCTTTTGGTGCTGTGACTAACACTCGGCCGTTGTCCACTGTGAATCGATGTCCTCCGCCCCTTCATCCTAAAAAAAGCAGTATCATGACTGAATCAGTTTCTAAAGCATTTGGGAAGGCTGCAGAGCTGCTACAGAATGATCTTCTTACTCTTCTAAAGTCGATGGATATCAAAGATCACGAAACCATGTCCGAGGAGGCAGATTCTACTTTTGCTGCATTGGACCAGTTACAAATTGATCATCGGAATTTCAGTGGACAAGTGAAGGAATTTATTGGCTATGCGTCCTTGTTGGCTAAAATCGACCAATCTATATCTAATGACCATTCTTGTGAGCTTCTACTTGATAGAATCAATAGTGAGAGAATGAAGTTGCACGAAATTAATGATGCTTATTTTGCCTCTAAACGACATTTGATGCTTCTGTCCAAAGAAGTTTCCCGTCTTAAGGACAAGTTATCCCAAATTGAGGCTGAACTATGCTGTTACGAGGCTGAGAACTTGGCTCTAAAAGCTCGAATTGTGCAGATTGGAGAAGCCAAGGGGGAAGTTTGGGAAGGTTTTCAGATTGCATTGATGGAATTAAGAAATGCTTACAGATTGCGCGAGTTAAGAGAGGCAGAGCAAAGTGCTGCAATGGTTGCATTTGAGAAGGCCAAGATGGTTCTTTGGGGATGATAAATGATAATGGGGTTTCATCAATAATAACTACCTTTGTCTTCTCTTATTACTTAATCTTCTTGTTTTTCTTCTCAAGTACCTTGCTGTTCTGTGGTGTATATATTAACCTTTCCGGCTGTAAGCTAGCTGACTGTTCTATAGTTCTGGGAATTTCAATGTACATTCTGCATTGTGTTAAAAATTGTTCAATAAATTTCAGGACATAGCTTTTCCATTGTTATAATAAGTTTCTCTAAACAGATTTCAAATGGAGTAAATTAGGGAACTTGTTTTCTTTCATCCACTTTGTTGAAGGACCAGATAGTTAGCTATAGGTTATGAGTAGTTTTATCTTGGTATGTGAGTAAATTTAAAACTTTTATATACAAATCAATGAATACAATATACGTAGGCCAAAAGTGCAAAATCGCAGGAAAGAGAATTGACTTTTTGTCATATGTGTAATATACTCATTTGTGCTCATTTATTAAGATAAAACTTCTCATAGTATTTATACAAGACTATGATGCATTATATCTATGAAGATGACATAACTATAAAAATGAAGGATTATTTGAAGTAAATGACATTCTTTATTTATTATTTTTTTTAAAAAAAAAAAGGAATGGAAATATCTAAACCCCTCGCAGCGGGTGTCGAACCCAAACTCAATGGCACGAGCTTCTTCTTTACTCCCTCAATCATATATATTTTTTTTGCTAAGTCACTACTTATTCGACTAGAATTACGTTTTGAGAAAACATATTTACATAGTATAGCTATAATAAAAAAAAACATATATGATTTTGAAAAGTTAAAGAATATTAAGTTGTTTATGTGTAGAATTGAAAATAGGAAAATGATTAATGGCTCAAATAATTAGCTATAATTAAGTATACAATATTATTTACCCCTTGTTCTTATAAAGAATTTTCACAGGTGTTTACATATTTACGCTATAATAGGTCATGAAATACCTTTGACCCCTTTTTTTAATAAAGAATTTCACGGTATTTTATATTTTTACCCTAAATTATAGCCAATTATTAGAACCACCTAACATTAGCCTTGAAAATAGACCCTAAATACATTTTTTTTTTTTTATAAAGGAAGCCCCTAAATGCTTCCTTTTCGACAATTATTTTAAAATAAATTAAAAATACAAACCATACAAAAAATAAATTAATTAAATAGTGACAAGTAATATGGTTTGTAAAAAAGAAAAAAAAAGATTTGATTCAACGGTGTAGATCAGCGAGATACTCTTTTATCCAACGGTTTAGATAATCCTCTATCGGGAATAAATACAGCAGCTGGGGCTAGGGTTTTAGTTCCTTCGCTCGCCGGCCTTACTTTGTGGAGTTTGGGAGATCTTCCATCTTTGATAGGCAAAGTCAAAGCTTAACACTAAAAAATGGTGATTTCTTCAGCCGCCCACGGTGATATCAGCTATAGTACCGGTTAGAATGTTGTTTGTTTGATTTAATTTGTTTAATCGTGTATTTTTTACTAGGTTCTCCAAAACGACGTCGACTTGCTTCATCCGTCGCCGGAGATTGAGAAGAGGAAGCATAAGCTCAAGCGTCTTGTTCAGTCTCCTAATTCCTTCTTCATGGTAATTACTATTCTACCATTCCCTATAATTCTCTACAATTTATTTATCTTTTCCTTCTAATAATGATTACTTGCAATATTAACAGGATGTGAAATGTCAGGGCTGCTTTAACATGTAAGTAATTAATCCGATTTTTATCTTTGTGAGGTTAAATAGCTATTAAGTAAGCACTATAACGGCTCTAGATCTTCTAGTACATTAATATTATTACACATGGAACGATGTGATTGATTCAAGCTCTTAAATCCACTATATTCACGATGTAACATAGTGTTAATAGACGTTTACTAATTTATTGGCGTACCAGAGAGTTTAACAGAAGATCCGTAGTCCACTATACCTATTTTCATTTTTTTGGTTTCTCATTTAACTATTAATTTGAATATATGTATACATACTATTTGCATTTGGCTGATTGTACCCACCATCATTTTTCACAGCAATTTCTGGCCTAATTGCATACAGATTGCGTTTAACACTTTTGCAATTTGGCCGGGAATAGCAGTGTAAAGTGGTGGCGGGGAACAAATAGTCAAAACTCTACATGGTTCATGTATATATTTAGTAAAATTAATAGTTAAAGTGACACAAAGCTAAATGCAAATTGTAATTTTCTGCATTAAATATTAATTTTTCTAAATATATACATACTATTTGCTTTTGGCTAACAATTTAGGGCACAATTAGTGAAACACAAATTTCTGGCCTAATTGCATACAGATTGCGTTCACACTTTTGCAATTTGGCCGGGAATAGCAGTGTAAAGTGGTGGCGGGGAACAAATAGTCAAAACTCTGCATAGTTCATGTATATATTTAGCAAAATTAATAGTTAAGTGACACAAAGCTAAATGCAAATTGTAATTTTCTGCATTAAATATTAATTTTTCTAAATATATACATACTATTTGCTTTTGGCTAGCAATTTCCGGCGGAGGGCACAATTAGTGAAAAACAAATAGTTCATGTATATATTTATTGAAATTATTAATAGTTAAGTGACACAATCTGCAAAAGGCAAATTGTAACAAATGGTGCTCTCAAACTTCTCTTTATATTGATATGTGAAATGGATTTGGTGCAGAACTACTGTGTTTAGCCACTCCCAAACTGTGGTGGTTTGTGGCAACTGCCAGACGGTTCTGTGTCAGCCTACTGGAGGACGTGCAAGGCTCACTGAGGGATGTTCTTTTAGAAAGAAGGGTGACTGATTATTAGTTATCAATTATTAACTCCATTGGCCATGCTTCGTTTTCTCTTTTGTATTGCAAGTCCTAGGATACGAATCGTGGGGTTTTAATTTTATCGAATATCATATGTTGAATATTAGATACTGCCATGTGTTTTTGAGTATCCAAAATTCTAGACTTAGTTAAAGAAGTTTTGCTGGGTGTGGATTTGATTCCTTTTGATTCCTCTGTTTCTACTGTGTTGTTTATTATATTCTGAGTATTTTGGCTGCAATTCCTTTCATTTTTTTTGCACGACTTATTATAATTTTAGGTAGTTTGATTATTTAAGGCAGTCTCTCCGGCTTCGTGAAAGTAATAGTACTAATTTTTCCTCCCTTGCAAGCATCAGAATGTGGCTTAATGTAGTTTTTTTTTTTTTTTTGGCATCCTAATATGAGGGTACATTTTGGCTGTTTCTCAGAATGAAACTATTGCACTTCCTTTTTGTTGCTTTCTTCTTCTTCCTGTTTTTACCTTTCTTTAGCAAGCATTTTTTTTCACTTGAGGGGAAAAATTCAGTTCAAGTGACTTGTGAGGGCTTTTGCACTCCTCTTGGTGTTGATATCTCCTCCCAATATGAAATAGTTTTCCCTTCCACGACGAAAATCTGAATATTGGACGTGGCCTCTGTTTAAGGATTTTTTACTGTATTTCAGTCGTTTTTCATTTATATTCATAAAGATCTGTTTGCAAGAAACACCGGTTGGTTGTACAATCCAGTTGGTTTGCCATTGCTGTCGAAGCTGTTGGCAGAGTCCGGCGTAAACTAAAAAAGAATCAAGATTGTGTTAAAAAATTGTTCACATCATTACAGAATTCTCACTTCTCATTTTATGTAGTCAGTTTTGTACCACAGGGTTCAATTGACATGATCCATATGCAAATGGAATTCTCTAGTGAATTGGGCGACATGGGAAAAATGGAAGGACCTAATAGTTCTGTTCCCTTCAAAATTTCCGGTGGCTCTGCTTGCAGTGTAGACTTAATGAACAACTAAGAGGGGATGCTAATCATGATCTGAGGATATTGATTTCATTTAAGTCCGGTAGATCAAGCTGTAAATAGAATCTTTCGTGATCTTAATTTGCACAAATTAAATTACTTTTTAATATTTTGATTCAATGCATTTGATTTCTTTAATCATCTTATCGTTTTATGTAATTGGCCTGAGAGTACTGTGATGATTTTAGGATTGACGATTCATATAGAAATAAGTCTTCTTCTTAATATATATAGTCATCTCCTCAAGTGGTTTGTTCTGAACTTGTGGTTCAGAGATTAGATGCAACAATTTGTGAGCATAACAATGAAAGGCTGGTATATCTATTGCTGAGGCAAAGGTTACTTCTATGAGACCTTGGCGGTCGGGATTGAAGTATAAATTTGTTTGATAAGAATCTTCTGTTTTATTGTTTTATCATGTATTTTATTTTCTGTCCCATTAATATGAAACTATCACGTATCAATTTTTTTATCTAATTTTTTTTTTAATCTAATAGAAAAATGTGAACTCTCATAGAAAAAGTAAACACATGATATTCATCGACTAATATGACAAGAAATTAAATAGAGATTCAGGATATAAGTTTTTTTTTTCCGGGACTTGTTTTAATGGTTCGGAGGAGAGTTCAGCAAATTCACCGTGGTTATGAACCCCGGGCAATTTTCTGGTGTGGTCTTGGACCAACACATTGACTATAGATATTTTGTGCCTCAAGTCTGTCTGAACTTGAAGGTCAGGACTCGAATCATCTGGACCAAAACTCTCATACGAAATATCTAAACCCACAAAACACCCATTTTAGTCTTGTACTTTATTATTACTTGATTATTATCACAAATGGAGCAATGCGATTAATTCAAAGACAAACATAATAGTACTACACGTGGAACAATTTTATTGATGTATTATAAGATTAAAAAACTCATACATTCTCTTACTTTTTTCCCCAGTAAATTATTAAGGTATATTCAGTATTCAATAATGTAAGTATTTTAGCTATATATATATATATATATTTTAAAAAGAAAACAAAAAGTAGAGTGGAGTGGAGTCATGTTACTATGAAATTCAAGGGATTGGCATTTTATTAAATACTAATAGTAGTGTGAATGATTAAAGGGGGGTAGGAGAATCATTGACGAAAATGAGAAAAACAAAATGCATGCACCCTAAACAAGGTAGACAAAAAACAAAAGGGGAGCCTTCGATTTCAAAGCTCTGACACGCAAAGCGAGAAGCTAGCTGAGGTTCTCAACTTGAACAATTTTATCTTCACAACTTAAAAAAAGTCTTTGCAGGTTTTTTGGCTTATTTACCACTATGTACATCGACGAGTGAACAATAAATTCAAAGGAAAAAAGAAAAAAGAAAATTTGATGTTAAATAAGTAAAAATGCAAAAGAAATAGGGTGCACATGCATGGAGGAAGCAATGATATATTCCTTTGTCAAACTTTTTTGGTTAAAACTAAAACTAATAATTGAAAGGGGATTAGGTAACATGATATAGTGTGCTCAATGAGTTTATAATAATCACCTCCTCCCCCAACTCCCCCAACTGCCAATGTTAGTTGGCCCCACCACCCCTTATCCCCCAGAACTTTCATGAATTTGGTTTAATAGTTTTTGTCATTGTGAATTAGTCACGTAATTACAGAACAAAGAGAGACAATTATGTGAAAACAGATTAACGTGATAGGAAAGAAACAGATGAGAAAGAATTATATAGGAAGACATAATTGCTTTACTTTTTCATACAAATTAAACAATACATGAATGATTAGCTAATCTCAATTAGATTCATCATTTTTCTCAGTACCAAAAGTATAACATGAGTCCGCATGTGAAAAGCTCTAAAGATGGAGGCAGAGGCAGAAGCAGAACCGACAAAAACATATTTTATTCATGCATGCATTAGAGGTTTGGAGGACCAGTGTAAGCACAAAGTTTAATTGGAATATAAACATGAGCTTAAGTATTCACTATCATTTCGGAATATCCTTTTAGTATAGCAAATTTTATTGTCAAATAGGTGATCGTAAGTGCTGCAAGCTCATATGTCGTATTTTGGGTCAACATACACGGGGCGTGACAACTAGTCTACTGGGACATGCATATAATGTTACTATATATAATGTGTGTTTCTTTAGCAAATATCAAAATCTGATTAGGAATAAATTCATGACCTTAATAAGGTTCCTCGTGATCTTTTGTAATTCGTATAATGTATCCTTAATTAAAAATGAAACTAATGAAGACTTTTCCCCAAGCAATAGTCTTCATGAGAATTGAAAACAAAGGGACACAAAAGGCAAATGCTTTTGTCTTATTGAAAAGACCTTCACATGCCACCTTTCATTAAACAATATTAGAAGGGGGAAAAAAAAGACGGTCCAAACTTGTTTGCTTCCTCATCTCTCTTTGCACAATTATCATCGTATCGTGTCGAATATCACATCACATTAACAACTACTCTAATTAATGTTGACTTATATATATATATATATACATGATGGACTCTCATTCTTCCTCATTCCAAGTCCCCCTAACTACATTATCTATTAATCTCCCTTTTATTAAATCTCTCTTGTACTCTCATTAATCATCATGTCCTCCTCTAATTCCAAGAGCAGCAATAAAACTACTTCTACTACTAAGGATGGAGATGGAGTCAAATTTCTTGGGGTACGAAGGAGGCCTTGGGGAAGATATGCAGCAGAAATAAGAGACCCTACCAACAAATCAAGGCATTGGCTTGGTACTTTTGACACTGCTGAAGAAGCTGCCCTTGCTTACGATCGAGCTGCCCGCTCCATGCGTGGCCCTCGGGCCCGTACTAATTTCGTCTACTCTGACATGCCTTATGGTTCTTCTGTAACAACTATCATTTCTCCTGCAGACCCTTCCTCCGATATTTATAACACTAGTACTGATCCTGCCCACCACCCGCCCCACCTCTTCCAATTCCAACAACACCAACTCGTGTCCGTGGATGATCAACATGATCGCCACAAACACGATTTCTCCATATCTTCCTCTGCCTCTCTTTATACCGGAGATTCCTCCTCACCCATTAATAATATACCGTACTACCAATCTTCTTTTTCTGCTGTGGACCCCACCAATTACTCCTCTTCACTTACACAATATTATAGTACAAGGTCGGATAATGTGGGTCCTTCTTTTCCTTTGGAGATTTCGAGTTCGAACAATGTAAATAGTAGTAATACTATTGGTACTTTGACAGACTCTACCAATATATTTCCCTTTACGGATGATCAAAACAACTTGGGAAATGATTTGTCCTACTCCTCCTATAGTAGAGATATGGGCCGGGCCCTAGATTCTAACAACTTTGTGCATAGCCCACTATTTGGAACAATGCCACCGGCCTCTGATTCCCCTGCTTTTGAACCTTTTGATTTGGGCCCTTCTACTTACTTCTTCTAAGCCCAACTACTATTCTTGTTTTGGGGCCCCCTTTACCCCTTTCTTTTGAGGGAATGGACCACCAAGGTCTGTGGCATGTCTTGATCCGGTCCGCC
Source organism: Vinca minor (assembly GCA_026122235.1). Classification (NCBI taxonomy): domain Eukaryota; kingdom Viridiplantae; phylum Streptophyta; class Magnoliopsida; order Gentianales; family Apocynaceae; genus Vinca; species Vinca minor. Next base: position 4,892,061 of record JAOCZM010000056.1, read on the forward strand.
TATGTTCCTGAACAATAAAAATTCAGTGCATACTAAATAATTTTTTTGTTATCAGATAAAAAATTAACGGATTATATTTTTTTAAAGTGAATACGTGTTGTGATTTTTTAACATTTTTTTGCGTAAAACATGTGTTAATTAAGAGAGAACACCTATTATACATAATATAACACATGTCTAAAAGTATGTAACACCTACAAAAAAAAATATTCAGTATGTATTGAATTTTTTATGTTGTATAGTATAGTCTAGGGTCTTCTTGATCTCGGATCTACACTCAAACCAGAAGACATTTGCCCAACTGGATTGGATTCATAGACTGAGGAAGAAGAAGTTTATTTGTTTGTTTTCTTTATTTTGTTTGGGTAATGTTGTTATATATATGGTGTTCCCAGATTAGTCTTTTCTTTTATTATGTTTTATTATAGGTGAAGTGGTGAGGTAGATGTACAACTCCTTTTCCGTATGTTTGAATGGAAAATATGTGTAGTTGGACTGATTTTAATTATAGCAAATTATGGACAAAAAAGAATAGAACGTTTAAATTTTTTGCTGAATAAGAAATTATTCATTAATTATAAAATAGTCGAAATTATTATAATTAACGGACAATTTGAAAATACAAGAAAATAAAAGTTATATAATGATTCAAAAACCATGATAACAGATAAAATCTCGCACACCGGGACCGGGTAAAAACACTAATACTAGTAGAAAAAATAAATACATAATAAAAAATTTCACAACTAATCTCCTTCGCAATCCTTGATAAAACAGTAGTAAGAGAAGATCAGTTTTAGCATCTTCCTTAGAAGTCAACAATCTATAATACGATGGGCGTATCAACCGTCTAATAGATTGTCTTGTAAAGATGTATAAAATTGAGAAAGGGCCCAGAACAAGTCGAGTTGGTAAAAAAACACCAAGAAAGATTCAAAGAAACTTCATATCTGGAAGGATCTGAAGTAGATATTGTTTTTTGAGTCCTAATATTGAAAAAATGATGTCTAGAGAGAATTTCAAAAAAATTTACGATAAAAAGAAGGGATATAGACACAAACAGCGAAGGATAGATGGCTAGATGCGCCCAAGATCTAACCGGTAGCCGGAGTTTTTGGGTGGATCTAGCCATGAAAGGAAAAAATAGAAATAAAATATGCATTTTACCATTTTTAAGAAGAAAGCTAAACAAAATATTGAAATCACATTTTACCCTTTTTTTTTAATTGTTTTATTTGAGGCACTTTTATTTCTTTTTTTCGAAGCAAAATATGCTAAAGGCCATAGATTAAACACGCATTTGAAGTATTTTTATTAATGTATTAAAAACATAGAAAAATTAAGTTAATATTACCTTAGCAAAGTAAAAAGTATTTATTTATCGTTCTAAAATTGTAAGTTGCGACTGGTTGACTCATAAAAGACAGAAACAAGTAAAATGAAGAAAAAAATGTGGAAATTATAATATTGCTAAACAGCTAATACAGAATACAAATAGTTTGAGACGGAAGAAGTATGTTTTAATCAGGCATATATTTATGGTCTACTCTGTCATGGATCGAGTCACATTTGATCATGCGATCCCGATTGCGCCACGTCACTCGCATTTCTTCTCTCTCCTCATTCTGCAGGGATGTGGCCAAATCTGGACTACATGGACCCGGTCCATATCAGATATTTCCTATATTTATTTATTACTACAAATGAGGTAGTTAGCGGTATTTCGGTAAAATATGAAAAACACCCGCGCACCACACAAACACATTCAAAAAAATATCAACAGAATTACGAAAAATGACATCATCAAATTCAAAGTGATAATGGGGAAATGAGTTCTAAACCCCTAAACCCAACCCCCACATCTAATAATTCAGAAATGGCGTTCCCTTTCTCTCCTACTCCTACCATTTCTTTCCATCCCCACCACCGGCACCACCAGCATTTCCTAATTTCCCCTCATAAATGCTCACTTCCTCCTCTCCCAATCTTCATTACCAAATTCTTCGGCAGCCGCCGCCCTTCTTCTGTTGCCGTTCCAATTTCTAATTCTGTTTCCAATTTGTCTCCTCTCATTCGAACTCGCGCCGACGACGCCGTATCGAACCACCGCGAAGATTCCATATCCATACTTCACGATATGATTCGCCGCGAGCACGCCAAGAGGAGAGACTCCCCTCCTAGGTCACACACCATCATGGATCCCCGCGAGGCCGATAAGTACATTAAGCAGGTTTTATTTTCTTCCTTTTTTTTCCATTGTTAGTGGTTCCCACATCTCTCCAGCATGACTCGATCCCCTTGACCCTACAGGTTAAGGAGCAGCAACAGAGGGGATTACAAAAGCTCAAGGGTGACCGTGCCGCTGCCACCGGGAAAGACGGTGTCGTATTTACCTACAAAGTGGACCCTTACACTCTCCATTCCGGTGACTACGTGGTTCACAAGAAGGTTGGAATCGGCCGATTTGTGGGAATTAAATTCGATGTTTCAAAGGACTCTTCTGAGCCAATTGAGTATGTTTTCATTGAGTATGCTGATGGTATGGCCAAATTGCCTGTTAAGCAGGCCTCCCGCTTCCTCTACCGTTATAATCTGTATGTTTTTCCCCCTTCTAATTCATTCTTTTTTTAATTATTTAAAAAAAAAATGATACCGAAGCCTTCTGTTCTAGACTATAATGTTGTTTCCACTAGATTACTTAATAATAAAACTCACAAGAGTCCCCCAGGGGCATAGCTCAGTCGAATAACCTGCAACGAGTACTGTTCTGGTAGCCTAGTTTTCACTTGCAATGTGGGAGTTCGATTCCTACTAAGTGCAGATTCTACTCCTTGTGAAATGTCGGAGTACAAGCAGCTCTGGCAGCTTCTTCACTAGTCATAGGGACAGGGATGTGGGGCCCTTAGCGTTGTGGCTCAAGCATTTTTTTAATATAGAAAACTCACAAGAATTTATATACTAACCCCAGGCAGTTCTAAATATAAGATGGTTTCAGCAGGCTCAATTTAGATTAAAGAATGAATTTGTCATACTGCCCTCAATTTAGTCTGTGTTGTAGATATAAGCAAGAGGAAAGCTGGAAATCATCCTAAATGAAATAGTTCTGCTAATTGTTTGTAGTAAATAAAGGATTGAAATACTTAATCGTTGTGGATGGTTTATAGTTGGGGAAATGAAAGGAGTCAAGTTCAATTTTAAATACTTCTATGAAATCCTTTTTGCAGACTCTGCTTAATGTAACACCACAGAGCTGAATCACCTGTCTTCAAAATTTCATGTTTTTTTTTCATTTCGGAAAGCTAATTTAGGTTATGCCTTGTACATCCTGTCTCCACCATGTTTGGAAGTTTTCTTTTATTCTAAATAATTAATTTACCAAATCAGCTAGCAGTAGTGACTAGTGAACTCCATTTCGTTGCTAAATTGCCTTGGTGTGGGAGAAATACCAATGCAGTTTCTGCAATTTTATCACTCTTGTGGACCATAATTTTCCAGGCCAAATGAAACAAAAAAGCCGCGTACCTTGAGCAAATTAAGTGACCCAAGTGCCTGGGAAAGGCGAAGGATAAAGGGAAAGGTTGCTGTTCAGAAAATGGTTGTTGATTTGATGGAGTTGTACTTACATAGGCTCAAACAAAGGCGGCCTCCATACCCCAAAACGCATGCTATGGCAGAATTTACATCTCAATTTCTTTATAAGCCTACACCAGATCAAAAGCAGGTATTTCAGCCTTTTTTTTCACTTCATGAAACTTCTGAATCCGGCATGGTAGTCTTCTTTTAGCGACAGATTCGTAATGCATATTCCACTGACAAACAATCAAACTTCATTTAATTCTTATTTGCGTTGAGGGAAATAAAAGATTGTTCTAGTCCCGATATGTCTAACAGACAAAAAAAATCACATTTCCACTAAAGATGACAGGCATCAGAGGATGGCTTCTTATTTCTCACTGTTCGCTTCTGATAACAGGCATTTGTAGATGTGGATAGAGACTTGACAGAGAGAGATAACCCTATGGATAGGTTGATCTGTGGAGATGTTGGTTTTGGGAAAACTGAAGTTGCACTTCGTGCCATCTTTTGTGTTATCGCAGCAGGAAAACAAGCTATGGTTCTAGCACCCACAATAGTTCTAGCAAAACAGCATTATGATGTTGTTTCGGAGCGATTCTCAAGATATCCAAATATTAAGGTTGGGCTCCTTAGCAGGTTTCAGGTATGGAAAATTCGCTATTTGTTACATTTTCGGTTGTTGACATAAAAACTACTGACTAGCTTGGATGTGGGGCTCCACCCCCCCCCCTACACGGAAAAAGTAAAAAGGAAGAAAAACATTGCTTTATAACTATTGAAAAATAGACTTGTCCCCCACTCCAACCCTCGAAAAGGTACTTCAAGAGGGGGAAGATTGCTTGAGCATTGTAAGGAATAAAGTTGCTCACAAGCTAGCTAATGTGAGATTCTCAATAGTAACTAATGTATTTTGGGGATTAATAATTGTTGTATTTTGCAGACCAAGTCAGAGAAAGAGGAGTATCTTCACATGATTAAACATGGAGATCTGGATATCATTGTTGGGACTCATTCGCTGCTTGGGAACCGTGTTGTGTATAATAATCTAGGCCTTCTTGTGGTTGATGAAGAACAGGTTTGTGTTACAGTCCTCTTTTCTATCATTTTAGTGTATCATCCATAAATGAGCTTAAAAGCTGTATTCTTTGCGCCTAGTGAACAATTATGAGCAAAGTTTCCCTATTAAGTGTAAGGGAGACCCAAAAGGTGCACAGTGATTATAGAAAAGCTTCATCATTAACAACGATATCCTTTCTCCCATTTTCTGACTGCCTGAACTACTCAGTTGTTGTTGTCAATTTCCTTTTGTTCCACCCTCTGTTTCCAACAGTAAGGTCGTTGCTTGTGTTCTCACTTCTCAGCACATGTTAGAGCTTTATTCCCTGCCTTTATGTCCAGATAATTATTTGGCTCCAGTTGGCTGTAATTCGGTGCTGCTTACAGTATAAAAATTATCTCAAGAAACATCTAACGTTTGAAGTAGAATCCAGTTGCTGAGGATCTCTATTGCATCCTGCAAAGTTAGGAAAGTATAGTTCTTCGGAATTCCTCATTGAGTTTCTCAAAGTAGAATAAGAAATATCTTGACTGCTTCTGAAGTGTCGCATTAAGTTGCTCGAAATAGAATAGGAAATTTGTTCACTGCTTACGAAGTGAAATTTAGCTCCACCATAGGGAGGAGAATGAGCTCATGCAGAGAACAGTTATTGCTCTGCATCACCTATCCCCATTAAGAAGTTTAGGATCACATATGTAGGAAATGACCGAATGTCCTACCTGAAAATTTGCTTGACTTCCATGCTGAAAAATTATTCTCTTCTTTCCAGAGGTTTGGTGTGAAGCAAAAGGAGAAGATTGCTTCGTTTAAGACATCAGTTGATGTGCTCACACTTTCAGCAACTCCGATTCCACGAACTCTTTATTTGGCATTGACAGGATTTCGTGATGCTAGGTAATTCCAATTTTATGAAGTTGAAGAAATTCTATACTTGGGTAGCTCTAAAATTTGTATCTTAGCTGATTATGCAGTATGATCATTTGGGTCTAACTTTTTAGATCGGGAGAAGGTATTCATTCATACTTCTAATAGGAAAAGTAGTTACCTGTAACTTCTGGCGCCAGTATCGACTGGGGATTTGTGCCTGTTATTTCAACATTGGTACATGATTTTGATGCCCTTGATCCTGGAACTTCTTGAGTGAGCTTATTTCTTTTATGTTGCTTTATCTCCTGCAGTTTGATTTCAACACCTCCTCCTGAAAGAGTACCGATAAGAACTCATCTTTCTGCATATAGTAAGGACAAGGTGATATCAGCTATCAAGTATGAGCTGGACCGAGGTGGCCAGGTTTTTTATGTTTTGCCTCGAATTAAAGGTGGGTTGACCAATAATTCATTCCATTCTTTAATTCTCTAAATGGAGAATTATGTGAACTTAGATTTAAATTTTACAATAAATTATTTGGGACTTGTGAGTATTTTAAATGATTATTTTACATGATCATTTATTGGTTTGCCGCAATGTTAACAGGGCTAGAAGAAGTTATGCAATTTCTTGAACAGTCATTTCCAAATGTTGAAATAGCCATTGCTCATGGAAAGGTAACTTTTCTTAAACAGATATAGGTTCAAGGCTGGCATTGGTTGGACAGAGAAATATAGTGTAGTTCAAAGATGAAACAGAAAGAGCAATTATTTTAGCTTTTTTTCTTAACTGTAGATATCAAATTGGAATTGTGGCAGCAATATTCGAAACAGCTTACATACTTCTGTTATCAAATTGGAATTGTGGTTCTATATGGTTGCTATACTTACATACTTCTGTTATCAAATTGGAATTGTGGCAGCAATATTCCAAACAGCTTGAGAACACTATGGAAAGATTTGCACAAGGAAATATTAGGATTCTTATATGTACGAATATAGTTGAAAGTGGACTTGACATCCAAAATGCAAATACCATCATAATCCAAGACGTTCAACAGTTTGGTCTTGCACAGTTGTATCAGGTTTTTCTTTTACCTTGTGCTTCCTTTTCCCACCTTCCTGAACTGCTCAAGCAAAAAAGTTGAGTAGAGAAGATAAAAGAACAATGTTCTGAAGTTTGTACATGTGGATGAGGGTCACATCATTATCTTCTATGATTATTGCATTGCCATCCATGGAATATGCTTAACTTTACCTGGCAGTTGCGTGGAAGGGTGGGCCGCGCTGATAAAGAAGCTCATGCTCATTTGTTTTACCCGGACAAATCACTGCTTTCTGATCCGGCATTGGTAAGTTTACCCCTATATTATGGCATATAAGTGCTCTGCTCTCTGCTTCCTTTGTGTGTTCTTTCTTTGTTGTTGTCTGAATAGCTAGGACGACTATCATTAATATATACGTACAAAAGATATATTCATCAGAAAAAAAAATGACCTTCATGTTGTGATCGCTCCTGTTGCTGTAATTTCTTGGTGGGACTTGAGAGCCAACCGATGGGCTAAAGTGCCATTTTCTATCTGAAGTAAAGTGACATTAGTATCTCGGTATCAGGAGAGACTTACTGCCCTTGAAGAGTGCCGTGAACTTGGCCAAGGTTTCCAGCTTGCTGAAAGAGATATGGCTATCAGAGGCTTTGGTAACATCTTCGGTGAACAGCAAACAGGGGATGTTGGAAATGTGGGGCATTGATCTTTTCTTTGAAATGCTATTTGAAAGCTTATCTAAGGTCTGTGATTCCCCGACTGTACGCTTTCTAGATCTCATTTGATTTCGGAGATGCCAAATTACTAATTTTTTTTCGGGGAAGGGGGGTAGTGTCAAATAAACAGTTGCTAAATAAAGACCACAATGAGATCAATTGTATTTTTGGCTTTAATTTTGACCTTGTGCATACTGAATGATACATTATTTCATCATGTCTGGTGCTAAAGAGATGGAGAAGATACTAAAAGATATTTTTTTTTACATCCAGGTAGATGAACACAGAGTAATCTCAGTTCCTTACCACACAGTGCAGGTATTTTTCAATTCTTTCAGATCACATGATCAGTTGTGATCAATGTATCTTGGCTGTTTAATTTGAGCTAAGTTATGTGGATATTGTGATTCGCAGCGACTGTTGTAAGGGCAGTCACATGGCTACCTTTTGTAAAATAGTTCAACCTTTGTGAGCTGTCTCTCTGGAGTCTAAAAGACTCCTGCAGGTTGATCAATGTTCGCCATGGATGGCTAGATCGTATTCCTGATCAATATCATTGGATCTACGTCTATCTCTATGAATGTGGCTAATGCATAGCAATTTGGATGTTGACTGTAGTATTAGTTGAAAAAGTACCTAAAAAATAAATTTTAATAGTTACATAAAAACTAAGTTAGAAGAATTAATCTTCAGGGTTATCTTGATATGGGTTTGTATCCTGATGCATTACTTTTATCTAATTGATTTCAAATTTGTGTCTCAGCTTGATCTGCATATAAATCCCCATCTCCCTTCTGAGTATATAAACTATCTGGAAAATCCCATGGAAATAATAAATGATGCTGAGAAAGCTGCTGAGGACGATATCTGGAGTTTAATGCAATTCACAGAGAATCTGCGTCGCCAGTATGGAAAAGAGCCTTACTCCATGGAGATCCTATTGAAAAAGCTGTATGTGAAAAGAATGGCTGCAGATTTAGGAATTACAGGAATATTTGCTACAGGAAAGATGGTTGGTATGAAAACTAACATGAGAAGAAAGGTATTCAAGCTTATAGTACATTCACTGGCATCTGACACATATCGGAACACTCTTCTTTTTGAGGATGGTCTGATCAAGGTATATTCTCTAGCTATTTCCATAACGGTTCATTATCTTAGACTTATTCCATTTGCGCTGAATTCACTTTGCTACCGCCCCCCCTCCAAATTGTAGGCTGAACTTCTTTTGGAGCTACCAAGAGAACAACTGCTCAACTGGATTTTCCAGTGCTTAGCTGAACTCTATGCTTCTCTACCAACTTTAATAAAATACTAGCTTGTGCTCTGACGGCACCATCTTTGAGTTTGTCGGAGATTTCGAGGCATCTCTGAACTATCACATTTACTTCCCACGATTGGTTCCTGAAAGTGAAGGTCTAAGAACCTCGAGACCTAATTGAAGCTGCATGATTCCCTTTACAAAAGTACTGAGCTCAGAAGGTCCTTACACGTTAGTAGAAAGGTATACAGAACATATATCACTAACAGAATAACTACAAACTGATTTGGCTCATCATTTCTTAATGGAACAAAGAATTTGTGCCGTGCAGAGACTTAAAAGGTGAGGCTCATGATGAACATTTAATTTGTTGTCCAATAATAAACTTTTCTGATTAGGATTGCGTTTGCAGAGTTGTTTATCATCTGACAGAAAGTGCGAGCAGCGGTACAAGAATAACGCCAGGCTCTACTAATTTTATACTTACGATTTGCCCTACCTTATGCTGGAGTGGCTTGGGTTTATATTAAAGCACTGACAGATAAGGGAAGGTGAAGCAGAGGTTGAGGATGGTGATGGTAAAGCGGGGTGGGGGGTGGGGCTCTGTCAAGTTCCTGATATCTTTTTGCATATAAGAGTAGGCATTAAGCTTGCCCCTTTTTTTGAATAAGTTTTTTTTTTTTCTCAAAAAAAATATAATATTTATTTTCTGTTGGGGGTATAGTTGAAAGATGGCTGATAAAATATAAGGTGGAGAGTTGGGAATTGGGCTTTTCTTTAGTCCGTTAAAGTCTTTGAATTGCTCCCTCCATTTCATAATGTAGTATAAGTCATAGTCTTCTAAAAAATAATTAATTTTCATGTATTTATGAGAATTTAATGTTTTTATTCTCGTATTTTTATATACTCTTCTAGTTATTTGGTGTGACTTTGAATATTGAGGAAAAAAAGAGAACTGTATTCGTTTATTTAATTACCATGCAATGGCTATTTTGAAAAAGTATCGGGTTCACTATGAAATGTATGCACTTCAAGCCGCATCATCGAATTTATATAGATAAATGAATTGATGTATGCAAAACTATCAAAATGAAGATTATGAGCACCCTAGTGTGTTATAGTCTTTTTTTATGCTGAATGATTGGTAATAGTATCAATTTATATTTGAAGAACTATATTCTCGTAATTACCTAGGCGTTCTATCAATTTCATGTACAATTAAGGTAAAATAACACATGATTCGAAATAATAATCTTAATATACTTTATCTACCTTGGTTTAAAAAAAAGAGCAAATAGCTTTTTCTGCCACAAAATTAGTTACGAGTGCTATATCTGCCACAAATTATTTTTTCGTGCCTTTTTTACCATGAAACATTTTATGAGTGCTAAAAATGCCACAAAAAAGAGGGAGGGTGAAGGGAAAAATATGTAAGAGATCAAATTAATTTCAATTAGACCCTAAAATCAAAATTTTATATTATATTGGGTACCTAATTTTATTTTATTTTTAATACTTGACCCTGCTTCCCAAATTTACCAAAACCCTCATCGCTACCTTCTTCTTTCTTCTCTTCCCACATCGAGCTACCACCACCTCCCATCCCGTTACCCAATCCCTGCCCCCACCCATACCAAAGAGTACCAAATCTGACAAAAAATGACTGCTTGAAGATTTGGAGAGGCGTGGTGAAGGTGATAGCCTAGCAAAAATGTCTAAGAACAATTAGATATTCTTAGGAAATTGGTCTGCATTTTGCATATTGCTTTGCGAGAGTCCTTTTTGTTCAAGAATTTTGATGGTTTCAGATGCAAAGCATCTATGTTAGGTTAATTATGTACTGCAAATTAATCTACATTTTGTTTAGTACTTTGACTGGTATGTATTTTGTTTAAATTTTTTTGATGGTTTTAGCAGCAAAGCACTTGGTTAATCATGTAGTGAAAATTGATTAGCATTTTGCTTATTGCTTTGACTTATATGTATTTTGTAAAACAGTTTCTAAAGGTTAGAGGAGCAAAGCATTTGTGAAATTTGTTATATGTGTATCGAAATATAGATCTAGAAGTGATTTCATCATATGGATTGCTATTCTTGGTTAATTTTCATGGGGGTATGGGTGGGGGGTTAGGGATTGGGCGGCGCGCTCGAGGTGGGAGGAGAAGGAAGAAGAAGGCGGTGGAGGCTTTGATAAATTTGGGAAGAAGGAGTCAATTATTTAAAAAATAATTTGTGTACCCAATTAAATATAAAAATGTGATTTTAGAGTCTATTTGAAATTAATTTTATCTCTTACATATTTTTTCCCTTCACCCTCCCTCGTTTTGTGGCATTTTTAGCACTCATAAAATGTTTCATGGCAGAAAAGGCACGGGAAAACGATTTGTGGCAAATATAGCACTTGTAACTAGTTTTGTGGCAGAAAAAACATGAAAACATAATTTGTGGCAGATATAACACTCGTAACTAATTTTGTGGCAAAAAAAGCTATTTACTCTAAAAAAAAAAAAAAAAAGAGTAAATTTCATCATAACAAAACTCATTAATTTTTTTTTTTAAAAAAAGAAGAAAACTTAGAATCAACCCATAAGAAGAGAATTCTCTTCAATGTGGAGGCAAACAACCAACAGCCACGTCGTCTTCTTCTCTGTGTTATTCTTCTCTCTCTTTCGACGATTCTTTTGGGGGGTCATTGAACCCAAATTCTCTTTCTAATTCCACCAAACAAAACTATTTTTTCCCTACTAAATTAGCTTCCTAATCGATTTTTTTTCAATATCTCCCGAATCGAATCCATTAGATTCGAAATTCACCTGCTTTATTCAGAGAATTCTCAGGATTTCGAGGTAAAAGAAACAGCTCTCCTTTTTTTTCATCTGGAAATGCCTTTTTCTTCGCCGATCGGATAAAAAGGAAATGAGATGCTCAATTTCTCGTTTTTAACATCCTCATAGGGATTACAGATCGCGTTTTGTTTTAGTTTTTCATTGTTTTTTTGTTAATTGCTGATGTTTGTTTGATTTCAGGTGCAGGTTATGGATTCAGGAATTCTTCCTTACTTTTTTAGAATCGGCGCCAATAGCACATATAATGTAAAAAGGTAGTAGTAAAGTAAAAAAAGGTTTTTCTTCAAATGGGGCAGTGGTTAATTGGAGCCTTCATCAATCTTTTTGGCAGCATTGTCATCAATTTTGGCACCAACCTTCTTAAACTGGGTCATGATCAGGTACTACTACTTTGTGTTGTTCAAGTCAGGTAGTGAAAATTAAGGGAAACAAACAATAATATACTTTGTTAGTCAAAATATCAATATCACTATCTTAGACGAGCGTTTGAAACGTGCTGTTGGGAATATATCTTGCTCTTATTTCCTTAGGTAATGTTTTGTGCTCCTCTCTCTCTCTGTGCGATTATACTTAGGCTGGGATTTGATAGGATTTTTTGAGTTTTGGATTTTCGTCTTGCGTTTGGAAACAATGTGAATTGTTTTTTAGAGAATATATGCTACAAAACCTGAAATTTGAAATGCTGTCCAATCAATGCAGCTCTAAGTTATTTAGTCTCTTGCGGGGTTCAGTTTTACCCATTTCACCTTGAATCTTCTTCCCTCCAGTCCAGATTAACATTAATAACTGGAAGTTCTGACTAAATTATTTGCAGAGAGAAAGACAATCAGGGTTAGGTAACAACGGAACAAATGGGAAGGCTGTTGTTACAAAGCCTATTATATACTTCCACACTTGGAGAGTTGGTATGACTGGACAACTATACCAGTTAAAAGTATAGTTAATGTTTCATACTTACTAATGTTTTCTGATATTAAAAAATGTCATGCAGGTATTGTTTTCTTCGCTCTTGGTAATTGTCTCAATTTCATCTCTTTTGGTTATGCTGCTCAGGTCAGTATGAAGTGCTTCTTATTTAGCATATGACTCTGGATAAACTGATTTTTCTAGTCACATTGTATTAGCTGTAGTTGTACTAATCTTGTTGAAAAAATGGTATCCGGTGGATTTTAGATTGTCTAACGAGTCTAGTCTTTTTTTTTTTTTTTGATAAATTAATTCTGTTCTCTCTTTTTCTTGGGCAGTCGCTTCTTGCAGCTCTTGGATCTGTTCAGTTCATCTCAAATATTGCATTTGCCTACTTTGTACTGAAGAAAACAGTGACGGTTAAGTATGTTATGGTCTAAACTTTTACATAAAGATCAAATATCTTAAAACAATCAGGTATTTTTTTGTTTGCTACTTATCTTTTCGTTTCTGCAACCTGTTTTCTTTACAGGGTACTGATTGCCACAGCATTTATTGTTCTTGGAAACATATTTCTGGTTGCTTTTGGTAACCACCAGTCACCTGGTAAAGCTACTAATTCAGTCTGTGCTTTACTTTGATTATCATGCAGCTTGTGCTTCATGAACTGGGACTTCAACTCATGTCAGTTTTACCTTGTTTTCAAAATAATTTTTTTTTACTACCCCCCGGGGTGATTGGAATATGCTGAAACAACATAATTTTTATTTGTTGAACTCATGATTTTGCATTATGTCCATCATCCTTTTTTTGTTGCAAAGGAAAACATAGAATGCGATGCTGATTAAATATGAGATCGGGATACAATTGAATGCAGGGGTATTAATAGAAAAGTGTACAAGAAAAGTTACTTGGGACTCTCTATGTTCACAATGTTGTGTCTTTATGGTTTCCTTACATTAAAAAAAGAAAAGAAAATGCCACTTTTTTGGCCTTTCTGCACTGTTTATTATCCTATAGATTTCTATCTGTATTTTCAACTGAGTAAGAAGTTTCTCCATTGTTTTCCCATACAGTTTACACACCAGAGCAGTTGGCAGAGAAGTATAACAACATTCCTTTTCTTCTTTACTGTTTGATTTTAGCCATAGTTGTTGCGTTGCATCACTCTATATACAGGTGAGATAATTTGGAGGCAAGTTGTTTATATTTGTAAAGAGATGGATCATTCATTAAATCCCCATTTCATTCTTTTTGTTTGTCCACATACTTCTTTATGGGGTTAAGTAGATGAAATTAATTGACCTAGCTCAATCCTATTTGCTTCGGACTTGATAACGCAGGAGAGCAGAGTTGCTACTTGCCGTCTCAGGAGAGGAGCTTAAAGCTCACTGGAAAATGCTGCTTCCTTTTTCATATGCAATTGTTTCTGGTGCTGTTGGATCCTGTTCGGTATTGTTTGCCAAATCTCTGTGGGTGTTTCTGCCTGAACCTGTTGAATGTTGGCTATAAAATTCTTAGCATTATCTTATCTTATAGTTTCTCTTCTCTACTTTTCCAGTTCAAATCTTTTGAGACTGTCCATTTCAAGTGGCTATGCGTGGCATAGCTGGTTCACATCCTCCATCATTCTATTGTTTCTTAGTACAGCTGGGTTTTGGGTAAAAATACTAATTTCGCATGCTCATGATTAGATTGTTAGAAATTGAATTCACTGCCACATAAGCTGAAGAAACATGCTACTCTCCAAATTCTTGCTGCAGATGACCAGGCTCAACGAAGGATTGTCATTGTTCGATGCAATTCTCATTGTCCCAATGTTTCAGATAGCCTGGACTTTTTTCTCCATTTGTACAGGATTTATGTACTTTCAGGAATATCAGGTCAATCCCCTCTCCTTCTTTTTCCTTCTCTCTTTTCCTCTTTCCTTATGCCCTTGCATTCTTTTTTCTTTTTTTAGTTCAAGTATAAAATTATCTTCCCAGAACAGATGAAAATATACCAGGTCTGTCATTTTCTGGATGTTGAGTGTTCAAGGCACATTATGTTGGCCTGTGTCCTATGAACTAATTTAAAGAGTTCAGTTTTTATAACAGTTCAGTTTTACATTCTGTTGGCCTGTTGCTTTGTCTGGGTTGAGGAAATATACTTAGTGAAACTCCTTTGAGCAGGTGTTTGATGCTTTACGAACAACAATGTTTATACTTGGAATGCTCTCTGTGTTTGTTGGGATTTCTTTGTTGGCACCTGATGATTCAAAAGGTACGAAACTACATCATAATGAATCTATCATGCATATAATGTACATAGGGACTAACTCCGAACCTTTTTAGGGGGTGAAGCCAAGGATACTGCATTAATGTCTGCAACTACAGACCTACCGAGTGATCTGGACAGGTTCGTATTAATCTTTGTCTAAAACTGGGGTTTATAGGCAGTTAACCTATATCCAAAATGTTCTCCTCAGATTTGGATGTTTCGAGATGTTAATTAGTGTTATCCAATTAGAGCATTGACATCTTTATTAGAGTGAATGGGGTTAATCACATTACTGAACTTGTGAAATCGTGTTTATTTTGCCACTTGTGTACTTGTGCTCTTACCACAGGGTGGTCGTTCAATTTGAAGTTTCTCCGATTAAAGATATGAGTTCTTTTGCACGAGCTGTGAAGGTCAAAGCCACAAATATGATTGTAAAGGCAAAGGTTGTGCTTAAGTAAAGCTGTTGGCCCTTCTATGAAGATCAATAATTTTGACTCTTAAAAAAGTTTGGTTCCATTGCAGGCTGCTTGCTCATTATCGCTTGGCTTAGGGGAAAACTCCATCCACACATCTTCAGTACTTGTAATGCCAATGGTTTCATCTAAAATAACAGGTTTTAGAGGAAATGCTATTGATAGGAGTAAGTTATTGTCTGTACGAGGCTCAGGCTGGAGTAAGATCTCAGGTGATGAGGACGAAGAAAATATTCCAGAGACCACTTCAATGCTTCAGCCTAGCATCAGCATTGATTGATGATGATATCTTGGAAGTGCTCATTATACGCCTTCTTTCTGTGTGTATTTTGCTAGGGTCTGTATATTTCGTGTATTCTTGAGTTAGCTGTAGTTGTATGTTGTATCAATAGGGGAAATTAACATCATACGTCATTCTTTTGTCATAAGATGCATTCTTGTTTGTCCAGGTTGAGCTTTCTGAGAGGTGGTATTGATGTTAATTACACCATCACTGCTTGATTGTACTGAATTTGTTGTACCGGATGTAACTATTCTTTCTTAGCAAAAAAAGGATGCATCTATTATTTGGTTAACCCATGTAGAAGCATATGCTTTTTGAAGTTTTCATTAGTGATGAATAATACAATAACCAAATTATTCAAATTTATTAGAATATTGCTGATTTTTTTTTTACTATGGACTCAAAGGTTTAAATATATTTAAACATATGGTCTACTTTTTTTAGAAAAAATTTCTTTTGTGATAAATAATAAACCAATCAAATTATTATGGACTCAAAAGTTTTATTATTGATGATAAAAATATATGAACTTTTTTTTCTTCTGAAAATTTTCATTTGTTACGGTTAGTACACCAACCAAATTTATCAAAATGCTTCTGTTATATTTTTTAACTATGGACTCTAATGTTTATAAATGGCCATCATTGGATATCGCGCACTAGCAAGCAAAGATATCACTCAAGTTTCTGATGCATCGTATAATATAAGTAAACTGACACATTAAAAGAGATAAACAAATGCTCATTGCAGCAGTTCCCTTCTATGCTTTCCTGGTAAATAATAATCTCAAGCTCTCATCAGACTGTTTTGTTTTTTTTTTTATTTAAAAAAACAAAAAAACAAAAAAAACCACCTCTTGGGGTGAACTGATTATTATTCTTTTAAGACAAATATATCAATTACTATGGAATAAGGAACCACAACAACAGGAGGTATATCTCGACTCTCTTGTATGAAAACAAAATTTCTCCATTGGGAAAGGGGGTACTGAAGATTGCAGCTGCTCATTTTAGTGTTCCTCCTTCAGATAAGAATAAAAGTAATCAGCAATCGGCAAGAGAAATAAGCTGATCAACAACACTGGGTTCTGCAAGCGTGCTTATGTCCCCAAGCTCATCTAACTGCCTCGAAGCAATTTTCCGTAATATTCTTCTCATTATCTTTCCGCTCCTTGTCTTTGGGAGACCAGGTGCCCAGTGGATCTTGTCAGGCGCTGCAAATGCTCCAATCTGGTTCATGATTTAGGATGTTCAGAAAATGCAGCACATATTTGTTTTTACCAAAATTCACTCTAGAGAGCTGCTGCTATATATGGTTAGCAGTTTAGATTGAAATATATACAGAAGAGGTTGCATAGAAATTTCAGTGTACCTGGTTTCTTACTGTCAGAATAAGAGTCTTTCGGAGTTCTTCACTGTATGAAACACCTTCCACCAGAGTGACAAATGCATATATGCCCTGTCCCTTAACCTAAGAGATGATGAGAAATGACGATTTTTTGTATGTAAGATGCAGCAAAAATGAAAGGCATTTCAGTTATCTAATACCAAAGAAAAGATACCTCGTGCTCAACACCAACTACAGCAGCTTCAGCACATTGAGGATGCGAAACTAGAGCAGATTCTACTTCAGCTGTTCCAATGCGATGTCCACTATGTGTAATAAAAACAAATCACACAGAAAAGTGTTTAAGCAAATAAGATGAACACAAATTAATTATTTTCTACAACAACAACAACAACAATAGCATAACCCATTAAGTCCCCAATAATTGGGGGTATGGGCGGGGATGGACGGGATACAGACCTAACCTTTGTCAAACAAAGTGGCTGATCCCAGAATACCACTGAAACAGATGTATTGGAGACTAACCTAACCTTTGACAACAAGTGCACAAAGTGGTTGCTCATATAATACACATGTAACAATGGTCCCCTATGCCGTCGCGTTTGCTACAGAATCATGCCATCAAATCAAAGCCAAAAGGCATCAGAGAAGGCAGACCCAAGAACCATTTTCTACAAAAAGATAAAATATACTAGGTGAAAGTTGAATAAATCTCCATAATGTGAAAGAGATGACAAATTTAAGTACCTGACATTAATTACATCATCAACTCTTCCAGTGAGCCAGTAGTAACCATCCTTGTCCCTGACATGTTATCATGTGATGATATAAATACTAAGTTCAGCTTACGGACATCAGATAAGTAATACTGATGTTTCTAAGAGCTATACATAACACACTGGTTTCAGCAAATATGTTTATGAAGCAGAAAATGCACATAGCACAGTGAACTACCTGCTGCAGCCATCACCAGAAAAGTAATATCCCGGAAAGGCACTGAAGTATGTAGTTTCGTATCTTTCATGATCCCCGTAAAGAGTTCGAAATGCTCCAGGCCATGAGCCTTTCACACACAAATATCCATTGCATTCCCCTTCAATTTCAGTACCTTTTTCGTCCACAATAACCGGCTGTATCCAGATTACAGAATGAAGATTATATCATATGGACATCCTCGATTCCAGTTTTTTTATAACGATACATCATTTCCAAAGTAAGTGCATAAATTTGTTGGTTAAACTAGCTAGCTACCATATGCAGGAGGAAATATTCAAAGAAAATGGGATGTAGACAATTAGGATAGTTTACATCGTTTTCGTAAGAGAGGGTCATCATCTCAGAAGAGAATTGTTTCGAGATATCTCTGCAACCTTAATCTGTGGAGGTAAATACCTGAATCCCGAAGAAGGGGAAAGTTGCAGAACCGGGTTTCTGTGGCCAAGCACCAGGAAGAGGAGTAATCTGCAAGAGATTAATGGTAACTTATGTTCCCAATTAGTTGGCTTTCTGATAATAAAATGGAAGAGGAAGTATGAAGAAAGTTACCATGAAACCACCAGTCTCTGTTTGCCACCAAGTATCAGATATGGGGCACCTTGAATCACCAACTACATTGAAAAACCATCTGGTGCAAGCAAATAAATGTGAAATAAGCTTCTGAATTATTTAAACCAAAGGATATCAGGTTACAAAGACAAAGACCAAGACCTCCATGCACTCGGATTGATAGGCTCCCCCACGCTTCCTAGAACTCGTAAAGATTTCCGTGAATATCGAGTGACATACTGTACAATTATCAGGAAAGAAATTAACATTCACCATGAGAGAAGCAAAGCACAAAACCAGGGTTTATGTTGCAGAACAGAACAACAACAATAGCATAACCCATTAAGTCCCCAATAATTGGGGGTACGGGCGGGGATGGACGGGATACAGACCTAACCTTTGTCAAACAAAGTGGCTGATCCCGAGGATACCACCGAAAACAGATGTATTGGAGACTAACCTAACCTTTGGCAACAAGTGCACAAAGTGGTTGCTCATATAATACACATGTAACAATGGTCCCCTATGCCGTCGCGTTTGCTACAGAATCATGCCCTCAAATCAAAGCCAAAAGGCATCAGAGAAGGCAGACCCAAGAACCATTTTGATTTATGTGCACATCACCATGCTTCTTTCATTCAGCATCCAGAGCATTAGTGGTGCACAACAATGTTGCAGAACAGAACGATCAAAATAAATATTTGTTGCATCTCATACAGCACATGCAGTAAATAAAGCTCTCCATAGATAGAATAGTAGAAATTTGAGATATAAAAACCAGTAAACAAAGTAAAACCAGACGGTTATTAATACGGAACAACTTATTTTATCCTTGCCTCATCTCCTTCACGCATAAGAGAGCGCACCAAAGTGGGGGCAGTGTAGAATATTGACACCTCATATTTGTCAACAATCTCCCAACATCGGCCAACATTTGGATAATTTGGAGCCTATAGGAAAATGGGGACTTGTTAGATAAGAGTCCCTGATCATCCTCAGTTATGCAAAACTAAAGCATTACAGATTCATCTAAGAATCCCAGCAAGAGCAAGAGCTAATTTTGGACTAAAAACCCCTGGTACACGACATGTTAAATACAAAGTAACCACATTAATATTTGTTATTTCTTCTTTCTAAGTATGACCATGGTAGATAGCATTATAGTTTTGATGTGATCAAGTCAGCTGCTAATTTGGGGAATGAAGGCACGTGCAGTAGAGATGGAAATCAATACTATACATTCATCTCTTGTTTCATGATACCTATTCATCGCCTCAGAATACCTTTTCAATCCTTGACATGCAATTACTCATCTAAGCAAACTAGTAGTTTTTTTTTCTTTTTTTTAAAGGAGGATCAATAGTGGCTCCCCACTTTCCCTCCGGTGTGACTCGAACTCCCGACCTACCGGTTGGAAGTGAAGCGTCTTACCGCATGAGCTGCGCTTCGTTGTCAAGCAAACTAGAAGTTCCAAAAAAGGTTACCCCTTCAAAAACCACGACTGTTGCTGCATTTAGGAGAGGTCCATATGTGACATAGCTGTGCCCAGTAATCCAACCACAGTCAGCTGTGCACCTGAATCAAAGATGCAGCAGCCAAAAAGAGATCATCAATAATTCCAATACATTCCCCCCATGAACAAGACAAAGAGACCAGAGAAAAGGAAATTTAGAATTCAGTAGTACCAGTAAACATCAGATGGTTTGTAGTCAAATGCATATTTGAAAGTTGTTGCAGTATATACCATATATCCTCCAGTTGTATGCAGGACTCCCTTTCAGATTAAGAATTTCTTAAGAAATGAAACCATATAGAAAAGGAGAAGGTGTTTTGTTGATTCCACAGACATTTTTACCTTCGGTTTTCCAGTACTCCCACTAGTATATAGTAGGAAAAGAGCATCCTCTGCATCAACCCACTCCACAGCACATGTAGTCGGATACTTCGGAACAGCATCCTTCATGATAGCAAACAAGACGGTTTTAAATCAATTAAGAGAAAAAGAAACAAAAAATACAAGCACATGATACTCAAAGATCTTTGATCCAAATAAGGTGGGGGGGGATGGGGGGAGCAACCTATCGATTGATGATGATATAGGCTCCACCATCTAATATATATAAAGATGATCAATTTTACTTTTTCAGTAGTCAATCAATAGATTAGGGAAGAATATGCAATTTTAATTTATTTATCCAACCGACAGGAAAATGCAGGAACATGGAATTAAATGGTTGCCATCAAATACTGCTCAAATCCTCTTCATCTATGATCTATCTATGATTAGTAATATCAATTCTTGCTGCTAGTTAGGCTCCTGACCTGCCACCAGGTATCTCTTCCCTCCTGCCACTTTGTAGTTTCCCTCTTCATAGCTGATTCATTTCCATACGTCAGGCATACATCTGCAAGAACATGTTTTGTAAGAGAACACTCATCTTTAACTAGAAAGATGACCTTAACTGGAGGCAAAAGATAAGAACATAGAATAAAAATCGTATACAATATTTGGGAGCAAAGAGACAATATTTATGAGACAGAAGTGAATATGGGGGAATCAGGTTCATTAGATAAATAATAATACACATATGAATGTGTATGCATGTATACATATATCTTCTACAAAATAAAATTTGATCTTGGCATTTTCTTGTCTGGTGTCAAACCATTAGAGCGGTCACAGCTTTCCCATGGATAAGCGCAAAGAATAAAAAACAATAAGTTTTCTCTTTCTCTTACAGTCTGCCTTTACAGACCCATCATGCAAGTTCAGATGAACACCAAATTTAGAGCTTTAAATACAGTTCAATTCAAACCCAATAGCCGCAGAATTTTTCCTGATATAGGTAACTATTACTTTGCTGATGCAAAAAAGATAAAAAAGAGTTCTATTAATACCGAAGTACAAGAAAATTTTTCAAGTCCATAATAAAAATTGCAGGCAGCTGGTTTTGATATCTATACTACAATATTTTACAGAACCGTATCAAGAATCAGTTGGATAAATAATATGTCATTGATGCTACGAGTTGATGTGCTATTTAAGACCTTATGGCTAAGAGAAAGCCATCAATCAAAGGTAATGGAAAGTAATGCAATTAAGGTGTTCTTTATCTATTCCTGTAATTGTGACAAACCCTTCTTTGTATTTCTTTGTTCCTTCTTTTCTCTTCCACAAGGAGAGGGTGAGTGAACAAAAGAGTGAGAATTCTTACAGAATCATAAATTACTTAAGGATTGCAAATTTGCAATTACATCATTAATTTCCTCACCTACGGTGATGCCATTTTTGGCAGATTCTTGAAGAGCAGAATCAACGATTTCCTTGAGATAGATGACCTTGGACCCTCTCCTAACAGCATTACAAGATATTACAACCTTGGGTTTGCAATCCATGATTCTCTGGGATAGAGATTCAGCAGAAAATCCAGCAAAAACCACCTACTAATAGCAAATAATGAATGGGACATTCAAAAAGCTATTTTTGTTTGTATTAGAAGACTTGCGAAAATGATTATCAGGAAAAAAAGGTGCAATTACCGAGTGCACAGCACCGATGCGAGCACATGCCAGCATGGCAATTGGCAGCTCCATAAGCATGGGTAAATAAATGACAACTGCATCTCCCTTCCGGACACCTACATCTTTCAAGTAGTTTGCAAGCTGTTGGCAGCAGAATAGTCAATCCAATGAGCATTCCATTACACTGTTGGCAAGAGAATAACAAAAGTGCATATAAAGGGGAAAAGAAGAAAACCTGACAAACTCCAGCAAGGAGTTGATTGTAAGTTAAGAAGCCATCGACACCTGGCTCATTTCCTTCCCAATAAATTGCAACTCTATCACCATTACCAGAATCAATGTTTCTATCCAAACAGTTGTAGCATATGTTGGTGACACCGCCTTTAAACCACTATTATCCACGAAGCAAAGCGCACACAGTAAATTAAAAAAAACAATTATTAATGAAAAATGCAATACAAAGAGAGGATGATGCATGTCCAAGCGGTTCGGATCTTCTGTATCACTCACTACAACATTCTAATTGTATCCTAAATTAAAAACATAAACCCTAGGTGCGAACAAGATATGATTAATTAGGAATGTTGCAGAAAGTCCAACAAATTAATTAATTAAATTCGATAAAATGAAGGCCGAGCGAGCACCTCAATACTGACGTTCCCTTTGCGAATATCTAGGTTCTCAGAGTAAACTTGCTGGCTCCATTTCTCTTTCCAGTAAAACTCGGAAGCAATTTCCGACCAAAATCCAGCCGGATCCTCAATTGACTTGGTGTACATCTCCAAATACTATATTATTCGATTAATTCATTATTAGCAATAAAATAATTCAAAAAAAAAAAAAAACCAAAGTAGTAATTTCAATTTTGTTTAATGCAGAATTAATAGTTTCTGGAACTAATAATTATACAACCAAATTAATCCGAGAAAAATTGAAAGTGTTTATTACCTTCTGGGGAGATTGAACGTGAGCCTGCGCGGAGAAAGCGTGGTTGGGGAAAACGAGATCATCTTCCTCAGAAGCGAGTGACTCTCCAAGTATAACGGCGTTCAATTGTGATATCCGGCCGGCACCGTTAGGCAGGGTTGTCATTGACTCGACGTGGCGGAGGTGATCCGATGTCTTCAATGATGAAGAAGAAGCGGATCCGAGATGATGATAATCTTCTTCCATCCTGATCTGACGGCGGTGAAATGCCGATGACGGAGACAACTTACGGCGGTTGACTTTATTCGACGGAGACTGATAAGCTTTGTTGGAGTTTGAATTGGGGAGGATCGAATTAGAATTGGTATTAATAATTGGAGTCCTATTAGCGTTGAATTTGCAATTATTACTACCGCTTTTAATATTCATATTGTTCAAACATGTCAGGAGGGCCATCTTTTCGTTTCTCCGGCTAATTCTGTTTTCTTTTTTCAATTTATTTTTTAGTAGCAGATCATCTTTGACTGAATATATATATATATATATATATATATATATATATATATATATATAAAATTACAAATATGGAACAGGTTTATGAGATCATGTGGTACAGAATTAGCCACATCATTACAAAATGCGGAAAAAAACAATTATGTGATGATGTGATTTATTCTAGACTATAAGATTTATGTAGACCTGATCCATATCATAATTTTCCTATCCATATAATATTATTGTGTATCATCATATTATGTGGACAATTTTAAATTATAGCGTCAATTAAATTAAAATTTTGAATTAAGGTGTATGAGCTGCCTTTATCTTTCTCTATATATGGATAAACTACTTCATTTGCATGTTCCTTTTGTTTTTTTCTCTATAAGAAAATCACCTATTAATAATAAAATAAACAAAGCTATTACACTTAAAGATAATTCTATGCCACAAAAGAAAAGTTGCATAAATAGTAATAGATAAAAATTCACACCCGAAAAAGAACGTTGTCTTTCAATGCGAAATGGGGTAATTTCACATTACGAAATTTTTTTTGTCTGTTGGATTAAAATTTTGACAGCTAATATTGATTTAAAACGAACACCTATTATGAGAATTAGAATACTTGTAATGTTTTTACCGTGCATAACACTTGTCCTCAGCCTCAAAACACCTGTTATGAGGTGTTCCGTATGTAATGAAAAAAATCTATTCCGCATAGGATCTGTATTGCCGAAAAAGTGGGTAAGAGAAATTAATACTAATAAAATAACCAATTACTTCTTTCACATCAAATTAGTTGTTCACGTTTAAGAAACACGTAAATTAAAAAAGTATTAATTGAGTTAGTTTTTAAATAAAATGACCAAAAAAGTATCTTGAAATTTTAAATAAAATTAATATTGTGTTAATTATTGTTAGGGTAAGCTTGAAATAAAATAAAGTAAATACTACATTGAAATTAGGAAGAAACAACTAATGTGGGACAAAAAAAAAATAGTTTTGAAACAACTATTTGGAACGGAGAGAGTACATATCTTCTTCACCATTCTCATATTTTCCACTTCTCCATCTTTCATATTTCCAACTTAGTTCTTGCATTTACTTAGCAAAACTTAGTTCTTGCATTTTTCATCATTGATTTTCGAAAACAGTTAACTCATTTCGTCTCACAATGATAGATTCGTCAAGTATCCAATTTAATGTTTTAAAGAGTAAAGGTTTCAAATTAAATTTTTTTTTGATTTTTAAATATCAATATTTATCTATTGTAAAAAAAATAAAAAATTTCAAATTGGTCAATATATGTATATATATTTTATTCGGGGAGGGGAGGGGGGGAAGGGGTATTGAACATGTGACCTCACAATTTCAGGCAGAGTGCTCCCCCAGTGAGTCAATATTAAAACGTTGAAAGTAGCACTAAAAGAAGTTATAAAACGAAGATAGCAATTGGCATCCATAGCTCACATTTTGGCACGGAAGAGGCCACTGAGTAAGGAGATGCAAATTATGAAGGGCAATAAGAGAGGACATATAAATTGTTTAAAACGACTTATTATTTTATATTATGTCTATGCTTATAAATAATTAACTTTAAAAAAAATTACCTATGATTCCAAAGGAGTTATATTCAAAAGTAAATTGAGAAAAATTAAGATAAATTTTATTTTTTCGTCGGAAATAGAAAAAGACAAACAGTAATTATTTAAAAAAAAATTATTCTATATTTATACGGAAAAACGAAACAAATATGTGTAAACCATTGAATAGTCTATACTCTCTTATTATTATTATTATTCTTTCCTCTCATATCCTTCAATCCAAGCATCAAGTGCTTTTCAAAAAATAGAAACATCACTTCAAACGAAACATTGTAGTGCTCCCGGAGATGTTTACGTGCGGAACTTTACTTCGTTGGATTAAAATTTTGACGGTTGAAATTAATTTTAAAATGAATACCTGTTCTGAGTCTCAGAACATCTGTTCTATTCTTACCGTGCGGAACACATGTTCTAAAACTCAAAACACATGCTATTAGACATTCCGTATATACTGAAAAAAACACTATTCCGCATAGCGGCATAGGATTTGACTGCTAAATTTAATTGGCTAAAAACTCAAATCCTCTTAAATTTCTAAATTTTTTATCTAATTTTTTACCACAATTTAAATAATTTATCTAATTGATTTTAGTCAATTAGTATTGTTCAACAATAAAAACAAAATCAAAACGTCATATTTAATAAATTTTGTTATCTAAGATTGTCTAATAATAAACATGTAATTGACGTGAATAATTATAGACCACGAGATGGTGTGGTCTAAATTTGTCTAATAAGAGACGCGTATAATTGACGTGGACAGTTATAGATCATAAGGTTATTTACGTTGAATTATTATTACTTTTTTGGCGTGGTTGTTCAAAATTGTCTAAAAACTATAAAGTAGTAGACTAGTAGTAACATTTTAGTCCAGAAACTGAGAATCTCCCTAGTCATTTGTCGACAACAACTACTGGGTCGGGTTTACCGGCCGTTTATAGCCCTAACCCTTAATTTTGAAATTCCAGCCGCCGGAAGAAAAACGAAGGGACGGAAGCAGATGGGATCTAGCAGCGATCTGACTCAGATTCAGACTCAGACTCAGACTCAGACTCAGGACGGCGGCTCAGACGAACAGCAGAGACGTTCTGAGATCTACACATACGAAGCTCCATGGCACATCTACGCCATGAATTGGAGCGTCCGACGAGACCAGAAGTACCGACTTGCCATAGCCAGTCTCATGGAGCAGAACTCCAACCGGGTCGAAATTGTCCAGCTCGATGATTCCAATGGCGAGATCCGCTCCGACTCAAATCTCTCCTTCGAGCATCCTTATCCCCCTACCAAGGTCATCTTCAATCTTTTTTTTTTTTTTTTTAAATATTAAAATATTGATCTCTGCTACATGAGGTCTCAGCATTAACTATTAAACGTTGACAGGTCATATTCATTCCTGATAAGGAGTGTCAGAAGCCAGATCTCCTCGCCACCTCCAGTGACTACCTCCGCATTTGGCGAATTGGTGGCTCCGATGATGATGTCAACAGTGGCCGCCGCGGCGTTGAGCTAAAGAGTCTCCTCAATAATAATCGTAACAGCGAATTCTCTGGACCTCTAACATCATTTGACTGGAATGAAGCCGAGCCGAAGCGTATTGGGACCTCTAGCATTGATACTACCTGTACAATTTGGGACATTGAGCGGGAAACTGTGGATACTCAGCTCATTGCTCACGATAAGGAAGTTTACGACATTGCCTGGGGCGGTGTTGGAGTCTTTGCTTCCGTCTCCGCTGACGGCTCTGTTAGGGTTTTCGACCTCCGTGACAAGGAGCATTCGACAATCATATACGAGAGCTCTGAGCCCGACACTCCTCTGGTTCGCCTTGGATGGAATAAGCAGGACCCTAGGTATATGGCCACTATCATAATGGACAGTGCCAAGGTTGTTGTTCTGGACATTCGCTTCCCTACCCTACCTGTGGTGGAGCTGCAGAGACACCAGGCCAGTGTCAATGCCATTGCCTGGGCTCCCCATAGCTCTTGCCATATTTGCACTGCGGGCGATGATTCTCAGGCCTTGATTTGGGATCTCTCTTCAATGGGCCAGCCGGTTGAAGGCGGATTGGATCCCATTCTGGCTTATACTGCTGGGGCTGAAATTGAGCAGCTGCAGTGGTCCTCCTCTCAGCCGGACTGGGTTGCTATTGCCTTCTCCAATAAGCTTCAGATTCTGAGGGTATGACTCAATTTTAGTTAATCCCGCAAACTGTCAAGTTGCTGCAGTAGTTAGCTAGAAAGCACCTCATGACCTTGTTTTTGTACCAATGACGTAAAACACAAACATTTAGAGACAAGTTTTTATCAGAGGTGAGAAGGGTGATCATGTAGTTCTTGCTTTATTTTCTTGAAACATACCAAATTGGAGTATATTTGAAAATTGAACAAGTTGAAGATGAATTTATGGAGAATAATCCCATATCCTTTGTGGTATTAGGAGTTCCAGAAGCATGAAGTATGATCCTACCACTCACAGTGTGTGTTAGCAAAATGATAGAATGAGTGCTGCTAATATAAGAAATGAGCTATATTTCTTTCAACCAAGTAGTGAATAGCTGTATTAGATTACTGATGGGTGGAAATAGTTTTTTAATTGATTCTAGATGGGAGGAGGGAGAAACCATTGGTTGACATGTTTGAAATTAATACAAGAGCATCGGTTAGGGGAATTAGTATTTCATGGCAAAGCAACTTGGTTTTCAAGTTACACGAGAAAGTCTTTGTTTCAACCAATTGTATGCCTGGTATTCCTGTATAATTTTCAGGATCTTCTTTGACTCCTTTCCTGAGCTACTTTCTCACTCCCTCTACTCGTGGGTGCCAATCGTATGCATTTCAAATTTTAGAAAGACGTGCTCTTTGGTGCCAATATACCAAAGTGATTTGAAGTTTCTTAGAATGCAGCTTAGCATTATCAGTTGAAGGGAGCCTGTAGTTTGATTCTCAGAGCTCCACTTCCTGAATCCTGAGCCTTATATAACTTACTGGTTCACTAGTCCTGGATGTCTTTCCAGTGCTTAACACATGTGCCAGAAACTGCTACAGGGTGTAGGGAGAAAGTAGAGGGTATTAGACTCGAGGAATCTCATTGAAATGGCCTTCCCTTTTACTGTTTTCATATTTGCTTTGATGTTGGTCTTTTACAAAAGCTTTCAGCCTGCGAGTGAAAGCTGTTTACATTCGTGCAAGGAAATTTATCCCAAGTGATGCCTCCGGTTACATTTCTAACTAGGGTCCTAATCCTATCCTAGTTTTAATAAGCAAACCATCTCTTGACCTTATTGACTGGAGTGTTGGTTGAATTTTGCCAAAATACCTGGGATTGTCTTGGAGATTTATGACTTGAGTTTTGGTTAAGTTTTGCCAAGCCTGAGCTCGTCATGTGTTTAATATATAATGCAGCTAAGTTTTGATTGAACATTTTTCTCGGGTTTTATCATATACTTTTCATTTAAGAATGACTCTCCTATTGTAAACTATGGAATCACTGAACCCGAAAGCCTTTGATCAAATTATCATTCCCCCTCGCATTGTGTTTGTCTTTAACCACGCGGGGTTGGTCTTTTGAGGTGCAAAAAGAGGCATTCAGAGAAACTGCAGAGTACATCAGGGGAATATCGCCATTGTTTTAGTCTGATAGTACATCAGGTATACAGAGTAATTTCTTGCCTTCTCACAAATTTAACAATGCCTTTTAACCCGCAGCGGTGTTAGTTGAGGCAAACAGTTTGAAGGGACACCTTCAGAGATTTCAAAAGCTATTCATAGCTGTTGAATCGTGCCAAAAGTAGTATGCCCTTGAATTTAATTAACATTTCATTCCAAAATTACGTCATAGGTAAATATACGGAATGATCACATATCCAACTCTTGTATTTCAGCGACTCATTTATTTTTACTAGGGAAAAAAATCCGAGTTCTTGTGCGAAGTGTCTGTGATTGATTTATGTTCAAGTTACTTCAATGAAATTTTCACTTGCAAACAATAATTTAAAAAAAAGTATACAATTCAAATAAGGCCCTTAGAAAACCACGTAAACGAGAGTCTCTTTTTCATATCCTTCCGTGTCGCATTGATTTAAATATTGATTCCTGAATATTTTAACCAAGCATACATTGTACTGTTTTTTTTGCAAGTACATAAAAAATGGGGTTACGATGCTTTATAACGGTTCTCAACAATACAAAGAATTGAGAATACTATACAAAGATTATGCTAAGAAGAATGATGTGGTAGACAACGGTGCCAAGTGAGGACTTCCACACCTCCAATCTTTGGCAAGAGTCGGATGGATATGCAGGCCAAATCAGGAAAGACTCAACTCGGACTTGCAGTGGGCCAAGCAGCATTGTTAAAAATTCAAGCAATACTTGGAGTATTGCTGTGGCTATCAGCAAATTCTCGAACTAAGCGCTTTAAAATTCTTCCACCTCTCCCTTCTAGCAACCCATGGTTATTATTCCCACCATGAAACTTTCTGCTCTCAAGATAGTCTGAAGCCGCAGCACTAAGGGCCTTCAGCCAGATTGGAACAAGAGATTCAGCTTCTCCCTGCTTCAGGTACTCGCTTGGTAAAGACTGCATCTGGGAAAACTTCGGGCATTCAGATGATTCAACAGGATTACATGGTGCACAAAGTGGTATGTAGACGAGAAAAATACTAGTAGTCATTAATTCACATGAATAAAGAGAATGAACGTCCATTAGTTAGCTAGTGTTAGATGCAATCCTACACTTTTTTGGCGAACTAGCTGCCCTGGTAAAACTTATTGGCAATGTTACTCAGACTCAAGTATGGGTTTCGGGCGGGGTACGGGTATGTATTTAGGTGTCGAGTACTTAAACATCTAAAACAAAGTGTGTAATCGGTGTTGACTAGATACGGTAAGTATCCCATACCCGTGTCGTGTCTACACGGGTACGGCGGGCATAAACGAAGGGTCTGAGTAACCTAGCTTATTGGGTGTGCTGCTTGGGAGGTTAGCACATACTTTGTATTTTGAATTCCAAGATACTACATTTTACCATGAAGTAGTTCCAAATCAGAAACCCAAGCAGATTGATCAGAATATTAGAATAGGTTTAGTTCATCGAGAACCAATAAGATATTTCAGTACCCAATGACAAAGGTCAATTAATACAAACAAAATAGAAGAAGATAACTAAGAAAGGCACCAGTTTGCCAGGGCAACACTGAAACTTACCAATATTAACCTAGACAAGTCATATTTTTGTCCCACAACACTTTAGTTGTAGTCCTTCAGGTAAACAGCTAAATAAATGTCTCCTATCTATCAGCTCAGGAACCCATACTCTAATTGTACTTCACTAAGGTGACTGACATTACAATTTCTAAATGTAGGATGCCCATGTTTCCAATAAAATATTAGTTCAAAGGTAAATCATTTAGGTTATTATACCCTTCATCATGTAGACATTTGTTGACTTACTTTCTCGCCCTCTCCACCCCCCAGACCACACATACAGAGGCAAAAACAAACCTATAAACAGATAAGGAGACTAACCGCTGAAATTAGCCATCTTTGGAAAGACTCCCAACATAGAACACCTCTCCACATCATTGTTTCACTTAAGCTGCACATTGCAGCCAATAGTTGCAAGATTGTTGCAGATTTGTGAACCTGAAGAAAGATATCACAAACATGGTTTAAGATACATATAACAATGGATAATTAGCAAAATAGTAATTTGATAATGGTTCATCAAACAGCATTCTCTAGAAAAGACAGGCTTTCACTTTATCACATTTATTCATAAATTTCAATTTGATGGCACATCCAGTCAAACCGGAGTGGTAACATCAAACCCCTATGGATTATATAAGGAGTTTATTCAGCAATACCCTAAGCAGCAAGTATTGTGGGCTCATTGCAAACAAATCAATCAAACGGTCAAATATCATTTGAGCTCCTTCTGTAACACATCATAATATATGTAGCTAGACATGGTCTCATGAAACCAACATATGGGCATGAACCTCATGGAGAATATTATGGTATGGAGCAGAAAATATTCGCTCAAGATAAAAGCACAGTAACAATATTTAAGCATTAATAACTTGGGAAAAGTTTGAAAACTACTCATGATACGACATTATAATATCCTTTCTTTCACTACTTGGAAAAGAGATCCAGTCTTCTGTACCCTTGACTTTGCTGAAATACCAAGCAAAGCATACACCAGATTAGATACAAGACCCTCTCCGGTGTGAGATATGACATGTATTGTCATGGCCTCAACTGATCCTTCAACAATACATGCTTCCATTTCCAGCAAATAAGTCAGGCCAACCTCCAAAAAGCCTGAGAAGCTCCAGTATGAGTTAGCAGTTAATATAAATCTGAATATGAAAACAAGATAATTATAACACACCCAAGATAGAAATCTATAATAGTAACTTGTTCCATGTACAATTTTTTCCCTATATTCCCATTTCCCAACCAAATTGTATACCTAATAATTATCCAATTATCCAACTCATCCAATAATATTAGCAGGCCACATGTTCTCAAATGGAAGAAATCATCCACAGATTAATCTCTCACAAACGAGCATAAAAGCAGAATGGCATGGTCAACAGTAGGTTTGCTTGTTAAGAAGCAGAGGAGGACAATTCTCCTTAAAAGTGCATTAGGGTTACCATAACACTAGTACATAAGGGTTAATACTGAATTGGAAAATTCAACTGCGATCATGTAAATACAAAACAGATATTTCTTTTCATGCCAATGACAAGTGGCAGAAGTCTTTGGGACGATGACGCCTATTATATTAAACATTATAAAATAAGATACAAGGGTTTTAGTCCCTTGGACTTACACTAGTTTATTTAAATCATTAAGTGCAGGCCATATGTTAAGAAGGAGGTGAACGAGTGATTTGGTAAGCATTGGCACATGCAAAAGAAGAAGAAAAAATGAACTAAAAACAACAATACTAAATGTTGAACCATACAAAAATACATTTAGTCCAGTCTTCAACATGACTATTTTCTTCCTAAGGTGCATACTGAACGAAAATAATTCTCCACAAGGCTTACAAGACATATATGACATTGCTGATAAAGGTGCACCACGATGCATAGCTGTACAACATATAGCAGCCTTCTGGAGGGATATTTCAAGAATCGAGGAAGCTGCAGCTAATACTGCCTGAGATATACAAAAAGCAAGAGGAGTCGATAATTGAGAAACCTTGACAATCAGAATCTGGAAAAAAGCATAAAATAATCCCTTTTGGGAGAGTACGAGAAAGAGAGGACAATCAGCACCTTAGGAGAACTGCGGACAAATGCAGATGCAAAATTAGTATAGGCCTCCACCAAATCAGGCTCTTGGTCGCATACATATGAAGAAGTAAGAGCCATTATTGAAGTTGCACAAGTAAATCTCTCAAAAGTGCTGATGTATATGGATCCATATTCTTCCCTATTCCCATACTCTTCAATTATAACAGATGCTGGAAAAGAATGACTGTTTGACTCAGATGGAAAATCTTGAAAGCACTTAAAACTCATAGCTCATTTCCTAGATTAAACAAGACCAAGACAACATGAACACGGCCATATCTTAATATATGCCAAAAATCTTCTAGCACACGGCTAAAATATGTGAAACAACTCCAACTCCTACATTCTACTCTCACATACGAAACATTCTTATAGCAGCAAATTTATGCTAAATGTACATATAACATCACTGACTCGTCCAAGAGCATGAGAGAGTAGCAATGAGACGTGAATATAGGTCTCATACTCTGATGGAATGTTAAACTACCACTGGTTAGTTAAAAAAGTGTTCACATGTATAATTACATTGCTCATAGATGAGACCATAAGTCTTACGACCCCAAATCAGTAAGCCACTTGAGACGTGCCATGGCTCTCTATGAATGACGTGAATATAGGTCTCCCTACTCTGATGTAATGTTAAACTACCACCGATTAGTTAAAAAAAGTGCTCAGATCAGATGTATCATTACATAGCTCATAGGTGAGACCATGCATGTAACGACCCAATATTAGTAAACCACTTGAGAAGTGCCATGGATCTCTATGAATGACGAGATTTCAAGTCCAGAGCATGACGTCCTAGAGAAGTCAAAGGGGAAAAAACCGCATAGTTAACGAGATGATTGCAATTCATGTCAGTCACTCTGCACTTGATTACGGTAGGTATGAAATTTTGGAAGAGCCATAGAGAGATAAGTCCCCATACAACACCATGATAGCTGCTAATTTGTAACCATTTAAGGAGAAAAAAACATGTCAAGAATGCCGATATAATTTCAGCAGCTCAGAATAGACATTTACCTGCTTTGATATAGCATTCGTGACTTTGGAACGCTGCAAAATTTGTTGATAGACAATGCAATACTTTGGGCAATATTGTCACAAAGTGATGGGCTGCAAAAGAACAAAGATGAACATATGACGCACATGAGTGATACAAATTTCATTTTCATCAACAATAAGAAAAAAAAAGAAACATATGAACTGCATATCTACTACAAAAGCAGCAGTAGAGATTGTTTTAGAGAAGAGAATACATCAACTTGTAGTTTTGCAGATACAAAAAATTGAAAAAAATATTCTGTTGATGAAAAGAAATGTACAAGAAAGAGGGAAATGACCAGCAGCGAGCATGTACAGGTGTGAACAGCATTGAGAATAATGACAGAGCAGAAATACCTGATGAATGAATTGCTTGTGAAAGGGCCCTGCAGGCTGCAGAAGATAAACTTGCATTCTCAATGGCTTTAGACTGAAAGAGTTTATCGAGCATTGGCCAGAACACCCCCAGTAGCACCAGTATTGAATCATTTAAAGCCAGACCACTTGATATTTGTGTTGCAAGATGATTGAAAACAGTTCCAGTTCTAAAATCAGAAACATCAACATCAGTTTAAAGCCACCGATGAAGTAAAATGAGCATACAATAACATCCAGCCCTAGCTGTATGCCCCTTGGGTTGCACAAATTAAAGTCCATGTTTATTGAATAAAAGCTTCCTCCGCAAAGACATCAACGAATTCACCCTCTCATGATAAACGTTCAGCGATTAAAAAACCAACTTCTTGTTTTGGTTCCAATCACATATACATAGATATTGATATATTTGTACTACACCAGAGGAGGACATTCAATTCAGCGTGGAGGGAGCATGTATCTATCTTCTTGAACAAATTCTTCACTGTGATATCTTATATGTTTCCAATAGGAAACCTGTTAGAGACATCACCATGATGTGTGTCGTGAAAACACTGCCAATTGTTTTGGTGGAGGATGACAGCCAGGTTTAAATGTTCATCTTACAACATTTGAAAGTATCCTTAAGCAACATTACAAAATTAATGGAAAGAAATATGGATTTGAAATTTACAATATAAAATATAGTTCGCAACTTTGATTGGTGGACAGAGGAGAGATCTGAAAAGGCCGCCACATTTTACTCCCTGTTTCCAAAATTAACAGGAAAATGGGCATTTAATTTTGAACAGAGGGAGTATCTTCCTATGGAAAAACATGCTGGAAGTCTTCATTGATATTGAAAACCCCACTTCTCTAAAAAAATAGTTGATATCTTTAACTAGGAGTTTAGATATTAAATTTTCACTGTCTGCAGTAATTTTTTGCTCACCAGGGCATGATTTTTAGCATTGATGCAGCACACTGAGTTGCAGATACATATCCAAATCTTGTAATCATGGATGGGTAACTTGTAGCACTTTAGATAAATGGAAATAAACAGAAAACCGAAGTTTTAAGAGGAAGAACTGTTCTCAGCAAAAAGATTTAAGGTAGAAAGTTGTGTTTTTAATAACAAAAAGAAGAAGAGTTTATTGGCTATGCTAAAAGGATTGAGAAACAGATCCAGAAAAAAGCTTAAATCAATAGAAACACCACACCTATATAGCCCTCTTCTGGCACTGTTCATGAGCTGAGTATAAGTAGCTGGATCTTGCATCATAGAATACGTGTGACTGTCATCAATCTGGCAAAAGAGGGAAAAAAGAAGGTGGATGAGAGAGAGAGAGAGAGAGAGAGAGAGAGAGAGCAAAACAAAATAACTATCACATCAGCCGACAAAAATTCTACTGACATCAGTGATTGAAGAAAATGACTTAGTTAAACTTAAACGCGTAAACAATGAAAGCAACTGCAACTCCAATAAACAAGATTGAAGAAAATGAATACAAGTATACAACGGCCCTAACTCGTAAGCAACGACTTTTTCTGTGAGGTTCTTTAATTGAATAAGCCTTCTCTATTAAGCTGCCATCCCTTCGACTCAGATATTAACATTAAATTTCAGAATCAGTCGGATATTTAACAATAAGGGCCTAGGGCAGGATTATCTAGTTAACCATTATTCCAGACGTCCTGTTGTTGATAAGCAAATTCTTGTCTACACCTGAATTCCTTCAGCGTTAATATAAAAAAGATTTACTGGTTCAAATTGATATTCACTGCAAAGTACTTTGTTCTGCAGATATTTCCTTAAAAGGTGCGTCAATTTCCTAATCTCAAGCAAACTTCCTGAAGCATCGATATCTCTATTCCCATGCAATCTTGAAACACATTCCTCCTTTAAGTGATTGATTTGTCATCTGATGCTCTACAAAGGACTACACCAAATTCAAACTTCAGGCTTATCAAAAGTAGCTACGAAAAAAGCCAAGACCACAATTGCTAGGGGCACTTTTTTAAGCATTTTTAGTGAACAAAAAAGTAAAATGAAGTGCAAAATAAATGCAACCAAATTTTGAATATGCAAAACATCTCCAATGGGTCTGTGAGATAGGTAAGTGTAGCAAATGACATGCTGAAATTATAGAGATCACTTATCGCAAACAGTAACAACCACAGGCTAGGAAAAAAGAAACAGTGAACTTACAAGTTTTCCAATTGCTTCGTAGCTTGGAGAAAGTAATCTAACTAACAAACTATTTTTCAGCTCCATGTTAGGAACAGAGCCAACAACTAGAGTGATAGCACCAACTACTTCTTCCTCATCCTCTGGAGAAAAATGCCTCTCATCCAATTTCTAAAAATTATATATTTAAGAACCATCAGAACTGTATAAAAAACTGGAAAAGGTATGAAAGTACAGATTGATTTAAGAATGGTCAGTAGCAGGTATTTGATATATTCTACTGATCTAATGCACTAAGAACCAAGTAGAGATCTGACATGTAAATATAAAACCTATAGGCAACTTGAGCAGGGGATCCTTTGTACATTTCACCTGTGTAATCTATAGAATAACTGAAAAGGCTAGTTTAGCTTTCACCAGCATTCGAGAAGCTATGCTATGCATGGCCATGAAAGATCCTCTCAAGGGAGCAATTGAATGATGGTTGATAGATTTTAAGTACTAGTAATTCAGTATTTAGTATTATTTTACAATTATTCTTGATAAGTGAGAATAGTTGATTGTCAAACTATCCTGACATATAATCAGAGAAATGTTTGAATACAAACACTTAAAACAGAACATTTACCATAAAATGGAGCATTAAGTAAAATTTTCGGGTGCAGATTATGGCTAACCTCCCCAATCCAAATCAAGATTTCCAAGTTTGAAGGGTCCTGCATAAGTCCGGTAGCCTCCTCACAAAACTTGCGCAAAGCACATGAACAAGCACTTGAACAGAAGGGCTTTGAAATCCCTGCAGCAAGAAACAATCTGAAAATAGCACATCAGTTGAAGACTTAAACGGAAACCATGTGTCCCCATGCGAGTCCAGAAGAAGCAAGATCAGAAAGAAGATGACTATAAAATTCTAAAAATCAGAACCATTTCTATATCCCTCTTTGTCAAGGAGACGTTCTCCATTGCAATGCTAAAGCAACAAGGGCTTGAAACTCTCCCAGGTTGATTATAAATGGAGCCTCAAGTTTTCAGGCATTTTTAGCTAACAGAGCACAAACAAAGATGATTGAAGGTCACAACCCTAAACCCATGCAAAGTATGAAAGAAGATTGGCACAATGATTCCGCAAATTAATTAATTCCCTGATTTATTTGTTAACTATCTGCCAACTAACTTTTTTATAAAAATTACGAGATTTTGCAACCTTTACCAAAACATCATTGCCAAACCTAATATAACTCACATGCTTCATGTGGCAATAGCATGCTTTCTTCTTATAAGTCACTCCCTCTATTCCCATTTAATTGTCGTTTAGGAGATATATATGTATCCAAATTAATTGTCGTTTACATGTCTTTTATTAGGTGTCAATCATTTATTCCAATTATACCCTTAACATATCTTTTATTGGAAAAGTGAAAGAGAAGGAGGAAGAAAGGGGTATTATTGGAATTGTGGTGAAAATATTATTGTTTATTTGAGTTCCTTAATTTTTTCAAAGTGTCCTACACGTCCTATATTGAGGAATGGAGGGAGTACAAGACAAAGAACCAAATCCTTACAATAATGATCTGGGATTTGTCTGATTTGCGGAAATCCACTTGGAATAGGAGCTAACAACATCAGCAAGCGTTCTGTATACCTGAAAAGGCATAAGCAGTTAGGTTAAGTTAGCATCAGTTACCCATAGTCAGGGGAGGCTAGAAATTATTGAAATTTATTTCTTTTGTTCATCTTAGTCTTTCTTGCATCTTTCCTTCTGAGATCATTTCTCAATCTTCAATATGATTATGAAATAGCTAAACAAGCAGCATATAATGTACCAGAAGCATAAATCCCTTGGGTTCCTCTGAACTATTGGACAAGATTGTGACCAAGGTATTAACAATGGAGAAATCAAAATTTGGGCCTTCTTTAAGAACAACTTCAGAAACCTGAAACAAGAAACCTGAACAACATCAAAATCTACAAAACAATTTTTGACAAAATAATGAAGTTGAAATATTGGTGTAAAGATTTGTTAAACACAGTTGAAATTTATCCACTGGATGTTCCAGAACTGCCAATAATATCAAGTGACAAGCTCTCAGTATGCAAAAAGGTTAGGAGACTTTTCTCATCATCTACATGATTATCCGTAAATAATCTGGTATTTACTGTGCATTAAGAAACACACAATGGGCAGTAAAAGTTTCACAAGCTCATCAGAAACCCATAATATCCAATTGCATGGTTCAAAGCACATTAGTTGCCTCCTAATTAGTTTTCAAATGGGTTAGCAATCAACAGAGAGGTCGACTAGACCAGGAGCAGAAATTGAGATATTTAAATCAAAGTAGTGTGTTCAGATGAGGAAATAAACCTTCCTTTAAATCAACATCATGCAACATCAAAATCTATATTCTTTGGCAGAGAAGCTATCTTCACGTATACTCCATGTCGCACAAGTAAATATTCAAAAAGAAAACATTCTAACCTTACAACGTTGATAAATGTGTGTTTCCTAAGACAAAAATGTAGTTAATGAAAAGATAGCGTATTTCAATTTATCCTGGCATCTAAAACATGAGTGGAACAAGAAAGTTGGTCCGTTACTGGTTATGGAACAAATGAGAGAGGTCATGATCCATGTGGATTTATTCCACTATTTGTATAACTAAGAAGTAAACATCATAGAACTTCCTTCACTGGTAGAATTGCACAAAGGACACTACAAGGAGAAAACTCTTCCCATCCAAAAACTAGTATCTAAATCTGGTTAAGATGTAAGTTCCATAAACTATTGGACAAGAATTCTGCAACTTTCATGTATGTATATGAATGGGAAAATTCATAAAATCAAAGATCTGAGCAGACTGTGAAAGCATAGCAGTGCACGACACCCTGCCCCCGAAAAAAATAACAATAAAGATCAAAGAAAACAATAAATAAATAGAAACAAGAACTGTATAATGTAAGCTCACATACCACATCGAGAGAAAACATTTTAGCTTCGGCCTCTTTCCAGGGAATATGTGCACTGGGAGACATCGAACCCTCAGGAAAGATCTGATATGTCATTTCAGAATCAGAAAATGAAAGCAGACGAAACTGGTCATAAAAATTCAACTAGAGCATGCAGCAAGAATGAAAATGTCCTGAAAGTTGTAATCTGACCCTCCATCGTTATTACCTGACGCATTAACTTTGCTTCAGTTAACTGGAGTGACTTTTGTCAAAAAGATGTTACTGGGAAAAAAGATAACATAAAGGGGAAAAGAAAAGGTAATGTGCAGTATGCATGTCTGAAATCAAAGTACACGAAATGGTAAGTTCAATGTTTCCCAGGATATTAAAAACATTAATACAACGGGCTTATGCTATCGAGAAACTTAGCTTTTACAAGGCCTTATAGGCAACTGTTCTAAGAAACGGAACCATGTACTACATCAGGAGAGAAGTTACTAACTATTCCCCTTCATATTTCCCAAAATTCTGCTTTTAAGACACATCCACTACAGCAAAAACACAGTAAGGGTAGGGATACAAATTTGAAACCCACTGCCAATTTTGCCAAAAGAAAAAGTACTCGGAACGGGGCATTACCAAAATGGCCTTTTTACAGAGGCAGAAATTGGCAAACAAGACCCTGTAATCATAGCCAAGAATCCCATATTACTGCACCTAAATACCAAACTACCCAACTGCTGATATCTCTAAATTAAGCTTTAACCAGTCCTAATCACTTAGCAGTCAAATTTTGAGCTAAAGCAGGTTATGTTAGAAAAATTAACGGATACCCCTGTCCCAAATTGAACGTCCACTTTCCATTTTAGTTTGTCCCAAAATGAATGTCCACTTCCATAAAATGGATGTATTTTCTTCCTAGTCTCATAACTAACCTCCTATATTTAAAGAATGCAAGCTCCACTAACATATAAGTCCTCTTATATACAATGATATTATGGTAATTGACTCATGGTCAAACTACTCTTCTTAATTCTTATGAAAGTCAAACGTGGACATTCAATTTGGGACGGAGGAAGTAATATATTATCTTTTTGAAAAAGAAGGAGTAATATATTTAAAGTAACTAATTCAACAACGGTAATTACTGATATTCAACAATGACAAAAGTAAGTAAACTATCCACACTGTTTATAATAACACATTTGCATGCCCATTCAGTAATTCTCAATAAACAGGTACCTGCTTGATGTATACAGCAGACCCTAAAAGCTGACAAATATCTACCAAAAGTTCCACTAAATTCGTCCTGAATTGCACTAGGCCATCAGGCAGGTCAAGTGTTGCTCCCTTATCATTTAATGTAGAGTTGTCAACCTGCCAAAGATGCCTTCTTATTTAAT
This sequence comes from Vinca minor, assembly GCA_026122235.1. Lineage (NCBI taxonomy): Eukaryota > Viridiplantae > Streptophyta > Magnoliopsida > Gentianales > Apocynaceae > Vinca > Vinca minor. The sequence goes on from JAOCZM010000056.1 coordinate 4,932,043, forward strand.
TATCGTGAAATAATAAGAAAAAGGACAAAGAAACCACAAAACACAGGATAACTTTAGCAGGTCCAGGTCAAGTTTCTATTCCCAAGAGGTTACAAGTAAAAACGCTTCATTGTCCTTTATTGCATTGCGCTTCATCAGAATCGGTACTCGACATGCTTTTACATTCCATAGACATCTTTTCTTTACTTTATTTTTCCTTTTGGGAACATATGCTGGACTTTTATTAAAGAAGCAAAGCATTGAAATACATATGCTGGACTTCTACTAAAGAAGCAAAGCATTGAATTGAATTTTCAAGTTTAGTTTTGTTCTTTCATTCTAAAGCAGAGACCATGGCATTAACTTGAATAGAAATGACATCCATATAAAAGGAAAATGTAGAAATTTAGGAAAAGAACCATGCCAGCTATTCTAAAGCAGAGACCATGACATTAACTTGAATAGAAATGACATCCATATAAAAGGAAAATGTAGAAATTTCAGAAAAGAACCATGCCAGCTAAACGAATATTCAGATTTTTTTTTTTAATATGTTTTATTAATATATGCAGAGCTTCTTGAAATGTATACAAGGAAACTCAAAAAAATTAAACCCTGATTAGTGGTGGAAAGTACAAGTGAATGGCACTTGAGCTCGGGGTGGGGGTGGGGTGGGGGGTGGAGGAAAGCCAGGTAGGAACGGATACTTCTTTCAAAAGAAAAAGAATGAATACATTTTTTTTTGGGGAATGGAGTACAAAATAGCTTGTGACAAAGGCGATTTAGTTTTACTATAAAAACTTTTCACATTTTTATATATGTGTGCCTGTCGGTGGGTGTACTGTAATTATTTGCCAGCTTCCAAGTTATCAAAGATATTCTTGATTTTCTTTCTTTTTCCTTTTTTTCGGGGGAGGGAGGACAAACCTGTGCACGCAGGATGAGTGCATCGTGTAATGCTGAGTAAATGGGAAAAAATAACTCTTGTATACTCATTCTATCTCCAGTACTTATATCAAGCCCAAGAATGCAGCCTGCAAGTGTAGACCTGACATGTGTAGGAAGAAAGAGCTATAAAGATGAAGAGAGGAAGCTTTAAGCTATAGAGTTGAACTCATATAGAGCAACAAATTTTTACCTTAGCATTTGTTGAACAAAAACCTCATTCATAAACTCTCCACTAGAGCACTAAATCTCATGAAAAAAAGAAAATGAAAGACCATGCGGGTATAAAATATGTACCAGAACTGCAATGTTGAATCTGCAACTTCCCAATCTTCACCTGGAAATGCCACACAACTGCGAAGATATAAATCATGTGAGGAGGAACAAAGTAGCATGAAAGCACCGAGAAAAAAGTTGTCCAAGTTTTATCTTCTGGCATCATGGTGTGATTTTACCCAAGAATAACTTAATCCAAACAAATAACATGTCAATGAACCGAAAATTTGCACAGCGCCGGGTCACATAAAAATATTTAGGTACTTGAACTGGAGCATGTCAGGACCTGCACACATCCATAATCTGCTGAGGTGCATTACTATCAAAGATCTAAAATCTAACCTCAATAAAGCATCGACGAGCGCAAGTGCCTCAGAACTTGCTTTGACAATCAAAGAGGGCGCCTAGAGTGCATCATTGTGAGAATTCAGTAGAGCTCTCCAACAATTTAACAGCATATCAGGTTGCCATATAATAATTCTATGAAAGTTTTATACTTACAGCCTGACCAATTTCTGACATCAAGCATGCGATACCACTAATCACTTTCTCATCTCCACTATTAAGAGCTGGAAGAAGAAGTACTTCCTTTAGAAAACCAATTCTGCATAACAGAGCTTGTGGCAAACCCTAGATAAACAAGGACATCGTTACTAGGGTAAAAATGTGAACAAATGGTTTTGCCATCTTAAGCAACGTCGTACCTCATGCCTACTCATGAATTCAACAAGAACTTCAATAGCCAGGTCAAATGAAGATGAAACCTAGAGATTGGGAAATAGTAGATTAATAAATCAATAGGAGCAATCACAGGAAAGGCCTACAAGAAACGCAAAAGGTGAGATGGTATTACTTGCAATCCATTGAAAACAAAGTTAAGCAAAGGATGTGAGGGCAATGAGGTAGTCGGAATCTCTGAGAAGCACCCTGCTCGAACCTAATTGCACAAAGACAGTTATGAGAAAAAATCGAAGGGATGGAAGATTTCTGTTTGTGGAATTTCTCCTGAACGTTATAAGTTGCAGTGTTAAATTATGTTCATCTTCGTACTCATTCCCTCGTTCCTACTGTTCTTATTCTTTCCTCCAGTCAATACACTTTGCAATTGGGAAAAGCAACGCCCAAACTAAGAATTACCTGACTGGGTTTCATTTGATATTTATGTGCCTAAAAAATAATAATAATAGTAATAATCCCTCTGTACCACAAAGACAGGCCTATTACCATTTCCACGTCTATTTAGGAATTTGATAAATTAACTACCCTTTGAAGAAAACGAAAGTGAGCTTATCTTTATATACATAAGCAGATATCTTACCCAACTCAACAAACAACGTAAGATCTTTCTATTCATGTCAGGGAGTTGAACACCAACATCATACATCTTCTGAGATTGCTGCAGAAGGAACTCAATGACTGCTGGTGTATGCAAGAGAAGCTGCTTTCAACAGAAGCAAAAGTAGGACCTCTATCAGATGTTTAAAGCTATGAATGAATACAAGGGAAAACAATGTTTTCAAACAAACCTCTTGCTCGTACTCATATCTGTGCTTCAAACTTTTGCAGCAATTTGAAATGTGGTCCTCAACAACCTCTGGCAGGACAGTGAGCATTTCCAGCAGTGCAATGTTGCCATTATCTTCTTCACTTTGCAGATTTTGAAGACTGTAAAATAGCTTTGATATAGGTTTGCCAGGCTCTTCGACAGCATGAAGCAGCAGCGATGAGAGAGCAAGACAGATTTGTGTTAAGAGCTGCTAAAAATAAAAGTGAAAACATGTTAAGCAAATTGACTTTAGCAACGCAACATGTACTACTACCTCCGTCCCAAATTACTTGTCACATCTCAGAAATCAATGCATACCCCTAATTTATTACTCAACTAACCACTAATAATAACATTTTAGTCATTAATTTGGGTCATTTTAAACTTTCTCCTTCATAATAATTCTCTTCTGATGACCAGTAGTAGAAAAATAGGAAGAGCTGATCATAGTGCAAACCTGAGGAGGACCAGAACTATATCTTCTAGCAGCTACTAGAAGAGCATTCAATAAAGCATCTTTTGCCCCTAACTGCAGGTAGCTTCCTTCATTTTGGATCTATCAAGTAGCAAAAAAGCCAAAAAAAACAGCCAATTGGACATCACTAAACCCTAAGCTCTGTAAAAGATTCTAAAATTGAAAATCATTGATTTTGAAGAGAGAGACCTTTCGCTTGAGGATTTGGGCGGCGAAGAACTCGACTTCGAATTGGGAAGAGAAAGGTTGATGATGAAGGTGGTGGTTGGAGGTGAGAATGGAGGTGGAGACTTCCCAAGCGGCGTCGCTTTGTTGAAATTGAACAAGCCATTGATTTGCTGCGATACGGTTACATGATTGGGTATCATGATTTAGAAGGTGAACGGCCTGTGCTACTTTGATTTGAAGCTCTTCCATCATCATCATCAACCTATTATTTCTCACTCTTCCACACTTCTATATTTATTTTATTTTTTTGTCTTCTCTTTTCTTCAAACCAATATTTATTTATTTTCATCAAAATCTTTAATAACGGACTTTCCATTTTTAGCCCTTCCCATGTTTTATTTCTTTTTCGTTTTTCTTTGATACATGGGAAAGGAAACTCGGTGTCGACCTCGAACTATCAATGCTCGAGGGGACTTGCTCTCACTGCTGAATCGCTGAAAAAAGTTACAATGTGTAATATACAATTTATCTCGAGTTATGAATAGGATAGTGATATTACCAAGTTATATTTCTTCCTGTCAAGGCAATTTACCCTCAAATGACCAAGCTACTATTTTAGTGAATATTAATTTCTCTCTCTGCTATTTTCTTTCTTAATATATTCACATTTAATTTCTAATTTTATCTCACTTATCCAAAAAATAAGCACACTATCTCTCCAATATTTTCTTCCCTAATTTATTCCACCAAATCTCTAGTTTATACTCTTATACTATTAGAAGTTCACAAAAAAAGAAGAAAAAAAAAATAAACCAAACAAACACTATAAATTCTTCTTTTGCTTGAATGTTTTTATCATATTCTTCTTATAAAAAAAAAAGCCAATTGAAGTTCGATTTTCTTGTTGGGAGGATGACAAATGTTTTTGTTTTTCACAAGAGTGTATAGTGACAATATTTTGTTTCCTTCTAAAAATCACAAATGATTTTTTTTTTAGCAGTACTGGTTGTCTTCCACGCTAGATACAATGCAGAATATGTTTTTCCCGCACATACAGCGCACGAATTTTGATCTAACGATTGAGAATATATGTTTTTCATACATTTATGAACTATAATACTACATATATATAACTAGGGTTGTTATCGAGCCGATTAAATCGTTAATCGCTCGTTAATCGGTTCGTTAAAATCGGTTCGTTATACTCGCTCGGTTCGTTAACGAACCGGTTACGATTCGGTAAAATGGCTCGTAAATCGTTTTAAATCGCTCGTTAAACCGGTTAATAATATTCTACCGATTTTAGCAAGTTAGCGAGCCGATTTTAACGAACCGATTAACGAGCGATTAACGAGTTAACCGATTTTAGCGAGTTAGCGAACCGATTAATGAGCGATTTGCGAGTTAACCGGTTCGCCAACAGCCCTAGTTTTGTAATAGTATGATCCGATTAACGAACCGAATTACGATTTAATGCGAATTACGATTTTCGATCCGATTAGCGAACCGGTTTTGAGCGATTTTATACGGTTCGATTAACGAACCGGTTTTGTACGATTTTATTTCGAACCGATTACGAATTGAACAACCGAATCGGTTGACTAACGAACCGATTAACGAGCGATTCGGTTTTCTTAACGATCCGAACCGATTTGGCCCAAAACCGGCTCGGTTCGGCTCGTTAACAGCCCTATATATAACAAGTGTTTATCAAATAAAAATATTCAATTGAAAAATTAATCTAACCAACAATTAATATTTGTTTTGTATTTGTAAAAATAATATATATTCCGCATTGGATACATGGTCTTCAAAGGAGCGATGACAGCTGAATGCATGAAAATGGCTTCATTAAATGCATCTAAGGGGATGAAAATGGGCCAGTTAGGACAAAAGCCACCCATTACAAGGCCTAGCCCATTAAGACCGCCCCCAGTATTCCACATCCCAGTTTTGGGCTTACAATTCTACAATTAAAAGAGCCCATGTAAATATCAAATAGTTCCATGTTTACCTTTGTACGCTCCGTCAGATGTCTATTCTTTATGGCCATTTACAGGCCCATTTAAGTTTATGTACTTGGGTTTGCCCATTTCATCAAAAATATAAAGATAGCAGGTCCATTGTCATGGCCCAAGTACATACGTGGCCATTGGCAATGGTCCAACAACTTTTAACTCCATCCAGATTAACCATATCTCAAAAACTTTTATTGACAATAGACGCCAGCTGGTGTCAACTCCAGGGATGAAGACAAGGGGCGGGGCTCCGATATTTTTAAAAAATACTAATAAGTATAGTAAATTTTATATGTATTTGAAATATTTTATCAGTTTTGCCGCTCAAAATTTTTTTTTCCCGTTTTTATATGTAGTTCGACATACTGTTGCAATCGCCCCCTAACACCAAATTCCTGCCCTAGTCAACTCCGACTTCAAACGTATGCCCATTACAAATTCAAAGGGTTGTAAAAGCGATTTAATATTCACATTCTTAGATTTATTCTGAAGATATGTGTTAAAAATGGAACTGGGTCTGATTCAATCTCTCAAAAGATACTTCAAGATGGGAGGATTGCCCAAGTCTCTCAACACACCCTCTCACACCCAGAGTTGGAAATCTGGAGTGTGGACATCAATGGGGCCCAACATCGAATTATGCGCCTCTGATACCATGTTTAAAATGAAGTTGAGCCTCACTCAATAGCGGAAAAGGTATCTCAAAAAAGAGAAGTATTGCTCAAACCTTATATATTGCAAATATGCTCACAAGCTAGCCGACGTGGATTTTCAACAATATATGTTAACTGAATTAGTCGGCAAACCCATTGAATACCGATTCACCAAAAACTTTTCTTGCTCGGAATATTAAAATGAAAACTATTTTGAAGTGTTTTCCAACTAATAATGAGATATATCTTTTCCTTTTACTTTTTAACTAAGAAAATCATTTTTATTTTATTTTTTTGGAAAAAAAAGAATGTGAAAGAAAAGGTAAGAGGAATGGATGGGAGTGGTTGAGACAAATTGAATCAAGGAATTATAGAAGCTGTCCTAATTGAACTGATAGGAAATGGATTAGATGTTAAGTGTGTATAGTAATGGTGTCCCTAAAACTCTCTCCTCCTCTAATAAAAAATAAAAGATCATTTGACAAAGGTTCCATTCAATGAATATTTGACAACTGTTTTAGCATTTCATTGATTGACAAGACTCAACTCAAGAACACTCCTTATGATTTAGAATATCAAATAGTTCATTTTAAGGGCATAATCCTAAAATTGTGTAAAAGGGTTAATCATGTAAAGGTTGAGAAGAAAGTTCTTCATCATTTGCCCACTATAAAGCTAAAGGGACATTGTAATTATTCAAAGTTTGGGGGACAAGAGGTGTATTTCAACGACAATAACTTTTGGTAATTTATGGGGTTAAAGCCCCTTCTTCACACATTTTGTATTATAATTATGAGTTTATAGACAATAAAGGATGTTTTAAGTCCTTATTATAATGTTTTCCTTCTTCTTAAAGTCAAATTTCATCATCTATTCTACTATGCTGTCTTTTCCATTAAGAGATAATCACTATTTTTACCCCTGAGCTATCTTTCAAAAGCAACTGTTACCCCTAAGGAATATATCGTGCCATTCTTGTCCCTAACAATTTACGGGGTGCCATTTATGCCCAAAAGTGGCGGCTACCGACCAAAAGAGGCGGCATTGCACATGTGCGAACCGCACAAGCATATTTTCAGAGGCAATTTCGTCCATTCATATTTTTAATTAAAAAAAAAAAAAAAAAAAAACCTCCCCCATTCCTCCATCACCTCCTCCATCACCACTACCACTCAGCCCTCTCTCCCTCCGCCATCTCCACCACCACCGAGAATGATGAAGATGCTTCCGATCTCCTCAACGCCATTATCATCCATTTCACCACAAATCTCAAATTTCAAATTCCAAATTCCAAATCCCACCAAATAAAAAATTCTAGCCTTTGAATACCCCAAATCCATTGAAATCCCTAAAGAATCTGAGCATTAATGGGATTTTTTGGACTTGAAGTTGGTAATCTAATCAATGGATTCAAAGACAAAGAAAATGAGCTAAGAACATGAAGAGAGAAAAAAAAAACCCAACAGTGGTGAGTGACGGAGGGAAGGAGGATTCCGCCATTTTTGGACATAAATGGCACCCCGTAAATTGTTGGGGACACAAATGGCACGATATATAATCCTGAGGGGTAACAGTTGCTTTTGAAAGTAAACTCAGGGGCATAAATAGTGATTATCTCAAGAGAAACGAATTGGTTTTCTTTTTTCTTTTTGGAGAAGAATAATGAGAAGAAGAATGAGGAGTGAGTGGTGGAGGAGATGACGAAGGGAGGGAAGGGTGAGTGGCTGGGGAGGGAGGGAGGGAGAGAGAGAGAGGGGTGAGTGGTGGAGGAGAGAGTGAGGGATGGAGGAGTGATTGGTAGAGGAGATGGTGGAGGAATGACGATTTTGCCCCTCTGATTTCGCATGTGCAGTCCACACATGTGGAACGCCTCCCTCTCTCACCGGATTCCGCCATTTTTTGGCATAAATGGCACCCCGTAAATTGTTTAGGACACAAATGGTACGATATATTCCTTAGGGGTAACAGTTGCTTTTGAAAGATAGTTCAGGGGCAAAAATAGTGATTATCTCTTCCATTAACACTATGTTTAGAGTCTGATTGAATTGTGTCTCAATATGAGATTTCTAATCTTAATTTTACCTTAATCTCAAATTCAAATTAAATTCTTAATGATTTTTAGTTGTCTGAAGTTTCATTCACAACCCCAATTCAAAGTGAGTTTGAGTATAAAATTCAGACCAGACTCTATCCAATTACACTCTTTTTTTTTGTTAATCCCTTTATATATTACTATTAATACCAGAAATTGAAAAAAAACGATCAAATAGAGAAAGTATGTTTAATTGAGATGTTTTAACTACTAATCATTGTTATCAAGATTTTAATAAGGTTCTATAAATAGCAAGCAAAGTTCAAAGAATCAACTGAAGTTAAATAGTTATTTTATCATCAAAGATCATACTTTGACAAGACTTGAGATAATTAAATTTTTAGTTGTGTGATTTAATTAACACTTATATGATATCCATGTGCTTGTGTTTTCTTAGCTTTGTTTAGTGGTCCATTTTAATTAGATGTATTATTAAGGTCATCTCAAATGGACCCTCCCCCCCCACAAAAAAAAGTCTCTCAATTTCATTGTTCCCCATAAGTAATGTGCCTTGTTTCCACACTTCGTTGTCCATTTCTTTTACCTTTTCTTAGAGGATTTTAACTAAAGTAGTACCCTAAGCAAGAATGCTTAAGCAAAATAAATAAATAAATCTTTCTCATTTCAACTTTTGGGGTAGAGTTGAGGATTTGATTTGGTCGGCTCTATAAATGGGAATCTGGATTTTTTAATACATTATATAATACACTAATGATATTATTACACATGAAACAATATCATTTGCCCTGAGTGAATTTATGGGTTTGAACTAATCATATTATTTCATGTGTGATAATATTATTAGTGTACTAGATAGTGAGACGAAACAGGGTACACAAACAAGTGGGTTTTTTTTTTTTTTTTTTTACTTGTTGAGCTACTAGGGTAAATTAGAAGGGAGTAATTTCCGTGGAAAAGTTGTAAAAAAATCTTTGGAGAAAATAATAAAGTGTCCAAATAAAGACTCAAGTATAATGTGCAAATCCCATTGTTTGAGATATTGTTGTTCTTTCTTGTCAGTTAGTTGTCCTTTGCACTTAAAAAAGAAGGTTAGGGATTAGATGGCTTTGAGAATAACGAAAAGTGGCACTTCCACAGGTTCAAGGACACTTAGATTATGTCTCCTTCTTTTCAAATGATTAATTGATTTAATTTTCTTCATTTTTATCTGTTACTTTCTGAAATTTCAGAACAATATATTACATCATCTTCTCCTTTCAATACGTCAAGAACGAAATTAAATCTTTTAAAATATTATAAATTACGCAGCTAATTATATATGACTATATTTCTTTAGTACTCCCTCAATTTCATAATACAAATCGTTTATAACATTTATCGAAAATTTAAAAATTTAAAAACAAGATATTTTTTAATCAAAAAATAATATTACTATATTTAACAGAATTAGTGTTATACAACAATACAAGTCCTATTTAAGAAAAATATTGATATTTTAATTAATAAAATATTTTATTTGTTGCTTTCTTAATTTTCATTACAAGTCGTAAATGACTTATATTATGATGAAATAAGGAATTAATAACTATGTCATCCTTTATTTATACCTCAACTGATTCTCCCTCTTTGATTATGCAAATTGCGGGTTGTCCTGACCGCAAGATGGGAGTTTATTCTTCACACATAATTGGCACAAGAGAACATGTCTATTTAACCATCTATTATCCCTCTTTTAAAAAAAAAACTATCTATTGTCACCATCCAGCTTTTTGTGAAAAAAGAGTTTGGGTGAGTTAGACTCCGGTCACAACTACGGGTCAGGGCAGACCCTAAGGACATAGATCGGTTAGAAGGGTACTTTACAGATCACCTATCAGCACATTTGTAAAGGCGTATCTATTACAAAAAATAGGAGAATTCAAGAAAGTGTGAAGGAATTTGAATTCATCACCTCTAAGTTATGACGTCTCAGCCTTATCCAGGAACGGAGACGGGTGGGGGCATAACTAAAAAGACTAAAAAGCCTTACATTTCAGAATAAAGTAAAGCCCACTATTTTTTGAGAAAATGATCAAATGTTGTAAAAGGACGAGGCCACTTATGGTGGGGGGACATAACTAAAAAGACTACAAGCTTTAGCAATTTGAGTCAAGCCTAAGGTTCAAATTTCATAGGCATGTTTCTTGACAACATGGGCAAAAAATCCTCTCTCCCCATTCCTTACCTCAGCCAATCATAATTCATCATGTATATATATAATTAGAAAAAATATTTATATAGTAAATTTTGATTGATTTGAGACAGAGATGGGGATAGAGATGGGGACAGACGATTTTCACCCTATAAAATGTACCATACATTTTCAGCAACTTAAGAGTTTTATACGCTCGTTTAGGATTACAAAACAATGCAAGTGGTGGATACTATAAAAAATAAACATATTATAATATTGTGTCTTACGTCTGAATTATATAATGATATATTAAAGCAGTTACAATAAAAAAAAGAAGTTTAAAAGGTGGATTTTCATCACTTCCCATATAAAAGCTCAATTAAAAGCTTTATCAATTTTTCCAATAATAACAAAAATCCAAAAAAGTATCAATTGACGCATCACATTCCACTATTTATATTAAAACAACGTGAATTAAATTAATAAAAAATAAAAAAAAGGGAAATAAAACAACAACTACATGTTGATGCGATAAAAAAAAAAATACTCATGTGGCGGGCTTAATAATATCAACCCATGTTCTTGGATTTCATGGGTGGACCAGGTCCATTGAATCATTTAGTTCAGAACTGACCACATCACTACAGAATGAGGAGAGAGACAATTATATAATAATGTGACTAATTCTAAACCATAAAGTCCACGCGGAAAAAATCCATTTCACGGTGACTTTTGGGGAAAACCCTCCAAAAACTCTCAGGGGTTTGCATGGGCATGGCCCAGCTTTTGTATAATGGTCATGACATGGCACACAAAATTTTGGGAAAAATATTTCTGGACTTCCGTCCTGAGGCCAGGACTTCCATCCTGACTGACGTGGCGAGGCCAGAACTTCCGTCCTGGAGTCCCAGATTAAAAAAAAAAAACGCTTCTTCTTCTTCCTCAAACCGCGATTTACCAAAGTCACAAAGCAAACCCCCCCCCATTCTGCCTCCTGACCCCCTCCCCACCTCCGACGACCCCCTGCCACCATACTCATAAAAAATATTTGAGTTTTGATTTGGGTTTGAGTTTTGGCGGGAGAAGCTAAAAAATTGGCGGAAGAAATTCAAATTAAATTTTTTTTCAAATAATCATTCAATTCCAAATTTTGGCCAAAAAAATTGGAATTTGAACATATCCCGCCAATTTGAGAGTAAAAAATTTGGAATTGAACGATTATTTGAAGAAAAAAATTTGAATTTGAATTGCTCCCGTCAATTTTTTAGCTTCTCCCGCCAAAATTCAAACCCAAACCCAAACTCAAAATAAAACCAAAACTCAATCCAAGTGGAGCCGAAAGAGTCATTTGCTAAAAGAGAAAAAAAAAAGGAAAAGGTACAAACGTTATTTAGTTTTACTATATGTAATATAGCTCATGGTATTGGACTAAGACAAGGCATGCCCACCAATCGAACCGTTGGGTCACCTTGATTTACATCTTCCACAATGTCTGTCGGATCGGGTGGTGGGGGTCCTGGGGACGTGAGTATCGTCTTTTTTGTGTACAATATAGCTCATGGTACGTGTGATGATGATATGAACCACTTGTTCAAGTTGTTGAGAACGTCCCGGCTCCTATGCGGAACAGCTTTTGTTCCGTACGGTGCGGGATATGCTCCCAACCGTCGGATGAGATTTTTTAACAGTTTAGATCTGAAGAGATTTTTTTTTTAAGTCAGCCGCAACTTTTCTGTCTCCGGATCTGGACCGTTCAAAATCTCATCCGACGGATAGGATTGTTCCGCACGTGCGAAACTTTGGCTGTTCCGCACAGGAGCCGGACTGTGTTGAGAAATAATATTGCAAATGAGCCAAAACTGTTAAAAATGAGTGTTTCGATGGATAAAGTTGAGCTTTTTTTTGGGTTCCACTGCTATTCTCGTACATAGTACCAGCTATATACTTCAAATCTTAGAAGACGGACTGACTTTTCTTTATGGGGTTGCTCCCGGCTCCTATGCGGGAAGCTTTTTGTTCCGCACGTACGGGACAAACTATCAGTCGTCGAATGAGATTTTTTAACGGTTCAGATATGGAGAGAATTTTTTTTAATATTTTAAGTCCAGCCACAACTTTTCTCTCTCCATATCTGAATCATTTAAAATCTCATCCGACGGCTGAAATTGTTTCGCACGTGCAAAACAATCCCTATTCCGCATAGGAGCCGGACTGTATGGGGTTGGTCTTAAAAGCTATTTTCAAAGTCCACATGGAATGGGAATCGGGTAGCCCAAGTGGTAAGGCTACCCGAACACGGGGCGCCCAAAGTCCGCATGCACCAATAATTCTTTAAGGTTTATTAGTTAGAGTTTAGGTAATAAAAAATATAAATTTTCATTATTAAATTATTACAGGGAATAAAATATAGTATTAGATAGGGTTCGAACCAGGCAAATTTCTACATCATTCTCTCTATAATATTTTCTCTATCACTCTCTGTAACATTTCTAACTAATTCTAATTTATAACTATTTAATCCCTATAATTTACTAATAAGAGTTTAGGTTATGAATAAATTTTACATTCATAACTAATTTTCAGTTATAATAATTTCACCCTTTAAATTCTTACATTCCTAACTAATTCTCGGTCATAAAAATTTCACACCTAAATTTTTACATTCTTAACTAATTCTCGGACATAACAATTTCACCCCCCCCCCCCACCCCCAAACTCTAACAAGTAAATTTTAGGGGTGAAATTGTTATAACCGAGAATTAGTTAGGAACCCAAAAATGATCAACTCTTTTTTCTTTCTTTCTATGGAACTCAAAATTATCAACTCAAGACAAATGAAAAATGGATGTGCAAAAATATGAATGGAAAAAAGATGACTTGATTTACTGGTTCTTATAGTTAAACAACAGTTATTTATAAGGTAAGAAATTGAAAATCACATAATGAAAGTACAAATAGAGAAGAACACAAGAGCAAACAAGTTTGAGAAAGCACAAATACATTTCCATGTTTGCATTAAATTGATAACAAATCCCCATCAAAGAAGATAAATGTGACCTCATGCCTATGAATCATTTGATCAAGCAAACTAATTAGTTTGGACAACTTAGGCATAAAAAAGAGGAGGCAATTTCAACTCTTCTCTAAAATGGTTTTCTCCTAATATAGTTTTGTCCATTCTTTGTATATTCTAATGAGTAACTTAGGGAATGGACCGACACAGAGGGGGTATCACTATTTTATTTATTTATTTTTATTTTTTGGAAGGGGGGTGGGGTTATCACTCTTTAGGTTCTTGAATTTGTGAAGAGACTGTTTTTTATTTTTATTTTTTATTATTACATAATATCTTTGTATTATTTGTGTTGTATAATTTTGGGATTTTATTCTCTAGCTGTTGATAAGATAGGGACCACTGGTTTAATTCCATTTAATCTTTGTTAATAATAAATTATAAGTATTTCATTTTTTTTTGAAGCTCGGCTGGGCGGTTGCCCCATGAAGGGAGATAAAAAATGCCTTACAAGAGGATGAGAGAACCCTAGAAAGGGAAATTTAAAGAATGCTCCACGTATGAAAAGGGTATCGAACCCACAACCTCATGGTCATGGGCAGGCCATAACTCCACTGGGCTATGGACCTTGTGATAAGTATTCCACTTTAAGTAAAGAGAAATGATATAAGCGATTCACATTTAGCCTTTTGCACTGTTCTTCCTTTTATTTTATACATGAAAATACATTAATATCCATAGTTAATTGTTAGGTTTGAGTTGTATTTATTACTCCCTCCATTCCCAATTAATTATCGTTTAGGATATGTATAGGTATCCAAATTAATTATCGTTTAAATTTCTTTTATTAGTTGTCAATAATTTATTCTAATTATACCCTCGATATTTCTTTTATTTGCGGCCTCTGCCATCCCTATTTTTTTCTTTCTTTTCTTATGCTATAGAAGTGAGAGAGGGGTAATATTGGAACTTTCGATGAAAATGACAAGTTCCTTAATTTTTTAAAATTGTCTAAAGAGTCTTATATTTAGGAATGGAGGGAGTATTATTTTTTAGTCATGTTGAGTTGTATTTATTAAATTTGAGGCACTCAAGTCTTTTTAAGGGAATGTAAGAAGTTAAAGCGGGGAGCAAATATCATCTTCCTAAATAAATTCCAGCTCAGCAACTTGGAACACAAATAGTGAAATTGAAATTAAACACCCAATTTTTTAATTGGACTGGATTTCTTCCCAGCAATTTCCTGCTTTCTATCAACAACTTTTGTTCTTGCATAAACCTTCCTCTAATTCTTAAGGGTAGAGAGTAAAAATATTGTTTGTCTCTTCCTTTCTTAATCGTGGTGGATCCAAGACTTGAGATCAGTGAGGTCACTTACAGATTTATCTTATTTGTGTGGGGCCACTTATGAATATTATATCAATAGAACGAGAATATATCATATTTAATTTAAAAAATTATTTTTCAGCGGAGGAACATGACCCCGACGACATAATGCTATGTCTGTCACTGTTTCTTAATGTATGTTAAATTAACTAAAATAAATTCTATTACAAAAAAAAAAAAAAAACGAGGGAGTAATAATAATGTAGTAAAACATGTGTACAATATAGTACTAGTTTTTTTTTGGTTTTGGACAACATAACGTGAACCTTAAAAGAGGGATATATTGTGAAGATGAAAAGAACAAAGACATTCTCTGTTGCAAAAACAGTATCTTAAAACATATGGATTTGATGATTACAAACTACCCTTTATAATTAACTTAGTTTCCAATCAAGTTATACTAAATAAAAACTAGAATACTGTTCTCATATGATAATAGTAAGGCAAAATAGTAGATTTGATCCTTAAACATTTTACGACTTGCAAGTTGGGTCCTTTTTATTTTTTTTTTCCTCATTGGGTACTTGAACATTTTACGACTTGTAGATTAGGTACTTCTGTGTGTTTTTGGGCTAGTCAATGGTTAGTCAACAAAAACCCCAATTTTTAGCAAGGGTATTTTGGGTACTTCACATTTACCACTTCTCCCCTACCCATCTGAACTCTTCCCCTTTTTGGGGTTCTTGAAGAAATATGAGATTCTAAGTTTTTTCCTTAGGATGAGGAAGGCTTCGTGGGTTTTTAAAGCAAAAGAGGGGAAGAGTTCATATGGGTAGGGGAGGAGTGGTAAATGAAGTACCCAAAATACCCTTGTTAAAAATTGGGGTTTTTGTTGACTAACCATTGACTAGCACAAAAACACACGGAAGTACCTAATCTACAAGTCGTAAAATGTTCAAGTACCCAACAAGGAAAAAAAAAACAAAAAGGACCCAACTTGCAAGTCGTAAAATGTTTAAGGATCAAATCTACGATTTTGCCTAATAGTAACCTTATTAATTAATATTTCAAAAACAATACTCCCGTCAATTCCATAATATAAGTCATTTATAACATGTATCGAAAATTAAGTAAGCAAATAGTAAATTACTTTGTTAGTCAAAATATCAATATTACTCTCTTAAATAAGATTTGTATACCATTAACTCTATTTAAGCAGTCCGGCTCCTATGCGGAACAGCCTAAATTCCGCACGTGCGGGACACAATCAAGGCCGTTGATTTCATTTTAAAAGAGAATCGACGGTTGAGATTTAAAAGAGGGTTAAAAGGATACATATGTAATTTTACAAATAAATAATAATAATAACAGTAAAAAGTAACACGCAACCGTCACATCGGTTGGGTTACCGAGGTGAGAGAAAACGCAGAAAAGTAAAAAAGGTACATTTCTACAAGAACACATATTTTTGTGCAATTAACACATGTTCTTCTATATTGTGAACACATATTTTTCTGTTAGAGAACACATGTTTTCTGTCAGAGAACACATGTTCTTATATATTTGCGATTAATGAACATGTGTTTTTGTGCAGAGAACACATGTTCTTGATTATGAACACATGTTTTTGTTTTGTGAACACATATTTTTTATTAGTGAACACATGTTCTTGTTTATTGAACACATGTTTTTCAAAATCATTTTCCCGCCAAAAAAATCTTCTCCCAGTTAAAAGTAAGAAAGAGAAAAAAGAGCTCAAAGTTTATCCCTAAACTACCCCTATTTTGATACAGCCGTTGGATCAAAAAAGTACAAAATCCAACGGCTGACAGGTTGGCCCGTATATACTGAATTTTCTTGTCCCGCATAGGAGCCGTGGTGCTATTTAAGATATTAATATTAATATTTTAACTAACAAACTACCTTATTTTTTGTTTTCGTCTTATACGACTTATATTATGAAATAAAGGTGGTATAACAGTACATTAAATTATACTATTAAAACTTGTCAAGCAAATAAAGAACCAAAAAGAATAAATTAATAAAACATGCATGATGTATCAATAGTTGACTTGAATAAAAACAGCTCATACAATTTGTATAAAAGATTAGGCTAGGAGTTCATGATGAGGTATGTAGATTACATGTATCTCTATATGGGGCCTAATAATATTACTATTTTCTTCAATTTTGGATTGGATGTTCTAATTAGGACACTACTAAGGTCAAGCCTCAAGGAACCTTCGTAATGTCAGAGGAAGGAGACAAAACTATGCCGAATTATGCTATTAATTAATTTACTACTTTATTTTTATATTATTATTCTTATTCCAAGGAATAATTTGAAGAAGATATATAATAATAATAATAATAATAATAATAATGAAGGTCAATAAATGGCTATAAGCATATTTTACAAGATAGGATGCTCAAGGTTTGTCTTTTAACTCCAAGAATGTCTTTTATGAATTCGGTTTATATTTTTATACATACTTTTTTTTTATTCAGAATTTATTTTGTAGTGTGCTGACGTAGTTAATTTTGAGTTAATATTCATTAAATAATGTCCATGACAGGACTATTAGGGAGAAAAAAAAGTTAAAAATGCAGACAAAGGAAAAGAACAAGATTCTCTAAAGGAGGAAGAGCAACTTTCATATAGGAGATCAAGGAATAAAGAAAAAAGAAAGAAACTTAATTTCCATGATTTTGCAGAGTCAATCACACAACAAATATCTAACAAAAATCCTAACATAAATCAAAGGTCATGAAAAAGAGGTTATTTTTTCCAAAACAAATCATTAACCTTCCACTCAATCAAAAGAGATGAGCTTTTAGGAGAAAATTATGGGTGTTTTCTAAACCTTTCTTGAAGATATATAGTTAAAGTTTTTGTAATTCACTAAACACTCAAATATCATCTAGAAGTTTTTAGTTACTTTTCTTGAAATCTCTTTCTTCAAGAAGAAACTCCTTCTGTACTAAGATGCTATCTAATTAAAAAAAAAGGATGGCCACTTATGTCCCACATTATCATTAAAACTTAAACATTCATACAAGTATTTGATGCTATTTTTTGCCATTAATGATAGTTTTTTTGGGAAAAAAATCTCAAACTTTTTTGGTGTTTTGGGTTCTTTATTCGACTAATCCAGTTAGGATGGAATGAATATTGCAGTCTGTTGAAAAACATATCTGCAATTTCATAATATTAGTTGTTCCAAGGTGTTTCAAATCAACTGTCTTACTCTGCGCACATATTCGAAACAGTTACGGGAGAGATGTCGACCAGCTAAGTTAAGGTCACTTTACCAAAGAGAGACTTGACCAAAGAGAGAGGGAGAGAGAATCTCAATGTTTGTTGTAAGAGTTTCAAGGAAAGGAAGGTGATTAGGAGTACTTGGGATGATGAAATGAGTGTTAAATTAAGAAAATTTACTTTATCAATGGCTTAAATAAGAAGGCCAAATTGATCATATAATTGCAAATATAAGTAAAAAATTAAATGGGGGGGAAAGGAAACTTGAAAGCTTAAGAAGTTATAAAACTGAAATGAGGAAGGAATCAAATCTTTCCCTTTTCTGCCAAAAACCATCCCCCTTTTTTTTTTCTTGAATATAGAATGCAGTCTTCCTTTCTTTTATCTTTCCTTTTCTCCGACCAGATAAAGGAGAAACAAGCTCAACTGGATATCAATAATTTCTTGAATTAATTTCAAGAAATAATTCTTTTTAAAATTTCTATGAGCTTATCTATGGACAATAGTTCAACGTATAATGTGGATCGAATTTATTTACATTGCAACATAAATAGTTTTTCTACTGATAAAATATATATTTGTGATACAATATTTACTTGGTATGATTTACATATTTGTGGGGCATATATACTTTATTATATCGGGTTAAATTTTAGTTTATAAACTCTAAAAACATGTTATTACACTTTTAAATTTTAGTTGAAACTAAAATGAAAATTACAGAAATTAAAGTATAACAAAAAAATAAAAGTATACAAAGAAGAAAAAGAATGACAGTTTTCTTGTAGTTGTTGAAGGGATAAAAGATGAATATTACATCATTTAAGGTCAGGCATACCCTATCCAAAAACATATCAATAATCCGATAATTACTCGTATAAAATCTTTGCCTAAACAACATCCATACACGTATTATATTATAACAATTCTTCAAAAATGGGAGGCAAGAAAAGGGAATCTTGTTAAGAAATTAATTTCAAAAATAATATTTTTGAAGCTCAATTAGAAACATTTTATTATTCTAAGAAAAACTGTAAGAAAAGAACCACGAGCTTGGGCAATTGGTAAATGGTTGCTAATACCACACCAGAGATCAGAGTTTAATTTTTTTTATGAGATTAGTCTTTTATTTCTACATTGACCAAATAATTAGTGTTATGATTCTATTCCGAAATAAAAATTAGACTTTACAAACACTTTACATGTCAAGCTTGTATTAGGGAGAATACGTATCACTCAATTATATGATCATCTGTGTAGGACTGACCCAACAATTGTCTCACGTAATTGAGCGGAACCCATAATTGTAAGTAAGTCCCGTTCAATTTAAGTAAGAAGAGTATGAAACCAGTCCCACAAACTCCGGTTTACTCGAAATAGTTGAAACTCGCATTGTCTTCATGCGAGTTCAGTAATATATTCTCTGGCTCAAAAGCGAACAACTACATTATTGTGATTGTCGGCTGTGCTTATACGTGTATATTAGTCTCCTCATTATTGTTTTTGGTCTATCCTCGCGTATGATTAGTGCCAGAGAAGAAAATTTTATCCTAAGCTAAAAAAATATTAGAATGGAGAATAAAAAAAAATCTTAATCAATCATAGTTTGCAGAGATGTTTCATTATTTTTAATCCCCATTTGATTCCTTCTAAGAATAAGATAAATGATTCGGGAGTTGGTAGAATCGTGTAAAATGTATTTTTTTATATTTATTTTTCTCCCATAAACATCTTACGCTAATTATGCAATTAACTTGGATAATTTTATTGGCAAGGAGAAGACAAAAAGTGAGCGTTGAGGTTCTTTGTAACATTTGTGTTATAATATTTTATTTATTGAATTTATAAGATAAACTATATAACGGGTTTCGAATCTTTTATTACATCTCATAAAATATTATTTAATACATCGATGAAATTGTTATATGTGTTGCGATATTATTAGACTAAGAAAAATTAATGTGGTTAGACCCAATCGTATTAGTTCTTGTGTAATGATTTCTTTAGTGTATATAGAATTAGAAGTCTAGAAGATCCCAATTTGACTACAATGTTTATAGAGAATTTTTATAAGTATGATGCTTATAGTCTGGATTGTGAGATTGCTTGATCCGACGTTCTAGATTAAAAGTGATATTACACAAGTTTTTATAAACAATGACCCAACTTTTTCATGAATAGTTCAGGCCATTTTTAATCATGATCGTTGTGGAAACAATTCAACGACCACATGTATAACCACGTCCATATATATAAAATGACCCTATTAACATATTAGCTGAACAGAAAAGGTCCAGAATCACTATAAAGTTTATTGCAGATATATATTTCAGGCTTTTGTTTTCATTAATTTATTGCAGATTACCATAAGCGAAATAGCTAACTAATGATGGTAATTTCTTATCTCCATAAACATGTAACCATTTTCAATTATTATGACTGTTTTTGTCCTTAGAATCTTGGCAAAGAAAATTAGCTAAAAAAAGGTGATTACTTGGAAGGAAATACAAACTCAACACTTCTTTATTTTTATATCATAAAGTCCTTAATGTCAATATCAGTTCATGTTTAATTATATATTAAATGTATGTGATTAAGATTTTTCCCTTTTTTTTTTAAATCAAGATTAATAAGAAAAATCCCTTCTTTTCCACCAAATAAATATCTGTCTTATACCCCACAAGTGCTGTCAAAGTCATTAATTTCCCAAAATTTTGATGAGACATATGCAAGTCTCATATATTTGTTCTACTGATACAAATTTCACTTTCGAAGTAAAACTAAAATTATAAAAAAAAAAAAAATAAAATAAATAATCCCATTTAAAAATTAGAATATGTTTAATTTTCTTTTATACGTAATGAATAAAAATTGAATATTCAACTTCAGACGAAGAAAATAGTATTTAAAAATTCACTATAACTACATTCTCAAATCAATGGTTGAATGTGACCTTCTTTTTAAGACTCCTCTTCCCTTTCAATTTTGATTTCCGACCAGGCTACCATTTCATTTTCTAGACCTCCTTAAACTCATCATACTCCACTCCTACCCCCGCCAAAAAAAAAAAACCCTCACTCTCTTTATCTCCCTCTTTCCTCCAACCATTGCCAAAAATTAATGGGGAGACATTCGTGCTGTTACAAGCAGAAGTTAAGGAAAGGCCTTTGGTCACCGGAGGAAGACGAAAAACTCATAAACCACATAACTAACTATGGCCATGGCTGCTGGAGCTCTGTTCCTAAACTAGCAGGTATACTATTTCTCTATTCCCCATATAGTTCAAAGTCGCGGTATCAGTGGCCGTCTCTAAGGCAAACATTCCGCATTGGGTCTCGCTTATTGGTTGACTGAATTATTATTTATTTATTTTTCTCAGGTCTTCAGAGGTGTGGGAAGAGTTGTAGACTAAGATGGATAAATTACTTGAGGCCTGATTTGAAAAGGGGAACATTTTCACCAGAGGAAGAAAGTTTGATAATTGAACTGCATGCAGTTTTAGGAAACAGGTAAAAATAAATTTGCATTCTATAGCATCATCATTATGATCTGATTATAATGCGTTCTAAAAAAAATTATTTTTTATTTTTTTCGAAGATGGTCTCAAATTGCTACTAAATTACCTGGAAGAACTGATAACGAAATCAAGAACTTATGGAACTCGTCAATCAAGAAAAAGCTAAGAAAGAGTGGGATTGATCCCAATACTCATCAACCACTTTCTGAGAATGAAGAAAAAACTTCTTCAAAAAACAATGACAAAGTATCAGAAGCTTCCAGTGAAGTAAACTTCGGGTCGAGACTGAATTAATCATAGACCGTAGATATAGTCCATTCATGGAAAGTAGCTGTAATAATAGCGTAATAACGCCTCCTCCACCTCCACCGAACCACCATGAATTTTTCCTAAATAGGTTTCTTACTGGCCAAGATCCAATTACTAGCCTCGTCACGAGTTCTAAACCTCCTGATAATCACTTTCAGGACTACTTCAGTACTTTCCAGCAGTTAAATTATGGGACCACAACCGAAAACATCGGGCTATCCTTAATAAACCCGAATAATGCCACCACTACTGCCACCACTTCCTTTTTTAGTCCATCTTCAGAATTCAGTTCTACTTTGGCAGCGCGTGTAAAACAACCTTCTTCCACTAGCCTCCCCTCCGAAAGCTCACTTGCCGGCCCCGGCCCTTCTTTTAATAATATAAATAAGTTCCAGAATTGGGAAGCTTGCAATTTTTCCTTCTTTGACAACAATGGCAGTTATTCGTGGACCGGAAAAGCAGAGAAAGACGGGAATATGGGAGGAGAAGATATGAAGTGGAATGAATATTTACAGTCTCCATTTTTACTGAGCAGTTCAATGAATCAAAATCAAGAAATTTACGGCGAGACGAAGCCGCCAGGTGGAATAAGCTTCAATATGAGTAATTCAGAAAGTGGTAATTCATTGAGTTCTTCTTGGCATCATCATCATCAGAATCAGCAGCAGCCACAAACAATTATACAAAATTTTCAAAGGCTTCCGGCGGCTTTTGGACAATTTTCTTAATTACAGGTTGTGAAAATTAGCTCATATGCCTCCATATCCTCTCAAAATTAATTGGCTAAGAGAAGTGTTAACTCATGAACTTATAAGTTATTCGGATCTTCCTTAGGCACTCGACGTGGACTTTATATTTCAACACAGGTGTGTGTGATCATCATATATAGTTATATTATTCTTAATTTTGGTAAAAAAAAATGTCGTACCCAATGCACGAGTCTTCCGCAACAAGAGTGTCTGGGGAAGGCCCAGATGTAAATAGACCAAAATTATACAAAAATTTCTCCAGTTAATTTTCTCCCATAGAAAAAACTTGTTTCTTTCTGTTCATTTTCTCATGTGTACGGTTTTCTTTGATAGTACAAGTCTCTCTCAAGACTTTTCTTCTTTTTATTTCTATTTTTTTAATATTAATTTTCCTATATTTCTGTGCTTTATTTTGTATATTTTGGATTTACAGGCTGTATATTTGTCTGTTAAGCAATAATTATGCATGTTAATTAAACATTGAAATGCTTTATTGAATTATTTTTTGGTTTTACCGTTGTAACCAACTCTTGTAGAAAACAATAAATAAATTCTTTTCCAGATAGTAACTGGAATTTGTGACATGGCTAAATCTTTTTCGATTTTCTGATTACTTTTTAAAACTGGTAGACTAGTATTTAGGAATGGTTGTTTAGAAACAATTATAATATTATTGATCGTGCATTAAGCGATATGAGTACCACGGTAAAAAAAACTGTTTGCACAGTCTCTAACACTAAGTGTACATATCGCCATCAGAATTGGTACTTTTCAGGAACCATTTTTTTTTACTAAATGGTTGTCGATGAGGCTGTAGTTGTCTCCTGCTTTGATGGAGAAAGTTTTCACTTTTTTACAGTCTTTAAGTCACTTCCCATTGCCAAAGCAATCAAGAAAAGATAGAGTCTATCTCTCTGTCATTGGTTTTATATCTTGCGTGTTATTGGATAAAATTTATGTCCAAAGATTTTGTGTCAAATGTTAAATCATTTGAGATAAGAGAGGTGCACACAAGCTAGATGAGAAACTTTCATCACATTTAGATAAAAAAACCTTGTTAAAAGACATTTCCCTAGGAAGAATATTAACTTTGTGTCAAAGAATATGAAATGTGGGAGAGCAGGAATTTCAAGCAAGGGGGAAATTGGGGGATGGAACTAGGCCTGTCAATTGGATTCAAGAATTTAAATTCAGATCCAGACTTATAAGACTCAATTTGGGTCTAGATATACTTTTTTATGCTGAGATTTAGATTGGGTGATCCAAGCCAAATAAGGGACCAAGAGTTGTGGATCTAAATTATAATTGTATAGATATAAGAAATCCAAAGACCCAATTAAGATTATTCCTTTTTTTATTTTTTTATATGAACTTGATGATATGATCCTAATGTTAATGAACGATGCATATTAGTTTTCACAAAATATTTCGCTAATAATCGTTATTTATTTTATTTAAAAAAATATTTACGTTCCGATCAATAAAATTGGGTATTAATAAAATTATAAGTAAAATTAGTAAGCAGACCAAATTAGATCCAAGACCCAATGTGGTTGAGTTCGGGCTCTAGTTAAAAAAATTTAGACCCAATCAAACAGAAATCGAACTTAGGTCTCAATTTAGTGAATTTGAGTTTGAACCTAATATTTTAAATTCAATATGCTCAATTGACAGGGTTAGAAGGAACGACGCTAATGAATTACTTCCCATTTTTTTTCTCACAAAAGTTTATCTCAGTTTTACTTGAAAAAGTGGGCCCCGCAATTCTACTTTAACATTGAGGTGAATTTTTATGATAAAGATGTAAGATCTCCCGATTACCTCATATAAGGATATGGATCAATTCCATGGACATAGATGATAAATCCAAGTAAGTACTACTAATATATAAGCAAAGCTTTTTGACCGGGTTGGGTGGGATTTCTTGGAGATGGTGATAACTGAAATGAAATTTCCTTCAAAGTTCATGTCTTTAGTTATAACCTGTGTCTGAACACAACAGTTCAGTATTCTATTTTGATAAATGAATCCCCTCGGATCCTTTTAAGCCAACTAGAGAAATTCGTCAAGGCGATCCTTTGCCCCTTACTTATTTCTAATTTGTTCATCAATGGTTCTCATCTCTAATCCGCTCCGCCGAAGAAAGATTATGCCTCAAAAGGTTTTCAGTTTGGATAATGACCGATTGTTATTCATCTGCTCTGTGCGTATGACTCTACACTCTTTCTCCAATCTAATGAGAAGAATCTAAAGTGTTTCAAAGAGATTTTTACAAGTTATGAATCTTGTTCGGGACAAAAAATTAATTTTGATAAATCTAATCTTTCTATAACAAACTTTTCCAATTGAAAAGAGGAAAAAATATAGATCCCCACACTATAAAGGGCAATCCAAGTACTGTTGGTCAAGATTCAAGGAAAATGGACTTTCAAATTTATTAGAGCCATAAGTTTCACGTCACTTAGTTTTCTTTGGGATACCAATGTTATCTTCAAGAATTTCCAACTGAATCCAAGAGAGACCTGTGTTTTTATGCTGGTGGGGGAGTGGTGGGGGATGGTGGCGGATTCAGGAGTTGAGATCAGTGATGTCACTCACCGATTTATCTTATTTGTGTGAATTTATTTATAAACATATTATCTAAACAGATCATATATAGGGGATGTATTCAATTAGAATTTTCAAAGATTATTTATGGATAAATGAGTTCCAGTAAATTTTAAAAAACTATCTAAGATTTTAAAAGAATCTAATGACATATAAGATTTTTTATACTCAGGATTCGTATGTTCGGAATTTTAAAAACTTATATTATAAGAATTTATAAGATTTGAAATGAGCATAAGAACTTTTTATTTGTACGATGCTAACCAACCAACTTAGTTGGATGATGAGTAATGTCTAGTTCAATGATGCACGAATTTTTCAGGAACAACCTTTACAACTCAAGATTTAGTCGAAAATGGGACGAAATCAGTTTGACGATAATTGAATTCGACCTGATCGAATTCGAATTCATTTTTTAATTTTATTTTATAGTTAATATATAAAGTAAATAGACCATAAAAGTTATTATTTTGACGGTTTTGCTATTAATTTTCTCTGTAAATATGTTTGAATTAAACGATGACTAATTTATTATTTCGATTTTTTTTTTAATTTATTGTTATTTTTTATTTTGGTATTTTCTTGATGTTCAATTAGGTTTCTTGTGAAATCGGTAAATTCGGCAAAAACAAATTCCGAATTCGAATCCAAATCCAAATTTGGTCCTTTTTTAGGTTCTAAAAAATTGAAAACCCCGAATTCAAATGACCGAATTCGAATTCAATGCTCACCCCTACATGCATCAGCAATAACATAAACGAGATCAAATGGAATGGAACAATAAATAAAAGCAAACATTCAAAGTTACAAGAGTCAATGATAACAAAGAAACAAATCATGAAAATCCCACTAAAAAATCTTATGGCTTAGGGTGGGATTTTTTAAAGTGTTTGGTATTTATACTTTTCACTAAAAAATCCAACAAAATTCTAATTAAAAAAAAATCCATCGAAATTTGCAAGTTTTTTTAATACCAAAAGACTTTTTGTTACTTGTTTAAATCCTGATTGAATACCACTGAATTTGGACATCATCTTTAAAAAATCCTAATAGTCATGATTAAATATCACATGACTAATTTAAATTACTTAAAAGTTTTAAATGAATACCACAAGACTTATTTATCCCAAAATAATTCTTTAAAATCCTAATTGAATACACACAACTTAATTAAAAAAATTATTTTTCAGATGAGACATGTGACCCCGGTGACGGAATGTTACATCCGTCACTGGTGGGGGAGGACTTGAGTTGCTTTTAAACTAAATTATTTTATATAAATTGTGCTAAATTAATCTTAGTTGTCGACGTCATTTAATTTTATGACTGAGATAGTGACAAATAAATCACACAATTTTGAACAGTAGTATTGGCTTCCACCGTGTAACTTGAGAATTGTAAGGACGGCGAAGAATCGAATCCCGGGAGGAATCTGAATTGTTAAAGTATGTACCTAATATAACGTTTATGAATCTGAGAAGTGATTCATTGGTCTAAGATTAGATGGACGAACTACAAACCTGATTTGTCAATATAAAATGCAATTATCATAGAGGCCATACACAAAGATGCAATTTTATGCCAAAAGATCGTCACATGTACTCATATATCTAATCATTTATAAATATTTAATTGGAAACAATATTTTTATAGCGAATTTTGAGTGTTTTGTACAGGGACACTCCAAGTAAATTTTATATATGGATACAGACTGACATATCCCACACGAAGCCCGACTTTTACTACTTCTGGGAGGTACAGAGGAAGGGGGGCCCTATGATGACACATCTTGATGGTGATACTTCAAGAAAGATAGAGAGAAGGGAAGGGAAATGAAAGGAAAAGAAAGAAAAGGAAAATTCCATGTCTTATGGGAGCTAAAGAATGTGACTGACTAAAAAATATGGAATGAAAAGCAATATATCAGTGTTGAAAGCTATAAATGTCAATATCTACTGAAAATAGTGCAATATGTGTCGCATTCTTTTAGATAAATGTTATTATATTTTTATACGTTGTTTTCTAATGAACATCTATCTTAACATATATAACATTTATATTACGTAATGTGTTTTAAAAATCACAATAGATGTTCGCTTCAGGAATTTCTGTACCGTTCAATTATTCATCCGATAACAAAAAAAATATTCAACATATACTATTTTTTTACATTATGTACTATAGCCGGACAAATCAAAATTAAGAAAATTTCTGTAAGAATAATTTATATAGATATCAATCCAATGTATTTTAGTAGTTGCGAGGGAGAATTTCTTGAAAGAATCCACAAGATCACCTGTCTTTAAAGGACTCGATCTTCCTCGGCCGAATTTCAAGTTTTTCCCATTTTTTTGGGGATAAATAATGACTTAGCTATAATTGATATTTAAAGAAGTGACATCAGAATTTAACATAATTTGTATGGAGATTGTACTTTAATCTGAGCCTAAACTATTACAGCATGTTTGGTATGCTGAAATTGAATGAAATGGTATCCCTTTTCCAGGCAGAATCGCTTTGCGCCCAGAATGACTTCGGAATTCTCTTTCTATTTTAGTGTTTGGAGGACAAAGTCAGTATGGAATGCTGATTCCCTTTCTGTGTTTGGTAAAACTATATTTTAATGTCGAAATGGAATGAAATTAAACACAATATGAGTTAAATGTCCTTTTTTAGCATATACTAACGATAAACCTAATTAAACATTCTTTATAAAATCTTACTTGAATAACATTGACATTATACATCAAAATATTTATATATAACTATAACTATATATATTGTTGAAACATAATTTTTATTAAAATGTCAACATAGTAATAAAAATATCTTTACTTTTAAATTTATAAATAGATTAAAAACTACTCCCAATAAAAAAAGAAATATTTATAAAATTACTATCTATGAAATTATACTAAGTGAAATAGAATACTTATAACTAAATATGAAGACGTTGTTATGTAAAATGAACGTAATAATTAATTAAAAGAGGGGTATAAATGCTAGTTATTATTTATTGATGATTCCAACTTCTCCTGGAAAAGCCATTCTATAGGTTTTGATGTGGAATGACTTTTTCCCACTTCTTCTTGGAATCGCCATTCCCATGGAATTATCTTTCCAACTTAAATTGGTCAAACTAAACACTGTAATGGAAAGAGAAGTTGAAATGATCATTCCATTCCAACGTATCAAACGTCCTCTTACAGTTGTGCCCAGATGTGAAAGGAATAGATTCAGAGAAAATGTATCCTACATAATTATTATATTTGGCACATTTAGCCAAATTGTGTGTAAAGGAGTTACATCTCCTTAGAACAAAAGCCAATTTTCAAGTTTTCCCATTCCCATCACCAGGGTGGCTATGATGGTGTTCGAGGTGATCGACCACACAGGGCCTACAAAAATTAGTTATATATATTATTTAGGGTGTGTATTTATATTTTGTTGAAGAATAATAAAAATTATAATTACTTGAGAATTTTTTATGTTGACAATTACCAGTAAATAGCCCACTCTATATATAGGTAAAAGCCCAAAAAAGGTGAAATAGTTTATCTTTCTTCTTAATATCGATGGAAATGATTTGAATGTGGAGTTTAAGTTATTTAGAGAATTATTGCCTAATGAAAAGATGAGACTTATTGATATTTTATGTTCTTGAAGCGTGTAGGGTTTTTTTCCTAACGCAATAATTGTATACGGAATTTTGTTTACTATTTCGGTTACTGTTGCATCTACAGAAATGAGCTTTTCAAAATTGAAGTTGTTGAAGTCATACGTGTGTTCTACAATGTCTCAGGAAAGACTCAATGAATTAATGACGATAGCAATTGAGAATGATCTTTTGGAGCAAATCAAACATGAAGAATTAGTTGATGATTTTGCTTCAAAGAAACGTAGAATGATCACTATTTTAAAGTGAAGAAAATTGAGTCAGTATTTATATTTTTTAAAAATTATGTTTACAAATTTTTTGTATATTTTGGAGAACAAAAATTATAATACAGTTGTAATGATCTTTTTTTATTATATTTATATGAAAGTCACTTTTTTCAATTATGTAGGATCTCATTTCGAAATTTAGTATATGGCCTCCAAAATGATTGAGACTCCCTAACCATCACAAAAATGAGCCTTTCTTCATGTGTGAAACGCCAATATCAATCTTTCACATTCACCATCCCAGAACACCCCCCACCCCTCCCCTCTCAAAGTCCTATGTATAGACTGCAGAGGGACCAACTCTTTGTTTTCCTTTACAAAGTTGATCTCATGTACATGGCTACAAGACAATGAATCTTGAAAATAACTATGAAATGACCAAAATCAATTATAAAAAAATCACAAAATAAAAGTTTCAATCAGGCAATTGGAAAATCAAGAAAGAACCCCACAAAAAATTAAAAAATTAAAAAATTCGAATATGTACCAGATTCATATGGACCTCATGGTTCATAACTGACAATCTCATTACAAAGTTATCTCTAATCTCATTCTATATTAATGTGATAAAGTTTTACACCGAAATATTAAATGGAACTGATCCATATCAAAATTATTCAATTTTTTTTTTTATTGTGAATGAACCACACGAAACCATATATTGTGGTAGCGTACTAAAATAGACTCCCCTTGGAGTTGTGCCCACGTGCACATCCAAATATGTACCCCTCCCATATTAATATTCAATTAATATTGTAGTATCTTCTTTCTTATCTTTCTTGCAAAACGATACGTATTAGAAATATTATTAAATGTATATATCTATAGATATATATAGTTAGTTGTCTGCTACGACTCCACGTGAATCAAATTATTGAGGCCCTTTGGTTAGGACCCACAATCTTTCTATACACAAAGAAACAAAAAACAAAAAATAAAGAAATTGATATGGGGGGAAGGTGAAGGAGAGAAAATGAGATGGCAAGCCAATGTTTAATGAGTTTTGTTTTCAACTTTGTGTTAAAAAATAAAAAATTCCATCCCATATCATTTCTAACACACTCTAAAAAATTCATAATTAATTCTCAATCATAATAATTTTACATCTAGAATTTAGGTTATAAAATTTTTATATTATTAAATTATTAGAACAAATAATGCAACTCAATTAGTAATTCTAATAAAAAAATCAAATAAGCAAAGACGAAACAAAAATTTATTGAATAAAAGTCTTAATCTATAGGAATCTTACAAGCTTTCTCGTATTAGGCTTTTTCTTTGTTTTCATTTTGTTTCTTTTTTTTAGAAAAGAAAAACAATTTTTGGTTATTCATCAAAATAATAATAAATAAAAGTTGAAGAAGAAAAAGAATCTTTTGAAAGCAATTAGTTAGTGTATAATTATTCATCTAAAAAAAAAATTAGTTAGTATATAATATATAATATGAAGCTCGGCGCTCACCTAGTTTTATTCCTTCAAAGGTAAACGCTATTGGTATAGACAATTTCACTGCCTGCTAATTGTCATTCCTATTTTTGGTGTCAACGGTTGAAAAGTCAAACATAATTTTTCATCTGGTAAGAGGCAAGACTGAACAAAGTTGGTTTAGTTGGTAAAAATTTGACGTCTCCACGAAGGTCAAGTGTTCAAATTTCGTTGTCAATGTGAAAATAGTGTTGATGTAAGTACGCTTATAAGTGACTTATGGTTCTGAGGGTCTGCCCTGCCAATCAATCCAAGCCCATTAATTCACTTTAATTAGGGATGGTAATGGGGGTGGAGACCATGATCTCCCGTCCCGGTCCCGCCTCTTCCACCACATCCCCATACCCGACTCAGCCCCATCCTTGAGGATGGATGGGGATCCCATCCCCACCTCAGGTGGAAGCCCAGCCCCAACTGGAGAAAAGCGGGGAATGTTTTCCCTAAATCCTCACTTTCATCTTAATAGAGGCCAATATCGACTAAAAAGATTTTTTTTAACAAAAATCTCAAAATAGAACCTTGAAAAACTAATTTAGAATTGTAAAATAAAATATTTAATGCCTATAAAACGAAAAAGTATTTTAGACGGGATATGGGCGGGGATATTATTTCACCCACCTCGGCAGGGCCAAATTCATCCCCTTCCTCACCCCCAGTTTAAACCGGGGAATCTCCGACCCAACCGAGCCAGGGCGGGGCGGATCTTCAATTAAACCGGGTCCATTAACATCCCTAACTTTAATTCAATGATCTTGTTTCACTGATAATTTTATTAGTGTACTAGATAATGTACTAGAAAATCTAGAATCTTATTAACCAATATACACTTTCAAAAAATAATCTTTTGGTGGAATTTCGGCCATCGTGATAATTTTTCGCAGTTGAAAGCTACCTATAAAGAACAGTATGAGCAATGTTTATCTCACTCGATTAGCGGTAATGGTGCTAACTAACTGCAGGTATTAAATACCCAAAAAAAATCATAAATGAAGTAGTTTGGGTGAAGAATCTTATGTGTTCCAACTTCTTTTCGCTTTTCAGTGATCAAAATGCTTGGGACTTGGGAGTACAACTTTATTCACCAACAAAAATAAAATAAAGATTAGACCAACGTGAGCCCATTTATCATTCACCAACAAAAATAAAATAAAATAAAAGAAGAAAGCCCGATTATCTGGGCTTAAATGACATTGTTTTTAAATATTCTTTGCTTGTTTATATTTGAGTCGAATTCGAATAAAAATTTGAACTCTTTTAATAAATGAACGAACACGGTCTTATTTTCGAACTAGATGCTTTGAGAGTAATAAGAAATAATATAAATTATTATATAAAACATATTTATCTTCTAATTCTATTTATTATTGCTAAATATATTAAATGTTCTATTTTTTAATAAATTATTTAGAGAAAAATTAATTAAACTAACTTAAAACAAGATTTAAACGAAGTAACTTAGTGGAACTCGTGTTATTCGTGAACATTTGGAACAACTAAACGAACAAACTCAAACAAAATTTAAGATTCAAACAAAAAAAATGTACAAATTCGATCGGTCAAACTCGAGCTTTGAGATTATGATGCTCGATTCGTTAAAGCTCGTTTACCACCTAAACAAGCATCAATCCAGTTATGGTGCTTTTAGAGGCATTTATAATCACGTACTTGTAAATCCGCCAAAAAAATTAAATCGGATATTGAAATGAAAGAAAGAATAAATTTTGAATGTATGTCACAACCCTCTTAATACAAAATTAAGAATTACCTGATGAAAATACATCACATCAAAGCATAGACACAAAGAATGATCAAATATTCATAAATTTCTTGGCCTCATTAAGAATTGAATGAGCAAATCAACTCCTTTTAACTTACTAATTAGCTACTATTGCATTTCATTGTCTACAATGTTACCCCATACAAATTTTGAGGCCCTATGACCAATAAATAGGAGGTGAAATTGCTCACCAAATATGATCAATACCAGATTTGATATATATATTCTAGCTTCGTCTGAAAATAAGGTTTTGACATGTTATGTCACATGGATATGCACAATCAATCTCCTTCACTTTTGACCTCTCGAAATACCAGTCCCCAACTGCAAGCGCGATCGGCTGCACGAAACATTTTGGAAAAAAGATAAGTTGTAAATAGCTGCACAAACATTAGAATGCCACTGACAGATTTTGTATTCGAAGGGAAGATAGGAATGCGGTTTAGGATCACTATTGCGCATCAGCCATAACTGACCGGGTAAACGTGGGACTGCACAAAGGGCTTCGGAATGTGTTTTTTAGGAAGAAAGCGTGAATTTGATACCGAAAGACTTTTCCAACTTTGCTATCTAATTGTTAGCATTTTTACTATTTATTATATATAAAATCTAAAACATGGTTACGTTTTTATTACCTTGTTACCAATAACGGGAGAATTGTCTTGAAACCATGTATTCTGCCTCTCCGACTGACAGTGTGCAAAACACGAATTGATGAATAAACCGGTTTCCTGATACGAGGTGAAGGTTTCCAATGAATTCAGCATATGATTCCTAAAACCTGCAATGAGAATAACTGGATTCATGACCAATTCTATCCTTCAAAGCAAGCAAAACAACATACATTATATCCAAGTCATAGTTACCTTGTAAGAATTCAATCTGTGATGATTTACATAGGGCATGGTTCATTGTACAATCATGCCATTTCCCATTAGGATCAGCCGACTTAGGAGCCAAACTGACTTGAAGCTGCCATGTATCGTAGGCGGTGTTGAGAATAAATAGCGGGGTTCTGATGTTGGCAATCAGATTCTGAGGGAAGAAGCACTGAAACAAAGACTTTAACAAATAAGTCTCTTGATTTCATAACTAAAAGAAGTTGAATATATTAACACGCATCAGTAGCATCCTTGGATGTCTCCGTTCGAAGGAAGAAAGAACTAACCGAAGTTGGATCAAGGCGGCTAGTACAAGTACTTGGAAGGTTTTGTTGAACACCCTGACAATCAAGGAGAAGATTTTCAGATGACAAAATTATAGACTAAGATAACAAACCTAAGAAAAGTTTTATTATAAGAAGCACCTGCAAGCTGACAACACCACTGAAGAAATTCCTGAGGGTGTGTCCACCGGCTACATCGATCCTGCAAGATCAAAAAAGCAAAAATTTTAAATTTTAAATTTAAAAAAAAAAAAAAAAAAGTAGAACATACAATTACAAGCTATTGAGCATAAGAATGTAGATATTTGACGCAACGAGATATACTAAATTAGAAATTTTGGACTTACGAGTCCATAAATAATCCAGCATCAGCAAGACATTTCACTTTGGTACTACTTGGCATTAGATCACGGAATTCATCACAATGCAGTATAGAAGCCAGACCACCAGCAGAACAACCCGACAGAAGGGCCTGGAACAAAAATATTTTAATCAAAACAACATAGGAGAAGTCCAAAAGAAAATATAGAAGATACGCGATATGATATATCAATACCCTGTCAGCATAGCGCATTCCTTTTGACATTAGCTCATCCATTGCAGCCCGCCAAATGCGTTGTCCTCTAAACTGCAGCCCATTAGTCTGCAGAAAAGCATCGAAATTCCATTAGTAATCAGCCCTAAGCCCACAGGACAAAAACCAAGTCCAAAAGACCCAACAACTAATAGATTACTCAAATTATAAAGAAAAGAAAAGGATGCTAGTTTGAACCTTATTTTCGCTGTCCCCTGCAAAAGAAGCGCCATCGCAATAACGAACCTTTACTCTGTTCCAGTTAAAAAAATCTGCAAATGCAAAGGCAAGATAAGAAAAATGCTGCAAGAAAACGCTACATGTAGCAGACAGAAACACAAGCTTCTGGACTGAATTGACGAGAGAATTTGCTACTGATAGTCTAGCTTCACACCTGGATTTTCTTCAGCCTTATTGCTAAGTATTCCTGTAAATTCAAGCTGTTTTTCCATAAAATTTGAAGATCCACGACGTGTTGTTTTTCGGTAAACACAAGATCTGATGGTGTTACACCATCCTCCACCCTGACGACAAAGTCTCTCTGAGTAAGTTTATCATAAAGATCATTTTGGAAACTGCAGCACTTTTGCAGCATGCAAATTATAACAAGAATGTATTTTCCCAAATAGTTTGTAAATTTTCATAGTTTGAGACT
This sequence comes from Vinca minor, assembly GCA_026122235.1. NCBI lineage: Eukaryota > Viridiplantae > Streptophyta > Magnoliopsida > Gentianales > Apocynaceae > Vinca > Vinca minor. The sequence goes on from JAOCZM010000056.1 coordinate 4,966,711, forward strand.
TCTAGCACGGTAGACACGGTATTTAAAATTCCCCCGCAGATTATCATGTTTCACTTACTGTTTGCCAAATGATGTACTACAAATTACGGGCATTCTTATAGCTGTAAAAAGAACTTAAGAAGATTTTGCACACATGATTCAAATACAGGTGTCCGTTTCGTGGGAAGTGCACCAAATTGGTAAAAAACTACAGAGTTGAGTAGCTAGTTTAGAAGCATGGGCTAAACTGCGGCAAGATTAAAAAAATTCAAGAATCAAATCGACAAAAACTTTCTCACGAACCTCCAACTGAATAAGCCAACTGTTTGCACCGGAATCAAACCCACTATGAAAGTGATAACCAGGCAATGTACCATCCAAGCATACTGCAAATCAACCCCAAAACATGAGACACTTCAAGATCAAGGTTAATGAAGGCAGAAATAAATTCGTTTCAAAATGATATCTGGATAAACATATTTCAATCACGCCGAGCATGGTTTCATGAATGGATCTACCATTAATTCTCGATACCAGAACTTTCACAGAAATGCTTTGAATTAAAAAGAGAACAATGAAAAATTATACCCGCCAATTTACTAGTTATGGCAAAAATTCATATACAAATACAAATACAAGAGAGGAGGACAAGTGGTTTTTTATTATTATTATTATTATTATTATTACTATCGGAGTAGGGGTGTCCAAACTGGACCTATCATTCCGAGTTGAAAGTGCTAAGCCAACTACGCTAACGGGACAAGTGGATGAAAATAGGTTGCATAACAAAACAAACAAAACAAAAAAAGGTTCCCAGCCAAGATTTTGTTGTTCAGTTCATCTTGAATGAATCAAGTTGGTGAACTAATTGTTAGACCACATAATTTCAATAAAAAAAAATTAAAACAAAAAATCAGCAAACAAATCTAGCAATCCAGCATTCATTCACTGCTAATAACATAATTAAAAGAACAAACAAAAAAATAAATTAAACTTGGATTTGGAGAACAGTATAGATTTATCCAATTTTAATACAGAAAATGTTCTCTTTCTTTCCGTTTCAAGTTTTAACAACAAAACTATACCATAGACAATAAATTAAAGGTGAAAAATGCTAACTTTTGAATTGAAGCAAATTTAATTAACATGCAAAAAAAGGAAGATTGGAAGAAGAACAAAAAAACAAAAAAAAAAAAGCTAACCAGCTCCTTGAGAAGCAGCTCCTTGAATAAGAGTAAGAGGCACCATTAAAGAGTTGGCAGGTAAAGCAGATTCTTTTAATGTAGTTTCTTCAGTTTTATTATGAAAAAACTCATCAAAATCATTACTTTGAACAACCCTTATGCTCAAAACAATTCCAAACACAATTATCAAACCACCCCATAATTTTATCAGCTGCTGCAGTTTTTTTCCCACCATGCCTCTCTCTGAATCTCTCTCTCAAGCTCTCTCAGGCCTTTTCAATAAATGGCTAAATCTTGAAATAGTAAATAAAATCCTATATACTTGATTCAGGCTTTAAAAGTTTACAAGTTAAAAAAGGGAAAACATTTATTTAAAAAGTATCATATTGGGAGGTAGGGAAGGGTAGGGTTGGAAAATTTAATATTATGACTGTTTTTATGAGGTTGGGTCTACAATTCTCTCACGTTAATTAATTGGACGGAGGTTTATTTATATATGTGGACTCCACTTAATTTATATAAGGAAACTGTAAGATCAGTCTCACTAGTATATTCCTAAAATTGAGTGACCGATCAAAATTGGGGTTGGACCGAGAAAAAAACAATTTTTTTTTATTCATAATCTCCTAGCTTATATAGCATCTAATCTCACTAATTTAGAAAATTTATTCTGATTCATTTCAGAAAATGTCTTTCAACTAATTTTAAAAAATTGGACCTAATTAGAAAGTCTTAAAACAATTAAAAAAATTATAATTCAAGACATTATTAATAAATTCGACCACTAAACCGTAATTGAGTTGGACATAATAATAATAGTATATAGATAGATGATAGATACAGAAATGTGTATGTATATGTAGACACTGTTGGATGATGCTTGGAGTGAAGTGTGAGCGCATCTTCAGAATATTTTGTAAAAGAGCCTTACAGCTTTCAACATTTTTCTTCTCTTTTTTCGGTTTTTTATTTTTTATTTTGATTTTGCCAAAAAGTAACGTTCTTCTTGTCTTGGTGTCCGGCATTTAATACCCAATTTAAAATTGTACACTACATCAGTAATAAAATTGCTTCAACCTAACTTCGAAAATAGTTTTATTCAATCACAACACTTTAATGATTTAATAGTAAGCAAAAAATAATTATTTCAGCATAAATGTCTTTTAGGTATAATTTTTCTAAGCAATCTCTATCAGGCCGTTTTTGGTATTACGTTGATAAAGATCTAGCTATAAAATACTTGTTCAAGTAAGAATTAGAGTTTGCAGGTGTTAATCAACCCAATTAAATAAATGTTATCTAAGGTAAGGTTATGCTCTAAGGGAGAAAAAAAAATGATCATGCAATAAGAAATGTACACCAATTTGTTATCAACCGAATTACATGTACTTTAGACAGTTCTATTATATATATGGAAAATGATTTACTCCTAAATTTTGGGGATAGAAATCCTAAATCCCCAAATTGAGGGTGTTAAATAACTATCTTACCCCCTGCTGGTATAAGGAATTCACCCAACTATAAAGGCAAAAAGGTCCAAAAAACTATTTTAGCCAATCTTTTAGCCAATAATTCTAGTAGCTTTTTGAGCGCCCGAAGGCGATTGCCCCCGAAGGGGAAGAGCGGAGAGTACCCTAGATAGGGAAGATTGAAGCATGCCCCATGCCTGGGGAGGGAAGATAAGCCTCATAAGGAGGAGAATTATTTGCCCCATTATGGAGAGATATAGGAATCGAACACTGGACCTCCGCCCTGTGTTCGGGTAGCCTTACCACTTGGGCTACCCGATTCCCATAATAATTATAGTAGCCTAGCAAGGTCCTATATATATTTAGGTAAAAGGTGCCTCTAAACTTTTCTTAATTTTGATTTTTTATCCTGAACTAAAAAACGCAAAGTCTTTGACCCTGAACTTTTATGGAGTGTTAATGTTTCCCTTTCCACCCAATTCCACCGTTAAATCTAACGGAATAGCAACATGTGACTCTCACATGGCTTAACTTAGGGGCATTTTAAGAAACAATAGATTATGACCTAAAAAAATTCAAAATGGGATAAGAAAAAATGCGCCAAAATTTTCCTCATATTTTTTTGGTAAACCTATTTTGTTATGAATTTCTCAATTTTTTTCAAATAACATGAGAATGGACCAAATACATATTACTAGTAGTATGTTATATATATATTTTTTTTGGACAGAAGAGGACAATATATTTTTCTTTAAGCATAAAAAAAATCAAGATAAATGTTTGGACGAAGTGCTATGTATTTTAGATTGTTCATTGATTTTTTAGAGTAAAGTAACTTGATTACCTTTTAGCCAATTTCTTATCCTATTTTGAATTTTTTTTAGGTCATAATCTATTTTTTTCTTAAAATGCCCCTAAGCTAAATCATGTGAGAGTCACACGTTGCTATTCCGTTAGATTTAACGGTGGAATTGGATGGAAAGAGAAATATTAACACTCCATAAAAGTTCAAGATTAAGAACTTTGTGTTTTTTAGTTCAAGATAAAAAATTAAAATCGAGAAAAAAGTTTAGGGAAGTGTGAGCACCTTTTACCCTATACAATATAATGCATCTCAAATTATATATTTATATTACACAATAACACTTCTAACAACGCTGAAAACTTAGATTGAATACAATATCTATTATGATTAATAAAGAAATTGTTTAGAGATGCTTTTAATTAATTGGATCACAATTCATATCATATACTACTGCTTTGCAGCTGTTTGATGGTTTTGAGGATGCCGGTGGTGATGATGATGTAAGTTATTTTCTGGTGGTGATGAATGCATTTTTTTGGTTAAAGTTTGAAATCTAACTGTTATTTGTATTAGTTTTATAATACACAATTAATTCGGTCAGACTTTTTTTAAACGATAAAATTTCTAACAATTTTTTTTCATTAATAAAATTCAAACTTCATACTTTACTTGAAATTGTATGTATTCGCGGGATTAATTTGGAAAACCAGTAGGAATATGCAAGAACAAACCATTTTACTTTAAGAGCGTCAGATTGCTTTCACCAGGGTCAAGTGGTGATGAATGCATTTAAAGGACCCATCTTCTGAAAAAATGAAAAGGAAGTAATAATGGTGATAATTTTGGGACCCATAACATACTGGAGTTTGTTTGTCTTAGGACCGTGTTTGGTGGTGATTAATTCCCACAGAAGGCATGTGTCAACGCCTTAAAGCGTGTTTTTCGGATATTATTATAATTATTATAATCCTCACATGAACCAGCTAAAGTTCATGGGCCAGTGGTCAGGTAACGGGCCCTAAAAAGGAATTTAAAAGTATTTCCATATTTGGGCCGAAGCAACATTTTTTTATGTTTTCAGTCCCATATTGATGGAAACAATATTTTCCTTTTCTGGACTCCTCCTAATGGACCATCCTTTAGCGAATAGGTTGTTTTTTGTTTCTTTCTCGAATTACATGCATTGGATATGGACCTTTAAGAGTACTCACTATCCTGATTATTATTATTTTTTTTATTGCAATTGATGTATTTGACACGACTAATTAGATCAAATAACATTTTAGTCGGTTAATGAGAATCTTATAATTCTGTAATATTAGTCACTTTCAAAATCTTACAAACTTGCAATATTGCTCTATGTGTGTCATGTCCGGTAAATGAAAGGGGGAAAGAATTGGGGATTAGGGCTAATTAAATTATAATATGCCTAATTCCCAATGCGATGTCGTTCCATTTAAATGTGTATTCTATTTCCCTAAAGCCCAAAACGGCACCGTATTGCTTCTGTCCTAAAGGACTTGCTGCGAGGATCAAAACAGCAAACTGCTGAAGACTTTGCTTGTTGCTCTGTCATTTGCTGCAATAGCATCTCAAAGGGGGATTGTTGATTCAGCAATGATGTCAGAGAATGCTGAGGTGGAGGGAAAAGATCCTCCTTGGGAAAGTAAACCTAGGTATAAAAGGAAGAGCTCAACAATGAAAGAGGATATTCAGAAATTTATCCCAAAACTGGCAGCAGCCAAACCTTATCCTTGTGAGTTCTTCTTCCCCCTCTTGCATTCTGCAACTCTGTCTCTTCTCCCATTTCTTTCCCCCTCAGTTCAATCTTGAACTCTCTTCTATTTTCCCCCATTTCTGGTTCTAATACGGAATCATCCTTGATTCCCAGGAGCTGAGGAGTAATTGCAGCTTGGAGATTACATTGCTAAGTTTGTCTTAAACCTCTGCTTATCTACTTTCTGATATTTACTTTCTCTGGAAGTGATTAGATAGATGGTTCAGTGTTAGGGACATGGCGATTAATGAAGTTGGCATGTAATGGTTCCTTTTTGAGTTCCAGTAACAGCTTCTCATATTTATGCTATCAGTTGTACTGGTCTTTTGATGAAGTAGAACATTAATGTACTGAATCCTTGTTTCTATTGGTTATCTATATATCTATTATCATTTTGGCTTTTATTTACTGATATTGATTTATTGGGGCTTGAGGCCGCATAGCTGATTATTTGCTAGATCCTTAGAGTGTGTGTGTCTCATTAAGTGGGACATGACAATGTGTTACAAGTTAAACTGAGATTATTTAATTTTACTCCGATTATCGCTTAGACTAAACCAAGTTCAATAGGATTGTGTCCACATAGCCTATTTTTATATGAAAATTGTATCCATAGAGCTTGATTATTTAAAAGAAGTGCGTGACTCAACTACAGTTGTTCTTGAATGAATAATTGTTCATTCTTTTTAAACAAAATTACAAAACGAACAAGTGTTGCGCATATAATTTGAAACCAACTTTAACTCACCAACAATAAAATGTTTTTTTTTTGGGTTACTTTTATTTCAATCTCGACAATTATATACTTACCTAAACGAAAATGATAATTTATTATTATTTATATTTCATGTTTCAACTGCTTCATCTTCGCTTTGACACTTTGAGAACCTTAACGTCATCCTAACCGTCACAGAAGGCTTACAACATTGTCGCTTTGGTCAACCGTGAAACATGTTCTTGCCTCATCTGTCCATCGAAATTGAAAGTTAATTTTATATAAATGAAAATGAGGAATATATTTAAATAATTTTTTTTTATAAGGGAGTATTCATTTGTCTGTCTAAGGACCGAATTTACTGTAATATTAATAATTAATTCTCAATTATAACCATTTTACTCCTAGAATTTACTAATTAGAGTTTAGGTTATAATTTTTTTTATTATTATTATTATAAGAAATATTACAAGGTGTGTTACAGAGTATCTGAACCACCATGTGAAGACACTTCATAGAATGCTACATTTCATTTTTAAGTACAATATCAGTAAAATAATGTAAATAATTAGAAATAGAAGTGTTTAACCATTTTTTTATTCTTATTAAGACAGCTCTAAATATAATTATTTATAGAAAATAGATGTCTAAAATAAAAAATATATATTACCTTCTGGATTTTCATTATCTTTAAAAGAAAGGGAATAGTTGATGAGGATGGGGGCTTGAGCAGGAGTCAAATTAGGTATTGCAATTAACAACTGCTTCATATAATAATCAAAATGGGAATAGTAGCTAAGCAGATTTTTATTTTTATTTTTTGCTTTGCTGTTAATGTTTGTCTGCTCCAATTTATTATGTCTAATATTTTCCTAATACGTTAAAGATATTCAAAATTTGGATTTGATACCAAAACCTGGGTCACTCGGGTGTGAAGTCGTCCTTGTGGGACTGACTACAATCGGTAAATCATGTGTTCCAACTCATATGAAAGAGATAAAAAAACATTCTATCTTAAAGACGGCTCTATCTTTGAATTTTCCCCAAAACTAATTAAACTTGACAAAACCATCTAAACATGGTGGAAAAGAAAAATCCTCTTTCAATTTTTATTAATATCTTAAAATAAAAATGTGCTCTTATTATTTTATAAATTAAGGGGAAAAAATAGTGTCAAGGCGTAGAGATTTTAAGTTTAAATTTTATTCGTCATTTCTTAAGTTCTACCAATTTCAGAAATAAAAAAAGTAGAAAAAAGTCGCCTTCCGTCGTATCGTAAGGGGAAGGGTCTATATGAATTGTAAATCAAGTTGTTTATCAACCAAATTAAAAAACAAGAACAGATAATAAAAAAAAACGACACTTTATTAACTTCGTTCATAGTTGATTTTGATATTTTATGCACTCTACTTTCATTCAATCCATTTTAAACAAAAATTAGACATTTAATTTATAATACAAAAATATTGTGCAACATTTCTTAGAATAAAATATTGTAATTTATTTTAAAAGCGTGTAGAGAGAATTTTTGTGAAGAATAAATTTAAAATTTTCACTCATAAAACTTGTGTATTCATCCTCTTAAGACAATTTTTTTTTTTTTATTCAACCCAACCAAATTCTATCAACTTACACGGAATATTTGAGGATGGCTGCAGTCAATTAAGTTCAATACCAACACACATTCACATCAAATCAGTCCGACCCTAATTGCAAAAATATGACCCGTTAATTTTAAGTACGACCAACCTAATTTTATATAACTGAGAGGTGGAATTGGACTTAGTGAACTAATTACACCCCTAATTACTCCACTCACACCCTTAATAATAATTTTCACTTTTAATCCGAACTTCTTTTTTTGTATGATAATGGTTGTTTGCAAGACTTGAGACGAAATCTTGTTAAAAATTAATTTGCACCTAACTCAATCCCTTAAAAGGTACCTCGAGAGGAAAATGATTGCCCAAGTCTTATATATTGTAAATATTTTTATAAGTTAGGCGATGTAGGATTCTCAACAAATCTCAAAATATATAAACTCTATGATTGACACTATTGAATTGGCTCCAAATAATTTATTATTTGTTGATAGAGATGAAGGCTTTTACTTTGGATTGAAGAAGCCATGTTTTGTATCATTTACACACGAAAAATAAAATAAAAATTAATTCAATAACTCTCTCACGTCAACTACTCCTTTTTTTTTTTTTTTGGTCAGCATCTTTAATTCTCTCCTAGAAAATTTCATTGCCTCACGTAGGAGACGGGTGTCAAACCTGAGACCTCTTGGTCACAGGTCAAGACTTGCCCCACTGGGACACGGCCTTCTTGACGTCAACTACTCCTTGAAGAATCAATTCCCTTATAAATAAGTCTCCTCACTTTTATCTCTCACATCCACCACTTCTCTTCCTCTTTCTTTCTTTCATTTTCTCTATATTATTTCAAAGAAAATAAAATAAAATTCAAAATTCTCCCTCCAAACATGGCTGCAGCAGCTAAGAGTCTGGTTTTTGTGTTGCTTTTGGCCCTTTTTGCCTTGAGTTTCAACCATGTCTCAGCCGGAGATCCAGACATGCTCCAAGATCTTTGTGTTGCTGACCTTAATTCTGGTAAGAATATTTTTTTTTTAATTTTATTTTAGAAATGATTTTGAATTCATCATTAAAAAGGGAGCATATTTGTGTTCTTGGTTGGTACATTAATTGTCTTTTCTTGATTCATTTTGACACTGACTTGTATTCATTTTGTTCTTTTCTTGATTTCCTCCTGATTGGTTGCTCTAAAATCAACAAACCAGATAAGGGAAATGAGTAGAATGTTGTCCCACCAATTTTTTATGTTGAGACAAACTCTATAGAAATATATAAGAGCGAATAATATAATTTTTACATATGAAGTTCGATATGTTATTCAAACTTAGAATAAATGAGTTGGTAAGAACACTGGCGGAGCTAGTGGCGGCCTGGGGGGCAAGTGCCCCCCCACCCCCTCCCCCAATCTTTTTCCATTTTTTTTTATATAATTTTAGTTTTGTATTTATAACGCCTCATCCCGTGAACATTTTGAATCACTTTACGATTTAAAATTAGATTTTTTAGTTCGTGAATTATAGGAATTACACCACTTATATCTTAACAATTTTGGTTAAAATTGTAACAAACTTAATTGTGTAAGAGATTATAATATTTATAAAATTTCATCAAAAAATTCATAATTACTAATAGATTATAATATAAGATTTTATCAAAAATAAAAAAATATTCGTTCACATTAATAATAAGCCCTTAATGTTTCCTCCGACTTCATCTCTAATACCCATAATATTTCTAAATGACCTTTTATTTTGGTCTAATCATACAAAAAAGGTCTTTGGGGGCCTTTTTATTCAAGCTTGTTCTTTTTGGATTCAACAATCAAACATGATATATATTTTAATTTCCATTGTAAATATTTATTTTTTCTTCACGAGAGTCTTTCTCATAAAAAAATTTTTTTGGCTTCGCCAATGTTTATATGCTTTTATGAATTTATTTTGTCAATGTTAATTTTGCCCCCCCAAAGAAAATTTGCTGACTCCGCCACTGGGTAAGAATGCTCTCACCAACTAAACTACCACACCTCATGAACCTTATTGAACCTGAAATGTTATATTAACTGCATTGGCCTTAATTGCGTCCTTACTATTATAGTGGTCAATCATTTTTTCTCCAAGCCACAAATTTCTAGATAGTTCTGATATAGATCAGGTTCAATGAATCATGTGGTGCATAACTGACCACATCATTATAGAATGAGGAGAGTGACAATTTGGTGATGACGTGACTAATTCTGAACCACAAGGTCCATACGTATCTGATCCATATTAGAAAAATCCCAAATTTCCAATGAAACTTGATCAGCGTTTCTATGATTAGTAACTAGATGAGCTTGTGTGTTCATCAAACAGCTGTGAAGGTAAACGGTTTCAGTTGCAAGGCCAATGTCAGTGCCGAGGATTTCGCCTTCTCCGGCATAGCCAAGCCGGGATCCACCAACAACTCCATGGGATCAGTAGTGACACCAGCCAATGTACAAAAGATTCCAGGGCTAAACACTCTCGGCGTATCCATGGCTAGGATTGACTATGCACCGGGCGGCCTAAATCCACCCCATACCCACCCACGCGCCACTGAAATGGTGTTTGTTCTAGAAGGTGAACTTGAAGTTGGCTTCATTACTACAGCCAATGTCCTCATTTCCAAAACTATCAAGAAAGGTGATACTTTTGCCTTCCCTAGAGGCCTTGTTCATTTCCAGAAGAATAATGGCCAGGTCCCGGCAGCCGTTATCGCCGCCTTCAACAGCCAGTTACCGGGAACTCAATCGATTGCGGTTACCCTTTTCGCGGCTTCTCCTCCGGTCCCAGATTATGTGTTGACCAAGGCATTCCAAATTGGTACCAAGGCAGTTGAGAAGATCAAATCAAGACTTGCTCCCAAGAAGTAGATTTGTATTAATGTACACACAATATGACACTTTTTTTTTTCTCTTTCTATTTAAAAGACATCATATCCATGTTGTTCATTGAAAAAAGAGTGAAAGATCACATAAATTTAATGTATTTTCCTAATTCAAATGTTATTATGTTTGAATGTTCATTAGGCATCAACTTGTTTTTCTTTCGTTGTCATCAAGAATTCTTTACTTTGTCATTGAGGAAACTTAATATTTGACCAGTAATTTATCTCATTCTTTGATAGAGATGTAAGGTTAAAAAAATGGAGATATGTTGTGGTGCCGAAAGGGTAAAATTTCGGCACATAAAGATTAGATATAAGCGAATAAAAATTGACATATGGAAAAACATAACCTGCTATTGCAGGTTTTCAGGTTTTTTTTTATAAAAAAAAATTAAATAAATGAAATGGACGAATGAGAGCTTGCCGCGTCACCCTAATCAAGTGAACCTGTCAAACAGGTCAATCCACTTTTTTTTACCAATTTTTTTAGTATTAGTAATTTTGGTATTTTTAATGGTAACATTAAAACAAAAATTAGTAAATTTTAATACATAACTAGTAAATGTTGAATATTACTACTTTAATTTATAATCTTACCATTTTTACTTTGAAAATTACTATTTGTATCATGAATATTTATATTCCATAAAATAGTAAATTTAGACGCAATAATAGTGAATTTAATGACAAAAATAGTAATATATTTTATAAAAATGGTAAATGTGGTGAAAAGTAAAACTTACTATTTTAAAATAAAATTTAACATATTAAATTATAATTTTACCATTTTTATCTCAGTTGTATTCAATTGTTAAAAGGGAAAATGACTTGAATAGTCCTTAAAGTATTTACCAATACAAGCTAAGGTCCCCAAAGTATTTCGACTTCTCATAAAGTCCTGAAACTATATGTGTGGCTTCTAAATAGTCCTACCACCAGTTTGTACGACGGTTTCCGGCCAAGAATCAACACGCTCACTGCACGTGAGTTATTTACATGGGCAAAATCGTCAGAAAAAATCCAACCCCTTTCCTCTTCATCCTGCTCACCATCATCATAGTATTGACAAATATTTAATCCAAAGTATTATAAATTATTTATGAGTATATTAAACCTTTTATTATTTAGCAAATTTAAAATATTAAACATGTTATTAATTTCTCTAATAAAAAAGTAAAAAAAAAATGAAAATGTTGTATAAAAGAATTGAACCAGTATCATTCCTATAACTTATGTTCTAAAGGAAATCCAAACACACCAATATACAATTTCTTGGGTACATTTTTTCATCCACTTTGTTAATGGACAGAGTTTTGTTAAATGAATGATGTTATACTACTGTGATTTTGCACCATAGTATATTTAGTTCCAAAAATAATTTTGTTCCTGGATGCTTTCTGACTTGCCATTGGAAGTTCAGAAAACTTCATTTATGGAATGTAAAATTATTGTTGTGTTTTAAAAATGATGTTTTTCAATCTTGGAATGTAACGTGTTAGGAGTTTGGAAAGAGATTCAGAGAAGAAAAAAATGGCAGCAAATTTAGTACTACTTGATAAAAGGATGTCAGGAAGTTTATGTTAGTTGTTAAAAGGTTGTAAGAAAATTTAGTGTTGTTATGTATCTAGGTAGAGTAAGTATAGTAGGTGAAATATAAAAAAATAAAATATATGACAAAATCCGTGAAATATATAAAACAGTAGACTTTTCAATTTAAAATGTCAAATTGAGTTCTTATTCATTTTAGACATTTATTTTTAGCAAAAGTATTTTCCAATAAAAATATCATAAGCATTTTGGAAAAGAGAAAAAATAACAGCAATTTAGTCATATGATGCGAATGGTATATACAACACTTCATCTTTTAATTTTAAATAAAACTATCATAAGTATTTTGTAGAAGAGAAAAAAATAAAACCGCAGAGAAGTATAATGTGAAGGGAGTAGATCTTCAGGACTTTTAATTTTATTTTTTTAACAAGTAGAATAATGTAATTAGTCCAAACCAGAATTTTCCATAGTTCAATAATATTTCATATATAATAATTCCAATTAATTTACTAGATTAAATACTTTAAGATCCAAAGTCTATTTTCAATAATTATTACAAATATGAATCTTTATCATGTAAAATACATTTCTTCAAAAAAAAAAATCATATAAAATACATAGGAGTTTTATTATGGATATTTATTTTAAACAATGAATTAATCTCGATTAATTTTTTTTAGCAGGTTCTTTTTTTCTCTTTTAAAACTAATTCTTTTTTTTTATTATTGATTTAGGAATATTAAATAATATTTTTAATATTTTTTTAATTATCATTAAAAAAAGTATTCATATTCTTATAAAAAAAATCTTGTAACAATACAACTTAAAAAAAAATAAAATAATAAGTAACTCCAATTAATTCATCAAAACTATTAATTTCATTTTAAAAAATTACCAAATTTTGTGAAAAATCTACCAATTTACAGAATAGTAAAATTTAACCTAAAATGGTAAGATTTGTTCAAGTTTGGATATTTATATAATGATATTTATTCTTTACAAAAGTTACTAATTGTTTAACAAAGGTTACAAACAATTTAAATAAAATTACCGAATTTGTTACTAAATTTACCATTTTACCATCTTATTAAAACAAAGGCAAAAATGGTAAAATTATAATTTAATATGATAAATTTTATTTTAAAATAGTAAGTTTTATTTTTCACCACATTTACCATTTTTATAAAATATATTACTATTTTTGTCATTAAATTCACCATTATTGCGTCTAAATTTACTATTTTATAGAATATAAATATTCATGATAAAAATAGTAACTTTCAAAGTAAACATGGTAAGATTATAAAATAAAGTAGTAATATTCAACATTTATTAGTTATGTATTAAAATTTACTAATTTTTGTTTTAATGTTGCCATTAAAAATACCAAAATTACTAATATTAAAAAAAAGTGGGTTGACCTGTTTGACAGGTAACCGGTCACTTGACTAGGGTGACGTGGCAAGTTCTCATTCGTCCATTTCATTTATTCAATTTTTTTTTATAAAAAAACCCGAAAACCTACAATAGCAGGTTATATTTTTCCACATGTCATTTTTTGATTCGCTTATATATAATCTTTAGGTGCCGAAATTTTATCAATTCGGCACCACAACACTTTCCAAAAAAATGAGTTAGATAAGCAACTTTAAAAAGTTACTTCACACCAATGGATGTAGTACACGTGAGTTGATATTCTTGGCCAACGTGTATTGCATTCATTGCTCCGGATACGACTTTTAAAGTTGCTCTTGGTCCAAAATAAAATTTCTCGATACATAAATTGTTTTGTTATTGCTGTGAAGAACAAGGGATCTTGATTGAATGTATACTGTTTTGACTTGATATATAAAATTCAGAAAGCCGTTAACTTTAACCCAGTATCCAAGATATGGGCATGAATTTCAAATCCCAGTCGCGGGTATCAGCAAATCAAAGATTCTGGGATCAATCCCATGCTTCTTCTCAAAGACAAATTCGCAAGTTTTACCAATTCAACAATATAAACAGAATAAAAGTTCCAAGGATTCAACTTAATGATATGCTCAGCGTTTGTAAAACTAAAAGCCCAGGTCCCTGTCTCAGTGAAGATTTTAGTTAAAGTCGGATTGGAAAGTAGAAAAACCTTCAATCAGTTGCTTAGCTTCTGGAATCTCAGCACTGGCTGTTGTTTACCATCTGGGATTGCAAATAGGACGATAGGCTTTGAAGGTCTTACGTATGGCACATCACATCTGAAGTAACCTTTCCGCTCAAGCTGGATTATGTCACCACGCTTCAAGTTCCTCATGTTGGAATCTCCAAGTGCAACAGTCTCCATTTTGGTACACGGATTAACCACATCCACAAAGTTCTCATCTTCCTCAAGCTGCACGTTTTTTTTATAAATTGAAGACATTAAATAAGATACATTGGACCAAAACTCAGCGCAAAAAATGCAGCTCATAAAAATCACAAACAAATTAAGCTAAAACTTGGGAAACACTATCCGTTCTCATTTTAGAAGAAACATCATTAGTTCACAAGAAACGAAGCAGTTGGATTGACATCTTGACCGTGTACATTAGAGAACATAAAACTAATTTTTAGTCAGCTCTTCTTATTCCCATACTTATTTATCAGAGCTAATGGTCGCATAGCAAGAGAGGAATATCAAAGTGTCCTTTCGATTAAAGCTGATAATAACAGAACACAAAAAGGCATGCTTTCAACAGAAGGAAACAGATGAGTACTTCGGACATAATTGTTTCTTGAAGTTGGAGATCTGCACATATGACAATATTCATATGATTCTCAGAAGCTGCTACAGCAAAAATAACTAATCTTGCGATAAACATGGTTGGTTATTGGAGCAAATTGAAAAGGCAGGATCGGCCTCAAAAGGTGAAATATGTTCTTTTATTACAATTTTATATCATCTCAAGGTAAAACCTGCATTTCTCTCTAGACAAGAAATATTCAGTAAATCGACAAGAATGAGTAAAAATACCCCTTCCACAAAAATTTTCAGGGGATTATACATACATGTTAACGTTGCAAATCAACAGAAGAATATTAGTGTCAGGTAAATGGTAATCTCTGTAAAGAAATGCTTAATTCCATCATATCTCTGATATATATAATCCTGATATAACAAATATCATATTGATCCAGAAATATGAACTCCCAGTAAAAGCTAAAAATGATTAAGAAACAGAAGATAATGCAAGAAAAGTGAACAATTACCTTTTTCTTTGTGATCAAATAATCAAAGTCCATCAACGATAGGGCAACTAGCTCATTGGTATCTGGAAGCCACGTGAGCTTTAACTTGGTTGTCTTAACGGACCCCTCAAGGTGCAAAACCCCAGTTAATTGTGTCACATGGCCCTCCTTGTCCTTCTCAATCCCTTTTATTATTGCATTTCCCCAATCCATTAGTGTCACTTCCTCGTTAGCTGAAATACATTTGGCATCCTCCTGGTCTATCCATATTCTCTTCGAGTAAGTTGTAACCTTCTCTCCAGCACCTTCGTACTTCTTATGTTTGGGTATGACACGAACAAAAGGATCCTCAGGCCCATCGGTTAAAGTCAATAAGGCACGTTGATGTTCAACAACTGCCGTATGCCTAGGACAGACGGGATCAATAATCTTCTTATTAGTAGCCCAGAGTTTGTCCCACTCCATGAGATTGAGATTCTTTGATGCCCCCTGAAAGAAAAAAGATTTGAGCATCAATTGGGAATTTGATTCATACCAAACTGAGAAACGAAAACAGAGAAGGAATGCAAGAAAGCCAGAGGGAAACATGTAACTGAAACAAACATAATAGGGATTTCAAAAGATATAAGCAAAATAATCCAAATCAGAACTACAGGAATATGGATCTCATATTCTGCATTCTCTATCTAGTATACTGGAAGAAATATGTTCTGGCAGAATGAAATCACTTCTAATCAATCTTACTGGACAACACAATCTTACCTGTTCAACCATGAATTGTATCAATGCCTCAATCTGCAGGCCCCTGCGAACTATACCTTGGACGGTAGGAAACCTAGGATCATCCCAACCCTCGACCTTCCCATTTTGGACAAACCACAGCAGTTTACGCTTACTAAGAAGTGTATAGACCAAATTCACCCTGCTAAATTCATATAAATGAACCTTCGGAAATCCCATGTCCGTCTGAATCCAGTGATATTGATCATTGCGGTCATGATACTCGCTAGATCGAAGTGCATGAGTAATACCTTCCACAGCATCAACAAATGGACATGCAAAATCATAAGTAGGGTAAACTTTATATTTGGAGCCAATCCTGTGGTGAGGAGTTAGATTGCAACGGTAATACACCGGATCCCTGAGGGCCTTGTTAGGATGCTGCATATTTAACTTGCCACGCACACAGCACATCAAACCCCTCTCAGTTGCAGCAATCATTTCTTTCCATAATTTCAGATTCTCCTCAATACTGTTGTTCCTACATCTCGAGTCTATACCCTCCATCCGTTCATGCTGCATTTGCTCTCGAGGCGTATCATCAACATATGCTTTTCCCTCGCGAATTAACTTTTCAGCCATTTCCATCATCTTTGGGAAATAATCTGTGGTATATGTTACTGTCTCATACTTGATACCTAATGTGTCAATATCTTTTAGCAAGTTATCAACAAACTCACTGCTTTCTTTATCTGGATTCGTGTCATCAAAGCGCACAACCACCTGACCTTGGTACCTCTCGGCAAAATACTTGTTCAACAATGCTGCTTTTGAATGACCAATGTGAAGATAACCACTGGGTTCGGGAGCAAATCGCAACCGTACCTTACCAATCTCAGCATCTGGAAGGTTTACTTCAACTGTGGACCGGCTAATTCCTGCCCCCTTTTCATTTCCATCACCATTTACAGGCAAAGTAGAGCCTGGTTGTTCAGTGAGCTTGGCATTTGCTTGCGTTCCCAAACCCTTTTTCCCAACATAAAGTGTCATCACTTCTTTCAGAAGTGCATCATATTCTGCATGTATAGAATTGAACCATCGTACCAAGTTTTGGTACTTCTTCGAATTCTGCAAACTTTGCCATCTCTTGCCAGTTCCTGCAGAGAAAACTCTTCTGAGAACCCATGGTATAAAGTTCCTCTAATTAAATATACAATATAAGCTTTTTGGTAATGTGAGGTAGTCATCTTTTGATCCACAACAGATCAAAATAATTTCACCAACGTCAACTCAAATACCAAGCGACCAAATTTATCAATTAAGTCTTGACTTTTAACAGTAGCAACCTGGAATCTAGATACAATGCCCTTCATTAATTAACTAAACATCATGCCTGTGTTAGGCAATTGATACTAGTGATCCAAGTAATTTTTTTTACACACGATTGGGAAGGAAAAAAGTAGTGCCCAAAATCGTTTGTACACATAGTTGTAGATGCATATTTTAGTACCTTGTGTGTTTATGGACAAAAGAATATTAAACCATACCAAAATTGTATACTTTCATACAATGGTACTGTACCAAACTATTAAAGGCAATATTTACTGGTCCAATAAATAATAAGAATTTCTATCAAACTGTCAGTAAGTTAGAGGAATGGATCAAAATTAGAAAAGCTTGTCATCAAAGTAGCAGGTAAGGTCAATCAAAAGCTTTTTCTGTGACATCAATCAATCAAAAACTTTTTCCGTGACAATTGCAGGTAATTTTATTTTATCAGATTAGCCAATATGTTACACAAGCGTCTTAATTAAAGACAGCTTAACAAATAAGAGAGGAACACAAATGATAATGGACCTGAAACTTCTCTCCATTGAAAATCCAAGATTCAAAACCTAGAGTACGTAAAATCCATCCATTCTACCACGGAGCTCAACTATTTAAAGAGGGGTGTGGGGGGGGGGGGGGTCTAAACAGTTTAGTAGCTGGCCTAGTTCGGTGCCCCCTAGTAAACATGCGGTTTCAGAGAAAGTTTCACCGGATCTCATAAAATTACGTTTAATGAAGCTATAAACTGTAATTTACAAATACTTTTTTTTTATCAAGGTTAAGAAATTAGGTAGCTCATATACCTGCAAGAGCTGACCAAATTGCTATATCTGCAATTGACAAACTAGAACCGACGAAGAAAGTACGCTGCAGAAGATATCCATCCACATTAGCACACGCTCCCTCAAATTCTGAGCCGGATTCAAAACGAGGTGCGTATTCTAGCCACTCATCAATCTACAAGAACAAATCTCGATTAATACTAATATAATCCACCATTTACATAGCAAGAAATCAACGGCTTAGATTTCGTGAAGGTATGAAATATTCCCCATCACTCTACTCTAAATATTAAACACTATGAGGCTGAAAATAACTTGAGGATTGTCTGACTTTTACACTCGGGGACAATTTGACAAGAAATTGAGGAAAACTGTACAAATATATGGTACAGATTAAAGCAATACCATAAAATTAGGAAGGCAAATAATATATTTATCTAACAACAACCACCTTATATGCAACGAATTTTATGTCTACATAAAAACAAAAACAACAAAAACAATAATACTAATAAGTCCCACCTTACTAGACTCGAAATCATCAACCCTGCGGTAAAGATTGGGAACTTTTGTTATTCGACCGAGATGCCGTAGAATCACATCTATTTTCTGCAATTCCTTCCTGAATTTAAAAAAAAAAAAAAAACACGAAGAATTATAAAAAAAATCATGACAATTAAATAATTACAATAGAAATGCCCTAAACCACTTTTCAATATAGAAATAGTAAAAAAAAAACATTACCCATCAGGGAAGATGAGCTTTGGAGGAGAACCAGGAGAGAGAGTAGGATCGGTAGAAACAGAAACGCCGCCGATTTTGGCCGCCACGATGAGTGACAAGGGCGGCGGGCTATCGGCTGGGAATGAAAGCTTCAAATCCATCATTACTGAAGGAACGAGTGAAGGATTTCGGAGGATTGAGATATTGATTGGGAATGGTAATGGACGGAGACCGCCGGTTATTGCGGCAGCGAAGCTCACTTAAATGGACTTTCGAAGATAAAGAGTAAGTGGGAAATTCTAATGACTGAAAATTCCGCGTAGGCCTTCTGTTTATTCTTTGCGGCAACCCCCGTGAAGAGACGATGGCGTTATTGTTAAGCCTAATTGCGCGCTTAATGACACTCTTAGCCCTAAAACGTTGAATTTTAGAGATTACATTAGTTTTTTTAGGTAGGAAGTACTGTCACGGGTCGCAAGTTGTACCTCAATTCCTTAATACTTGTTGTGGAAAATTAAAGAAATAAAAATAAAAATATTTTTTATATCTAAATATCAATATTATTCTCTTAAATAAGATTAGTGGTATACAAGTTATATTTAAGAGAATAATAATATTTGTATTTTAACTAAAAAAGTATCTTGTTTTTTTACTTCCTTACAGTGGCGAAAATTTTCTTTGGGGGTACAATTAACCTTGACAAAATAAATTCATAAAAGCATATAAATATTGGCGAAGGCAAATTTTTTTTTGATGAAATCTTATAGACTAAGTTATTCACATTTTTTTCACCATTTTCACTCTACTGACAGTGCTTCATAAACCTCCAAGCCCATTGTGAATTTTTTATTAGTAATTTTATTTTTTTAGTCTCTTACACACTTAAGTTTGTTACCAAATCAAGAGCAAAATTGTTAAAATACAAGTGGTGTATTCCTATAATTCACAAACTAAATAATTTAATTTTAAATCGTAAAGTGATTCAAAATGGATACAATAAACAATGTTCACGAGACGAGGTGTTATAAAAACAAAACTAAAACTAATTTTTTTTTTTTTGGAAAAATCTGGTGGGGCACTTGCCCTGCTTCTTTAATTTTCGCAACATATCATGAAAGTCTTATATTAAGGAATGAGGGAGTATTATATTTTTGAGAAAACTGCTATATATACATAAATTATTTTTACTTTTCTATTTTTGTTAGTAAATTTTTATTTAACTCTTTTTGTACCTAAATTATTTTCGAGTTGCTGTTTTTATCAAATTAGTGTAAAACTAGTGATTTTCATCAATTTTTTTGTCACGTATTCTAAACATGTCTCTAGACTTAAGGATTTTTTAAAATTATTTTTTATTTATTGGGAGGAGAGGACCTATCTACTAAAAGAAATGAGGGATTGAAGGAGTGGTGAAGGGATTCGAACTCATGACTTTTACGTCAACCTTTGCCACTAGACCAATGTCTCATTGGCTCTAGACTTAAGAATTTAAATTGACAGAAATGCCCTTAAAGTCAAAGACATGCGCATAATATGTGACCAAAAATTGACGAAAATCACTAGATTTACGCTAGTATGACAAAAACAAAAGCAGCAACCAAAAAATTGTTTAGGGACAAAAAAATAAAAATAAAAATTTACTGATAAAAAGAGAAAAGAAAAAATAGTCTATGTATATATTTTCTCAAAAGAATATTTTTTACAATAGTTGTGAAGATTGTTTGTCTTAAAGAGAGGTTTTGAAGGTAATTTACATTGCTCAAATGAGAAAAGTCAAGTAAATTATATTCAATTCATGATTTACATCCATTTTCCTTTTGTGTAACATATGTCCGGACCTTAATTTGCAATAAGCATGTTTCCTATGATTTTGTACTAATCCGGTCCCCCTAATGAATATCCAATCCATCTTTTCATTGATATAAAAAGTAATTTGAGACAAAAACCAATACATACTGGATCAAGTGATGGTAATTTCTTTAACTAGCGATCTCTGATTCGAGTCTTGAAGATTGCATTACTGAAAAAGTAATTGTTACTGAATAGAAGTTCTTGAACAACTATCGACAGAATCCTTCAATAGAAAATTATCTATCCAAATTGTATCAGTACGGTGCTAAGAAAAACCCCGCCCATATTTTGGCTGATCATTGAAGAACAAAAACTCTAGATTTTGCTATGTTCTTCACAGAATAGAACAAAGAAAATGGTGGTAAATCAGAATTGAGGCACAAGAACTTATTCCATTAGTTGTTTAAAGGGAAACACATCAAAAGCACATCTAAAGACAAAAACAACATCAGAAAGAGAGAAGTTAAGAGACTAGAAGATTAAACTTATTTCCCTCCTTGACTGGTACACATTCAACAGGGATTCATGTTGTCAAACTTCTTGTACACCTAAGGTTTATTAGCAACTGCAAGTTCCACAGAAACGATAAAGCTCGATTTCCCGGCTTCTCTTAGATACTGAACATCTCCATTCATGAGCTTCACCAATTTTCTGCTTATGAGTAAACCGATTCCCTCGTCAGATGCTTCACCATCATTACCAAACATTTGGCTTAACAGTTCTTCTGGGACTCCTCGGCCTGTATGCGTTATCCTACATCCAGAAGCAGTGCCAGTGGGGCGGGTCACACATACAAAAGGTCGCAACAAAAAGAAAAGAAAAGAAAAGAAAAGAACTTTCTTTTTAGACGAATGCAGTAAAGAAAGAGGAGGAAAATTGTTGTTTTTGGAAGAACTGAAGAAAATAAACATTTTCGTTTAAAAAATTTTAATTTTTTTTACTTATCGGGGCAGGAGATGTAAAACTCGGGAAAGAAACATTATGATCCCTATAGCGAGTTTCATCTTCTTACCTGAATTCCAAATGAGCAAGCTGAACAGAGTTCCCTAAATGGTCTTTTGTTAGGTTTCCTGCAATGCAAAGCTGACCTCCATTTGGCGTAGAATTCACTGAAACCAACACGAAATTGGCAAGAACTTGCTGAAGCCTCATGCTGTCGCCATAGAGGGTTTCATTCATAATGCTTTCTGCTAAATTATTGACAATTGAAACACCCTTCATATTGCTCTTCATCATGACTTGACTAATGGAAGCAACCAATACTTCGTGTAGCTTGAATTCCACCATTTCTAAATCCAAGTACCTGGCACATATAAGGGAAGAATGCTAAGTCGGAAGAATATTTGCATTTGGAAGGAATCTAGTTAGAGATGACATGCAGACACGAGGCAATATAAAAAACATTACATGTAAAACCCCCGAGAAGCAAAGGCAGCCCTAACCCAAAAATTTTACAGCTAAAAAACACATTTCAAATTCTTCTCCTATACAATACAATAATTCAGCACGAAAGATCTGGATGACAATATGGAGATTAATGGAATCAGATACACGTTTCAAACTTAAGACCAGCACGCGTATCCCAAGATTCAACCCGGAGCTGACGCACTAAAAAGATCATCAAATCTGGCATGTAACCACCCTGATAACCATCAACCCTTAGCAAAAAAAAAAAAAAACTTTGAACTGCAAGCTGATAGTGAGTTCTTAGTAAAGCAACAAGATTTTAATTCTATTAAGGCTTCATTTAGTGACAAGGGCAGAAAAGATTAAAAAGAAACGCAACAGGAAGGAACTTGACAATTAGTAACTAGAGGTAAAATGAACCGAAAATATCATACCCGTCAATGATGGAATCAAGATCAGTGTCATCAAGAATCTTATTTAGCTGACGTTGACAATTTTCACTGGTACGAACAAGATTTCTCTGATCCTCTCCCAATTCCGTTCCCTCCAACATCTTCCGCGAAAATATAATTCCAGAAAGAGGATTTCTGATCTGCCTTCTTATGTAGGCTAATACTGTCAATCTCTTTAATGCAGTTTCTTCTGATAGCCTTTGTACATGAAGTGCCTGTTGTAACTCATGACTTGCCAGCTGCAGAAAGCAAAAGACCCCAGTGACTGCACCCTCTCTATCCAACTTCTTACTCACACAGAGAAGGCATTCAATGTACTTCCCGTTTCGAGCGAAGAAACCAAAAGAAATCTTAGATTCTTGACCAGTTACTGCATTATTTAGTACAACACCAAGATTCACGAAAGCTTCTTGGTTCCTCAGACGGCACAAGGCTGCATGAGTTCCAAAAACCTCACCTAGAAGCATTTTATCGATGACCTCTTCCCTACGCCATCCTGATATCTTCGTCATAGCAGAGTTCCATTCGGCACACCAGCCAAATTCATCCGTCCCGAATATTGGTGGGATCAATGGATTTGGATTTCTGTATAATAGCCCTATAATCACCTTCAATTCGTTTAAACTTGTCCATTATAGTCTTCTGGCCAGTGATATCCTGGGCCAGAAAACATACTCCGACAACACTTCCTCGAACATCTCTACTGGCACAAGCATTCACAATCAAGCTGATTGGCCCCTCGTCCTTCTTTGATCTGTGTGTTTTTATCTCAAACTGTATATTCTGTTCTTCTCTCCCTGATCAAAAGAAATTAAGAAAGAAAAAATCAGTATTCAAGCTGGCTCAAATAATCTAGTTATGATCTAGAGTAACAAAAAAGAAGAACAAAATATTGGAGGAAAATAAATAACACAGCATACCAAGCAATGCCAATTCCAACATCTTATTCACTGCTTCGGCTGACGTATCTTCCACAAGCGTTAGCAAGTGCTTTCCGATTGCTTCATCGATAGGAAGACCGGTTAACTCGGAAATTTTTGTATTCCAACCATTAACCAATCCATCAACATCAACTGCCAAAATTGGAACCGAGGCTGTCTCAATTAGCCGAACCATCTCAGCTGTCACTGCTTCCAGTTCTTGCAAACCATCAATCCGAAGGTCAGTGAGTTTTGTATGGATTGTCCTAGTCTCAGACTCGGCTGCTTCAGCTTCCTTGAAAGAATTTCTTAGTATAAGCTGCAAAGAGTGAATCCCGTCCATCTCATAATCCTTCCATGGTAAGCTCCTAGTTTTAACAACTTCTAGAAATGCTTTGAATGAAGACCTCGGATGCATATTCCTACCGTCATCCTTCTCGCCTGGTTCATGCTTTGCACCACCCCATCGGACTTCTGCAGCAGTATGTGCTCTGAACCAGAAAAGCCAGTCCTTATCAGATATTTTCACTGCTGCCATACCACAAACTGCATTACCAAGAGCAAGAGAACCTGGGAACCCCGCATCATATAAGCTATCTGTACTCAAACCTGTTGAATCCATATGGTACTCACTAAGCCAAGAAACTATGTCGTTCACCTGAAATTCACTAGGAGTTAGACCCATGTGGTGTATCTTATTCTTGTACAATAGTGCAGCACCATCACATTTCACAAGATCCATTATGTTTGGACTCTGTGACACAATACCCAAGGGTGCATCTCGCATCAGCATATCACACAAGAGCGTCTGCGTTTTTAGAATATTCTTCTCAACCATCTGATTTTCCAATTCTAATTCCTTGTTAACGTGGATAGAAAACACCTGAGCAAGGAACTCACAGGCATACCGAAGAGGGAAGGGAACAAATCTTGGAGTTGTATTATGACACACGACTAAACCCCAGAGCCTTTTTCTTTTCTGAGGCTGTGCTGAATCAGAGATATCCACACCGTCGTCCCCATCATTGATTACCACAGCCATTACCAAAGATGCAATAGAAACCATATTCTCCATATACTGCAAATGACAACTATGCGGAGCTCTAAGCGTGGACCCACACAAGGTCAGATCAAAAGGAAGCTTCTCATCTTGAATCACCTTTACATGTTTCGCACGACAATCGCATATCATGCGAACTTTATTTTTCATGAACAAAAAGCGTGCAGCCTGTGGGATATCAGTGGCTGGATAATGCAAACCAAGGTAAGGCTCAAGGCCAGGTTTTGTGACCTCAGATATCACCTCTCCATGATCATCCTCGTGAAATTTATAAGCCATCACCCTGTCATATCCCGTGAGTTCGAAAACCTCTTGAACCATTGTATCACAAAGCCTTTCCATGCTCCCGCTGGATAGGGACTGCAGGCGTGTAATAGCTTTTGCAGCAAGCTTATATGACTGCAAGGCCCCAGCAGCAGTCATTGGAACTTCATAAGGCTTGACAGGCTCAAAATCGACAATTAAGCTACCTGTTACTCTGTGGACAATGGCATAAAAAGGCTTCCCCGAAGTTTTGCAGTGAACCAATATAGGATTGAGGAGAGAAACCTCTCCGAATCCCAATGCCTTGTGCAGTGCTGCTGCACTAGGGCCAGTGAAAATAGTTCGGATGTCGGTTCCAATGCCAAGAGCAGGATGATCGCTAACACTAGGAACAGCGTGATTGACCATCGTCAACAATTCAGGAGCATTCTCACTGTAGGCAATTACTTTGAAAGTTTTCTCGTCTAGAGCTAGTAAGCATCCGAATGGTTGGATAAACTTCCCTTTCTGGATTTGATGAAGGTAAGCGGTAGTAACCCTGTCGGATCTCGGTTTCTGCTCTCCCCCGGCATCACCAGTTATACGAACTGAGCTCGAATAGTCAAAGGAATCCCCTGACTCTTCAAAATCAGCATGTAGCTTTGCATCAATGGAAGTCTGAGCTATGATCCTAGCACTATGTTTTGATCTTTCTGAATTGCTAGGGGCCTGAGTAGGTCTGGATGACGACATTTGAGCTTAAATCTGGAAAGCCAATTAGAGGAAATGTTGAGAAAACACATAAAAATAAGATTTTCAAACACATAAAAAGGTTGAGGAAAGCTATATCTTTCATAAACTTGCTAACAAAAGATTTTCATTCCCCAGTCAATCCTAAACGTTGCATAAAAACAGATTTTCATTCCTCGGTCTACCCTAAATGTTGCACACCCGAGTTCATGAATTTTACGTAAACAGTAACCGAAACATCATTAGAGAAATCTCAGATGTCATATACATAAGAATCGTTTTCCATGCTAGAAAACTAACAAACATGCTAGAAAACCTCTATGGTTTCTTCCCCTTTACCGGAGAAGATAACACAGCGAGTCTCCCTAATTAAATAAAATCTACTCATGTTGGCAACCTAACAAAGTATAACTTACACTCTTACAGTTCACCATTTAAACCTACACTAAGAAGCCTTTTTACCACAGTTACTATAGTTGATATTCTCTAAAAACCAAGAGAGACCATAAAATCATTACAAGATTACCAAATTCTTCTATCTAGAAGAGACTCTTAATGCTAAAAAATGCTTGTATCTTCAAGATAAGAATTCAGGCATATGGAAGAACACAAAATAACAAAGCAAGAAAAGTTCAATAAAATCACAACCCACAAAAGAACAGAGCAAAATATTTTTCATTATCCTTAAATGAGCTAAAAGATACTCCCTCCATTCTATAGTATACGTCGTTTAGGACATGTAGCAAAAATTAAGGAAACAAAAAATAGGTGTTTTCTTAATCAAAGAATCAATATTACTCTCTTAAATAGAATTAGCGGTATACAAATCATAATTAAGAGAGTAATATTGATATTTTGACTAATACCGTCCTTGTTTTTTGCTTCCTTAATTTTCTCTACACGTCCTAAACTACTTATATTACGTGTAAATTACTTATATTATAGAATGAAGCTAGTAGTAAAAGACAGAGAGAGACCATAAAATCATTACAAGTGTGTCAAATATTTATACTTAGAAGAGTCTAATATTACACACAGAAGCTTGTATCTTCAAGATAAGAACTCAAGCAGATGGAAAAATAACAAAGTAACAAAGCAAGAAAAGTTCAGTAAAATCACAACCCACAAAATAAAACAAAATCCTTGTCCTTATGTGAGCTAAAACATAGAGAAAAAACTGACCTTTTTTAGCAAAGGCAGAGGCTTAAAGTGGTACAGAAGCAAAACTTCAAATGAAATCTTGAAATAGGTTTGAAGCTAAAACAGCTTCAAGAAGAATCAAGAACTGAAAAACCATGGCAGCCCACTGAAATTCAGTCAAATATAACATGAAAAATCAGAGCTTTTTACTCCATTAATCCTTCCAAGGTCTCGATCACCGCCTCTTCTGATACTCTCAAGGGAAGAAAAAAATGGGACCACATCCACCTGAATTCTGCTCAGAGAACCTAACCCTTTATTATTTAATTATTATCCAACACTCCCAAAGTATAAAAATATTATCTTTAGTATCCCTTCTCGAGAGAAATAGTAAAATGAAATCGAAAGTTTACAAGAAACAAGTGATCTTGCCGGACGTTTTGTTTCTAAATATAAACACTAGTTAAAAGGGACAGTTTATCCACCACCCCAGAAATAGCACAAGACTGAATTTTGATTTGCAGCTCAGAATATTAAATTTAAGAATCATTGATTTTAATTTACTAAGTCGATAGAAGAATAAAGAAATGGAAGCACAAGAGAGCAAAAGGAGTAATTGATAAGAACTGAATTCATTAAAAAATTGCAAAAGAAAAGCCAAAGGTGGGAAAGTGGTTCATGGTCATCTGACTATTCTTTCTTCCTACTATTCGTTATTTGACTTGATTAATTTAGCAAAATTTATATAAAGTCTTCTACTTTATAAAACAATATGAAATTATACTTATAATGAATTGAATTATTGAACTTACTTTGAACATTAGAAATGAAAATTGAAGAGAAAGGAATGGAAGAGCAGAGGAGACCATGCCTCAAATGGGAGGGTAACAACAAGGCCAAATAGTTATGGATATCACGTGGGGGTGGGGGGAGGCCTCCTCCTTGTTGTTTAAGGGAAGTGTCAGAGCTGGAATTTTGATTTTTTCTTTTGTGGGATGGGAGAAGGATTGATGATGATGATGATTCTCAACTCTATCTATTGACTCATTTGGTTATGTTCTTACCATTTCGTTGCCCATACCTTCCGGCTTTAGCTTTTCAAATATATTTGGTCTAATTGAACAGTGTTATGTCACAAAATTATATAACAATGCATAAGTAAAATTCAATTTGAAGTTAAATATTTTAAGTATGCGAGAATTGAATTGTTTGTAATAAAAAATATAAATCCCACGAAAAAAACTTTTGAGTTTAGCTTGCAACAAAACTCAAAAAAAAAAAACACGCTCTCATAGACATTATGATTTTTAAAAAAACATGAGGTGTTTTCATTTTAAAACTGAAACACTATCTTGTTTTGGAGAAATTTTATCTTGGCAGGGTACTAAGTTTATAAGTTACATCCAAACCAATGTGTGCAATACATATAGGAAAGAAAATTGATGCAAGTTCAATTATTTTTTTTACGTGTACTGTACTAATTAGCTTGAATGTAAATTTTAAACTAACTAGTCTACCAAGATAAAACTATTTCTTGTTTTGACCATATTTTTATCGCGGGTGGAAAACCTTTTTACAACTAATAATGATGACTGAGACCTTTATTCTTTCTTTTTGAAGGCAACTAAAGATTACATTAAAGAAGTCTGCAACCGTTTTTTTGGAGATGGAGGAATCATTTAGTTCGTAATGGCAATTATCCATTACTGCATTTACATGCTTTGATTAATTTAATTCTGTTTAAGATTAGATCGCTCGTAAATACTTTCGTGACAGCCAAATTAACACTTTTATTAGCTTTGTAATTTTAACACATTATTAATTTAATATCCATATTCGAAGGGAAAAAAATATTACATATCGAGTACAATTAAAAAAAAATATTTTATTATGAGAAACATATATTTTTTCCTTTTTGGAGAAGGGGGGCTAAATTTTGTTGTTGCATAAGTTAATTCCACTAGCGTTAGAAAAAAGAGTAGAATCACATGGGGGGAACATGAGAGGTCTGACCATGAACAGCCAAAGGTCAACATTAGCTCTTGGGATTCACTCATACCCTTGCCATTGTCTAATAAAAACTATATTTAAATACTAGTACTCTCGATTTTTAGTCTATTTGATTTTTAAATTTTTAAAAAATAGTTATTTAATCCTGACTAAGTTACCGTATTAAATTCTTTTCTCGTTTTGTGTTCTATTTTATTACTATTAATAAAAATTTGATATATTTTGTTTTTTTTAATTACAAAATTTATAACATAAAAAAATAGTGAAACTAGTAAGAAAAATATAAACACGTGATAATCATTTATTCGCAAGGATATAGAATGGGACATAGGGACAGGCGATTTTTTATCGTTAAATTTGATCATCTAGTATTTAATTTAAAAAATATCTTCTCTATTTGAAATGCCAATTGGTACAAAAGGAAGAAAAAAAGGAAGAAGAAAGTAATTATTTCTCAAATCCATTATATAGTTAAAAACACTTTTGGAATTAGAGTAAATGGCTATTTGTGGCACTAAACTATTTACGTATTTTTATTTATTATACTAAACTATTTTTTAAACTAATTATATCACTCATTTATTTGTGGGTATCAAATAATATAACACTACCATTTTTTGAGTGTTTTCCGACCAATGTGACTTTCATGTACAAATTATTGAGGGCAAAATTGAAACTTCGCAATAACCTAGTGAGCAATGAGTTCAAGATTTGATCCGATTTGATCCCGTGACCCAATTTTTTTCATTTATGAGTCAAAAATCGGCTCACGAACTAAAATTGGGTCAAATCTTTAACCCACGAATCACTAGGTTATTGTGAAGTTCCAATTTTACCCCTCAATAATCTGTACATGAAAGTCACATGGCAACTTTGACCAAAAAACACCTAAAAAATGGTGATTGTATATTATTTGACACCTACAAGTAGATGAGTGATATAATTATCTAAAAAATTAATTTAGTACCATAAATATAAATATGTTAATACTTGAGTGTTACAAATAGCCATTTACTGTTTGGAATTAATTAAATAGAGTATGATTTTAAAATTTTGAAGTTCCGCAAAAAGTTGAATCATTCATAATGTATAGTGAGCTCAGGTCCGGTTTATCTTTGTTCACGCTCATAATTTTTGGGTTGAACGAGTTGGATTCGCGTCGGCCCGAATCCATAAACACTTTTACCCGTGCTTATAGATTTGTATCGTTAAATTGTTTGAGCTGACAGTTCAAATTATGATATTATGAAAACCATTTATGATACATTATTTCAAATAACTGTAATATAAATTGTTGAATTGCTTGATCGGCTGTTTAGATTTATAAACAAGTGTTTAAAATTTGTATATAGCGCCGGAATCGAACCGGGGAACGGGAATATGAGAAATCCATCAACCGAATTTTTAATCCTTTTATCCATCAAAAAAAAAAAAAGAATTTTTAATCCT
This sequence comes from Vinca minor, assembly GCA_026122235.1. Taxonomy (NCBI): domain Eukaryota; kingdom Viridiplantae; phylum Streptophyta; class Magnoliopsida; order Gentianales; family Apocynaceae; genus Vinca; species Vinca minor. Next base: position 4,996,736 of record JAOCZM010000056.1, read on the forward strand.
TTAAAATCGAATTTACTTGAACGCAAATCTACTTTGAAAGTGGAAGTAATCAAGAGCGGCCCAATTACCACATATTTGTTCAAGTTCATATCAGGCCCAATTGCCATAGAATTGTTCAAGTTCATATCAGGCCCAATAAGATAGGCCCAAAATTGAGTCGAACAGCCCGAGAGGCTATGCAAGTTTTCCTTTCTTTTTATTATTCTTTTAACAATATTGAGTTTAAACTTTAAACTTGATAAAAAAAACTTTAATCAAATGGACATGTAGACTTTGCAATCATGCTCTTCATTTAAAATTTAACATACCAATTTGCGTAGCAGAAAATGATTGTTAAAAGTCATTACAATTAGTCTATAAAAAACTTATATAGATTCTTTTGATGAATTGTTCTAAGTAAGGGCGTTTAAAACAATTATTTTTTTCTTCCAATATATTATAGTCTACATTTTTCATGGGAGAGAGAGAGACATGTAGCGACAGTAACACTATTCATAGCTCGCCTAAATTCCTCCATTATAGAAGCTAAGGTTTCAACTGCTCTCCTTACTCTCTTTTAATACTTAGGTCAAAATCTCCATTGGGTCAAGGTTTTACTCGTCTTATCTCTAACTAACTTAATTTTTTTAATTAATAAGTTAATTAAACCAAAGTTCAAAGCTCAAGGTCCAAACTAATTACTCATATCCATATCTTATTTAATTAAATATGCAATTTTTTCTTATATTTTACTCCAACTCATATTTAAAATAACATCTACTACATAAAAAAGACATGAACGGTTTTAGCAAACAAATTACTTAACCTCTTATAAGCTACTCTAGAGACCAAGAGATAATCACACATGATTTTTGGTTCATATAGCTGACCCCAATCTTTTGGGATTACGACTTGATTGTTGTTGTAGAGACCAAGAGATAGCTCGATCACGACTACTAAAATGACTAAAATATCCTCACTAACAAATAGTTGCATTTAAATAATTTAAGTATATTTGTTTAGCAAATATATGTACTCCAATTGCCCTATGTTCATATAATTTAAAAAAAAAAATCATTATCCAATAATGATTGGGGATTAATAATAATATCATCATTGGCTGGCAAAACCATCCGCAGTTTAAAAACCGCCATTATTTGTTTATCTTCTACACTCTTTCTCTCTGTTCCACGGCCCAACCAACCCATTAGAAAACCTCTCTGTTCACTTTCCCTTCCCCCAAATCCCTGCGAAGAAAAAACAAGATCTACCTTTAATTCAATCCAATTTTGCTTTTGGATTGTTGCGAAGCGACAATAAAAGTGGAAAAATTCCGAGAAAGTCACCAACTTTTTATTTGATTTTGTCGATTTTTTCAGGACGCATTGAGGTAGGTAAGTAATTTATGCTTATTTCTATTGAATTTGTGAGAGGTTAGGGTTAGTGTTAGTGTTATATTTGGTAATTGTTATTTATTTTTATATTCAGACTTCAGTAGTATTTGCTAAGTAACTTTGTATTTTTTTATGTGAATTTTGTTCCTTTTTTGTTTATTATTTGACTTGAATGGATAATGAAACTGGAAGAAAAAAAACTGATTATGTTTTATTTTTCTTGCATTCTTAGAAAAATACCGTAATTCAATTGAATTTTTCAATGTTCAGTTGCTGCAAAGCAAAGCCAAAAAATCAATTGTAAAATTTAGTAGCTCGTTTCTAGGATTTTTCTGTAGGTTCTTGCCCTGCTTTAGCCCGTGCTTACCCTTTATATTGGTATTAACAAGCATGTTTTTAATTTGCTAGATTCTTCGGTAAATTATTGGTGGTCCAGAGAGCAGATGGGGCCGATATATTACATAATTGTAGCATTCCCTTGCACTATTGGAGCGATTGCATTGGCAATTTTACATATTTACAGGCATCTTTTAAATTACACGGAGCCTACTTATCAGAGATACATTGTTCGCATCATCTTTATGATTCCAGTGAGTAAACTAATCACATTTTCTTCTGTTGAGGATATTTTTCATCAGTTTCTTGTTAAAGACTTCATCAAAGCATTTTCTAGATTTTAGATTTACATGCAACTCTTTTGGGAAATTCATGAAATGATTCCAAGTTTCTTGTTGAGTATTCTGTTCTTTATTTCTTGTTTTGTTTCGGAGATCAAGGATATCTGTTGGTGGAGGCATTGGTGTGCTTTTTTACTTTTCCCTTTAGGGCCATATATTACATGTAGTTTTATCTTAATCCCTATAGTTGATCTTGGAAAGGTTTAAACTAAAGAAGATTGACCCAAAAGTATTTGCTGAAGCTGTTCAAGTCTTTTCACCATAGTTAAATCCTTTCCTACCGGGAGAGAATGATGCAGGAGAATTATTACATAATAGTTTTGTTACTTCTTATGTTTTTTTACGTAGTTTGTGTTTTGTTTTTATTGTTCCTGGTTTCCTTAACATTGAAGCTTTTTCCTGAACCATGAAGTAATCTCCAAAACTAGGTGTTTCTTGAGTTGCTTTTGTTTTCCTCTTAGTTACTACATCAAAATATCTACCTTTATGTTATGGCTCAGAATATAGTTAGCTGCTGGTTTCCAAAATATCTACCTGTACACTTCGTGAATCGTGATACAATTTGGCTATTCCAAAATGGTACAAACGCCTTGTACTATAATTCGTAGCTTTTATTTCCTTAGTGTCTGAATAACTGAGTAAACCTTAATAAATTAGTAAACATTATCTATCTTCTTATTTTGTACCTATGTAGTTCTCCAATTCTTGATAGTTGTACCTTTCACACTAGTTTCTCTTAATAACCCGAATTTGATAAGATGTTATTGTTCTTATTGTGCCTGTTGTTTAAATGTTTTCATGAATACCAAGATTTTCTTTGGCAGGTTTATGCATTAACGTCTTTCTTGTCCCTAGTCGTCAACAAGAAAGCTATTTATTTCAATTCCGTCAGAGAAATGTAAGTGCCGCACTTTATTTAAAATTTATGAACACTTTTATAAGATTTGAAGCTCCTTGTCAATGCCATGGTGATGTTGTTCTGTTTGATAGAAAGGGCTGTATTGCTTCCAAGTCTAGCTGTCTTGTAAACTTATGATCACGACTGTAGTCAGCATTTATACGGTGTTTTAAATAACAATATTCAAGTTTCATATGTATTCTCGGTTAATAATGGTTTGGTGTATCATTAGCCACTATTTATACGCTATTTTAAATAAGAATATTCAAGTTTCATATGTATTCTCGGGCAATAATGGTGTGGTGTGTCATTTCTATTCGCCTGGTTATATTTTCTTATTTGGTTTCTACAGTCTTAAATTGCTTTCTATTAATGTTATCATTTTGTGTTACCCTTATTATCTTGTTGATTAATTCATGCTTTGATCATATTGTAATTTTACATGTTAGAAGTTTTGTATACTTTATTTTTGTGATGCAAATCTGAGCATGTTAATTGTTCTTGGGGTACTGTTTCAGATATGAAGCTTGGGTCATATATAATTTCCTATCACTATGCCTGGCATGGGTAGGTGGCCCGGGGGCTGTTGTAATTAGTCTAAGTGGCCGAGTTCTGAAGCCAAATTGCTGCTTGATGACATGTTGCTTCCCCTCGATTCCATTAGATGGGTGAGTCACTTACAAATGAAAGTATTTCTTATTAAACAAATTGCATTTTTGGTACCATTTTTGTGTTTGAAAGCATGTTATAGAGATTTAAGAAATTGTTGGAGCTGATAGTACAACTTCTCCTGTCGATCAAGCCTGTTGTTCCACACTTTCTGGTTGTTAACATGGATGGGTTTTCTTCAGTTGGCTTGAGCTAATTCAGTTATATCTCTAGTTACTTTTTTCTAATTTTATACTTGTGTAACTTTACGCTCTTGCAAATCTCCTCATTTGTCATATTTTTCCTGTGGTTAGTGTTAATTGTTTTACTACATCTACACGAAGGATTTACAGCCCTTTTACGGAATATTGAAATAGTAGAACATATTAGAAGATACCAGTTAATGACGTAATGGCTTGAAAAAACTGCACTAGCTTGATTGTTGTTAACAATATTCTTGAAAGTTTTCAATAATAAGTGATAACATACATAATACTGTTGGGTTGCTGTGGGAATTGAATATTACTAGATGATACCTGATTATTAGCGAAGTATTTGGAATAATTGAGTCTTCTCCCATGCTGTTTCTAAGTAAGTTATTGAATAGTATGACTAGTTTGTGGTGTGCGTTGGGAGTTGCGTTCTCATTCTTTTAATGTTTTTTTCACAATTAGATACCGCACACAACTTTATTCTCAGTGAAACATCATTATTAGTGTTCATCCTATGCAGGCGCTTTATTAGAAGGTGCAAACAAGGGTGCTTACAGTTTGTCATCCTCAAGCCATTCTTAGTTGCAGTAACATTCATACTTTATGCAAAAGGAAAGTATGAGGACGGGAATTTTAATCCCAGGCAATCATATCTCTACCTCACCATTATCTACACAATTTCATACTCAGTGGCACTCTATGCTTTGGCCTTGTTTTATGTGGCATGCAGAGATTTGCTTCAGCCATTTAATCCAGTTCCAAAGTTTATCATAATAAAGTCTGTTGTGTTTCTTACTTACTGGCAGGTATGTGTTGGTCTTTGCGTTATCTTTTGAATTTATAGTTTATACATATTGATACTGCAAGTTTTCGAAGTTTTCCTGGTGTTTGTCTTGGCATAATCTTCCTGCATATATTAGAAAGTACTCATTCATTGGTGTGAGATGTCGTGGTTAGGCATCTAAGAGCCGTGGAAATCTAGTTTCCACGCTGTCGTGGTTTCTATGCTCACTACTAGCATCATGTTAGGCAATTATGCCATGTAAAATTTATTGTTTGCCATTTTTAATTTTGCTTTTAACTTGTGTATTCTCAGGGTGTTTTAGTTTTCCTTGCTGCAAAGTCCGGCTTCATAAAAGACACCGAGGAAGCTGCAGAATTTCAAAGTTTCATACTTTGTGTCGAGATGCTTATCGCAGCCCTTGGGCATTTGTATGCATTTCCCTACAAGGAATATGCTGGTGCAAATATTGTCGGTTCTCGTGGCTTTACAGCTAGCCTTGCACATGCTTTAAAATTAAACGACTTTTACCATGATACAGTCCACCAGGTGCTCTATTATTAACTCTTATTTTATGACCCTGATTTTCGTTAAATTATAAAAGTCTATTTATGCTAGTTATCCTTGATAAATTTGTCCGTACTTGCAGTTTGCGCCCACTTATCATGATTACGTACTCTACAACCATAATGAAGGTGAGGAGGGTGCGAGGAAGTATAGAGCGCGAACATTCGTCCCAACCGGTCCAGAGATGGATACCGTCAGGAAAAACAAACACATGTTTGGAAACAAGTTGGACGATATACAGCTATCCAGTCTCTCATCCTCAGGAAGTAGCACTCCCCAGAATCCTGCTCCTGTATCCGATACAACAAAATCAGAAGCGATGAACGCATCGTTGCTCATGGATGCATCTAGTACTCTTTCCGTGCCTTACGATCTGTCACTGATTGATATAGATATGTCTAGTTACCCTGAAAAAGTACCTGCAGCTAATGAATCCGCAAAAAGATAACATGTATCTCGCCTTTCAGCGCCTATACATGTTGGGTTTAGAATTGTAAATGTAGGTGCTCTATCTGCCTTTCTAGTGTCTATTAGTGACGGCTCGTAGTTATCATTCATTGTAGATATGAAATATTAACTGAGGCGCTTTCACACATTTGGGCTCATTACCTTGAAACAAGGATTGGGATTTGATTTTTGTTTTTTATTTTGAAAGAAGTTCTTTGTAACTTTTCTTGCTTAAAATACGTCATATTTCTCATGGCTTTTGTTGGCATCTTTTTTTGGTGGAAAACGGAGATTTTGTTGGTATCTTGTGTATATGTTAAACTTTACTGAGCAAGATATGTATTTTTATTTTTTTTTTATTTACAAAATATTCTTTTTAGTATAAAGACATTCATTAGCTCAAATTGTTATAGTACTGACTGCTGCAAACAGATCATTATATTCTCTCCAAAGCTTAAAACTATTTATTTTCACCATGTGCTCCACAGCACACTGATTACTCTGTGTCAGTATAATTCTAAAAATGCCAAGAAATAAGGCATAATTTATCCAAGAAAACACAATAATCCATCAATCATTAGGAGAAATTCTGATATTTTATCAATCTTTATTGTCTATTTTAATAATAATAGTAATAATAAAAGAATGGTCAAGAAAGCTAGTCTATGTACTAGGTTCGAGCAACTTGGATTGAGCAAAGAATATTTGCTTTCTGTATTTAACAAAATGGACAAACCAAAGGAATCAACATAATTTGTACACATTATTACTTAATGTAGCAAAAAATACTGTCCTGGATACCAAGATTACAAAGCCTAACAAATCATTAGGGTTACCTATGAGGCTTGTTTATGCTCACATTGCATAAAAAATGACCTTTACCTACACTCTTCCAAGAAAAGATGCAGTGAAATGCGACTTATAAGTATGAAAACACTCACAACTAACTAGCAATCAATGTGTCATAAAAGTGAGAAGGATTTCGCCTTTAAGGATTGAGTTGAGTTGAGTTGACGATTCTACCCCTCTGTGTTGGGCTTCAACCTCTTTTGTTATTGAAGTTGATACCTCTTTTGTGCGGCATGTTATGTTTGCAGCCCAAATTATTCATTAAGGATTTAGTTCATACTCACCGATAACCATGGACGTCTAGATTCATATTTTTATATACTCGGCACTTCTTACACATATCCCATGTGAGATAGAGATCATATGCAGATTTTGAGATCAGATTCTGCCAATCAACAGGTTTTTGTTAAAATAAATCTATTGCCTAACTGGACTTATTAGCTATTATTTTTACTAAAAATTGGACAAATTAACTGATTAGTCCAAAGCTTGACCGGCTTTTAGCCCATTATACCAATGTTTACCCACTAATCTCTGAACAAATTAAATGAAATTAGAAGATCTATGTCTTATTACATTAACCATAACCACATAATCATAAACAAATCATTGCTTTCATGTTTTTTGTAATGAAACTACAATCATTGCACATGACTTCAATATTCCTTTATCTGTTACAAGCCTTATTTTTTTGGGTCCGGCTCCTATGCGGAACAGGGATTATTTTGCACGTGCGGAACAATCCCAGCCGTCGGATGGATTTTTGAACGGTCCAAATCTGGAGAGAGAAAAGTTGCGGCTGGACTTAAAATATTAAAAAAAATAATTTCTCTCCAGATTTGGACCGTTAAAAAATCTCATCCGACGGCTGGTAGCTTGTCCCGCATAGGAGCCGGGGGCGTATTTTTTTCTCAGACTCCAAAAAAGTGGGTCAAATGGAATAGATATAGGTAACTAACTATAAGCTGCTAAGTTTTTGGTAAGGACAAAGTGCTAGCCATGTGTTGAAGAAAAGAAGTGCATTTCCTATCTTTAAAATGACTAACCAACTCAGTAAATATATACTTTACTTTGAATAAATACAAGGAGAATAAAAATAATTGATAAAATGGTAAAATTAGTCCTTTAATTATTTTTAGAATCCGAACTCAGTCTCATGACTATTTGTTTATTATTTTTAGTCTCGTAATTATTTTTTGTCTGAAATTTTTGGTCATAGCCACCACAAAACATGTGTAATCCAGCAAGGACCACAAACAAGGTGGATATTTAGTAATTTTCTTTTACTTTTACTCTTACTTTTTTATTTCCCCTAAAATAACAAAATCCATAATTCCCAATTTCACCAAATCTCATCTTCTTCTTCTCCTCCTCCTCTTTGAAACCCAAACGTCTTAAACTGCATTCGAGAAATGCAAACCTGAAAAAGATTCACTTCATAAATTTTTCTAATTTGTTTGGCATGTAAATTTAACAACAATTAGCAATATTTTATTCTCTTTTCTTTTAGAAAATCATATGGTTAATCTTGGAATTGCACATAACAAATTAGGGACAAATGTGTCAATTTAAGGGCTATTTAACATCAATTAACTTGTTTTACCATTGACTTAACGTCAATGGACTAAAAATGTTCAATTTATAACATCATGGACTAAAGTACTACTACCTCTAACCTAAGAGGACTAAACTGCAATTAACACCTAAATCCAATGAATTTTCTTACAAGTATAGTGCTAACCATGTGTTGGAGGAATCAAACATAGTCAAAATTTAGCCATTTCTTCTAATAGTTATATTCTTGCAGTTGTATTCAGAAGCAGATTCTCCATTTGCTTTATTATGCACCCTTTTCCACTATATATACACACACACACCATGTATTCACTTCAAAAGCAGCTGAATCAATTGAGTTTTCTTGGTTCTTAGTTGATCTAAATCTCATTGAATAAGAGTCTTGAAATGATGGCAAGGGGACATTGGACAAAGGGATCATATGAGAATTTGTCGAGGCCACCACGACGATGCTGGTTAAAGAAAGTGAATGGCAGGTTCAAAGGTCTCAGACTATCGCGATCTAGGAAGTTGAATTGGAAGCCATTTTCACTAGTGATATTGCCAAGAAAGATCGCGGCAATGTATGATGAAATAGTTCGAAGATTGAAGAATATTGATGAAATAATATGTCCTGCTATTGTATTTACTTGCCATTGGGGACTTCCTGTACTTTCTCATTCCAATGTAACAATTCTTTAATTTCTATTGAATTTCTGTCTAATTCATTGCAAAATTTGGCTATAATTATTTTGTCAGAATCTTATGAAACCTTGATGAAATCTCAACTGCCAAGACCGCGAAAAGGGACATCTACAAGAATTGCTGTTGCACAAAAAAAAAAAAAAAAAACTATTGAACCAAAATCTATGATTTGAAACATCTACAAGAAAAGATTGATTCACTTGGAAAAATAACAAATTTTTTTTTTTTGATCAGTAATGAGAAAGTGCATTAAGGCCACCTTTAGAAGCAAGACCAGTCATGAAAAGAACATAAGATTCTTTAAGATTAAAGTGAGGGATCATCAAAAGTCTTCTAAACTTAACTTTGAGATGAATCTTTTTCTTCCCTTTCATGGATGAAACGAATCCATGTTTCTTCGAAAGAATCCCATTTTCTTGATCAGTATTTATCTCAGCTGGCTCTTCTATGATTGTTGAAAGCTTCATCTTTAGTATTTCTTCAATGTCCATTCTTGATTCTGTTCTCAAGCTTTTCCTTCTTGTACATGATGATGCTACTATCCACCACATCTTCCTTGACCCTCTCCTCATTACTTACTACTACTTATCAAATATTGATGGGTTTATTTATATATATACACAATCCTTAAGGACTAGGAAGCCTTCATATATAGGTTTGTTTAATCATGAGAAAAAAGAGGGAGAAGTTAGGAAGGTGACCATGATTTACATTGGTTGAAAAGGTAGCTTAAGGTCGATGAGGCATTGTTCAAGTGGTAAGAGTCGAGACCTTCTAAAAAAATGTTGAAAGTTTGACTTCTATTTAATGCAGTGAAGCGACAATATTTATATATATATATATATATATATATATATAATTTGTCAGGTGATCAACTAAAAATTGCCTCAAGTGTCATTCAAATCCTGACCAGTCAGACTAATAAAGAAAAGGTAGCTTGAGAGGGGGTCAGAGGGGAAGCTAGGGACTGATTCAAAACCAAAAGCTATTGCTTTTGAGCTTTACAACTTGGTATGATCATGACAATCTTTTGTTTAACAAATTAACAAGGAAGGCTTACCTAAAACCAAACCTATTCTAAACATTCATATAATAGACATCATCATGCATAAGATAAGGTAGAGGTTTTCTCAAGGCAAAAGTATTTAATATTTTATAGAGCTTTCAAGTAACAACCACAGATTATCTAATAAAAAAAAAAGTCTAATTCCTATAATTATTAGGGACGAAAATCATAAGCGTCCTAATATACAAGTTAGAACTGTCACACCCCGTAACAGGAAGGGTGACATGACAGTTTCTCATTGACTAATCAAGTATTAATAAATGCCTTAAATCATACGTTTAACATAAATGACACAAAGAAAAAAATATAAACGTAACGGTAACATACATATTACTCAATTTGGGGAAGCTAGCTATTGGATAATTAATTGCAAGAGGCAGAGAGCTCTCTCCTATGAAGTCCAGGGTATTAGGTATCAGTCTAACATAGAATAACCAAACCGGGGAAGACATAAGAATAGGAGTATATTTTATGTATTTGCTTTACTTTTAAAATACGTAACACCCTTTAAATTTATATTCGTGATCATTTATCTTTATTTCGAGTCTCATTCTTTGCTTTATTGGTAGATGATTGTTACATATTTTAATTTTTTATAGGATTATACTATTTTTTTTAAAATAGATTAATATTTAACAGCTTATTGAATTAAATGAAAGGCCTCTTTCTGGTTTGTTTTCTCGGTCCCAATTTTAAAAGGCCTGGGCCCTTGCTTCTGTGTTCACTTTTTATTTCTTTAAACAAATATAAGTGTATTTTGATTTTGATTTTTTTTTGAGAATTTCTATTTCTTATTGGTAAGATCTGATATTCAATCAGTATCTATGTCGGTTTTACGGTTCATAACTGATTCAACCTGCTCATACGACCGAACTCACTTCGGGGTAGAGCTCCCCAAAGAACTTATATTTCGAAAATTATTTGTAAGAGGGTATGCGAGATTTGGAAGAAGTGGTGCATTAATGTATGTTATCCCCTATTTAACTCGTAAGTAGGGTTTGACTCATGTAACTCTTATACGATACTCACATCTAAAATAATCTTGAGAGTTGGAATTTCTCTAAAGAATTTAAATCTACGCTCGTGAATATAATATTGACAATCCGCAATCAACTGTTACAAAGCTCTAAACTAAATATTTTAAAATTTTAAATTTACTTTATAGTTGGATATTGTTTTCAAGCCGCAAATCCAAAACTACAAATTGCTAAAAAAAAGCCCAAAACAACCACCACAAAGTTCCTAATCGAGGTGGAACTTTGTAATACCAAAGAAACCTCTCGTCCTCCCCCTCCCCTTATCTCTTCTCTTCTTCCTCAGTTTCCACTATCTTCCTCAACAATGGCTTGTTCTTCCTCAATTATTGGAGTTTCCTCCATACCCAACCCTTCTTCTCTAGTTGACCTTTCCAAAAGACCCCCAAATAATACTTCTTCTTTTTCAACTCTTCCTTTTTCAGAAAAATCCCATTTTAATGGCCTTAAAGCAGCTACTTGTTGTTTGTTGAGGTTTAGACAAAGTGCTTCTTGTATTGGAAATTCCTTTGTTACTTCTGCTGTTGTAACTCCTAATTCTGTTCTTAGTGATGAGGCTTTGAAGGAGTTTGGTAGTGACTTTGATTCTTTGGATGATGATGATGATATTGTTAGTGAAACTGAATATGAAGAAGAGGAAGAAATTCAAAGTGTTGTGAATAAGAATGAACTTTCTGTTTCTAAACTGGGTTTGCCTCAGAAGCTTGTTCAAACTCTTGAGAGTAGAGGGATTACTGAGCTTTTCCCTATTCAAGTATGTCTTTTTCTTTTTTTTGTATTTTATTACTTCTATTTTGTTTTTCGTTTGTGGGTTTTTTTTTCCTTTGCTAAATGGATATTTTGGTAGAATATTATTATGAATTTTCATATGTTGATTTTGAAAGGGTGGAAAATGAACTAGAGAAATGGGGTATAGGGCTATAGCAGTGGGGGAAGGGGAGAAGGAAAAGAAATTCTGATAAGTTGGATTGAAGTGTTTTGAGTTCCTTTAATGATTCTTGACTAGCATATTATAATGGTGTTGAATTATGGTTTAAGCTAAGCTGGTAGTGAAAAACTTGGATTTGGAAAGGGTATTTTATTTCGATTTCTAAGTTCGCCATCTGTTGTTTTTTGGTATTGAATTTTCAGGTCGGTTGCTAGTTTGATGTTATTGATAAATTTTATTTGCATTATTGTAAAAAATTAAACTATTTTATACTGAGCAGCTTTGGTAGTTTGCCTGCGGAAGGTGTTCACGTAATAAGTTGGATAGGAAGATGGCTTATTGAGTCTCTCTTTTTGTACTTACGTAATGTAATGTACATCAATTTTACACTGTAAAACTAATATTTTGGTTTGTCATGTAGAGAGCTGTTTTGACACCAGCACTGGAGGGTCGAGATATAATTGCTCGTGCAAAGACTGGAACAGGGAAAACATTAGCTTTTGGCATTCCAATTATTAAGAAAGTTACAGAAGATGAAGAACAGCGAGGTCCTAGAAGGTATATACATATTATGTTATCATGCTCTGAATATTTGGTACTTTAATTATTTGAAGAAATGATGGATTCTTATTGTTTGTTCATTTAAAAGGCGGGCAGGAAGGCTTCCCAGAGTATTGGTCCTTGCACCTACTAGGGAGTTAGCCAAGCAAGTAGAGAAGGAAATCAAGGAGTCTGCGCCATATCTTAGTACAGTTTCTGTCTATGGAGGAGTCTCCTATATTACTCAACAAAATGCCCTTACTAGAGGGGTTGATGTAGTGGTTGGAACTCCCGGTAGAATTATTGATCTTATCAATGGTAACAGTTTGAAACTAGGTGAAGTTCAATATTTGGTTCTTGACGAGGCCGATCAAATGCTTGCGGTTGGATTTGAGGAAGATGTGGAAACAATTCTACAGAATCTTCCACAAGAGAGGCAAAGCATGCTCTTTTCAGCAACCATGCCTGGTTGGGTGAAAAAACTAGCAAGAAAGTATTTGAACAGCCCCTTGACCATTGATTTGGTATGTGACCTCAATTTCATTTATGGTAATTTTTATTTCATTTTTGGTGTCACTTGAATAATGACATTAACGACCATCTGCTTAAAAATACATGCCAACTGCGAGTGCATTCTTCTACCAGTCTTATTTTCCTTTATTAACTAACTATATAGTCTCTACTATCCTTTTTTGAACTAAGGTTGTGTTCATGTATAATTATTCTTTCTAAATTCATGTAGAATCTCTCCACACTCTCTTTCCTCGTTTAAGCTCCACTTCCTTCAGAGGCTTACAGATAGATGTGCTAAGATATATTTAAATAAATTTTGTTGCTTTTCTGATCATTTTCCTGTGTAGGTTGGTGATGAGGAAGAAAAACTAGCCGAAGGGATAAAGTTGTACGCTATAGCAACCACTGGGACTTCTAAGCGGACAATACTTAGTGATCTTATAACTGTATGAATTAACACTTCTTGAATTGGTTTTCCAATATATCAGCTAATCCTGAATTCGATATTTAACTTGTATTCCAAAAAGACTTCTGTGCTGAAGCTTTTATGATCTGCAGGTATATGCAAAGGGTGGAAAAACCATTGTGTTTACACGGACAAAAAGGGATGCTGATGAAGTTTCCCTGGCACTATCAAATAGCATAGCTTCAGAGGCACTGCATGGTGATATTTCTCAGCACCAGAGGGAAAGAACGTTGAATGGTTTTAGGCAGGGAAAATTCACTGTCCTTGTGGCTACTGATGTTGCTGCTCGTGGGCTTGATATCCCCAATGTTGATTTAGTAAGTTGCTTCCTGCTTCTTTTAATCTCTCCATCATCATATGGCGCTAGATAATATATCGATATGCATCATCTATGTCTCGTACAAGATTTTGTAATTACTATCTCATGTCAACTTATATCCCTAGATCAGTACAAGAAACTTACTAAAACCTCGGTTTCTATTGGCATAGAGGAGGGTGTAGTTAAAGGCTAACCACATCATCAAGTGAAATAGATAAGCTTTAGTTCAAATCTTAACAGATTATTCAAGCTTCAACATTAAGAGACAGTTTAATTTTTTCTACTTTCACATATATATTTGTTTTTAAAAAAAAATTATTGGATAATTTTTTTGTGGGGTTGGGTGCTGGAGGAAGTGTTATTTAGAACCTCTGATCCTTTACACAAATATATTTCTTAGAGCAGAGAAGTACATACATGTGAGCAAGATCTGAAATCATAGTGTTCTTACATTCTATAAAGAGAGAGGTCAGTAATGGGGAATTGTATGTTTTAACGGGAATATATGTGCCGTTAAGGTTCAATAGATATGTTGATGAAGATATTGAATTCTTGAGTATTGATAGTATGTATATGCTGGCCAATTTTTATGGGCCATTATCATCCTCTTTTGATTCAATATATCGTGGAAAATTGTCCACATTTAATACTTTTGGTAAGCTCATAAAAGTGCTTATCAGCTATATTGGATTGTTGTTTATCCATTGAAGATATGATGTGCGAATTTAGTTTCTTACCGTTAGAATTTCTTCTCCTCTCAGATTATCCATTATGAATTGCCAAATGATCCAGAGACATTCGTGCATCGGTCTGGCCGGACAGGGCGTGCAGGAAAAGAAGGCACAGCCATTCTTATGTTTATGGGCAGCCAGAGGCGAACAATCAAATCACTTGAGCGTGATGTGGGGTGCAGATTTGATTTTATTAGCCCCCCATCTGTTGAGGAGGTTTTGGGGTCATCAGCTGAGCACGTGGTTGCTACCCTAGGTGGAGTTCATCCCGAATCCGTAAAGTATTTCACTCCAAGTGCACAAAAAATGATTGACGAACAAGGAGTAGATGCTCTTGCTGCAGCCCTAGCTCACTTGAGTGGTTTTTCACAGCCTCCATCATCTCGTTCTCTTCTTACTCATGAGCAGGTATGACAATGAATCTCGGATTTACAACTTTTCGCCATTTCTCAATTTCAATTTAACCATATTGCACTGTGCTTAAGGGAATCTCTCGGTATTTTCACATGATATTCCTTGCATTTCAGGGATTAGTCACATTGCAGCTGATACTTGATTCTGCTCATTCTCGAGGATTTTTGTCTGCTAGATCTGTTACTGGATTTCTCTCTGATGTTTATTCAGCAGCTGCTGATGAAGTTGGAAAGATTCATATAATTGCTGATGAAAGGGTTTGTAGTTCAGAGTTTTACTTGACATTTTCTAGTCCTTTTCTTCGGTATGGGTGATTATTGTTCTGAAACACATTTCTATGTGCTAAATAATATCAGGTTCAAGGAGCAGTTTTTGATCTTCCAGAAGAGATTGCAAAGGAACTATTGAATAAACAGATACCTCCTGGAAACACAATTTCCAAGATTTCCAAGGTTGGTTCCACAATATCCTATTACTGTTTCTCTAATTTAGCACCTTCTGTATTGCTGGTCCTTTTTTTTCCGTTTTTGGGCAAAGTATCAGGAAAATCCATTACTCGTAGGATTTCATATTTGCTAATTGTGCTGCTATGCTATGCAGTTACCTGCTTTGCAAGATGATGGTCCCGCAAGTGATAACTATGGTAGGTTTTCGAACAGAGAGAGGAGTCACCGAGGAGGTTTTAGGGAGCAAAGGGGTGGAAGATCCTCCCGCAGTAGTTGGTCCAGCAATCGGTTCTCAGATGACAATAACGATGACTTTAGACGTGGTGGTCGGGGTAGCAGCAGAAGTGATAAAAGTGATTGGCTAATTAATGATAGACGATCATCTAGCGGATCATCTTCTTTTGGAAATAGATCATCTTCTTTTGGGGATAGATCACCTTCTTTTGGGAATAGATCACCTTCTTTTGGGAACAGAGACAGGTTTGTTTCCGCTTGTTTGCATATATAATCCCTCCGAGGGATTGAAAATAACAGCGTCTTCTCTTCTTCGTGATAAGTAGGCTATGTTAGATATATCTGTTTTTTTTCTCCATACGGTAAGATACATATCGCTTGATTTGTTTCCTTTCTACACGTTAACAGAAGCTTTGGCGGTGCATGCTTCACCTGTGGTAAGAGTGGCCATCGTGCATCGGAATGCCCTGACAAGAAAGGCTATTAGTCAAAACACCATGAAGTTTCATCATTCACCCTGCTTAGGTGTTCCAAGTCAATGGAGTTCGTTCCTGCTGCGCCAATTACCTTTGGAAGGCCCCATTATTCTTTCTCGTGAATGCTGTTCTTCAAGCAAATGGTGGAGAAAATATGTTTGGATAAAATGCAGACAATAGCTACCTAAAGCGTCCCTCGCTCCATTGACATCTCTGTTATTCAACCTTCAAGTTGACCAATTAATGTATACTGTTCTGTCATGGCAATCGTTTTCTTCGAGATCTCGATTCAATTTTTGTGACCAAGTTAATGATCACTATGTAATAGTAGCAGAAAATTTTGTCATCAGGTGGAAATGTGTTTGTAGGATCTTTAGTTGAGCTTGGTCTTCTGAATGTTGGTCCTGGATACAATTTGGAGCTTGATTATTCTTTCCCAACTTTTCTTAGGTACTTGAGAGCATTGTTTGATTGTTTAGGGAAGGAATACTTAATATTATTAGCATTTTGGTTTCCCCTTTGTATGGTATTAACCCATCGCATGAAAATTCCACCCCAAAACACCCAGAAGAATCGGTTTCTACTTTGAGAATCCTGCGAAGTTTCTGGTCTCTCTCGTACTGTTTCATCTACTGCCAGACACTTGGGGACGAGTTCTATCAGTTAAAACTATACTACTACAAAAACTCTTTGATAATGCTAAATTAATCAAGATTGAAGAGAATTTTTACTTTCGAGCCAAAGCATGGCATTGTAATCAAAAGCTACTTCCAACTAGAAATAATGTTTTCACCCAAGTGACATGTCTATTAGTTACTATTAACTATTCTACTAAGCACAAGCTCTACAAATCATTGCCAGTTGCTACATCCAAAAATTTTCAATTAGCCTCATAAAATGAACTCTTTTTTAACTAAGCAAAACAACATTTGACTGCCGCTATAAATTCTAACAAGCTGCTCCCAAGAACTCGGAGTTTGGAATAAAAGTTGATTTGCAGGGACATATGCCTAAGCATCTGGAGTACCGATGTCAGAAGTATCCGTCACGTTAGAAGAACTCAGATGTTTGCTTGTACCAGGCATGTAAGAGTATCCAACAAAAGAGATTCCAACGGCAACAGAAAGACCTATGCAACTCCAAAACCACCTTCTCTGGGTCTTTCTTCTCCGCCGCTGTTTCCGTGCAACATCTGCAGTATAGTAGACCAAAATTTTATCAACATGAGAAATAATGACCGGTCGCGATATGTAAATGCTATTCGTTTGACACAAATTATGCTGAAAGAAACACAATGAGTAATTGAGACACGTGTAGTCTGCTATGAAATTTTAGTCCAATACAGAGCGATAACAAAGAAGGATTGAGATCACCAATTTTGCGATACTAAGATACAAATTCCGCATCTTCCATTGTGTGTGTGTGTGTGAAGAAAACCAAAAAAGTTAGAGAATTAGAAGAAACCAACAAGTGGAGCATACCAAAAATTTCTAGATTTCTTTGGGACATTTCATGATTCATGGTTTCATAGTATTGAAGGCGGTCACGCAACCGAGATATCTCCTGATCTTTAGATTCGAGGATTAATTCTGCAGCCAGCTCTGCTTCAGCACGTGCTTGACCTTTTCCAATAGCCTCAACAACAAACCTTGTGACAACAACTTCCTGAGAAAGCTCCTCTACTGAAGCACTATCATACAGCATACTTCCACCGGCCTCCAGGCATCTAGGAAATGTCAATCCAGCTTCGGATAAAAGATTGTGCAACCTCTGCCAATGACTCTGCATTAAACCAAGAGACTCCTCTGCAGTCTTACGCCTTTCAATCTCCTCAAGGAGACTCACTCTTAAAGCATGCAACTCAGATTCCACACTTCGACCATATGAATGTGCACTTACAACAGAGTTGTCAGAGGAAAAATCTGTAGAAAACATAATAAAAACAAAGAAAACTCAGAGCCGCAGATAGAATTTAGAAGCATAGTCCACACATCACATCATAGCAATCACAAGCTGAATCCCAGCATGCTTCTTTTCAGTGCCTATGCTTCTTTAACTATAATTAGCAGTTCATCTTATTCTTTGTTCAAGATACAAGTAGAAAGACATTCACTTATACAAGGACGGACTGTAGCAAAGGCATTGATGGACAGAGAATTTCAATAAATGGTAGTGTAATTCTAAACTAGTAAAAGCTCTGAGCATAAGTCTACGCATACTCACTTTCCTATTTATTGAATCATTTTTCTCTTATAACAGAGGATTCCCTTTGTCATCGTTGTATTTGCAATTCGAAAAGAATGCAAACTCACAGAAAACATGCTACACATTTACTAGACAAAATTCACCATGTGAATGTAACTGGATTTGCTTGATAAATAAAATTCTGCTTTTGATTCCAAAAAATATATACACTACTAAAAAGTCAAAACTATTCAATTTACCTTCAACAGCATCGAAAAATTCCCCCTGAGCAGACATAAAACTCCGGCAATCGAATTGCCTCATTTCATTTACACTCCCAACGCTTGCAGATTCACACATTGAATCCAAAAATCCATGCTCTTCTTCCTCATCCACATCAGGAATAATTTCTCCATCCTCGAACAAATTACCATTACCCCCAAAATTCTCTTCCACCACCTCCTCCTTAACCTCATCGTCTAACCTAATTTCCTTATCATCCTGCTGTTCCTCAAATCCATTATTATTACTCCTCCGGTTCACAATCGTCCGAGCTCCGCCTCCACGGCGCTTGTGATTAACCACATAAGGAGACGGCGAAAGCGGCTCGGACAAATTATCCGGTATCGGAGCTGGTTCTGGAGTCGTATACAACGCTGGAGAAATATATATATGCCTCGGAGCAGAAGGAACGTCATCGTCCTGAGTAATCGAATTATCTGTCGACGGATTCAAATTGAAAGGCTTCTGGTACGAACCTCGAACTCGAGGTTCGAGTAAGTTCTCGAGAGCAATAGCTGTAAAAGTTGGCATGGTTTGTGAAGGAGAATGAGAAAATGAACGAGTGAGAGGAAGCTAGGTTTTGGCGGCCATTAGAGGAGGGGAGAAGTGTGGGGAAGAAGAAAGGGCAAGGAGACAAATGTCAAAATAAAACGTGGGTATAAAGTTAGGTTTGACGTTGAATTCTCAGATTTGAATGAAACATCCTAAGATTTTGGAAAATTTCCAAGCTGGACCGACCCACCCCCGAGTCTTTCATTATTGCCCGTCACACGGTTGGACTTTGTCGATCAATTTTTCGTCTTGTTTTAATTTCTCAGTTTTGGCGTCTGTTTAAAATATATTGTTCTCAATTAAAAATGTTTGTCAATTACGTTAACCTGATTTGACTATAGGATTCTACATCAAGATAATTTTTCCGAATAATTTAATTTGCGGAGGGGTTTTATTTTCTCTTGCGTACAGATGTGGTGTAAATCTCAAAACAGCAGAATTCTATACTAGACAAAACAGAAGAAAAATTAATTAATACAAAATTTAACAAAACCATTTCAGACCTATTTCCACAGAGAGCAGGATACTACTAACATCTAAACCTCAAGTTCTAATGTACAAAGTACAATCCCCAGTTGCACCAAATCCTACTTGCCGGCCTACGCCCGAGTAATTCCATAATCATAGTGCTGAAGGCTTCCTTGTTTAATTGCAGACCAGATAAGTGAAAAATGAACTACCCATAGGGGACGGACATGAGAAGAATATTGTATACATGCAATAGTGTAAGGGGGGTCGATTAAAGCTTTTCAAGAAAAATCGATCATTAGAGGCTCTGCGTTAACTACTGAAACCTGATTATTTGGTGCCTGCGGAGTAGTTGTCTCCGCTGAGGGTGGACTGGTCTTAGGTGGTGAAGGTGCACTTTCCTCTGCTGCCGGTGTACCCTCAGCGCCTCCTGCTGTAGACGAAACAGGGTTCTGCTTATCGTCAGTTTTCTCAACTGATTCTGCATTAGCCGGATTATTTGTTTCCGGGGAAACAGAAAGAATCCGTTTCTGATGGCACAGCCAAACTTGACTCTGTAGTTGGAGAACTGGACTCCGGCTTAGGTTCACTACCTGAATTTGATGCATCTGGGGCTGCAACTTCTGAACTGGGCGGCGCGCCACCTTCTGGTGTAGGTTGAGCAACAGATTCTGCTGGAGCTGGTGCATTTTGGGCAGTGCTATTAGGTCCTTCTAAAAGCAACTGTTTCCCCATTTGCTGCTTTGAACCTTGTAAAGCTGGAGGGGGTTTACCCTGGCCAGGATTGGGACCGTATAAAGATGCCATTCCTGGAGGCAGAATTTCAATCGGTGGCTTCTTTGCGGCATCAGCAAGACTTGTCAGCTTGGGTCCCTCAAGGGAAGCCAGAAAAGCAGAAGCAGCATCGGTTTTTGTGGAAGGAGCATCTTCCATCTCCTTCTGCAACACTTTTGTTCCATTCTTGAACCAAACTCCTCGAAGTAGGTCTTCCGTGAGCCTGAAAATAGTTATGATGATCAGCCAACTAATATACTTGATTCATAATTAGGCGGAAGCTTACAAGTTAGCAACGTTCTACCTGAGCATGAAGAACGGCTTCAGCAAGCATTCCGGTTTCTTTCCATGCTTTCTCCATAAGTGCATTATCTCCCAAAAGTGCAGCTGCAAATGCTGCTTCTCGCCCAGCGCCAACTGATACCAAGTTGTTCACCAAATTCTGTAAAGAAGCTTTGATAGCATCACCATGGGAAAAAAGAAAGTCTTATCCTAGATGCTTAACGCCAAATGACTCAAGTTTATGTAGTCGTACTTATTTTTAAGCATGAATCCAAAAACAACTGGTTTTTTTTTACACATTTAAGTGGAATAAAATAAAAGAGGGGAATAACAAAACAAGTGCATTATTGGGATTTACTTTTTCATTTTTAGTTATACGCAAATGAAAAACCAATATCATGCAACAAAATCAGATGGAAACATCGTAAACATACACTGAGCCGTGTCAACTCCCCATGATTTGCAAGCCGTAAAGCAAGACCTCTCAGTTCATGACCTTGTAAAGCTCCCTTCATAGAACCAGCTGCAGCTAACCTCTTAAGAGCTTCACGAGCAATATCAGCTTGTGCAGTAGCATCTGCAGCGTCAACTAGCTCCAAAAATTCCTTGGCAAATTTGACTATTCCTTGAACAGCTTCAACTACATTTTCCCTTTTTGGAAGTCAAATTCATGAGATCATTCAAGTCCAAACCCAGAGTTTCTTGCCCTAAATCCCTGCTGTTGCTCATTGTCAGAAGACAATGGAGAGCTCTTTTGACATCATTGCTTTGCATGGCCAGATCAAATTCTAACCTCTTGGATATTCCAGGCAAATGAAGCGCTTCTGTAGCATAACCCATTCCAAGCATAAATTGAGCTAAATCATCGTGATGTTCCCTTCCTAGCCTACTGGCCCATTTTACTGCACTAACTGCATCTCCATAGGCTGCAAGACATCGGCAACGAATACCAGGATGACCAAGAGATATTGCATGAGCGCACATATATCTATCTATCAACCACAGAACGCCATCTCTGACACCCACCACAACAAGAGGACCAACTGGTCGTTTTTGCTCGGCTGGAAATCGAGTAACAGCTACAGCAACTCCACCACCCCCAACAGCAACCTCATTTACTTTCCTTTCTTCCATAAGTGTTGCTGCATCGTCAGTATCGACTCTAGATTGCTTAGGCAAGCTTAAAAATGGAGGCACGGAGGGAGCATGTTGAAAAGAAGCTAACCGCACAACTTGGAGCATTGGTGGTCTCAATGCTATCCTCTCTTGTGCGGCAGTTTGCTGACTATCAACTGCAATCAAAGCTAATTCCCCGTGTTCTGCAATAGCTCTGGCTTGTGCCTCTTTAAGTCGCATTTCTTCTTTTCTTCGCTTGGTTTCTATATCTACAGGTGCAACACCGGCATCCACAAAAACACACTCTATGGTAGTTGGCGTGGCAACAAATAATTGCCTGCGTTGCCAAACTCCCCCAGTAGCATTAGGAATTGCCACATCTCCCAGATATCGGTATTGAGGACGCAAAGAAGATATTACAATATAATGCTGATAGGCAAAAGCACAATATTCAACTGTCTGATCCCATGCTGTCCATTCTGGTTGAGGAAGAAGATCACCCACTGGCTGGAATGTCTCCCAGCTGTATAGCTGAAAATTCAATGGTGCTGCTTCAGCTGAAGATCTTCGAGGTGCAAAACCATCATCTGCTGTGCTGAAAGAAGACAACGCACTATTTCCGAAACCTGACATGGGCATTGATTGAATTGTTGAAATAGCAGTTACAGCACCAGCACTTATTCGTCGTGATGTTCGATACGCAACACCAAGTAGGGCACCCCCATGCAATCCAACAACTGGTTCACTACGATTACCCACTGACCTCATTAATATATTCGATGTTCCGTCATCAAGAACTATACGAGCTTGAACACTGGCAGATGAAGCAGCCGAAGCAGCTGCAGCTGCTGCTTGTGCAGCGGCAGCAGCAGCTTCCTTTGCCTTCCGTGATGAGCCTTTAGGTATTATAGGCATTCTAGGAGCTGAAGCAGATTCCAGCATAGCAAACCTGTCTCGACAGGTATCCCAAGCTAAAAGCCTAGCACTGCCCGAGTCAACAATTGTCCAATCACTGACCTTAAAGACTGAGAAGTAGGGAATGTCTGGCCAGACAACAGCTACATACCTGCAACCAACATGGGTGTAAATTGCAAAAACAGTTGAATAACGGAATTGGATAGATGGAGCGGGGTATAAATACAAAGAAAATGATAGCAAAAGAGGAAAAAATCAAATAAGAACCCTTACCACTCTTATTGCAGCAATATCTAATTATACAGTTAGCACTGACAACAATATTTTAATTTGCATAATTAAAACAAACAGCATCAGATGAGACATACTTCCCAGAACTGCTCACAGAAAGAACAGAGTAGGAGTCATGTGGGACAGGGGTACTAATATGTTTCTTCACTTGCTTAACATGAAGTTGTTCAGGAGCATCTCCCCTGATCCTTCCCACGTCACTCAATGATCCATTGCTCCCAAGTGCCGGATTTGCTACATTAGACAACTGAAATTGTAGCAACTTCAATTCCCTCTCAATTACATACACAGCCGCATGTTCTCTGCTTCCTGGTGGTGTTGGCAGTGGAGCTACGGGTGGAAGAGATCTAGCATCAAATTCGCAGACAATGATACCAAGGTTGGTACCAGTAGCAACAAGGTGTGGCTGTAAAGGATGTGCTACCATAGAATACACCTATGCGAACATTTTAGAAAGCAAAGAGGATAAAGTCAGAGAGATCAGAGAAAACTTTAATGAACAGCTATGAGAAACACTTTCATAATTACACCAGAGCTCCTCCGTGTTGTATCTCAGCGCAGAAGAGAACAGAATCCACCAAATAAATAAATAAATAAAGTAAAATCATGCAATGAATCAAAGATTAGGTACATACCCTTAGCTTTTTGTGAGCTGCAAGTATCTGTGGGGGTACTAATGATGAAAGTTCACACAATGGCCTTGTAAGGGCTGAGTAAGTTGGATGCTCAATAGCCCTGACAAAGGTTTTGAAAGAATTGACATAACTTCAGCTACGAGGAGGAAAATGCAAATATACTTTACATGGACAGTGGTCCCGTATTGAGGTCTAGCAAAGACTGACAGAAAATATGCACACCAGATATGAGAATCTTTAACACATGTCAAGATATCAAGGTTGGGAGCTCGAGGGTGGCACCAAGAAGCTACACTGTGGCAAGCCAATTTCGACACAGGTTTTATTCGGCGCAATTCCTGGAAGGAGTAAATTGGCGAGATGAGGGTAAGCTACAGTCTAAATTTTCTAGAATGTAACAGAAATAAGGAATCCGATACATAACCTTAAATGAAATAGTGTCCCAGATGGCTAAAGTTTTATCTGCACCAATTGTGATGAGTTGGGGTGCACCACCAATCACTCTAGAAAGCTCAACAGCAACAATCCCACCTTCATGTGCCTTCACAAAAACCAAAAGCCAAAATGTCTCGAGCATTACTACCAAATTAAATAGAAAATCTGAAAGAACTGCCGAGCATTGCAAACTTCAGTACTAATTAATCATGGAAAACAAAATATGCACCTCTTTGCCATATAAGAGATGATGAAATTCAAGAACAAACCATGACGAAAGGGTAACAATTTTGCAGCATTTAATCTCCATTAAGCACATCAAACTTAAATGTCAAACAACGTATGTTTATTCTTCTTGTACAAGTTGCAAGAATGAATAGGAAAACTAGCCTGCTGATAGTCTTACAAACAAGCTCCAGAAAAAGAGGAACAGTAACATGCACAGCTATGAAGAGTGGATACAGCATTATAATTTATAAATGTATAAGAAATCGTTGTCACAAAGATTGGTTCAAATTTTGAAAAGCAATGGAAAATGGCATTGCGGGACGATACAACATTGTAATTTATCAACATATAAGAAAAGCTTTATCACAAAGTTTCATTCAAAAAGCGAAAACAGAAGAGCAGTAGAAAATGGCACTGAAATGTCAAGGTAACTAAGAGATATTACTTTCATTCCGCATCGGTTTCCTTCCTTCACAAACTGCATTGGTGTCAAGTGCAGTAATAGAAGGTATAGCCTTAAATTGAACTTTAAAGGATAAAAACAAAGTAAAAGTGAACAAATATTTTATAATCCTTACACTCCCTCTTCCCATCCTTTCTCATCATAACCCCCCCCCCACCTCACTCCCAACCCCAAGAAAAAGGAAGGACGAAGAAGAAGAAGAGAAAGATAAAAAGCATGCTTCAAGTAAAGTATTTTCCTTATCCCCCTCGCCTTCCCATTTGCACTAAACTTGGTCTTGGGATTGCTTACAAATGAGGAAGGCACTGAAGTAAAAAATAAGTAAGTCAATCAGTTCTAAATCTAATAATTAAGATCTCTACAATATATTACTACCTCCGTTCCTAATTAATTGATACATTTCACATTTTCACACAGACCAATGAAATGATCAGAAATCAATAATTACGAAGAAAAAGTCCAAATTACCCCTAAATAAAGTATAGTTTGATGTGCATGGGTAAATGTGGAATTGTTGGAAACACTAAAATATTAAGTAAAGTTGACTAAGGGGTAAAATTGGAAGAAACATGTCAAATGTTTATCAAATTTTGAAATGTATCAATTAATTTGGAACATCCAAAAAAGTGAAATGTATCAATTAATTAAGAACGGAGGTAGTATCATAGAGATCAAACATCTCGACACTATACCAGCACGAAGATGAACAAACAAACTTTATAAAGAAATGAATATAACAATTCCCAATACTAAAAGATTGAAATTGTAAATGAATTCTAAGAGAAAACAGAAAAGTAATAAATATGAGAAGGGAATTACTTTTAAGCTCAGCTTTGGTACAAGTTCCCGTGAATCATGCCCATGGTCTGCACTCCAAAGAACAAGCAAACCATCACTCCCACCTGAAACCAAGAGAGCCTGTGTCCAAATGTAGATATAAGAACAAAGACACTCAGCAAGTACATACATTAAATAATAGGAAAGAAATGAAAACTTCCAAGGTGAACATATCATGAGAACAAAAGGCAATTTAAAGAAAAATATAACATACTTGCCCAATAAACAAAGAAATAGAAGAGTAAACAACTCAATAAAACCAGGCACATCCATTCATGAAAAACCCATAGCTAACTTGAAATATATTTTCAGAACTTAAGAAAACAATATTGCAATGGAATAGTTCAATACATCCCATCCTAACTAAAGATACAGACAATGCCAGATCGGGTAATATCTCGCCTAAAATAGTCTGCCAATACATCCTACCCCATGTGGTCTGTATGCTACGATACATTAATAGGAATACTACAATAAGCTACGACACATTAATAGGAATACTACGATACATTAATAGCTTATGCAAACCATAAGCTACGATACATTAATAGGAATACTACATTACCTCACCAGAAGCAGCCATGAAAGTCATCAAACAAGCAATTGATCCTTTATGACCTCCTGTATATCTTCGAGCAAGCTGCGAAAGGAACAGAAAACCGCATGATGCCAATGCTAAACATCTGTGTTATATTGAAAGTACAAGGCAGGAAGGAGGACCTTCCATGTTATCATTGACAGAACTCTAATTACGCCATCTGATCCACCAAATGCCACAAGAGGACCCTCACCAGCAGATGATTTTGCAAGAAACTCCATACTGTAATAAGAAAGTTCAAACAATTCAGAGAGAGATACGGCAAGAGGAGACCAACAAATCTCTCTTTTGCTTGCAACCAATTGGAGAAAGAATTTTATTAAGAAGAATATGTTTATCACAAGAAATACATAAATATTCACAGTACACACACAGTCGTACATTTTTTTTGTAATCAACACTCATTCTATCAGAAATTATAGATGGCTGAAGAACCAGGAATGGACTACTTCCTATAGGGTGCATTTTGGAAAAATTTAAGGACTCTTTGCGTGATTTTCGCTTCTTACATTGTATTTCTAGTCAATAACTGGAAGATAATGAGATTTTGGTGGAATTTGAGTAATAGAATTGCTTCAGAGCTTCAACAAAGAATATCTGTTCTTAATTCTGCTCTTAATATTAATGAGAAAGCTATCAAATTTTGTCAGCACAGGGACAGGACTACTCCATTTTGCTGGGAATGAGCATTTTGAGATGGGATTCTCTGTGTGCATCTGAAAAGGACAAAATCAGGCCATCCTATACGACTGCCATTAGCCTTTTATCAATAATCAAACTTACACTTCATATCAGTGCTGATACTACTCCCTTTTATGAAATTTTAAGGAACATTCAAAAGCTTGTATAAATTCCCTATCAAGAAACTAAGAACAAAACTGCACAATTTTTCAGAGCAAGGACTTGCCAGAGAAGTGACTTGTTGTCAAGATCTTGCTTTGGAACATCGCGGCCTAGCATCGTAACCAAATCCAGAAAAATGGCTTTGTTCTCACAACAAATTACAAGAAAATGGCGTCCTTTAGTTGAAGGAGCAGGAGAACTAAAAGCAGAAGTAACATTGTTGACAGCAGACGGGGACTCAGCAGCAGCAGAGCGGTTGCGCCAAAGTTGCCAATAACGTACATCATCATCATAAAAGTTAACCTGTTTGACACTTCAACCAGGCACCGAACAGCTGAGGTTTAATAAACAAATGAAACAGTTGGAAACTAACTAAACCACGCAAGCATTGATCTATTACCTCCCGCCTTTGATTGCTTCTGTAGGCTTCCCTTTCGGCTCTGGTGTAGAAAACAAATAAAGAAAATGAAAAAAAATTGCGAAATGCTAAAACTTAAAGATGCATTTGATAAAATTTATTAAATCAGATCCGTAAGAAAGAGAAGTGCATAAACTCTCCCAATCCGCACTCACCCACAAATTCCAAAAAAGGAAACAACTAAAGTAGAATTCACCCCACCACATAACTGAACACTGATCCCTTAACAATTTGTTTCGTCTTAATGAATCTTCTAAGTTCTAACAGGGATCAAATCTTCAAATTACATTACTCAATAATAATAAAAGGTAAATTGGTAACCAAGACGGTGAAGACACTGGTAGTGACTTTTGAATCAACTAACTGCAGCAAATCAATCAACTAAATCAAAGATTCAAAATTCCAAATGCAACACCTAGGATTCACAAAATTCAAAAACAATTGGAATTGCTAAATTCTCCAGGATATGACAGCAATTAAGAACAATTGTAGCAAAAAAAATAGGAACTTTATGGAATTAAAAGCTGCAGAAAATGTAATAACCACCTATTTCTCCCTCAGCGAGCTTCTCCAACTTGGCACCAACCACACGCCTCACATCAACACCACCGCCTTTCAACTCATAAATCACCTGAAGAGACACATATTTCCACTCCATTACAGTCAATAAATAAAGAATCAGGATGTTGCCGTACATCTTCTAGTACAATATATGTCTAATACAACAATGAAATTGCTTCACATATAGCAACATGATTGGACTAAAGATAATTTATCATCGGCTTAGACTAATCACATTAATCCACATGTAATAGTTTGATTGGTACACTAGACAACTTACTAGAGAGTGCACTAGAAGATCCATGAGTCATGGATATACGAACAGTTTATTTCTACCCATTACAATCAATAAAGTCTCAGGGTCATTTTCTAGTATCATTTTCTAGTACACCAATGAAATTTCTTCACATGTAAGGTGATATAGAATATAACTTGATCCAAATTGAAAAGAACAGATAATTCATAGAGAATTAGAAAGTCACTCTAAACTCAAAAGAAAACAATAACGAAAAATGGATATTTGCATGGCCCGAATTTGTAGTCAACCGTAAAATCAACACAAGATATTGATTGTTCTTGTAAAAAAAGTATGACATATGCTTGAATTAGATAAGTTAACTAGTAGTAAATTTAATATGACAAAAATATGAAATTTGTGTATTAAAGTGCAAAGCTAGTTTAACATAATTAGACTAAAGAGAATTCATTAAGTTGAACCAATCACATTGCTCCGCATGTGATAATTTGATTTTGCGTACAAGACAATAATGTACTCCCTCCATTCCATAATACGTTTAAGACATGTATGATGTATCGAACATTAAATAAGCAAAAAAAATAAGGCTTTTTTAATCAAAATATCAATATTACTCTTTAAATATAATTAATGGTATACAAGTCCTTGCTTTTTGCTTCTTAAATTTTCGCTACATGTACTAACCGACTTTTTATGGGATGGAGGAAGTAGTAGAGTATGTACCGGAAGATCTAGAGTCATCAATAATGAACAGTGTCCGAAAAATCATTTTAAAAAACAACCAAAATTATCAAAATTAACCCGACTTAGATATAACAACTTTAATTAAATTTTTTAAAAATAAAACCTGACGGTGTTCCCAATTCCAAACGGAAACGTGATCGGAAGCATCAGCAGTAACAAGCCAGGGATGCGTCGGGTGCATTTGGATCTTGACGATCTTATCATTTGTAGGTCGAAAAGCTCTTAATCGCAGCATTTTTTTTCCTCAAATGGAAAGCAATTCGATTGCTACGGATCTAACTGAGATGAATTTTGGATACTATTCTCAGCTTCTTCTTAGGTCGTAAGAAGCTGTGGGAATAAGTGGATGATCAGGTATCTGATTGGAGTCGGCCCAATTTTAGAGCATTCCAATGGATTCTGAGGGAGAAGCTGTGCACAATTGCTAGTTTTAGCTGGTTATTACAGAGGAAAAGGTGAGCATATAGATAGATGAAAGTTCAAATTTTTGGTACTATGCCAGTTTGTCGAGTGAATTCTACCGCGAGGAAAGAGGAAATAACTTGTTTTTATTCGCAATTACACGGAATAATTAGCCACTTTGGTCATCAACGTTTTTTCGTCTAGTCACTTTGGTCAATCAAATTATTTTTTAACAACCACTTCATTTTTTTTAACTTTTTTCGTCTTTAAAGATTTTAGGATGAGCCATTTTGATCATCAAATTATTTTTGAGCAGTCACTTTCAACCTTTTTAATTTTTTTAACTTTCTTCTTCCCCCAAGATTTTACGAGCATCTATTTTTATCCTTTTGTCAAATAATTGTCTAAAATCCGTCAAAATTGATGACATGTCCAAACGGCTCTCAGGTTGTCTCTCTCGTGCAGGGGTTAAAATGGAAATTTCAAAGTATACTAAGTGCCTCCCTTGTAAAACCCGCCATTCCCACTCATATCAGCCTCTGTTCTCATTTTCTCTCCATAATTGAGAACAATAAAGCCCTAGAAACCTAAATTTTAAGATATTTTGAACATAGATAGTTCATCCACCTTACTTCATTTAATTTCTTATTAAATGCGAATTGAAACTCTGAAGTCCATGAAGATTCTAGAAAGACTAACAAAAAACAATGTTCCAAAAGGCAATGGAAATGAATTTTAAGATCTTAAGTTTGAGTCTGGGGTGATAGATGTTGATTTTACTCCAAGTTGCAATGTTGTGGATCTGCAGTACCTAAAAAACTTCATGGACCGAAATTAATCATAGTAGAAGATTCAAGGTAAGAATGATTGTATTCCTATTGAAATTAATTACTCCTTATTCGTTAATAATTTTTTTCTTAATAATGACCAAAATGACTAATAATTCTTATTTTGTTTGTCTTAGACCATCTTTTAGAAGGTAGCATGTGTTTCAAAATTTTCTTCAAAACACGAAAAAATACAGCTTTTTCAATTGTTTATTTTTAATGGAAAAAATCTAATTCATATATAGTCTACATAGAATATGCTCATATATATCATAATAAAATATTTAAAATTGAACCTCAAGTATATTATTTATATATATATATATATATATATATAATTTTATCTTAACACAAGACATTATGACCTTGTAAGGAGTGTTTACTAGTTAGGCATTCACTAACCTCTTCGAATTTATTAGAGTTATAATTAAGGACATAGACAAAATCGCCTAAATTGTACTAACACGTTATATTATCTACCAAGATCGCTTTATTTAATCACTGACATAATATTTCTTTTGTATAAAATTGAATGTTATATTTTTTTTATTTAATGTATAGATATTTAGAAGAGTATTTAATCTACTAACAATTTTATTATTAAATAAAGAGATGAGTGACGATATTATGTGTTAGTGAAATGTATATACTTAAGTGATATTATGTGAGTGACGATATCAAGTAATGAAAGTTTGAACGTGTTAACTAAATGTTTAGGGATTACTTGAAGAATCGTCATTTATGAGTTCTTGTATTATTGACTCGTATTAATCAATCCACAAAATGCGATTGGATACCAGGAACAAAATTTTGTATCTTTAACTGAATATAAAAGTTTAGAGAGTAAATAAATTTATTTTACGAGGGTGGATACCCATCATTGTGCAAATTAAAACAAAAGCATAATATCCAATTTTGGAGATGGAGAATAGAATATACTCAAGTTTATCTATGGTGAACTTTCACATTCTTCCAACTACCTCTTCTATATCCAAATTAAATGTACAATAAAAACTTTTGAATTTTTGCATAAATATATACCTATCCATGCTCGGTGCTCCTATCATCTTAACAATCTTTTATAGGGGGGAAAAATCTTTCTCCCTCTCTCATTTTATTTTGAAATTAAATTGTCTACTGTCGATAGCAATAATTATTTTTTTTTGAATTCACAACAATACTATCCATTACATCTGGAAAAAAAACTGGTCCATTGGGCCGATTTTGGCAATTGGATCCAAAATTGGGCCTCTTTCAAGGCCGACCCGTCGTCCTCCTCCTCTCAACAAACAAATTATAACTATTAAAACTCGCGCCCAGATTCACTGCTAAACAATTCGGGTTTTCGGGTCGTCGGTCTGGAGCTTCAGCGTCCCTTTCCTTCTTCCCCCAATATTCCTCTGGCTTCTGTTTCCCTCTCCAAGGAAAAAAAAACCCTAGAATCTTGCACTAATTGAAGAATCGCAGACAAAAAAACAAATTATTTTTTGAATTATCCTCTCATAAGCTGCCCCGTTCAATCCATATACCATTTTTTTGCTAGGCAATTCAAACCCTAAATTTGCGTGTTTTGTGTATAAATGTATTAGTATGTATCTATATATGTATATAGGCGAGGAGTTATTCATTTATGACCGTATATGGTGGAATTTTTAGGTTTAGATATATATTGTAAATAGGTGGTGGCTTAGGGTTTTAAGGTCCTGCAAAGGCGCGAATTTCAAATTTAGCTCAGAAGAAAATTAGGGTTTTCGAAAAAGTGAGGTTTTTAAATTCATAATGGACGGGTTCTTTTGCTAGCTAGCTTGATATCGTGGTTGGAATTGAGGGTTTTCTGATTCTGCTGTTGCTAACTTAGCTTGTTAGAGTGTTAGTTAAATTTGGAATTTTTCATTAAGTTCTGCTGGTGGAGGGGAGGTGGTGTGGCAGTGGGGTTGGATTGAGTTTGGTGGTTTGATATTGGAGATGATTGCTAGCTAGGTTGAGTTGATATGAGTAGATTGTCAATTAGGCCGCGACCACTTGACATTCATAAGAAACTTCCCATTCTTAAAACTCTTAAGGATTTTGAGGATGATGAGACCCCTACACATACTCGAAACTTCCAGATACTCCGTCTTGCTGCTGAGGCTGACAGTGAGGTACATTTTCTCTCTATTGGTGTGACTGAGTAGTTTGTTTTAACTTTTGTTAATGTCACCTTATGTTATCATTGGTTCTTTGGAGATTATTTACTAAAAGACATGCTTTATTGGTTAGTTGGGAAATATGCTGCATGTAATTAATGCGTGTGGCATGGCTGTAACTCCCTACGTGGCATAAAAGTAAATAAAGGAAAAAAAAACATAGAAAAGAGAGGATAACCTCAACTTTACCATCAAATTCGAGGAATCTGGAATTCAATCAAGTTGTTGCTCAGAATGAAAGAAACATTGAGGGACGATGAATACAATCTTAACTTGTTAGATGAGCCAAGTTTGGTAAGGAAGTGCTGAGGATTTGTAGACTTTTGCTTTTCCGGAAATTGTAAATTTGGGTATGTATTAGGTTTTTGTTATTTCCATTTTGTCATTTTTTTTTCTTTCTAGGATAGATTCTTGGTAAGGATTTAATTTGGTCCACTTAATTGAAAATAGGATGTAGTAGCCTTCTTTCCCCCTTTTCCTTTTTAGAGAAGTGTCTTGAACTGTCACATATGGATCTTTAACAATAAACTAAATGCTTAATTTTATTATCAGATTATGTAATTAATTTCTTAGAAATAGATTCCATACATCTGTATCGTTTAATTCTATACTTTTTATTTTTCTGGATTATGCGCAATTTTGTCGGCATGTAGCGGTTACTTGGCACTTTTTGCGTATATATGCATATGCTGTTAATTTCGGCCTTTGACTTCTAAATTCTGTTGGATAATAACGAATAAAGGATACGGTTTTAGATATGTGTCAATGGATGGGGGGCATTAACTGAGACCGTTGTCGTCATTACTTATTCACAACATGATACATGATACATGTACTAGTTGGGGTTTGACTATGTAGTCACCGATGGCTAACTTTATTCACAGCTAATTTTTTTTTTAAAATTATGAAATCTTTACAGCTAATTTTATCCATAAATTATGAAATCTTTACAGCTAATTTCTGCTAGCTCTCATTTCTTAAATTATGACTTTTCTGTAAATTTTACTTGGTTAATTTACACTTTTCTTAGTGTTCCATGTCGGCCTGTAGTCAATATAAAATGATTATTACATGATTTTTTTCTCAAAATTGGTAGAGCTGAGCAACCTCATCTTACTTGTCTCTTTTCGAAATTGGAAATTGATATATTTAAGAATCTTCTGAAGTTAAATTTGTCAAAGTATGTTCACGCTGACCCTTAATGTGTCATAGCAGGTTCTTTATGCGCCTCCTACGCTCTCTGAAATTAAAGGGGAAATATAAAATTAAAACACCCCCTTTTCTGTTTCTTCTTTAGCTCACATTTGTTTTACTTGCATAACTGGCGTATACTGATATTTAATGTGTATTGAACTGATACATGGCACTCTGAGAAATCTGTATTCAGTGGATTTAGCTATTTTTATCCGTAACATTCATATGTGGTACTGCATCGGGTCCTTTGTTTTATAGAAAGCTTGATCATAGGCTATATGGTTTCCTTCTTTATGCGTTAAAGGGTTTCTGCATTGGTTTTTAGCCTTTTGTTCTACTGGGCAGATGAATTGTTGTCATTGATAGGGCAAAGAGGAATTATTCCTTAACAAAAGCCTGCATTTTGGAATTTTGAGTTGTATAAGTGGATGTAATTAGTTGATCTATAATGCTAATTTGTCTTATGTGTGTAGTTGTGTTTGCTTATTATTTGTGTTCACCAGGTACCACAAATTGTTCCTAGCAAGAAAGCTGCTTCTGAAATACCTACACCACAGTTCGTGGTTGTGGATACATATGAAAGAGACTATTTGCAGACGTTTGGTCAGCCAACATCATATCTACGTGCCAGGGGAGGTTTGTAAAATAAACTGTTTTTTGCTACAATTGAAGTCATTATTGTTCATTAACATTTGGCTTTGTGATTTTCAGCTCGAGCTGAAATTGGAGACTTTGTCGAGTATGATCTTGACAATGAGGATGAAGATTGGCTTATTGAGTTCCACAGGGCAGGAAAGGAATTGGAAGCAGAGAAGTAAGATTTGCTATACTACAATGTTTGTTATTTTCATACCTCTCATTGTAAAATCTGTTTCACCTGTTATTTAGAGAATGGATACTTATGTAGTTAGTACTTGTCCTTCCTTTTGACTAATAATGCCGTAGTTTGATAGAAACCATGGAGTCACTGCCTTAAAATGTTACCTCAGTTTTCTGAAGAAAAGAAAGAGAGTGATCCAGATGACTCCATGATAGTTCCCAGAATTACTTAATTGATCCGCAGATTCTTCACGGCCAATTCTTATGGCACTTGCGTTTTTCGCCGACTTCTAGAAGCTGTTGGCCTGGTTTAGACGATAGCTTGATTCTTTCCTCCCCAGCTTGTCGCTTCTCTCTTCCCCTTACCCCCGTTCATCTTCTTAATTCTTTTTCCTCCATTGCCGTGTCTTGCCTATTGTACTCTCTTGGCTTTCCTTTTGGGGGATTTCTCCCTTTTAGTTTGCAAGGGTCTGCTGACCCTGGACTTCATTGAAACATTAAAGCTGATTGATTTTCCATTCTAGAAATGTGCCAAATCTGCACCTCATATTATATCCAACTTCTAGGGGAACATTAGTCAGGACTCAGGAGTCCTCATGTTCTGGTGCTTTTCCATTTATTTTGGGCCTGCGAAACAAATATGTTTATTCTCCTGCTCTCTTCACCAATTGAGATGTATGCCTATTTCCAGTGCCTGGGCGATTCAAGACTAGTATACTAGTATTATTGTTAAATAAATACCTTTTCAAACTTCTATTATCTGTCATATCATTTGAAAATAATTTGTTTCATTTCCTTTCTGGATTCTAACATGAAGAGCTAATAGTTTTCTGTTCAATTCTTCTGCATACCGTTAATACACATGTTCCTATTTTTATTTCAGGTTAGAAACCATTCTATTTAAATTGGAGGTTTTAGATCATAAAGCTCGGGAAAGAGCGGGAATTATTACTCCTACTTTAGGCCCAGCAATCCCAGTGCTTCTGACTTTTGATGCTGCTGTTGAGGTGAAACTTCAACTTTTTAGTTCTAGCATCCCTGCAACCTTTTTTGGAGCCACTCTAGACTTGCTACTTCTGTTATCTTTTAATATGACATGGTCTTAGTTCTGCACTTAACATTAGATGGAAAATAATGTACAGATAATTGTCGCCCTCAATTACTTAATGTGGGCAATAAAAGACTAGAATTCATTTTGCAGCCTTTTGTTATAGATCAAGCAGTGGCTGTTATGGATTAGTTAATTCTTGTGTTCTAGTCTTTTTTGCTTCTTTTCTTTGAACCTTCCAGGGTTTGATTAATTGAGATAATTGGTCATCTACACCGGGAAAATGACATATTTCACTCGGTTCACAATAAATATGAATGTTTTTTATTTTTTTTGGGCTTAATTTTGCTGTCTCTTATTAACTGGTTCTTTTGTCCAAAATGTAATTTTGGTATCTAATTGTGTACTTCATGTGTTTGAAATTTGCAGGCCTTGCAATCTCTTTCAATTAAATATGGAGTTTTCCAGTCCATCTATAATTACTGGAAGAACAAGGTATTCTATATTCTCAATGACTTTGGTCAAAGAAATTTTTTTCCCCTGTATTTACCAGCGTTCTGAATCTCGACTGTTTGGCTTTCCAAATTTAGCAAAAACGGTATGTGAGAATAATCATGCATATTGGTATCTCAAAGAAATAAAAAGGATTCACTCTATAAATTATGTTTCTGATTTTATTGCATATTGGGCCTCATTTCTCTGACATGCTGTTGTACTGTTAATCCTATTTGATGTTGGGATGAGAATGCATTAAATTGTATCTATCGATTTAAAAGCCATTGTTTTAAATGGTACAGTGATATAGTATACTTATACATACTCGTAGGTTTCATCAATTGCTTTTATAGAATCTCTTGGTGTGTGAATGGTATGCAAGCCTAGTGCAGGATTTGTACTTACCTTCTAGAATGCAGTTTGGGTTCTACCATGGATTATAAAAGTCTTTGATTTTGTCTTAGAGTTACCCAAAATGGAAGAAAGGTGAAGGAATTAATAGGTTTTCTACATGCTTTTTTTTATGTGGTGTCATGAAGTAACCAGTCTGCCTATATGCCATCTCATTTCCTATTTTCTTTCTCTTGCTCTTTTTTGCAGCGGGAGCTGTGGCAGAAGCCTATTCTGCGGCGTTTACAGGTAAAACTATGATTGTTCTGGTTAACAAACTGGCCAATATGCTATTTCTTGCTCCTGTATTTACTATGCAGAGACCCAATTGCTTAGTGATCGAATTCGACTTCACTTGATTTCTATGTGATTATTCTAGTGCTATCATTCTCCTTATGACTTCCGTTTTCTGCTTTAAAGTGCATCTTTCTTAGCATTTAGTTACTACGGATATGTGCAGCTGTAGCTGCCAATAGTTGTTGTGTTCCACCCCCCAACCCCCTTTCTGATAACATTTCAACATTGTTCGAGTTTACTTAAACTGACACTTATATTTGCTGATGTCTGTTTCCTGTCAAATTGTGTTTCAGCCACCTCCGCCAGTTAATGATACCAATCCATACAACGTATTTAGGCCAAGGGAGAAAGCTCACAGGCTTCACACAAGGAGGGTAGGTTATTTGCTTGATTCCTGTGCAGCCTTTTCGTTTATAAAGTGAAGTTCTTCAGATTCATAATATAATTATATTTTGTTAATTTTTTATATTATTTAGGCATGTGATGTTATCTTAATGGGTGGCTTTTTCTGTTGCTGTTTGAAATTTTGTTTAGATGCAAAGGAGAGAAAACAATGTGCAGTCTTTTGAAAAACTCCGGCAGGTGAGTTGCTTTTCTGTTCAAACTTTCAAATATACCCTTGCCTTAATAGCATATAAAAAACAGTGTTGCTCCACTATTGCTATAAATTCCTAGATCTCTCTCTCTGGTACATATCAATCCGTTTCTTGAAATGGAGTCAGTCACTCTTGATGCAAACAACACAAGTTGCTTGCAGCCTTATTATTTTCCAGCAATCAAACTGTGCAGAGAAAATTGGAGCAAAAATACGACTCTGCTATACTTTATTCAATCTCATACTTACCACCACCACCACCAACAACAACAACAAAAGCATAACTCATTAAGTCCCCAATAATTGGGGGTATGGGCGGGGATGGAAGGGAGACAGACCTAACCTTTGCCAATAAATGCACAAAGTGGTTGATCCCAAAGTACCACTGAAACAGATGGATTGAAGACTAACCTAGCCTTTGGCAATGAGTGCACAAAGTGGTTGCTCACATAATACGCCTGTAACAATGGTCTCCCTATGCCGTCGCGTTTGCTATAGAATAATGCCCTCAAATCAAAGCCAAAAGGCTTCAGAGAAAGAAGATCCAAGAACCATTTTAATTTATGTGCACTTCTTTCATTCAGCATCGAGAATGGTGCACAATAAATCTCATACTTGCCAAAACATAAATAATTTAAGCCTCAGAAACCAAGGGGTCTTCAACCTTTTTAAACAATCTAGATGAACACACATATAAATGAGCTTAGTTTCTTCTCTTCCTGAAGTTGGTATTATTATAGATATCTTTTTATGATTGATTTAGGAAATATATCTGGACTGTTGGGCCTTAAACTGGTCTATTATTTCACCCGGCTCACCCTTGTGCTCTTGGTGACTTTCTACTTTATTGAGTACTATAGTCCAATTTTAAAACTGTACCATACTGACATCTAGAAAGCAGTTCAAATTTGAATTTTATTGTGGAAACCTGTACCGGGAGTAATTAGTTTTCAGTCCCTGTGTCTTGTTAATCCAAATGAGTAAATATACCACATTTGCAAGTAATGCACCGTACTACTTTTGCTCATAATGTAAGATTTTTAGTTCATCTGTTTCCCATTCACTTCATCCAGGTAAGGCGCAACCTTGAACAGGCAAAGACCATACTGCAAGCTTTATTCTTGGTAAGTTCTATTGAACTTTGCAGATATCCCAAAAAAATTTCTTTAGAAATGTCGCGATCACAACTTTGCTGAAGCGAAAAATGCTTATACCTTTGACTTGATTCTGTATAGAGAGAAGAGAAGAAAAGAGATGTTATCGAGAGCGAGATTGCCCTTCAGAGGATTCAATTAAAGTATAAGGTATGATCCCAGACTCCTGCGGTTGTGTGTTATAACTTAATTCACTACTACATTAGAAATTACAATGGGAGCTAAACTCCAGACAGTGATTTTTTTTTATTAAAAATATTGAATAAACATATGCTTTGAGTATATTAACTCCTGTTGTCTGAATGTTGGCTTTTAGAATGAAACTGAGCTCCTCGAGGACAGCTTGGCCTTACCTGGATTGCCGTCATTTCTTAGCAAGGGTGTCTCGAGTGACGAGGAGTTTGTTGATTCTGATGATGTTGCTAATAGCCGTCCACAAACACGGCCTGTTCCTGCACTGAGTCTTCCTTATCTAGACTCAAAGCAGGCCATAGCTTCTGCTGGAAACATGAGGCGAGAGATCAGACGGCAAAATGGATGGCTTCACCATTTGGTACTATTTATTTATCCTCCTCCAGTAATTGTCTTCAAAACTGAAGTCAGAAGAATAAAGATTTAGAAAAGTATTTCCAGTCCCAAATTGTTGGTTGAAGTGTATGGTCAAGGCATTTTCACGGTCCAGTTCTTGATCCCTCCAGCATGTTACTCTTTTCATTTTTCTATAACTTGTGTTCCTTTCCTACTCTTTAGCTTGTTGGCTAATATATTTAAATATATTAACACTTTCTTCAGCAATATGCTAAATTATTTGCTACAATTCCATATGGGGTTTATGCAGGATCCTGATGAGCCTACTATGCTGTTCACAAAGCCTCTAGATCCTGAAAAGCTGTCTGCTGCTGGCATTGTACCGCCGTCCATTTCTTCAACCCCAGAAGGTGAATCTACATGCCCATCCAGTTTCCGTGGACGGATGGGTAGGGGAGGCCGGATAGTATTTGATAGATGGAATGTAGTTATGCAAACTCCAATGGATTGGGGTGAGCCTTCTTATGTACCTCCAAAACCCCGACAAACAGTACGACCCTAAGGTTGGCACTGCTTGAGCTCCATTGCTGGTCCAAACGTCCTTTAAAATTCGAGATGCATTGATGGTTATGGACATTCGGATTAATGGGGTTGGACACTATTTCTTACGAAGTCGGCGCTTTATTTGTTCAACTGTTTTAATGAGGTAAAGAACGGCAAAAGGCAAACGGGAACGGCTCACCTATCTTCTCTTGCTTTCTGCCCCCCAGCAGCATAAGGTGCGAAAATAGGAAGATTTTTGTTTTAATTGTATTTGAATGAAATCGCTCTGTTGTAAATGTAAGAAATGATGTTGGCTAAGTTATTAGTCATTGATAGGCAATGTCAACCCTTTGTAAATTTTGCAACTTTGTTGATCAAATCTCATTTTCTTCTGATCCTTGCATCTACTGCATGATTAGAGTTTTAGAGGATTGTCGAATTTCGTACCAGGTGAATGTGATGCACAAAGAATGTCATCTTTTCTATTGGGAAAATTGGACGTTTTTGTCCCAAAATAATTTACTACTTGTACACAAGGTCTCTAATCATTGTTTCTGGACATTATCGACCCAACAATAATTTTGAACGTGTTATAAGATTCTTTTGTCGAAAAAATCATAGTCAAGAGTTGAGTCAAAATTTTAACCTGGTCAATGTGTTCAGGGGTATTTTGGGAACTCTACATTTAAAATAACCTCACACCCCTTCAGCCCCATCCCCCTCGCCATTCTTGATGATGTTTGATGCAAACATACAAGGGCTTATTTTGGAATGGGCAAAACCAAGAAAAGGAAGTTACTTGAATGGAAATCAAAGTTCTAACATAGTCGAAGGAGGGTTATTTGATAGCATATCTTTGGTTGATCAACCAAATCCTGATGATGAAATTTCTGCATCAGTCATAGAACTTACCAAAACAGGCCTCAAATGTCACTTTCTTGATTCCTCAGATTATAAATAAGGAAAATGATTTACCTTTTACAATCAATGTAAAAGAAATTCACCCATTTTTCCTGCCTTTTGAGTTTCATTCGAGTTGGTTCCGGTGCTGATAAAGGGGTTCATGTCAATATTACGTCAACATTTTGTTGCTACAATCTCAACCAATAATTATCGATCCAACAGTTGAAAAATAACGCGATATCCATCCAAGAATCGACTTATTCTAGCGGTTCAAGTAACTATCGAAACTTAAACCGTCGGACCACACAAACCAAATGAGTGCAGTAAATAAAGGAGAAACAGTAGTCTGAATACTCATTGGAATCAACCGAGAATGATCTCTTCATATACCAGATTTTCTTATTCTACTACAACTTTGTAAAGGGATCTAAAAAACAACCCTTGTGCATGCATGCGTTCAAAATTATTTACACAATCTAAAACCAAAACTAACCTATGACTAAGATGATCAGACAGTAAGATGCTTAAGCCTTTCCAGTGGAAGTTTCCTCAACTCGACAATTTCATCACCAGAGGCAGCGTTTTCTTGGTTTATCTCTGCCGCTTTTAGTTCATTAAGACTTCTCTTGGCATAGACTGTAAAAGCAACTATAGTGATGATCGCGATGATAAAAGAAATGACATTGTAGATTATCTCCACTGGAGTCAGCTTATGGTTCCCGTATTTGACATCCGCGAATGTCCTTATTAGCCGACCACTGCAAAACATCAAACAGGAAGACAATAAGAGAGTACAGTAAGCACAAGTTTACTAGAAAGCCAAGGTGATGCATGAACTCGTTAAAAAGAGAAAAAAAAAAGGGGTAGCTTTTGTCAAGGAAACATAAGTGAATCCGGTATTCATTGCCATAGAAACAACTGCAAGTAATGCACTCACGCGTGGAAGAAGAAACCACCACAAAATTAAGAGCTTCCGATGATCTAGTTTGTGTTATTTTATTTATTCCGGGGTAGGGAAGGGACGGCATAGGGGACCATTGTTACATGTGTATTATATGAGCAACCACTTTGTGCACTTGTTGCCAAAGGTTAGGTTAGTCTCCAATACATCTGTTTCAGTGGTATCCTGGGATCAGCCACTTTGTTTGACAAAGGTTAGGTCTGTATCCCGTCCATCCCCGCCCATACCCCCAATTATTGGGGACTTAATGGGTTATGCTATTGTTGTTGTTGTTGTTGTGGTAGGGAAGGGAGATTCTGGTTTTTGAATTAGAAGGAACACAAGAAAAGGATTAGGGAAACAAAGTGAGCTGTAATGAAGTTGCAGAACTCACGTGTAGATGTAAAGGAAAGCTTCAGGAATCATTCCTGCAATCGATCCACCTAAGTATGGCCAAAATCTCATACTAGTTACCACTATTGCATAGTTAAAGATTGTATACGGAAATGGAGAAACCCTAAATAGGGCAACAACTTTAAACTGGTGAAACCAACTTCCTTCTCCAGCCAATCTGATCATAGCAGCTTTATCTGGCCACCTCTTTAACCATTGCTGCAGATGCAGTAGATAATAAAGTCACACATAATGAAAAAGAATAAGGAAATAAGATAAAAGTTAAAATGAAAGGTCAATTTGATTGACACATGTAATTACGTAAGACAGTAAAGCAAAACAAGGAAAAAGGTATTGGTGCATCATACATGAATTCTATCACGGAAGCGTAAACCGATCAAGTATGGAAGGATCATTCCGATAGTTGTTCCAACCATGATAATCACAAAACCAAGACCATATCCAAAAATCATCCCAGCCAGCCACATGGAAGGACCAGAAGGAATTAGAAAGACAGGGAACAATGCCAAGGAACCCACAAGTACAAG
The DNA here is from genome assembly GCA_026122235.1 of Vinca minor. NCBI lineage: Eukaryota > Viridiplantae > Streptophyta > Magnoliopsida > Gentianales > Apocynaceae > Vinca > Vinca minor. The sequence goes on from JAOCZM010000056.1 coordinate 5,038,758, forward strand.
TGCGAGAGTTCTACGACAGAAGGCAGTGGCTTCCCATTGCAATATTGGAATAAGAACCTAAGAACAAATGTCAAATCAAACTATTAGAGAATCTGCAAGAAAGCACTATTACTTTACTTGCACACCTTATTTACATGAAAATGTAATCCTCCAGTTTCTAGTATATTACATAAGTTCCAACAGAATCAGATTTTATTTAGGCGCCCAACAAAAACTATGAAGATTGCAAAGGTGAAACTTACAACAAATATATTTCTATAACATGTATCTGTTGCTCCTACAATGTCTGTGAACTCTCAGATACAGCAAGCTAGGCATTAATTAAAGTGCATGACTGATAATACGTACAACCATGAATTTTTTACCCCCTTTCCTTTCAATACATCGAAGCATAAAAAATCGAACTTTAAATCCACACTTTCAGGTTGTTTACATCAGCCAGGCATCATGACCAGAACTCTATTTCAACCAGTTTATACATATGGAGTATTGGGTGGTGTCTCAAAGAACAGTTTTCACGGAAGTATCTAAGGACAGTTAGATGCCACAAAATTTAACTGAACTATCAGCTTCATTCCATTAATGATGGTAAATTATTGGTTAAAAAGAATGCAGACATCACGAGGACTTGATATCATACATGTTGCCTAGCCTAAGTTTTGTACATTAAGAGATTGGGATTACAGGACTCATCCTCTTTTTCTTTTCCGTTTCTATTCCGCATTTTATTAGTTTTAGTGTTGGGGAATGGGGGTGGATGGAGGCAAGGACCTTGGTGGTAGTGAGAGAGGGACCGGAAGGATGACGAGTTAGAGAAGCACAGCTCCCCCAAAAAAACGAACCAAAGTTCAGTAGTGAAGTCAAGTACAAACCTTCTCAAAGAGAAATGGACATCCCCATTTCACAAAAACAATAAGAAGAATTGTTCCAACAGAACACCATAGAATGGCCTTGATCCACCGTTCAAAAGACCTTCTAGTTGAAACTTGATATTGCGAAATATCAACTTCAGCTGTCCTTGGTTCATCGTAAATAACAAGCCTCACATACTCACTGCCCTCCCTCGCATGACAAACAGTGTTTTCTTGGGTTTTCTCCGACTTATCAGCTGAATCTGACATCTTTGATGAGACACCAAAAATCTGTTTATAAAATAAATAAGGGTGAGTAAATCTAACTATTTGATGCAAGAAAGAATCATTCAGACATTGCTTTTGTTAACTTTAACAAGTTAAGGCCTATCTCTGGACCATGCAAGCACTTGAAGATAGTGCTACAGTTGTCACAAATAATTCAAAACATACTAAATCAACTTCATAGGTTATAGAAACTAGATAACTAATCATAATTTGGCTCTGAAATCAACTGATAGCTTTACTCCTAAACTAAGGAAACCGGCATTCACTTCCCCATCACTCAGAAAATTGTAGAAACAAAGAGCAGGTTTATGAAAGATAAGACAAGTACTAAAGAATATGTATCCTTGTTCGGCTATAAATCACTCCTTAAACAAAAAAGAAGGTTCACACCTGTTCTGTTGCAGGATTTTCAATCATTCACAAGGAAGATTGTGCCACAATCAGTTTGATATGCTACTTCTCTGGATCTTAAAAGTTACTAGGCAAACGCCTTTTTTTCCTGCATCAATATGAAATTGAGTTTAAGAATCCAGGAAAGAAGAGAATGGACTGTGGACATGAAATTTAAATACTAGATGTACCTTCCAAATCTACCGACCCTCTCCTCTCGGCTCCGACCCTCAAGAAGAGGAAAAAGAAACCTATTATCAATATGATCATCTATTTTCTATACTCAAATTATGTATCCCAGTATTATTTTACTAGAAAAACTCTTTAAAGAAACATGAACAACTTATGAAATGAAACCTCTCCCAATACCTCAACAGCTGATTATAGAATGAACAACAAAGTGACAAACATATACACTCACTGCACTTATGAAGAAGAAGACAGACACAAAGGTTAAACCTATGATCATAAAGAAGTTATTGCAACAAAACCTACTGGTGCGACTAATACGGCCTAGGCGGCTAGGCCTGAGGAGCGCCCACAAAGTCCGACTCTTGTTCAGGTAGGGCCTGGTCCGAAGTTATCAACTTTCGATTAAAAGATATACCAAACAGAACCCAATTCCACACAATACGATATAGCTGGGTTTTTACCTTTTATTCCAAGAATACAACAACTACTATCCATTATTCTAATCCCACCCACTTCCAGAACTACCCATAAACGAATATGCCCTTTCAAGATCCCCCAATTTTCATTTCTCTTCACATTTCACTCAATTTTCCTTTTAATCCAGCCAAGAAACCGCCTCTTCCCCAGGAAAAAAAATTGAAAACAAGAAAAAGAAAAGTAAAATAAATAAATAAACTTTTTAACAAAAACCCAGAAACATTCCACTCAAGGAACAGATTTTCAGAATTTGATTCCCAGATAAAAAAAAGGAAAACATGAAAAATAAAAGGAACAAAAAGAATTAAGCATTTTTAGCAAAAACCCACAAATATTCCACTGAAAGAAGAGATTTTTCTCACCTTTTGATTACAGAAAACCTAGAAGAAATCTTGAGCTCCGGTGACTGCTGAGTTGCCTAATAGTAGTTAGAATTCTGGTACGTATAGAGTGTGTAATAATAATGAAGAAGAAGAAGCCGTTTGAGTAGTTATGATGAAACAAAAGCAATTAATTGCTTTAGATGGGTTTGATTTGTGAGTAATAAAACAAGCAAATTAAGGAATACAAATCTCCAAATCCAAGGTTAGGAGAAGATTAAAATTGAGAAATCAAAGGGACAAAATCAAATTCAAAAATTGTGGGGACAAAAGTGTATTTTACATGTCGTTGAATATGGTATGGAATTTGGAGGATAGACTCTAAATCTTTTAGTACATTAATTAAATTATCGCATTTGGATAATATTATTAATTTAGATCAATAATATTATTACACATGGTTAATTTTATTAAATAGTGAATAATGTACTAAAAAATTCAAAATTGTGTAAAATAGAGATTAGAAATTACTATTGTAGTAGGATTTATTGCTAATTGTCGATATCTCTACCATCTACTTTGTGCAGAAGAGATTATGTATCCAAGACATTGGATCATGTATGACACTGTATGTAATATTCTCGGTTTATGGTATGATTATGCTTATGATTTATCTTTAGAGTTTAAGGTTTATCTTATTTAGTTTAAAATATACGAATCAAAATTATTATAATAAAAATTTATGAGTGTTTCATAAAATGTTATAAAGAGTGATGTAGGGGACCCGAACTGAAGTAATGGAGCTAATGGGTTGGTTTGCTTAATTCCTACTCCATCCTTCTTTCTAGAAGATTGATTAAAGAAATTGCAAATATTTTCTTGTGTTTGATTTTTGATATATTTAATGTAATTAAGAAATTGAAGGGCTTTTAGCTGGTAAGTTAGTTGAATAATCCTTTATGATTCCTCCTCCTTCCCTTGACTTTTACTTTTCACCTTTCATTTTTTGCAGTTTTGTCCACGTAAGATTTTGGGTTTACAATCAAGTTATTTAAATTTACACATAATTATCACTCCTTTCATTTTATAATAAATGTTTTTTTGAGCCTCTCAACATCATCTACATCTTCTAAAGTACTTACAATAACATTTATTATAAAACTAAGAGAGTATTATAGAAATAGTTTAGCTTAAGAAAGTTAAAAATTATTAAAGAATGAAAGACCAGTTCACAATTTTTGCAATTCGAACCCTTAAAAGTATAAATCATTATGTATGAAGGATAAGAACTTTGTCTAGAATTCTAACGCTTGAATGAAAATAGTAATATAATATCTAATTAATAAATATCAATATTTCATGAATTTCTATCCAATTTTAAATATATATTTTTGAGGGGATTTTTAACTAAATATTGAACAGTCCAGTGAATTATTTTAATGGAGGTCGAACTATTTTCATAATTATTAACCATTGCTGGAAATATTCTAGTTTGGATGGATTAAAGTGAGCAAAAGGTGAGCAATAGGGATCAGGTAGCCCAGTGGAAAAGGCTATCTAACTCTGGCCAAAGTTCGATTCCTGTACCCTTTCCCCCCTCACCCCCAAAAAAAAAAAAAAAAAAGTGAGCAAAAGGTGCATGTCATGGCTGATGGCACGGGGGCACTTTGATATAACCCAACAACTTGAAAGACTTATTTGGCATATTCTTTCTACAAGAAAAGAGACGCATGTTGTTCGAGATAAAGGTAAACCTTTTCCCTCTTTCTTTTTTTTATTTTGTTGGCTTCTATGTAATAATAAATAAAATAAAAGAACAACAAAAGAAAAGGCCAAATTCTTCTATTATTTTTTCTTTTATTTTTCCACAAGGTTACATTAATCTTTTATCATGTAATACGTGTATCATAGAAAATCATATCACAAAGAAGAGTCATACACAATTTATCGCGTATTTGAGATTTCTATATATCGAGAATCTAGAAATTCTTAAGGGCCTTACCTAAGAAAAAAAAGAATGATTTAAAAAAAAAAATCAATATACAAAAACATCCGACATGAATAATAAAGGGCTTACTTGGATTGGGTTTGGTTTGGGATTTGGTCTCAAACCTAGTCCCAAACCAGCTTTGGATTGAGTTTGGGCGGGAAAGGCTAAAAAACGGGCGGGAACAATTCAAATTTTTTTTTGAAATAATCGTCCAAATTCAAATTATGACTTAACAAATTTAGAATTTGAACATTTCAAATTAATTTAAGAAAGTAAAAATTTTGAATTTAACAATTATTTGAAGAAAAAAAATTTGAATTTGAATAGTTCACTCGGTTTTTTAGCCTTTTCCCGCCCAAACCCAAACCCTAAACTCAATCGCTAGTTTGGGACTAGGTTTGAGACCAAATCCCAAACCAAACCCAAACAAAACCCAATCCAAGCAAACCCAAAATATACTATAAAAGGGTTATCCTTTTGCTGATGCCTTTATCTCCATTGATTGTGCCAAATGATAAGTCAAAGTCATTTTGAAGTGTATGCGTGCAGAGGATTTCAACTCATAAATGCAGCACACGAGGATGAGGATCCTTTTTTCTTTTCCCAAAAAGGAACAATGTTTTGATGGAATGACTATGACTTCCATTGAGATCTTCATATGTATGTAAATGCTACACAACACAAATGGTCAACTACTTGGTTTCCTCCAACACCACAAAATTTTAATATGCAAATAGAATAGAGTAATAGAGTAGACCTACTTAGGCAGGGTCTACCCTTTGCCATCCAAAGAAGATTAGATGCTCATTGGCCAGAAGCACCCCCACCGAAAAAGTAAATAAGAAAAAGCCAATATTATATTTCGTCCTTCTTTGTTGTCCACTATCAAATACATCATCAACCAAATCAAATACATATGTACAAGAATTCGTGTATTAAGGAAAATTTCCCAGCAAAACATCGATGTCCCGTGACAGGGAAGTGGAGGATATCAGGGGCAGCATTAAGGGACACCGACAACTGGTTAGTTGTCACAGTTATCATCAGGGACCTGCAAAAACAGGCATAGGAGGGCCATAAGCTCAAATTGAACCTCTTTCGTTCCACCATTTGAGGTCAAATTCTTAGAAAGTCTCTCATCAATTATCAGTTACCAGATAAGGGAAGGACGGCTTTAGGGTTTTCTTTAGCTTCTGGTTTGTATATTTCTTGGAATGGACCAGCGGGGTAGCAGAAATTGATGAAACTTACTGCATTGCAGAAGACAGCACGTCATCTGAATCTACTTTTACCTGAAAATATTGAAATGATTACAAGTGTCAACCATAGAAACTGGTTTAAATTCAAAAGAGGCCAGAGTCCGATAATAGTATAACATACTAGATTAAGATGCTTCAGTAAAGCTCCTTGTAATAACTTCTTCAGCTTCTCACACTGGTCAATCACGTGACCTAATCTGATTGATTCCTCCAGTTGGAACCATAATCGCTCGATTGACGTGTATGGAAACCAAATTGAACATGGTCTTTTACGACGAATAATAACTGTTGGTCTCTGTAAAAAGTAGCAAGCTTACTTCAAACCTCAGTAAAAAAGGAAAACTATTTTTACAAAAAAAAAAGGTTCCATTTGTTTGGTCACTGAATAAAAGAATCAAGAGTTTTCATACTATTGGACTGCAAGCAGGAAAATAGACTTCACTGACCAAAAAATTCACAAGGTTATTGTATCTCAAAGACGGTGAAAAGCATCATATTATGCAATATGCACGCTTCATTATTTTAACAGAAATTCAACAATATCAATGTGGACCTGTACCTGACCAAAGGCAGGTGAAACCATATTCCAAAGAAAAGTTAACATTCAGAAATTTATATTAATTTTTTCTTGTATGCAAGAGAAATTCCAATGTAATGGTAAAGTGAAGAATAATTTTCTATGCATTTTCATGATTAATTTAATAAGCTAAGCACAACATCATCACAAAATAAGGCAGGTTAATATGAATTCTACTCTGGACAAATTTTGGGCTCAATACTAACATTAGGTGAACCGTGAGCAGCTGGTCTGACCTTGCTTGGCTGTAGGAGTGTTTTACCCGTCACCTAACTCCATATCTATAGTAGCATGATAGATTGACTCTAACTCTATTGGCACCCATTATATGGGCCGAGTGCAAAATTTGCATGCATCGCACGAAAGATTATACGACATAACGTTAGTTTCAGTGCGGAAGCATTGCATTTAGAAGTTCCAAAAGCATATGTTGCTACCTAATATTTTTTTACATCATCTGAAGAAATTTTGAAGTCCACATGGTTCCACGAGTTCTTAAATCAGTCCCTAATATTACATATCAAACAACTTTGTAGAGCACATACAAGAAAGATTATAATCTTGCTTGGTATTTTCAAATGCACAATAAAGGTGATGGAACTTACCAAGAATGCAAGAGATTCAATGTACTCAAGTAGCAAATTAGTTGCTTCAACGTAACGACCATAATCAACATATAAGCAAAACAAGGATGCAGGACTTGATTCGCTTCCGCTCATCCCAAAACTACTTTCTTGCCGAATATCCTGTTACAAGGACAAAAAAGAGGGGAATGGTAATTTTATCTTTGGCAAGAGTTGACAAACAAGCAAATTATAGCAAGGGGCCTGAGCTAGAAAAATTGCATTCCTGAAACTTATCCATACTGGTAATTTCAATTTAACAAAAGTTAAACAAAACAGAAAATATAGCAAAGATTCTGAGCTAGTAAAATTGGATTTCTGACATTAATCCATACTATACAACGCATGACACCAGAAGTATTCTGGTGGCCAGGAATCATCATAAAGTTCTCCCTGCTCTGGCCTTTCAGAAATATGTCCAGTAGAGCAGGAAAAAGTGTGTTAGAAGTTCTCTGATCTCTGCTCATTTTTCACTGCAAAAAACTGCCAAGAATCGGAGATCCAGAAGTTATAAGATATAAATTTTGCTTATTTTAAGAAAATTTGATCAATTTTGAAAAGTAAAGCGATCAGTGGCTAGTTTAGCTGCGATGTCAGTAGGACACATTTTATTCCAAAAAGCGATAAACTGCTGAGACCATAATATCAACTAAAACTTGAGAAACAAAAATGGTTTTACTTTAAATCGACATATCTTGTGAAAAAATGCCTGTAATTTCCATCCTTAATCTTTATGCCTGTTTTGAAAGGTAATTGAGAAAAATTACCTAGAACATTTTTACCAACCAAAAAGGGAGTTCAATCCGAGGATCAGATGCCAGAAGAGTTTCAGCAACCACTACAGGTAATCTCGGATGATATTCTCTATATTTTCCCTGCATTCAACAGAGCAGAATAGCAATTGTCATGGAACAGGCTGATTGGACGAAAGGTTTCAGATCATTACTTCTACCAAAAGAATTCAAATACTCCTTTACAAAATCGATACAAACACAGATTTTAAACAAAATTTAAATTTTAGGAAAATTACAAAAATAAAACAAGATAAAAGAAAGCATTAATTTTATTCCCGCAATCTCTCGCACGCACGCACGCGCGCACACACACACACACACACACACACACACACACACACACAGAGAGAGAGAGAGAGAGAGAGAGAGAGAGAGAGAGAGAGAGGACACCTACAAGCATTGAAGCATGTCCATCCAAGAAACAGAAAGGAAAATGGAAATAGCAATTCAAATTGCTCAAGGGTCATGAATAACAAACATGTAGTCTAACTTTACAGTAAAAACAAAGATCTTTGGAAATATCACTGAAGTACAAAAGATGCAAAAAGTTTCCAGCTATCTCATGACGTTTTCAGTCTTCAGAACTTGCATCCCTTGATTATCCCGAGATGCAATACTAAAAAACTTTCAGGTATAACAATCAACAACTCAGAGCAATCTGTTTGCTAAGCAGAAGTTAATGTTGCTTATGCTGAACTTCTGAACGATCGAAAGAAAGAGAGTAGCAACACAGATTGGCATAACATATTCTCTAGACAATCTAAAGAGTGACATTTTTATCCAAATATTACATACTGAAGCATCTTTATGAAGGACTGCCAATGGAATAATATTCTTCTCCCCATCAGCTTCCCCCACCCATAACTTGACAAATATAGGTCCTGAAACAAAATTACAAGAATCAGAGGAACAAAATACTTCTGAGAAGTAAAATACAAAAGCAACCAATATAACTTAAAGGAGGAGGATGAATAAGAGAAATGTATAAAACTGAATATAAAAGCGAAATACAAGCCCAATCATCCACTCCTCTCATCTCAAGAAACTTAAATATATCACATGACATTCTTATCAAAACTCTAGGACTTAGGCACGTATGTCTCAGATTATCTCTTACTCACTATTAGAAAGAAAGAAAGATATTCTTCAACACCCTCGGACAGCTAGTTCAGCTTGTGGAAGTAAAATAATCCACACAAAGGAAAGCAATAACCACTCTATCACAGTCCATCCTCTAATAACTGATATGCGGTCCATGGGAAAATTAACAATTCGGCTATCTAATAATATATGTACTTCCCAAAGAAACCCCTATGAATTGTTGATGGACAAGAGAAGAGTATTACTCATTTAATTTTGCATGATTTGACGTATGTAACAACAATCTTATTTGCATGATATAACTTGGGGCAATCAATCATGATAACTCCAAGTCCTAAGAGCCTTGATGGGCCGTCTCTATCCTCTTCACCTGAACCAATTTTCTGGTATTCAAAGTCCATGTTGAGTTACAAGAAAATTTAAAATGAAACAATGTCAGGCTCTTAGGACTTGCCTGTCTGCAAGACTTGCGCTGCCCTTTTTTAGGCTTCTAATTAAACTAAAAGATATTATTACCTATCGAAAGCAATGAACTAACGAGGGAAGCCCGGTCTACAAAAATTATAAAATACATTAGTTGTATCTACATGTTAGTCGAAGTGTTATATTCTATCGGGATCTGATTAACTAGGACTTAATTAGTATATATTATTCACACCATAAGCTCTAACAACACTAAATCCTGCACTGCAGGTGCCGTTCTGCCCCTGGATGAAATTGAAGGCATTTCAGATCAGAAGAACAACTTGCACACTCACATAAGAAAACCCATAAACAGCGATCATCTTACATTGCCATCTAGTTCAGTAAATCATCTAGCATATCATTCTCTATCTAAAAAATAAACAAAAAGAATCCTTACACCTTCAGATGCAGCAACAAAAGGTTTCTCTTCTAAAACCATTTTTTGCATGCTTGATATATTTCCATGCTTCTGTGTTTGTGTGTGTGTGTGTGTGTGGTGGTGGTGGTGGGGGGAGGAAATCCACACCAGGAAAGATAACGAAATAACCCAGCTTGTGTTCTATTTTTCAGAAAGAAAAAAGGATTTCCCGTTCAAAATCATGCGTTTAAGTACCAAGCTTATACATAAGAGAAAAAATAACCTTATCGAGAGGAACTGTAATTGATATCTTCTATTCTGCTAAAATATCATTACAGGAACAAAAGCAAGAAAGTAAACAAAGAACAAAATATACAGACTCACTTTCTGACAATATAAAGTTCATCCTAAAAGGAAAAATGTACCTTTACATTATACTCCATAGTCGACCAAAACCAGCATCATCCCCTCGCAGCTCATAACTGAACCCTAATGATTCATGAATAAATTTAGGATTGAAATATAAGGACATCTAAAAAAAATGAAGCAACAATTACGCTATACCTGGTGAACTAGACTCAAGCAAGCCAAGTTGTATACAATTAACAGACCCCAACTATAAGACGACCTGAATAAGCAGCAACTGCTGTTATATTCCCACAATGAGAATTCATTTGTGTGTTGTACTCAACAACCTCATCTGAACCAAAAGAAGAACGAGCTGCATAGCTGTCTACATTTTTTAGTTTAATTAGGTAGGCAACCCCAGAAAGTGTGACTGTATATAGCATGTACTGATTCTTGGGACCCAAGTTAGTCTGAAAACAAGATGAAGCACTTAATACTCAAAAATTTCCATTTCAAGAAAATATCAGCAATTAATACATATACATACATACAGATGCATAAAACTTATGAGAAGTAAACCTCATCTCTGCATATAAGAGCAAATGGGAAAAGGACATCCGGGAACAGAATTCGTAATCCAAACTTTGGGAATCCCTTAGAACCACAAATCTCTAATATATCAAGTATATTTGGGGCTGGTTCTTGGCAATTTTCCTGTTACAGGAAACACAATGGTGATAATCCTTCTGACTTCAAAAGGCAAAAAGAGATGTAAGAGAAATGGATAATACCACTACAAAGAAAGCAAACATTACTAATGCAGTACTAAGAAAAGAGAAGCATCCTAATCACTTATGCTAACCATTTCTCTAAACTGTTCAATTTGGGACATAGGAAGTTGTATCGAATTTAGCTACTGAAAGCAACCAATATACAAAGGAAATACCGAACCAATAGCATAAAGACCAACAAAAATTAAAAATCCAATATTAGAATAAAAATGAGTTTCCTGCTATAGAAGGGTTTCGAATCACAGAGCATGAGCCTAAATCCCTTAAAATAGTAGCAGCAGAAGCAACAAACTCAGAAGAAGGAACTGAAACTTGGAACCACTTAATGGAATCGCACCCTATAATTGGAACCTCCATTCCCACCAAATTTGACCTACTTCCCATTTTTTTCTTCTTTCTTGATCCTTTTACAGTTTGTGGTTCAACAAATATTCATTGAAGGAGACAATAAAATCGGTTTCGAGGTTGAGAGTCTCTGGGGAGAAGGTCTCGCCGGAGATTGAGGAAAAGGGCGGGAAGATGGTGGAGGCGAGGGAAGGGGGGAAGGAGAATTTGGGCGTGAATGCAACGGGCTTTTTAGTTAAGTTTCAAAATAAATGTAAAAAGAGAGAGAAAAAAAATGATTTGTATTTTACGACCATGAAGTTATGGGAGATATGCACTTTGTTGCATGATAATCCTAAAAATGCACTAGCAGTCTAATCATTAAAATTTTATTAAAAATTAATGCTCTTTTCGTTCGAATTTGAATGTTTTATTTTTTATTTGGACTAAAATTCAAGGATTTTTTTACTTGGGATACAATTAAAATTTTAGCTAAATTTAAAAATTGAACATTCAATTTCGAACATTCCAATAAGGCATATGAGATATTGAAATTCGGACAAAGGATGTAGCAAAACTTGGATATTTTTTTTTATTTAGTCCCTCAAATAAATGAATTAACTCATTGTTTTTTGTTTCAAAAATATTGATTTCGTAATTCAAAATGGTTTATGGGTCTGCATTCTGATGTGTTTTGTCTTTAATTTGAGGGTATGATTCCGTAGCAGGTGATGGTATAGGGGGATTACTGCTTCAATGGTATCCTGTGAGCAACCAACATTGTCAATTTATTGCCAAATGTTATGTAAATCTACAATCTAGCTGGTTCAGTTGTATTATGGGAGCAATTACTTTGTGCATTTATTGTCAAAGTTACACATGTCTCCTATCTCTCCCGCTCATACCCCAAGACTTAAAGAGGTTATGTTATGGTTGTTGATTAAAAAAATGAATTGTTTTGTGATAAAAGATATAAGCATAAAGTAAGAGTTTTATGTTGTTGGAGAATGTAATGAAATAGTTCCCCAAATCACACATATGGAGCTTTGCGTTAGACTGTCACTGTTTTGGCATAATGGTCATAACACGCAAAGCCCACACATATGATACATCAACACACCAAAAAGCATGCAGAAGAATCTGTATTTTCCTTTGAATATCTTCATCATCATTATCAGTTCAAGAAACTAGAAAACAATGATGAAATTCAGAGAAACTTTCTGCAACATGAGGAAAGAAAGAAAGAAAGAAAGAAAAATAGCTAATTATGAACAAAAAGAAATTTTGCTGTTATATTCAACACATTAAGACTGTTCATGTTCAGGTTCCAGTTTTCCATATAATATATAAATTTGACTCAACATACATTATTACATATACTATGTATAAACACAATTTTCATCAGAGAGTTAAAAAGAGGTTTTCCCTTTCTGTTTCTTCCCAATCTAGTTCAAGGGCCTCATTCCTACACTGATTTGGCCTTTATGATCTTCGTTTTCAAAACCCGAAAGCAGCATCAAAAAATTTCTATCTCTAGATCACACAAGCTGGAAAAGAGATGTGATCTCATGGTTTCCATGGAGCAGGCGGGGGCGGTGGAGTTGGGAACATAGGCGGGACTGCAGAGAATATCGTGTTCTTATCAATCCCAACGCGCTTCTCACCCGATAGAGCAACAAGAGCAGCAACAAGACCGGCGTTTCCTGCTAGTGTCGGTTCTGTGTAGTTGTAATTGGTACGAACATCATGAAAACCGTCAAACCTGTCTGGACCTGCAACCATTGCTCCAACCAAGGTATTAGGATTTGGCTTCTTTGAATCTCTCCATTTCCATCCTCCTTTGCAGTTGTACTTGACCTTGTTTTTGGGGATTGATGCGCCTCTATGATGGACGTGTTTAGGATAGTGATTGCCAAATCCGACAACATAGCTCATCTTTCTGGGATTCTTTCCCAGAATGTAATCTATCTGAAAATAGAAAAGGAAGGCAGGAATCATATATCTGAAGCAGTCGAAGTATATTTCAATAACGTTCATATTAATCTCAATCCCCCCTTCTCCCGAAACACCAAAACAGACAAAGCAGCTGGTCTATCTGATTTGTATATGGCTATTTGGTACATCGAGAACACAAAAATAGAAGAAAATTGGAGATTAAACAATAAGAGTAGATCAAGTCGAGAGAATGAAGAATTCTTGTACCTGGGTCTCAGCAAATTGCCGCAAGACATCAGTGGTGTAGAAATTAGGTCCGCATTTCCATCCAGGAGTATCAGCAGCATCAAGATAATCAGCGTACAAGGTTGCTAAGAATGCAGCATTGACCACATATTGAAGAGGCTGAGGCCTTCCGTGGTTTAGTTGGATCAAACCTCCTGCAAGAAATCATCAAATTTTAACCGGATTTCAAGCTGAAACTGCTGAAGCAAGACAAAGTCCAATTGTGGTGGAACTGCTTACCTCTTGTCCTATTAAAAGATGTAAAGAATGGAAGGTATGAGCACATAAATATGCCTGTCTGGTTGTGAAATGTACTCAAAATTTCTTCATAAGGATAACCAGGGCTCAGAAATAATCTTAAACGGGTTAGAAGCACCTGCATGGGAAGACAATCAAAAATCAACTCAGCTACCTTCAAAGACCACAAATAAGTCTTTAAACGACACAAGGAGGTTTCAATATTCAATTAAGCTCATAAGATTACCTGAGCACCAGCAAGCTTGTTATCCCAGCTAAGTACCCCGTAATCGGGGCCTCCCCAGAAAGCGCCAGCATGCTTTACAAGACCAGGAGTAGTAGCCAACTGAAGATATGATGAATTTCCAGTCGCATAATATAACCATGATGCACCCCACACAAACTCATCCCAGTAACTGGTAGAATTATAGAACTTTTCAGCATCGGCCCCCACACTGTATCTGCCACGCTGATCTCTGGAGAATTTGTAGAGAGTTTTAGCACCATGTACAAGCTTTTGAGAGTATGCCTTGTCGTCCTTGAATACGATAGAGGCGGAAGCCAGAGCAGCAGCCATCTCTGCAGCAAGATCTGAGCAACTACTACACTGAGCTACTGGCCTTTCATAGTCAATGTCCTCTGGGCGCATCCAACAGTAATGGTCATTTGCCTCTGAACCTTTAGAAGTGTCTCCAACTCCAACCTGTCAGAGAAGAAAAGGCTAAGATACTTGCAATATAAAAGTTCCAAAAAAATATTTGATGAAGAGCATGCTTACCTGTGATGCAATCCGGTTAATGTTATCAGAAGTAGAGTTGAAGCTCTTCAAGAAATAATCGGTACCCCATTTAATTATTTCTTTAACATGGTTGAGCTCCCCAGCAGCTTCATACTTGGCACTGTATTCTATCACACTCCAACTCAACATGGTCATGGCAAAAGATTGAGGGAAGTTAAACTTGATTGCATCTCCGGCATCATAATAACCACCCACTAGATCTTTTATTCCTGCTCCCGCTACTGAATTATCAGACTTGCCGTCATTTAAACAGGAGTTCCCCCTCCATGATACATTATTATGCTTAGGCAACTTCCCAGCTGTCAACAACAAGATTCAGAATCAGAAGAAAAAAAATCAATCTGAGAGACTCAATTGACAACACGAGAACAACCAAACAGTCAATAAGACTGAATGAACACAAACATCTAAACTGGATTCCCTCATTTCCTGCTTTCTTTGTTTTCTTTTTTGTTTACAGATAAAAACCGCAAATCGACTTGATCAAAGGCTCGGGAGTCCATGACTGTGCAATCTTTAGTCAAAACATATAAGCCTATGCATGTAATAAACTTAATGCTTTCTTGTCCAAACACAAAATAAACATCATATTTATCAAAAATAGGACAAACTCAGATCACCAATAATGAAACTCATCAATCTGTTCAAAGAAAGTATCTTTCTTTGTATCTTTTCCTACAGTATCATTGGTGCCATCAAAGTCAAGTCTATCCGTGTTTCTTTTGTCCATATGATACAATTTTATAGTAATAACGAACGTTTTCATCATAAAAACGTTCTGATCACAGCTGACTAGTTCTGCAAACAAAAAAGGACAATATTTATTCATTATCCTGAACATAAAACTGAAATGACGTTTTCGCCGATCAGCCGACATAGACACGCAATAGAAAGGATAATCTCCCACCGTTTGTTTATCAATAGATACAAATTCACAAACTATGACTTCCAGCTATTCATCCAATCTAATTCATTCCATAAAAGAAATTTATCAATTTCAGCTATTCATCCAATATGATAAATTCCATAAAAGAAAATTATCAATAGAAGCACATATAAAAACTATGACTTTCAGCTATTCATGCAATATAATCAATTTTTGCAAACTATGATTTCTATCAAAAAAAGACCGGCGTAGTTGGCTTAGCACTTCCCACTTGGAACAATAGGTCCTGATTGAGTTCCAGCTATTCATCCAATATAATAATCAAATTCCATAAAATAAATCAGATCACAATTATACTTCTAATCTACATTACAAAAATATAAAATTGAAGTGATAACTGAAACCATTTGACTCATTTTCTGCTATCCGGACAAAGAAATTCTCAAACAAAAAACCAATCCAAACACACAAATTAATCAAATCTAAAAATGCAAATACCAAGCAAAATCTAAAGATCAACAAAAAAAAAAATGAAAATCAAGGGAGTTAAATAAAGTTGGAATCTTTACATACATCTTTGGGAATTGAAGAACATGAGAGCTTTATGAAGAGCAACAGTATAATTATCGGGTCGGAGGAGGGCGGTGATGATGTTTAGGGACAAGTTTAACAATTAAAGTAATGAAACCAGCCAAGAGAGCAGCAGCAAGAATGATCCCAACAGTCCAAATAAAGATCTTTCTACTAACAATAATGCAACCAAGATCAACATATTTCTTCTTCTTTTGTTCACCAGGGCCTAATAACCAACTCTGTTGGGTTTCATCAAGGGGTCTGGATAGTGCAGCTCGATCAAAATCATTCAAGTTTCGACTCCGATCATCGTCTGTTGCTGAATCTGTTGCGTTTATCTCTAATGGACCACCCCATGGATCCCTTCCGTACATACTTGTTGTTGAAATGAACCCTGGAAAGGATTCAATGTGGAGAAGTTGCAAGAGATGGAAGAAGAAGATGGGAAAGTGGCAATTATGAAGTAATGTATTGAGTAAAGAATATTTTAATGAAGAAATATGGTGGGTGATGATGCTGACTAGGGACTAGTCTACTGTATTATAGACAAAGACAGACTGTCTAATTCTAGCGAATACCCATAATTCATAAATTTAACACTAACTTTCTGTTTTTTGGGCTCAATAGTAAGGTGGATGCTGAAGTGAATCGGATTAGTCGCGAAGGACATAACAAATTAAATTCGTATATTTTTTTTTGAGCTCTCAAGGCGATTGCTCGGGCAAGAAAGGCGGAGGAAAGACTCTAGATAGGGAAGATTGAGCGTGATCCAGTATGCGGGGAGAGAAGATAAGCCTCATAAGGAGGAGAATTATTTGCCCCATTATGGGGAGATATAGGAATCGAACACAAGACCTCCGCCCCGTGTTCGGGTAGCCTTACCACTTGGGCTACCCGATTCCCATAAATTAAATTCGTATATAAGAAATGAAAGATTTTAGCATATTGAATTAGTGGTGAATGGTAAATAAACACGCGATTATGATGCTAGAAAAAAGAAAGATTGCAATAATAAAAAAAATTATACTAAATAGTGAAATAAATTAAATTAGTCATAAAATATAAATCTTATATCAGACAGAAAGATCGGATTAGGATAGCAGATAAGGAAGAATTCAATATGAAAATGTTATGAAGGATTGCTTAATTGGTAGTAGAATGAATGATTTTTTTTTTTCTTTAACCGGTAGAGCAATGAGGAAATTGTTTGTCTAAATGATTTCATCACTCAAAATTTACTATTTAATTATTTTTTTAATTATATATACAAATGATCGAATAATGAGTTAGTGACAGACTTAAGAACATGTATATAGCAAAAGATTTTTTTATTTTTATTTTTTGCCGTAACAATTAGGCAAAAAATCTTCTGTCCCCGTTCCTATCTCCACCCAATTACAATTCACCATATGTATATATAATTAGGAAAAATATTTATATAATAAATTTTGATTGGTTAGGAATAGAGATGGGGAAAGGAATGGGGCAGATGATTTTCACCTAACAATTGACAAAAAATTCTATGTCCCTGTTCCTTCCCCATCTATGTCCCCACCCAATTATAATTTACCCTGTACATATATAATTAAAAAAAATATTTATATAGTAAATTCTGATTGGTTGGGGATAGGGATGGGGAAAGGGGAAGTGGATTTTCACCTAACAATTTGGTGAGATTTACTGGAATTACGGGGTGGGAATTGAGAAATTAAGTGACGGAATGGGAAAATGGATGGTTGGATTTGAGCGGATGAAAGCGTTTTTTATTTTTTATTTTTCCACCGACAGAAGAGGAAGATGCTGTGTCAAGTGGCCCACTGTTTCCAGACTGTCGGCATATGCAAATCTTTTTCTTGTTTGTTTGCGTGATTTGCAAAACAATTCTCCAACTATTTTACTTATAGCATTTTGATCCTTATTACATTTTTTTTAAAAATAATCTTAGTCTTGTAGTTTTTTTTTATTTGGTGAGGGAAACTATGTATTACAAGAAATTGGGGGATTTAAGAAGCGGAAAGAGAATTCGAACTCATTATCTCTACTTCATGATGCCTCAACATTGGCTATTAGACCAATAATGAAATCTTAGTCTTGTAGTTGTATCTATAATCTTTTGATATTTTTGGACCTCATGTAATTTGATGGTATTAGCCACTATAGGACTAATAAACACATATAAAAAAAAAAAAATATGACTGAAATATTTAAAAATATAGAATGAGGACTAAATTATTACAATAGAAACTCTTTTTTCTTTTTTGAGTTCTAAGATTGGGAATGTGGGATTGCTAGTACAGCTAAAGAAAAGATTAGTCAAAAGCTATGTCATAATGAATGTATGTATTTTATCATATTCAAAGTCTGAAAGCTAAAAGAGAAAAAAGTTGCATAAAAAAAGTCATTGAACATTCATTTTATCATATGATAATTGCATGATATATGATAAAGAAATAATTATTCATATGAATAATTATATTATTATTTAATATGGTAATAAGCTAGCTCTTTACACAACCTTAGTCTGTAAGCATACAATTATTATACATATGACTCCATCCAACTGACATAATTGGTTCTTTGTCTTTGTTGCCTAAAACACAAGGTAAAAGGACTTCCCATCAAGCATTCTTTTTTAGAACATTTTTTCCAAACCCAAGTCGAACAAACCTTAGCAACTGAACCAATCTCCGACTAATATTATGGCTAAACTAGTATATTAATATATATATATATATATATATATATATATATATATATATAGTATTTACAAGTATTTACAATATAATATACTATAACTATGTCACCTGCCACCAAAGAATCAAAGTTGAGCCCAGAGCCATCGAGCATAAGAGTCTAGAGATCAAAAGTGTGGCTATTGAAATGGAAGATTGGGCCATTGTCTTTCCTTTTCAAGTTGCTTCTTCTACATTCTTTAGCAATACTTGTCATTAGTGTTGAAGGTCCACAAACAATCACACCAATATCTACACTTCCCCAACTTTCTGATTTTGATCTGAATATTTCTGCACAAACAAACGAAAAATATAGACCGAAATCAACAAAAACTACAAGAGGAAGTTGACGATATCTTGAAACTCAGCAAATTCTTTTATCACAAGCTAATCGATGGAAGTCCGTTAGTTAGCTAATCATGTATAAACAAAACGGTACAAGTAGAACATTTGAAACTAGCGCAATATGATTCATTTTGTCTTCCTACACCCCCGGAAGGAAAGAAAGAAGAAAACAGACACAAAATGGCTCTAAAACAATTAGTCTATACTTGGCGCGCCTTTTTAGTTCTTTAGATTGTCTAGTCGGGGCTTTGAGGAATATGCATACACGAGATTGTAACTTAGCTAAAGACTGGTTACTCTAACATGAAATGCACGATAAGAAAGAAACATGTAATCAAAATAGCTTACAGAATTATATACCGGTTCTATAATATTTTTTCTCGAGATCTTGGGGGGAACGTACCTTCAAAGTTTGGTCTCTCTCCATAGCGAATGAAATTCACACATTGCCCCTGGTCAGAATTCTTGTTCATGCTAATCCCACTCTGTTGAATGATTCCAATATTTTCGTTGTCCTCCAATTCCTCCTTTGTTGAAGTTTTTGTTTCCCAAAGATGCCAGAGTCCAATAACAAGACCTCCGAATATAAGAACACTTGCAACCATGCATGCTACAAAAAGAAGCCCTTTGTACCACCAGTGCTCTACTTTATAAGGATTTATATAGAAAATATCCAACAAGGCAACAGAAATGACCAATCCAATGGTGGAAACAATGACATAAATCCCAGGCCAGATAATATTTCCAGTACCAACCAAAATCGAAATTTTATTTCCACTAGAGCGCGGATGGACAGAAGCCTCAATAACCCCATGAAGTTTTCCTTCTTCCTGAAATGAAACAGATAACGAATGAAACTAAATAATGTTGAGGACAGAAGAAAAATTCAAGAAAAATGGTCAAGTATGGCCTACCAATGGAGGTTGTGATTCGCGAGTGACATAAGTTTGAATATCAAGACTGATTGCTTCAGAAAAAAACGGACATATTGATTCCATGTCAACTGTTTGAAGAAGTGGCAGCTCATCCGATTTCTTTACAGCCCAAATGATCAAAATATTTTTGGGCAGACAAGGTTTCCCGTCCTTGATACGATGTAGAATGTCGCTTAAGATGGCCAGGAAAGGAGAGATTCCAATTCCACCAGCAACCAAGATGAGATTTTCATACCTAATGAAAAGAATATAGTTGTGTCAAATAATTCTCCAGCATCGACCAAATGTTTTATGAATTTTAATATAGTTCTGTCACATATACTATATATATATATACACATGTTCAATGAATAGAGAACGTACATCAGGTGGTATGGTGATTCATGACCCATATGGCCCCTCTATGGAAGCGGATATCTTGCAACCAGGCTGCAGTAATAGTTGATTTTCAGATCCTTCTTCGGACATGTTCAAAATTTGCTCCTTTAGCTTTCCTGTCCACTTCCCAAGAACTTTTATGAGAACCGCGAGATGATTCCTACCATCTAGAGGACTAGAGGATACACTAAAAGGATGCCACTCCAACAAGGATAGCTCGCGAACTTGAAGAAAAATCCAACCAAGTGCATTGTAATGCAGATCTATAAAGCATAAGAAAACAAAAAATTAATTGCAGCATATGCTAATTGGAAATTTGGAAAAAAATTGTGATATGATCATATTACTTGCAGGTTTTGAAATGATCAATTCCACTGTTCCACATGGAAATGATCTAGCTGAAAGTATATCAACTGTTCTTCGTGATTGACAGAACCTCAGAAAACGATCGAGCATGAAAAGGAAGATTCCAGCAGCTGCTATAGTGAAAATGAAATCGCCAACGTGCAACGCCAAGAAGACAACAAAAACTACATACAGTTGGTGTGTATAGAAAAACAACTCGAAATTTATTCTTCGGACTCCAGGAAGAGATGTCACCCACATTAGTAAACCAGCTGACAGGCTAATGACTCCAGGAAGATTCGCAATGCCTACATTTTTCCAGTCCAGAAGCTGCAAACAAGATTTTTTTTGCAAATTTTGAGAAATTCTCTTGTTCATTAGGCCTCTAATGAAAACACATATATATGCAATGAAGGAATTATGAAACGTTTCTACTAATATAATGGCACAACAGCAGATATCGATAACTCTGAGACAACAAGCAGCACTATAAAACTTACTTCTTTTAGGAGGCGCCCCTGCATCGCCCATCCAATTATATAGAAGAGGCCATGAAGAGTGAAAAGCAACATCGTAATATGTCCTAACCAAACAT
Source organism: Vinca minor (assembly GCA_026122235.1). Classification (NCBI taxonomy): domain Eukaryota; kingdom Viridiplantae; phylum Streptophyta; class Magnoliopsida; order Gentianales; family Apocynaceae; genus Vinca; species Vinca minor. The sequence continues at coordinate 5,059,951 of JAOCZM010000056.1, forward strand.
GATATCTTGTAGCCTGCTCAAAAGGGATATGTATATATCGAAGAAGCACTGAACCCCTTGCGACTGGAAGGAATAAAAATGCTAAGCAAATGAGTCCAATAAATCCAAAGCGAAGGCCTACCAGCTCCAGCATGAAAATACTGAAAAAGATCGAAAATGAAATGGCGAAACTCGTCAAGGGAAACATTCTCATTTTTGGAAAATAAGAAGAGAAATGTCTTGAACTCACACATTTAAGCACATATTTGCCACCAAGGCATAAAAATGTCTTGCACTTCTGATCAAATGCCTCAAAACCTTTAAAGATTAATGTGCTAGTAGACCTATCTAAAAGTGTTTGTTATCCAAACACATTTCAAGTAATTGGAGTAAAACTTGACCTAATCCTCCACAAAAAATTAGAAATTCTGCGTATTTTGAGCAATTTAAGATGACAAATAGAAATGAAAAACTATTTTACCTTTCCTCTCTTTTTGAGGTCGGATGAAACAAGGGTAAAAGTTTGTAGTTCCTTATTGTATAAATAGCAGTAGCCCAGATGATATACAAAGAAAAGAGGAGGATCCCAATCATTTCTGCTGCAGATACAACCCCAAATAAGCCATCAATCAGCACAGGAAATGTCCACAAGCTGAAACTTGGCCGCTTCTTGTTCTTCTTCCTATCGAACATAAAAATGTTTCTTAATCTTCGAGTTTTAATTGGCATAACTGACAAGAATATACCATATAGTATTGATTCTTGAATCTCCTTCCCATTGAACATAAAAAAATCTTAATCATTGAGTTTGTTGGGGGCATAATTGACAAAGCATATATCATACAGTACTGATTCTTGGTTTTCAGAACTTCAAAACCATTACTCCCTCTGCCCCATTTTAGATATCCCAATTAAAAAAACACAGTTTAAGAAGTTTAGTAATTTCATTCAATTAAAACTAGACATGTTATTAAGTCCAACTCGAAGCTACTAAAATTAAGTTAGTGCAAATATGTAATGGTTAAGTACATATATCATTGGATTGTTGTGGGACAACTAAAACAAGCCAAGAAAAGGCGAGATTTCGAACAATTAAAATGGGACGGAGGGAGTATCAATCTGCTACATACCTGTGGATTTCCTCTTCCCCAGAGATGATAAGATAAACAATGGCTAGAAATGCAATGATCAAAATAGGGGCACTATATAACAGAAACATACTTCCTGCAACAAATTAAGCCAAGAAATTCAATGATCACTAAATAGCTCTTCCCAAATTATACTAATAAGCCAAGAAATTATGAATCAACCATGAACCAACCTGTAATTCCAAATAAAGTTCCTCTGGTAACTTGACTCCCATTTCTGTTGCAACTCATTAACAGATTCCAAAGGAAGCAGAAAAATGAATGCTACCCAAGCTATAAAAACAACCCATATAGCAATTTTGAGGACCCATTTTGCTGATGAAATTAACAAAGATGTTTTCTCTAAACAGCCCAAATCATCATCTTTTGTTGAAAGAAGAGGCTTATGAACTGAATTCTCAGCCATTGCTCAAAGGAAGGAAAAAAAAATGACCAGGCAATGAAGAAGTGGGATGAACAAGAACTTAATAAATACACAAAAGGGTTCTAGTAGAAATCAATATGTCATTATTCAAGATTGTTGTAGTATTTTTGTAATCAATGCAAAGGTTTTATGAAGAAACTGAACCACCAAAAATGCATCACCACTCATAATACTGTACTATGTTTTTTCCCAGGATATGCAATCAGATTGTAGTGCGTAACACGCTGTTTTTTTTTACGCATTCCTTTGTAGAACACTCGTTTGGTCGTTGAATTTTTTCATTTAAAAGTTAAGAATAATAGTCCTTCCTTTAAGGTACGAACAAACTTATATAGTCAAATCAAATAAAATTAAATACTATTTACGTTGGTTGATATGAAAATTTTAACGAATTATTTACAATTTTGCACAAATTAAAGCAATTGATTAATTAAATCTTAATCACTTATCATTACTTATTCCATCCATATACCCTTAATTATAAATTCAAGTTCTAGTAGATTCAGTGGTTCAAGGCTCGGACAAAATTGACATGACATCAGGAATATTATTTATATATACATAAGACTTGAATAATTTAACCTTTGACAATCTTTTTTTTTGTGAATATAACCTTTGACAATATGTTGACATATAATATGACCAAAAGAATATAAGTTACAACCTGACAAAGAGATATATTATTACAATAATAATTAACAGCAAAAAAATGGAAAAAAAAAGAGAGAGAGAGATATAATAATAGTAAAATGTAAAATCATAACGGTGAAAATCTTTTGTACCCGTCTATGTACTCATTCACTGTATTCAACTAATAAGAACTCGACATGTGATCTTTTTTTTTAATTATATATACACATGATGAATTGTGATTAATTGGGTATAGAAAATAAATATACAGAGATAGATACAGACGATTTTCAGCCAAACCATGGACGAAAGAAGAACTCAGAAATAACTTGTGATGGCCTGCCTCAGTCATTTCTATTCCTAAAAAAAAAAAATTGTCACTTTCTTGAAGAAGAACCACTAAAGCATTTGTGTTCACAAGGAAAACGAATCATCACTCTTATCGATTTATGGAACCCACTGATACTTTAAGTGGACCTTACTTATGCAGATCATTTTTTTTTGGGACACATATTTTCCTTCAGCTTTAAGGTACTCAAAAGTTGCTAAATTTCTAAATGTTTCAAGGTTGGTCTAAATCTATGTTATCTGGATTCGGATATATATTTATATGTCGAGTATTTAAATATACAGAATAAAATGTTTGATTGGTGTTGACCAAATACGGTAAATATCATATACTTATACCCATATCCCAAATTAATCAATGGTGTGAGTAACATAGTTCTAAATTATAATCCCAAATTAAAAGTTCCTACACCAACTTTCTTGAGTTGGCAGGTAATTGCAAATAAGTTGTAAATTAGTATTGCCTATGTTTAGTGGGGGTGAAAATTCTCTGTCCCCATTCATCGTCCCCAACCAATCATAATTTACTATATAAAGATTTTTTTCAATTATATATACACAGAGTGAATTGTGATTGTCTGGGATAGAAATGAGGATAAAAGATTTTTACTTGTGTGGCAAACTTTTGGTTAAATTAGGTGCAAGAGATATGATGATGTTTACTTGTGTGGCAAACTTTTGCTTAGCCAATTTTCATTTCTAACCAAAAACTGATAAGACTTTTGTAGCTATGCCATTTAATGTCCAAGGCAAGGTTAGCTTAACACCATAAATAATTTGTCACTTTGATTGCAATCCACCTTTGAGGTCCTTTTCTAAGACTAGGACTCCATTGTCCTAACCATGTATGTCTTTGTCTAGATTAAGGAATTGTTCTCCTTAGGTTATTTGAAACAACTTATAGCTTTTTTTATATTATTAAATTAAGCTATAATAATATATTCGCAATTGTTTTTATTGATGAAGTTCATAGTTTAAAATAAACCTAAAAAACTAATTTGTAATAAGTATTCTGGGAGGGTTCTTTTTTAAAAAAAACATATGCTGAAACTATATATAATTTTTTTTTACTAAAAACTTATAATACAAGATAGGCTGAATAAAAAACAATTATATAAATATATTTTTATTTATCCCTCGATTGGATTGTGTTAAGAACATCTATTTAAAATTTCTATTTGAATTTTCAGCGAATTTTGAGAAAATGAGAAACACTCAATGTATAAAGAAAAAGCTACTTTTACGGGAAAAAAAAGTATATTTTTTCAACAACTTGAGAAAATATCCAGCAATGGAGACCAGGCCCATTGATTATAATGATATATTGCGGAAAATGAAATTTGCAATCTCTCCACCCTCATCATATAAATCAAAATACCTTAATAACATTAACTAGCCCTATTAAAATATTAGTTTTGAATATTTAATTCATTTAAGTTAACCTTAACTTTTTGCACTCCCTCCACTCTCGTCCGAACCGCATTTTCTAAAGGGAACTCTTCGCTAAATGAACAATCAACCTTCAATATGCAGTTGGTGTGTGTATAGAAAAATAACTCGAAATTTATTCTTCCGACTCCAGGAAGAGATGTCAATTGTCACCCACATTACTAAACCAGCTGACAGGCTAATGACTCCAGGAAGATTAGCAATGCCTACATTTTTCCAGTCCAGCACCTGCAAACAAGATTCTTTTGCAAATTCTGAGAAATTTTCTTGTTCATTAGGCCTCTAATGAATACATATATACATGCAACAAAGGAATTAGGAAACGTTTCTACTAATATAATGCAACAACAGCAGATATCGATAACTCGGAGACAACAAACAACACCATAAAACTTACTTCTTTTAGGAGGCAGCCCCTGCATCGCCCATCCAATTACATAGAAAAGGCCATGAAGAGGGAAAAGCAACATCGTAATATGTCCTAACCAAACATGATATCTTGTAGCCTGCTCAAAAGGGATATGTATATATATCAAAGACCTGAACCCCTCGCGACTGTAAGGAACAAAAATGCTAAGCAAATGAGTCCAATGAATCCAAAGCGAAGGCCTGCAAAAAGATCGAAATGAAATGGCGAAACTCATTAAGGAAAACATTCTCATTTTTGGAAAATAAGGAGAGAAATGTCTTGATCTCACACATTTAAGAACATATTTGCCACCAAGGCATAAAAAAGTCTTGCACTTCTGATCAAATGGCTCAAAACCTTCAAAGATTAATGTGCTAGTACACCTATCTAAAAGTGTTTGTTATCCAAACGCATTTCAAGTAATTGGAATAAAACTTGTCCTAATCCTCCACAAAAAATAAGAAATTCAGCTTATTTTGAGCAATTTAAGGTGACAAATAGAAATGAAAAACTATTTTACCTTTCCTCTCTTTTTGGGGTCGGATGAAACAAGGATAAAAGTTTGTAGTTCCTTATTGTATAAATAGCAGTAGCCCAAATGATATACAAAGAAAAGAGGAGGATCCCAATCATTTCTGTTGCAGATACAACCCCAAATAAGCCATCAATCAGCACAGGAAATGTCCACAAGCTGAAACTTGGCCGCTTCTTGTTCTTCTTCCTATTGAACATAAAAATGTTTTTTAATCTTCGAGTTTTAATTGGCATAACTGACAAGAATACATCATATAGTACTGATTCTTGGATCTTTTTCCTAATGAAAATAATTTTTTTCTAATCTTTGATGTCTTTTGGCATAATTAATTGACAAGCATATATCATATGATATCGATTCTTGAATCTTCCTCCTATTCAACATATTTTTTTTCTTAATCTTTGAGTCCTTTTGGCATAATTGACGAGCATATATCATATAGTGCTGATTCTTGAAACTCCTTCCCATTGAACATAAAAAAATTCTTAATCCGAGTTTTTTTGGGACATACTTGACAAAGCTATTAGTACTGATTCTTGGTTTTTAGAACTTCAAAACTATTAGCCGCTCTGCCCCATTTTAGATATCCCAATAAAAAACACAGATTAAGAAGTCTATTAATTTCATTCAATTATAAGTTAAAAGGTCTCAAATACCTTGCTTTAAAACTAAACATGTTATCAAGTCCAACTCGAAGCTACTAAAATTAAGTTGGGGAAAATATGTAAAGGTCAAGTACATATATCATTGGATTGTTGTGGGACAACTAAAATTGGACAAGAAAAAGTGAGAATTAGGACCATTAAAATGGGACGGAGAAAGTATCAATCTGCTACATACCTGTGGATTTCCTCTGCCGCAGAGATGATACGATAAACAATGGCTAGAAATGCAATGATCAAAATAGGGGAACGATATAGCAGAATCATACTTCCTGCAACAAATTAAGCCAAGAAATTCAATGATCACTAAATAATTCTTTTCAAATTATACTAATAAGCCAAGAAATTATGAACCAACCTGTAATTCCAAACAAAGTTCCTCTGGTAACTTGACCCCATTTCTGTTGCAACTCATTAACAGATTCCAACGGAAGCAGAAAAATGAATGCTACCCAAGCTATAAAAATAATCCATACAGCAATTTTGAGGACCAATTTTGCTGATGAAATTAACAAAGATGTTTGGTCTAAACAGCCCAAATCATCATCTTTTGTTAAAAGAAAAGGCTTATAAACTTATTAACTGAATTCTCAGCCATTGCTAAAGGAAAAAATGATCAGGCAATGAAGAGGTGGGATAAACAAGAACTATATAAATACACAAGGGTTCTACCCGAAATTAATATGTCATTATTCAAGATTGTTGTAGTTTTTTGCAAAGGTTTTATGAAGAAAACTGAACCAACAAAAATGTATCACGACTAAAAATACTGTACTATGTTTTTTTCCCAGGATGTGCAATCAAATTCTATTGCAGTACAAGTATTTTGTCTGCACATGCATGCAGGACACTTGTTTGATCGTCGGACTTTTATATAATACGACCAAAAATATAAATTACAACGTGACAAAGAGATATTACAATAATAATTAACAGCCAACAGAAAAAAAGGACCGAGAGATATACAATGATAGTAAAATGTAAACCAAAGACGGAAGAAGAACCAAGAAACAACTTGTGATTGCATGCCCGAGTAATTTCTATTCCTAAAAAAATTGTCACTTTCTTGAGGAAGAACCGCTAAAGCATTTGTGTTCAGAGGTAAAAGGAATCGTCACTTGTCTATTTATGGAACTCACTGAGACCTTACTTACGCAGAGCCTTTTTTGGGCACATATTTTCCTTCATCTTTAGGGCACTCAAAATTGCTTTTAGAAATGTTTCAGGATTGGTCTAAATTAATATATTATTAAAAAAAGTCGTACCCAGTGCATAAGCCTCCCGCATCAGTAGGGTCTGGAAAAAGTCCCGATTAATATATTATAATCCGAAATTAAATGTTTGTATTTTATTCATTTCGAATAAAAACTTGAGCACTTAATTTGAGACGAAAAAAAGTACCATTCCCGAAAATAAGGACCTCTTGCGATGCTCAATAAATTTGTCCAACAAATCAAAAAGCCTTCAGGTACTAAGATATACTTCCTCTACTTTTTAATTTGTCATCGATTAATTTTCGTTACAAATATCTATCACTCTAAAATCTCAATAAATCATTTATTACATTTTATTTTTCCATTTAATATCTTTTTGAGAAAGCTAATGTACAATATAAGTAAGATTGGAGAGATACACTGAAAAAAACTGATTAGGTGGTTTTCCTTTTTCCATTTTTAGTTTTGCACAAATGAAAAACAATATAATGCAACAAAATCAGATGGAAGAATAGTAAACATACACTGAGCCGAGTCAACTCCCCAGACTTTGTAGGACAAGATGTAGCCTATGTTACCCAGACTCAAGTACAAGTGCCGAGTGCTTAAACATCTAAAAACTAAGGTCCGAAAATTGTTAAGAACATCTTAAGAGCTTCACAATCAATGCTAGCTTGTGCAGTAGAATCTGCAGCATCAACCAGACTAGATCCGAAAATTCCTTAGCGATTTTGACTATTACTTGAACAGCATCCGCGACCTTTTCCAAAAAAATGGAATAAATAGAAAAAACATCGAGTGAGGGAAATACATAATAGAAATTGACACTAATACATAATGGTTAGGTATGGATGATTATTTAAAAAATTCAGGGGAGGAATCAACATAAAATAAATTTTAAGTCTTAAGATGAGGATTAAAAAATGAAATCTCAGAGAACATAATGGTGTACTAACCAACATAAGGTGCTACTCTAGTTCCCCAGTATTGATACCTGTTGAGCAAGTTCTATGCTCTTCAACAGTTAAGCTTCTGTAAACGACTTGTTGAGCAAAAACACTGGAAAAGCAGGTAAACTGGCACTTCTTAAAAAAAACAAAATCCCAAGCAGAAAATCAAAGTTGAAAAAGAGAAAAAGAAATAAAACCCTTTAAATTGCAAGACCCCACCCACACCACCGTCGCATTCAAGAAACGCAGTAGAATTCAGGCAAACCCTAGGGGAGGCGGCAGAGTGTGTTTCCTCACGATAAACAGTTCCTTGGGGACAAAGTACCGATCTCTGGAAGGAAAACAAAATTATATGGACCGTGGTATTGTTCAATATGGGACCATTGTAGATTGGTAGTAGACGGTCCAGATTTGTTAACTTTTGATTTTTTTATGTTTCCCTCTATCTTTTTTAATGATATGTCTCTTTGTTTAGGGACAAAATTGTTTTGGGCAAATTGGTGAATTTTGTCCCTAAACAATTTTGAGATTGATATATGGTTTCTAAATATTGTTTTTTAATTTTTTTATTCTGAAACAATTTACGTTTGGTGCATAATGTTCTTCCGTCCAAAAAATTGTTAGTCAACCGTGAATTCAAAATTTTAATCGGGTCAAACCAAGAAGTTAAAGGGCATTTTTGGTAGATGAAAAACTAGAAAAGAAGTCCACCGCCAACCACCCCCTGTGATCTCTTCCACCACTTCAAACCCTAAACCCACTGCCGCCCTCTACCTTCCACCTTATTAACCCAAACCAATCCCAATCCCTTCTATAATATTCACTCAAACCCCTCAAACCCTCAAAACCTTACTACTCCACTTCCCAAATCCAATCCCTTCTGATATTGGTAGGAGAAATTTTGAAGGATATGGTGGTTCTATGAATGTGAGGAAGATGAATTCCATTTTGATAATTTTTTGAGAAATTGTCCATTTTTGTAGTTTCTTCATGAACTTTTGCAAACGGAAAACGCAGAGGGAGGCGGTGATTGCCGTCGTCGGCACCGGACATGCTGATAAAAGGTTGCTGATTCGTTGAATTTGAGGCGCCAATCTGGTATGGCTGCTCTTTCTGTGAAGTTGGGAGCAACTTTGGTGACGTCATGGCTGACATCACCTTTAGTATCAACTTGAATAACTTCTTCAACACTCCCACCCACTCCCGACGCACCTTTAGTATCAATGGTGGAAGGAAGATGGTGAAAATGGCGGAAGCGGAGGATGGGGAGAGAGGAAGAAGGATAGGGTAGGGTGGAGTGGAGTGGGTTGGAGATTAGTGGTTGGGCTTTTAATGTTTGACCAAAAATGCCCTTTCTACTATTTTATTTGACTAAACGTCAATGTTCGAATTTGAGTTGACCCGTCATTTTTTGGATGGAAGGACCTTATGCACCAAACATAAATTGTTTCAGGAGGAAAAAATTAAAAAACAATGTTTAAGGATCTTATATCAATCTCGAAATTGTTTAGGGACAAAATCACCAATTTGCCCTTTGTTTTGTTTTGTTTTGTTTAGATAGTTGTGTCATTTACTTGTCAATAAATATTGTAATTTAAAATTGTTTACATTTATTTTTACAATATTTGAAAATTGTTCACAAAATTTTAAAACACTTCTTGATAATACTAATAACTAATTAACTATTTTAAAAAAGTAGTAAAATGATCAAGGGCAAAAACCTTAATTCTAACAAGAAAATAAAAATATTAAATTGATCTGTATGTTAGCGGATACAATACACCGTACTTTTTTTCGTTAAATCGATATCTGGACAAACCAGACTAATTCAGTTGAGGAAGACATTGAAATGCCAAAGAAGTTGCAGGTCAAAAGTGGAGTCAATCGAAACTAGACTCCTTCTTCACAATACATTGTACTTTGTGTTGGGACCCATCTAGATAATTCAAAACGGATATGAATAAATGAGGTATCCGCTCTATTTGCAGGCCCAAGTCTCTCGGGCTCTTTAATCCCAGTTCGACACCAGGCAATTGCCCAATAAAATGCCACATCCCCTTTGTTAGGGTGTGCATTCGTTATTCGTAATAAAATTTTGAAATTCGATTCGATTTTTTAATGTTTTATGAAAATCGAACCGAATCGAATCAACATTTTATTAAAATTGAATACCGGAATTATTTCGGTTCGGTTCGGTTTGGTTTGTACAAAAATTTCATTGTTTTTATTTTGTAGAGCTCAACTTAATAAAAACTAGATAAAAGGTAAAATTATAATGCACAATTAAATAAGATTATAAGCTAAAATTAAAATACAACTGATACGCAAAATCTATACTAGCAAGTGCAGTAGGTCAATATTGTAGTAGTCAAGGTCGATCCCACAGATAATAATGATTAATTAATTCCTAGAGATGAAAACTTTTTCGATGAACAAGACAATTAGAATAAATCCAAATAGTTGATGGTGATATGATTAATCTAATTTAATTAACTAAAAGAAAGCAAAATAACTTGAATAAGAAGTTTTGATATGATAAAGGTCTATGGCATATGAATTCACTAAATTAATCAATATATTATCCTAACAATCTGTTATTCTAGAGTGTGTTTCTATAAACGGCCGATTTCCAAAAATATCCAATAACCTCTTTCAAGGCTTATTAAACATATTCTCATGAATAAACCAACTACAGTCAAACCTCTATATAAGAATAAACTCCTTATAATAATAAAAAATGATGGTCCCAACTCGGGACCAGTTATAAATAAGAATAAACTCTACATTGTAATATTCCATGTTTTTTTAGGACCATCCTTAAGAAATTTACCTCCATATAATAATAAAATAACATTAAATTTTAAATATATTTATATATCTATATAAAACATCCATAATTATTTAACAATTTTACATTAAACTTAAGATGATATGAAATATTTGTCTAAAATTGTCTGTGACAATGACTTAATTTTTTGGGTTAATATCGCATCCTTAAACTTGCGCATTCGTAGTAACTCGTCATCTGCACTATCCTGCTCGAATTTTGCAGTCTTGAGCGAGTTTTTCAATTGTATGTGGCTTCACATCTATAAACCATGTATAGTAGTTGCCTAAATATTGTGTAGTATTGTGTAATTGGTATTTAACTAATATAGTGTAGGAACACATGTTTTTAAAATATAAGGAACACATTTCTAAGTGTCGTATATTTATATTAGTTACTTTTAAAAAAATATAATTTTTATATGTAAGCCTCTATTTAAGAATAACCTCCCAATAGTAATATATTTGTCCAGTCCCAAGAGTATTACTGTATAGAGGTTTTACTGTATATGTCTATGTTGATTTTAACTCACAAAAACGCATTAAACATGTGAAATCAAAGAGATCACACAAACCATACAAGTTTATGTCTATCTTGCATGCAATTTGTGTTTAAATTATTTAACCCAATTAAGAAGGTCAGCTGTCGCAAATCTTCCAAGTTAATGTAAGGGCAATTTAAACGGCGATCAATCATCTAAACGCATTAAGAACAATAATCTAAAATTACTTCCACAACACCCATCGAATCACAAAAATAACATATAAAATTAATCTAACTACATCATGGTCTTAGAAGAAAAGTTTAGTTCATGCTGGAGAAAAAAATAATAAACAAAGTAAACAAGAGAGTATAAGAAAACATCACTGTTTAGATTAAAGTCTCGAATTTTAAATTGTATCAATCTCCAGAAGCACAACAACAATGAAAGCTTGAATACTATCCTCAAATTACGTAAATAAATAACTCTCAAACCAACTCTTGAAGAGAGCTTAATTAGAGAGAAACTAAAACCTAAAACAAAAATTAATAAGGGATATCAGCTTATTTAGTCCCCCAAAAATTTTCGTTTAGCCCGTATAGTCCCCAATGTTTAATTTCAGCCTGTAAAGTCCCCCAAATATTTTATTTCAGCCTGTAAAGTCTCCCAGAAATTTTTGTTTAGTCCGTATAGTCCCCAATGTTTAATTTCAGCTTGTAAAGTCCCCCAAATATTTTATTTCAGCCTGTAAAGTCTCCCAGAAATTTTTGTTTAGTCCGTATAGTCCCCAATGTTTAATTTCAGCCTCTAAAGTCCCTTACCTATTTACGGGGTGCATATAGAGGTTTCACCACCTCTTATGCGGAGGACTTAGGGCAAATGGGTTCCTCCAAATTATGGCAATAGAATTTGGAATTTATTTTTTATAACCATTTTTAAACTAATTTTTTGTATTTTGTAAATTTTATAGATTGAAATTGATAATTATTCCCCCGCTCATTAAGCACGTGGATGACATGAATTTGGGGCTGCCCTGATTCCGCCGCAGAAGAGCTGGTGGAACCTCTATATGCAGCCCGTAAATAGATAAGTAACTTTACAGGTTGAAAGTAAACATTGGGAACTATATGGGCTAAACGAAAATTTATGGGGGACTTTACAAGCTGAAAGAAAAATTTTGGAGGACTTTACATGCTGAATTTAAACATTGGGGACTATACGCGCTAAACAAAAATTTCTGGGGGACTTTACAGGCTGAAATTAAACATTGGGGACTGTACGGGCTAAACAAAATTTGTAGGGGGGCTAAATAGGCTAATTTTCCAATTAATAATGGCTGAATATCTTTTCCTAAGACTAGTAAAGAGTATTTATAGCAATAGAAATCTCCTAGCTTAAGGTAATTGACATAGAACAAAACTCTCCACACACCTTTAAAGTAGTTGATATAATACAATTCTTCAGGATTCTTTAAAGTAGTTGAAATCCACTAAAACTCTTCTAATCCATAAAAGACATATCTTCAATTCCAGCAACTTCTTTCTTGTTCTGCAAATTTGGTTCACTTTTACCCTTCAAAAGACTATTTTGCCCCTACAAATGCAAACACATAGAAGTGAGGATTATACCATTCTAAACTCAAAAATCAATATGTAAATACTTTTTGAAGCTCAAAATTACTACTAAAGTAGAAGAAAGTAAAGATAAATTTACGAGTTATCAAACCCTAAATAATATTAATAATACTAATAAGAACTCCATCAATTTATTTGTATAAGTTGATTAAGACAAAATTTCAAAAAATAATATGTTTTTATAATCAAAATATCAATATTACTCTCCTAAATAGAATTAGTGGTATACAAGTCATATTTTAAGAGAGTAATATTGATATTTTGACTAACAAACTAACTTGTATTTTTGTTCCTTAATTTTCGATACATTTTCTAAACGACTTATGTTATGGAATGGAGTTAGTATAATGCATATTATTTAGAATAATAATAAATTTGATCTATTCAATAATTCGGTTTCTAAAATTTGAAAGTCGAATACCAAACCAAATTATTTTGACTTTTTTCAAAACCGAATCGTATAATAAAATTCAGTTTCGTTCAGTTCGATATTTCGATTTAACCGAATAGTGAACACCTTTGGTAAAAAAAACACAAAGGGTCCGACCCCACAATCCTCTCACATAAATTTAGACATGACCCACCTGCAGGATAAGTCTCGCAAGCCTCCATGTCTCACAGGTACTCACAAGGTCCGCCCCACAACGAATTTTTCCCATTAAACACCATCAGTGTTGGAGAATTGGGTTTTTTAAAATAGTGAATTGTAATTAAAGTGTAGTGAGAATATTTTCCAGCCAATTTTATTTTATATTATATATATTTTTTTTTGTTGCTAAGTATTTTATATTATATCATTGGTTTTGAATATTGTTGAGATTATCACGAAGAGGGCTGCGCAAATTTCGCGATAATATATAATATGTGACAAAAAAACCATTTCATTATGTGAATATAAAAGAGTATAAAATGGGGGTTGAGATGTGGTTAATGAGCAGTAAAACCATATCCTCTCTCAAGTTTTCTATTAAAATGAGAATCAATCTATATGAAAAAGTAGTTTATATAGTTTAAAATATTTTGTTAAAATTATGCTCAATTTCAGCATGTATATTTATATTCGGTTCAATTTTTTTTTAATTGTTTCTTGTTGATTTATTTCTCAGTAAAACAGAAAAATATTTAACAAGAACTACACACTACCAGACTTTAGCTACGTTTACGGATTTTTCAAATTGCATATAAAAATCATTGAACTTTTAATTACTAAATTCATATCGTATTACTATTGCTCGAGTCCATCTTTTTACTAAGAAATTGTTTATCTCGAGAAAAAGATGGTTAAGGGATATAAAATAGAGAAATCCCCTATTAGTAGCCATCATCTATTTACGTATTTATATTATTAGCCTTATCTTTTTTTAGTCTATTTATAGCCGCATCTTTTTACGGGCCACTATAAATGTCCAATTAGTAAATCCGGCCACTTTTCAGGCTAAAAAATGACATGTGACTAGTAGGGGTGTTCATGGTTCGGTTTGGTTTGATTTTATACATTTTTCAAACCAAACCAAAATATTCGGTTTGGAAATTTTGAAACCAATCCAAACCATTTAAAATCTCAAACCTATGCATTCGGTTTGGTTTGAATTGGTTTGGTTGCTCGGTTTTGCGAGACACAAAAATATTGATTATAAAGTTTTAAAAAAAAATTTATTTAATTAGTTAGTTGCTACAAATATTTTTTAAAAAAATATGCTTATTATTTTCTCAAGGTAAACACAATAAAGAAAAAAAAATAAAATATAAATTCTTGGTATTGATCCTTGCATTTCAAACAAATTACTTCAAAATCATCCTACAAGAAAACAAAAAATACAAAAATTACATAATTATTAGTTCAAAATAGTGAAATACAATAAAATCTTTTGGTAAATCTAAAATCGCATACCAAATGATGACTTTTTAATCTCTTGGTTTAACACTTGAAGAACTTGCAATTGGAAATTCTAGAATGTGATACAAAGTTAGCAATTATACTATAAATCATTTTAAGGAAAAATATATTTTATTGCAAAAAAGTCCTTTAATATATATTATATATATTCGGTTTGGTTTGTAATTTTTTTTAAACCAAACCAAAAATTCGGTTTTAATTTAGCTCAAACCAAAACCAGTCCAATTTACCGCTCAAACCGAAATTTCGGTTTGGATTGGTTTGGATCGGTCGGGGTTTCGGTTTTTCTTGAACACCCCTAGTGACTAGCACTTACTCTCGGAGTGAGGGGCAAAAATGTCACCCCATCTTTATCATCAACCCACCCTAGCCCACCCCCACCCGCGAATTCAATCCCCCCTAACCCATCCCTTCCCCGTTGCCATCTCCGGCCACCTAGTCAGCACAAACTACACTGCCAGACAAAAACCACCCAATTAAAGATCAAATTGCGCATTTACTCTTCTTCCCAATGATGAGTATTCAAGAACAGCTCTAAATACCAAAAATTAAAGTGTGCCTGACGATTAAATAAAGAAGACCAACCTTCACCCACCATGGCCATGTGTAAGAAAACCTTGCAATTTAAAAGCTACTAGCACATAGTAGCATAAAACCCACTACCTTTTCCTTTTATTTCAACCCATAAAATCCAATTTTTTTGAATATTAATTGGATAGAAAGCTTCATCTCACATGTAAGACACCCCAAAATCAAATCTTTAATGCATTAACACACTCACAGAATGTGCAAATCAATCGAAACCAGAATTATCACAGAAAGCTTCCTTTCACATGTAGTTGAAATGGAATTATTGAAACACAATGGCGCATATATGTTCTATGGAAGTGGGTGGTGGAGCAGCAGTGGCTCGGGAAGAGATTAGGGCTCGGAGTAGGGGGCATCGCGGAGGCGGATTCAGAGTGCCGGCGTTGATTGAAGGGGGACGGGGACGGGCACGGTGGTGGCCGGAAATGGCAACGGGGAAGGGTTGGGATAAGGGGGGATTGAATTCTCGGAGGCGCAGGCAGGGCGGGCGGGCGGGCGGGTTACGGTGGGTTGATAATGAAGATGGGGTGGGGCTGGTGTAATGACATTTTTGCCCTTCACTCCGAGAGCATTTGCTAGTCACATGTCATTTTTTGGCCTGATAAGTGGCCGGATTCACTAATTGGACATTTATAGTGGTCCGTAAAAAAATACGGCTATAAATAGCCTAAAAAAAAGATAAGGCTAATAATAGAAATACGTAAATAGATGATGGCTACTAATAGGAAATCTCTCTATAAAATAATCGAGGGGACTTTTCTAGACATTTTTCCTTCATGTACTAAACGTCTAAAATATACTTCCTTTATATATATTCTGTCAACGTTTAATTTAATTTTCATTACAAATATCTATCATTCTATAATCCCAATAAGTCATTCATTATATTTCCTTTTTCCATTTAATATTTTTTTTAAAGCTAATGTTCATTGGGCTATATAATATATATACTACTGTGTTATACAGAAATAAAGTGTAATATCACCAACAACAACAACAATAGCATAACCCATTAAGTCCCCAATAATTGGGGGTATGGGCGGGGATGGAGAAATAAAGTGTAATATAAATAATGGAATTTATTGTGGTTAAATTGGGTGCAAGAGATGTGATGATGTCTACTTGTGTGGCAAACTTTTGCTTAGCCAATCTCCATTTTCATTTCTAACCAAAAACTGATAAAACTTTTGTAGCTTTGTCATATAATGTCCAAGGCAAGGTTAGCTTAACCTCATAAATAATTTGTCACTTTGATTGCACTCCACCTTTGAGGTCATTTTCTAAGACTAGGACTCCATTGTCCTAACCATGCCTGCAGGCCCGGCTATCCCCATTCCCATGTCTAAAGTGACATGCAGATGAGGGGCCCCAACAACAACAACAATCAAGCCTTAATTCAAATAGATTGGAGTCGACTATATGAACCAAATCAAAAATCACGTAAGGTCATCCATGTGGATGCATTCTCTCAATCTCTTTCGATCCAAATAAAACTTTCATCTAATTCGAACAACCTCATATCCCCTTTTAATGACAAGTAACGAAAACTATACTACCTCCATTCCTTAATATAAGACTTTAATGACAAATAACGAAAATTAAGAAACTAAAATTCAAGGTATTTTGTTAATTAAAATTCTAATATATTATTATCTTAAAATAAAACTTATATGCGACTAATTCTATTTAAGATAATAATATTATTTTTTATTCAAAAAAACATCTTAATATTTGATTTTTTAAAATTTTATACTTTTTTCTGAAAATTTTAGATTTTTTTTTGAGGAAAAAGGATTTTATTCATTCAATGTCTGCTAAAGTTGCAGGAATACATGAAGAAGGTACACCTTCTATGAACGTAATAGTATGCTCCATAGAAGTACCAATTTGAGCTAATAGATGTGCAACAATATTGCCTTCTCGACGTACATGCCTAACACTATAAGATGGAAAACAAAGGAGCTCAATGTTAATGAGAGCTACAAGGTGCCCGACATCAGAGAGAGATCCTCTTCTTCACAGCACAAATGCCTCGCCGCGGAAGTTCCGTATAACAGCTCCAAAGCCGGCCAAGGCTACTGTCCAAGAAAATTTTAGATTTAGGAACGAGAAAGTACAAGAAAAATCATAAAAAACCCTAATCATAAAATAATCCAATTAAGAATGTTAATGTTAATGTTTATAAAGGTAATACTAAACTGTAACCGTTAGCACGGTCAAGTAGGCTTGAAGTTCAACACTTGAAAATTGCCAAATAAAATAATATACCCTTTATAAAAAATAAAAGAAAAACAAAGTCAAACACTGTGCTCGACCCAAACTTATATTGGGCTTGGACCAAACTCATATTGGGCTCGGCCTTATTCACCCTCACCACATAAAGCACCAGCGGTTTCTGTTTACGATCAGTATTGAATTGATTAATTATTTGAGAAAAAGAAGAAGATTAGAGAACAATGGAGATGGATTTGGATTCGGCAAACAAAGATTCGAGCATTATGGGATTTGATTCCGTTGGTGAAGAACTTAATGAAATCATCCGCAGGAACGAAGATCGGGCGGAGATCGTCCGCAGATACATAGAACTGGCGAAGAAAGCAACTTACATGGAGCTCCCGCTTTCTGAGCCTACCATGAAAGGAATTGAGTATCTATGTTGCAACAAGACCATGAGTTCGGTAATATATTTGAGTTATTATTAATAAAACGTTGGTGCTTTGCTTCTTTTTTCTCTTTTTTCTTTTGTGAAATTACTCATTCTATCTCGAATATATAATTAAATCAATTAATAGTTCTAAAAGTTCGAATTCTTTTTTTATTTTAGATGAGCATAATTTGATTAGTGAATTTGGTACAGAATTTGTTATGTTTCTGTTTTTCCAAACAAAATTCAAACACAACTGTGAAATAAGAGAAGGTCAGAGAGGAATTAATGCAAAATAAGGTTATGAATTGTCAGAGTGAAGGGAAACTGAGATAATGTTCTCGATTTTTCTGTCAAAAGGAAAATTACAGAGAATCATCTGCTAAGCTAACTTATATTTTGCTGAGGGAACCACCTCCAACAGTCCTTTTTATGTCTAGGGGCGGAACAATAATGTCTATCTGTTTGTTAGCAAGATTCTCTATCCCAGGCGAACCATCACCATTAACTATTAGAATAGTTCTAACATGCCTTTTCACTTCATCTTAATGCCGAGCTCCATTTGGCATAAATGTTTTAGTCATTATATCTATTTTAGAATTTTCCAAATATCGATGTTCTTATAGTAAAAGCATCATTTTGTTCCCCTGATTTTTCTTTCATCTTAGCCTTCTGCTTAGAACCATTTAGTTTCTTGTTTGGAACAGTAATGTTGCAAATATGCCCAGTTCGGATTGATGTCCTTATCACATGATATTACAGGCATGCTATGGTACTGATCTTGGCATCTCCAGAATAGTCATATTTTAATCATGAAAGCATAAGTTATTACCCTTCTTTGATTTCGTTTTAGCTTTCAATTCGGAAGGGACACTGTTGAAAATGGGTTTGCAGCTATTGAAACATTTGGATTTCCACTGTATAAGTATATAATCGGATGAAGGGCACGTTTACCCAATTGATATTTTTGTTTAAAAGCTTTACCAACCCTAAGAGGATACAAAGTCCGTATATATTATCATAGCATGTTTGCTTGGAGTATTTTTTTGCGTGCTAAGAGTTTTATTTGCTCACTTTCGTTTTATTTCTATTTGTTCTTTAATGAAGTACGTAGCAGTCATCATACAACTTCTTCTAGAAGGAAAAGATGTTATGGCAGCTGTGGAGCGGTTTCACCAAAAAGAATTTTCCCTCTTGATACCTGCAGTGGAGATGCTATATCAATCTCAATTTACTCCTCAAAAAGGAATTGGTGCTATTTTCATTTGTCCCACACCTTTGGCAGCTTCATTCGTAAGCAACCTTATTCATTTGTATTCTTTTAGCCAGCGAGTGACTCCATGGCATTTTATTGTTGCAATACTGTTCTACTCAATATGATATAGATGGAAAACCTCGCTGTAGACCATAAAGAGTGGTGAGTACGTGGTTATCTAATTTCATTTATAGTTTGCAACTCTCACTTCTTACTTGTTTATGGCTGCCTCTCACTTCCCTAAAGTTTATGAACACTCTGCCATTTTACTACTTAATGTTAGTGAAACATGATACAAAAATTATGCACTGACCAGTCAGATTCAAGAAATATATCACTGCGAGCTGATATTATTTTCCCCTTGCCTTTCAATTTAAATTAAAATGTAGAGTATGACACTAGTCCCAGTCTAGATACTTGACACGTTTATTTTAACATTGTTGTAAATTAATTTTAGATAGTTTTTTGTAAAATATATCAACATTCGGCTATGGATATGATGAATTTCGGATTTAACCTTGAGGCTGATATGCTGTAGCTTGATTTGTTTAGCAATTATGGAAATGTAGAAGAGAATAGGTTTATTTTTAGAAAAGCAGCAACAAGTATTAAAGGACAGGAAAAAACTTTGAGGGGGATAATACAGGGGGAAGAGGCAAAACCTCAGAACAAACAAACTCTATTCCATTATTCAGTACTGTCTCTCATCTAGAGCTGCTATGTTAATATACATAGTTGCAAAACCTTAGAAACATAACTACTACAAAACTTAATACTTCAATTGTTACTAGACTCGATTTTTGTTACTAACAATTAAAATATCTCAAATTTTATCATCATTTCAGAAATTCTCCGATCCTTGTCTATGTATTCTGCATCAGGATGTGCACATGCTGGATTTTTGTATAATTTTATTTTGGTGTTGTCAACTTTGTTTCACTGTTGTAGGCATATCAAACTGCAAAATCCCTAGTGAAGTATCATTCACTAACTGTTGACTCGGTGGGGGGTTTCAAGGCTGACTCACCAGAAAAGACTTTGGAAGGAGTAAATTTGCTAATAGCAACCCCTCACCGTCTTCTTGACCATCTCCAGAATACTGAAGGTTTCATCTGCAGAAACTTAAAGGTTGGTCTATGTCATATCAGCTGAATTTATAATTTTTTGCGGATTCTGTCAGAAAATACACATGCTTTAAGTGACAATGAGCTCAGGTGTTCCAAGTTAAAGGTCTGATGTTTTATTAATTGTTCGATTAGATTTTTTCTCTTTTACAAACATTGTTGTTGTTTGATCAAGACCTCGGAAACTTTACTGTAAATGTGCTACTAGTTGCCAAGTAATTGGTACGCCAATGAAATTATCGAATAAAAATTCTTTAAAAAATGTTTCTTAGAAATGAAGATGCAAATTGACATGGCCTTTCTTAAGTTTGATATATTTGAATTTTGGTCTCACTGTCCTCTCTTAAGCCTGGTCTTCACCATCTACTGTTAAGTACAAGATATGATCTATTGGAGGGCAGGCTTCTAATTTTCAGCTAAAGAAATCATATTGCATTATATCCTTCTGTTCAGGTCATAAGTTACATATCCACCCATCTCAACATGTCACAATAACAACAACAACAAACAAGCCTTGGTCTCAAGTAATCACAACAAAACACATTGATGAAAAATGCCACTTCACTTTACTACCAACTAGGCAGTGCAATGACATTTTTCATGCTTTGTTGTGTTCGGTGGGAGTGTAACTTATGTGATGATCGTAAGTTAGTCAGGAACCAAAATAAAATTGCACTTTTTTTTTAATTTTTTTTTATTCTATGTTGCTAACAATTGTACATGCATGCTAACTTCTTGATTAAAATTTTGGACTTTCAGTACCTGGTGATTTTTGAAGTGGACGGGATGGTGGATCTAGGTTTTGAAGAAGAGGTGAGGAAGATCATAGATATTTTGCCGAAGGTAAAGTAAAAAGTAAACATTTCCCATGATGTACTACCGTGCTAGTTGGATTTCGGGTTTTTTCTAAAGACAAGTTTCTCCTATCCTGCTTCATTTATTTGTCAATGCTACTTTTATTTTTATGACAATACTTTTGGATATATTAAAACGGAATATTGAATTTCTTGTTTTCTTGGTAAGGATAGGAATGTTTGCTTTTATTATAGGCAGATGTTGCACTACATTTTCTGTAAGTTGACAAAAGCTGGCTTTAGCTGTAGTTGTTGGTATAGCCGTGTAGGAGAGTTGTTCCACTTTGGAGCATAACCTCCAAATTTCAGCTTTTGTTTGACTTACTGTAGTATAACAAGTTCCATGCTCCCCTCCCCCAACCCAAAAGAAGGAAAAATAGAAAACAGAGCTTATAATTTCAAATGTTTAACTGTTATCTCTTTCTAGGTGATGGAATTACACAAACAGTTTTTATGTCAGCCTAAAATGCTCAACTGCGGATGCCTTGTAGTAGTTTAACTACTTTAGATTTTGCTTCGATTTGCAGATGAGACAAACAATTAGTTTCACCTCAAAACCGACCATGAAGGTGAGTTCTCTCTGGCATTCATGTTCGGTCTGATATTGTCTATCTTTGTATTTAAGGATAAATCCTTTTTATAAAGCTGGCCTTGATATTAGTTTAACTCTGTTCGTAAGTAAGAAAATCTTAGAATAGGGTTGAAGTAATTATTGGTGTGTTAAAGTTCATGCTTTTTGGTTCTGAAATATTTTCTTCTTTCTTTTTTTTAAATTTGTCAGTATTGCTAATGACTAAAAAGCTTCTTTTGATGTATGTTTGTTGGTTTATAAGTGAACTATAAATCTTTTCAGGGCGAGGTTCTCGCACGCCTCTCACTTCCAGCAACAGGTGTTCTCATAAGCTATAAAGAGATGCACGTATGTTACCTGTCTCATTCTTATTTTCATTTTGATTGTATATTTTACCATCCAATATCAAATTTTATTGCATTTTGGAACTTGAGGCCATTAATGAAGGATTTACAAGAGAATTACAAATATTTTCAGGATGTGGTTCTTGCACGCGGCTCACGTCCACCAAATGGTCTTCCCTGGAGATATCGACCGAACAGAGTATGCTATCTTCTCAAATCTTATTTGGCTTTTTATTGGATTTGCTCTACCATCCCATGTCCATTTCACTCTTCTTTGGCACTTGAGGCATCCGATGTTATGGATACAATTCCCTAGAAAGAATGATTGCTTGGATTGACAATCTTTGGCCCTTTATGCCATTTGCTATTTTGCAGGATCTTGGTCCTGTCCCTTCTAAGGAGGCAAGGGAGCTCATGAGGGCACGCCTCGGGATAAAAAAATGCAAGTTGAAAGCTACTAAATAGTTTGTATAATAGGCGCAAGATTATGAAAAGCAACTATAGTTTAATTATATGCTTTTGGATAACTTTTTATGTACGTACATCTTCTGAAATTGATTCTTATTCCTAATGTTGATCGAATTGTTGCTCTTAAAGGTCGGGCGGTTGAAGCTTTCACTAGGGGGTACCCTTGACAATTAGGCAGATGTTTATTGGTGTTATTAGTCCCAGTTATTTGTTTATTTTTCTTTGAATTGTTTTAAAAATATAGCCCATTAGGCATCCTTGCCGTCTTAGATATAAAGGCAAAGGACAAAGGACAACTCTTGACAATCATGCTTGCTCCCTTGGAAGTTAAAGAAATAAAGGACACCTCTTGCATGTAATTTAAAAGAGAGAAAAATCTAACGAAGAAAAGAGAAATGCTGAACTGAACATGAAGAAATAAAGAAGTCATTGCCATTGCCGGTAGGCCTACCAAAGGCATAAAAATTGATTCTTATAGTACTGTTTGGGGAGTCGGTAAACTAATTCCTGTGTATTTCCTTGAAAAGGGTGCTCAACCTACATAATATTTTCAAAAGGGTGGTTTTTTTTTTTTATTTATTATAAGGAACTTCATCCTAATTAAACGAAATTCAATTAAGGAAATACGAGTCATCTACTTAAAAAGACTCTCCCTGCAGTGTGCCCTTCCTTGAATTATTTGGTATGCAGATGTTTGTGGTTTGATTTAAATCCTTCATTCATCAAATCAGGCTCGGAATCACTATCCTTCCCTACATCTAAACCAAAAAAAGAATTTAATAGCTGAGAATAAATCAATGCATAGTTATTATCAAATTAAGAGAGAATTGTGAATATTATTGTTGCAGAGTAAATCTAGCTTTGACTTAAACTCTAAGGGGGAGGTGACAGTGAGAAAATTAAGTAAAAATTGTGAAGAATACGCTATATAACACTGACCAAGTGCGGGTACGTATTGATTTTAAGACTGGTCCCTCGAGGGTAAGTACCAATCTCTAGAAAATTTCTAACATCAATCATGGTCTGCAGTCCGGTTCCTATGCGGAACAGCTTTTTTTCGCATGTGCGGAACAACTGGAACCGTCGGATAAGATTTTAAACGGTCCAGATCAGGAGAGAGACTTAAAAAAAATTTATTATTTTTTTAATCAGCCGCAACTTTTCTCTCTCCTGATCTGGACCGTTAAAAATCTCATCTGACGGTCAGGATTTTGTCCCGCACATGCGGAACAAAACCCTGTTCCGCATAGGAGCCGTGAGCACTGTAGTATGCGGTCAAGATTTGTTCATTTTAAAATAAAATAAAAAAATTATCTTAATGTGGATAAGACTTGACCGCATGCTTTAGTGGACCATGATTCTTATTAGAATTGATACAATCTCTATTGGTTTTGAACACAAATTTTCCATGGTTTTTTTTTTTTTTATCATCTCACAAATAGTTCATTTCTTTTATTTAAAAATAAAATATTCAAACAAAACACCAATATAAACACATTAAATGACACATCAAATGTGCACCCGTATCTGCACAATTTCAACCAAAATTTTCATTTTAAAACTTACATCTTCCTTCGCGGACAATTCATTTTTCAATTTCTCGTACAAAAATTATCAAACAAGAATGCTCGGTGAAAAAGTAAACAAAAATCAATTTCAATAATTCACCTTCTCCTTTAAAGGACAAATGTAATACTAGGTATCTCCACTTCAGGTGATGTAGCCTAAAATCAAAGGAAAAAAAGAGGTGATACAGCATAAAAACGGCCTTAAAAAGAAAAAAAAAGAAAAAAAAGTTAATACTGAGTTTTTTAAAAATTTTACTCCATCCGTTTTTATTTATTTGTCGCTTAAAGACAATACACTCAAATTAAGAAATTGATTAAGACACATTAATTTAAAGATAGATAGACACATTTACCCTTCAATTAATACATTTATATTGGGACAATTCAAAATAGTTGTTGACTGAATTAATTAAAGATAAGGGTAAGTTTGAAAAAAATACATTTAATACTCTTTTGGTTTCTTAGGGGTGTATTCAATTAGGATTTTAAAAGACTATTTATGGATAAATAAGTTCAGTCGATTTTAAAAGACTATCTAAGAATGTAATGACTTATAAGAATTATTTTAAAGATTTTTTATACTCAGGATTTTTATATTCGGATTTTAAAGATTTATATCATAAGAATTTATAAGATTTGAAAGGACCACAATGACTTTTTATTTGAACGTTACTAACCAACCAACTTAGTTGGATGATGAGTAATGTCTAGTTCAATGGTGCACGAATTCTTTATGAACGACCTTTACAACCCAAACTTTCCAAATGATGGTGTAATTTATCCTTCCCAAAGGTTTTATGATAGGTATAAAGTTACTAGAATGCGGACATTTGGTTCAAATAATGGAATGAAGCCATAAATATAGAGCCAATTGTTTAAAGTTATGGGCACTTGCATCTAGGGGCCAGCAAATTCGGTTTTTACCGAATTACCGACCGAAGTCGAATTCAATTCGATAATTCAATGTGAATTCGGTAATTCGGTTACATCCGAATTCGGTTTAGTCGAAAATGGGACGAAATCAGTTTCACTATAATTGAATTCGGCTTGACCGAATTCGAATTCATTTTTTAATAATTTTTAATTTTATTATATAAGTGAATATGTAAAGTAAATAGACAATAAAAATTTGTTATTTTGGCGATTTTTCTTTTAATTTTTCGTGTACATATGGTTGAATTAAACAATGACTAATTTATTATTTCGATTATTTTTTTCCTGAACTTATTATTTGTTTTGATTTTGATTTTTTCTTGATGTTCAATTAGGTTCTTGTGAAATCAGTCAATTCGGAAAAAACCGAATTCTGAATTCGCCAATTCGGTAATTCTGAATTCGAATCCAAATTGGGTATGTTTTTTAGGTTTTGAAAAATTGAAAAACCCGAATTAAAATGACTGAATTGACGAATTCGAATTCGGTGCTCACCCCTACTTGCATTAGCAATAACATAAACGGGATTAAATGGAATGGAATAATAAATAAAAGCAAACATTCAAAGTTACAAGAGTCAATGAAAAAGATAACAAATAAACAAATCATGAAAATCACACTAGGTGAGATTTTTTAAAGGGATTTCACTAAAAAATCTCACAAATTTCTAATTAAAAAAAAAAAAATCCATCGAAATTTGCAAGTTTTTGAATACTAAAAGAATTTTTGTTACTTGTTTAAAGTCTTGATTGAATAACCCCGAGCTCAGGGGCAACTGGTTGGAGTTGTCATATGCCTTACCATTGACGAGGGTTCGATTCCCACCGTGGACATCGACTCTCGTGGGATTTTTCCGCGGTGGTAGGGCTCCGTGTATAAGAGCAGTATGGGCCAGGCCCTCCCCGCTAGCGGTCACGCTACGGGCTGACCGCAGGTCGAGCCCGGATTAGTCACCACGTTGTAAGTGGATACCGGGTGCCTCTCGGGGTGAACCAAAAAAAGTCTTGATTGAATACCATTGGATTTGGACACCATCTTTAAAATATCCTAATATTACTAATTGAATACCACATGACATATTTAGATTACTTAAAAGTCTTAATTGAATACCACAAAACTTATTCATCTCAAAATAGTCTTTTAAAATCCTAATTGAATACACTCCCTTAAAGTGACAGGTAATTAAAAACAGATAAAGTATGTCAATGTGACAAATAATTGGGATAGTATGGAGTACTAGATATAGTAAATTTTATATTTAGTTCGAAATATTTGATCAAATTCATCCCCAACATTTTACAGTAAATTTTATATGTAGTGCATCATACAGTTGCAATTTTTCGCCTCCAATATAAAAGTCCTGGCTTCGTCACTTATCCAAACCAGGCCCGTCTCGAACAATAATGAGGCTTTGTGTTAATTACCAAAGTTAGGCCCCTCAATTTTTTTTTAAAATATAAATTATAAAAAATGTCAAAACATAATTATAAACTCAAGTTTCAAGAGTGCGAACAAGCATAATATTAAGTGGAGATATAGTGAATTATTATTTTTAATATGTTAAGTGATATTTTTTAAGAAAAATTTGGGCCCACAAAATGAGAGATCCGCTTCTATATGACACCTTGGGCCTATACAGAGTCAGACCTGATCCAAACAACAATTACAACTGAAGATGAAAATGAAAAACCTAAAACCTGTCTTCCTCCTGACTAGAAAGTACTATTTCCAATTATATGAATGTTAATAATAGTGTCACAAACTATACTACCTCCATTCCTAAATATAAGACTTTCAGCACAAGTAACAAAAATTAAGAAACTAAAATTCAAGGTGTTTTATTAATTAAAATACTAATATATTATTATCTTAAAATAAAACTTGTATGCCACTAATTCTATTTAAGATAATAATATTATTTTTTATTCAAAAAAACATCTTAATATTTGATTCTTTAATTTTTTTACTTTTTTCTGAAAATTTTAAATTGAGGAACGAGGAAGTACAAGACAAATCATAAAAACCCTAATCATTAACTAATCCAATTAAGAATGTTAATGTTAATGTTTACAAAGGTTATACTAAAATGTAACCGTTAGCACGGTCCAAATAGGCTTGAAGTTCAACGCTTGAAAATTGCCTAGTAAAATAACATACTGATATCAGTTGATATCGACAAAAGAGATTTATAAGAGAATTACAAATATTTTCATGATGTGTTTCTTGCACGCGGCTCACGTCCAATAAAAGGTCTTTCCAGGAGATACCGACAGAACAGAGTATGCTATCTTCTCAAAAATATAGTAAAGGGAGAGGGTCCAAATACTGATATGGTGATTTGTGACGTTTTCTTTGACACTTATAATTCGCATAATAGCCGTTTATTTTTATTCAATACTTGAAAAAATATCTTTGAAATAGCTATTTTTACAAAATGATACTTTCTTCGAACAGAATTAAATGTATTTTTTTTTGTTGCGGAATAAAAAAAGTAAGTAAATATTAAAATAGTTATTTTTATATTCTTAATCTCAACCGTCGGATGTATTGGATCAAGTAATACGATGATTCACAACAATTGTTAACTTTTCCCTGCAAATTCGGTTTTGTTCAATTATGCCTTTTCATTATCACCTTAGAGACAAAACCTTCCAATGATACTAACTGCAACTGATATTAAGACGATGTCCAATCCAATTGCAACCTAAAAAAAATCCAAGAATTCATTAACCCTTTTGGGTTTAGGTAATAATTAAAGAAGGGTTCTATAGCACTAGTGAAATTTGCTATTTTTTTAATGCCCTAGGTTGGTAGTTATATGAATAAAGTAATGATCTTGATTGTCAAATTCGTATTTTTATTTTCTATTTATGTTGCATTCAATCCTTCTTGCACGTCTATGTATAAAAATGTAACTTTCATTGAAAGTTCAAAACTTTGACCTCCTTGAAAATGAGGATGAACTAGAATCCATGTAAGACATGAAAATTCTCTAAATTAGAGCTTTTAGAAAATGGTTATTTATTAGGAGATGATTAATATAAGAATTTAGTTGTATAGATTTTGAATTTTTGAAGATATGATTGGGAGAAGGATGAACACTTCTCTTTGTTGAAGAAGACAATGGAGGAAGAAGACCCATTTTACGCTGTGGACTGTTTTGCCCCTGCAATTTCGTAATTGCGGGGGATGCCCGCCCGAAAGAACCCCCATCTCGCCGGATGCCGCTACTTTTGGGCATAAATGGCACTCCGTAAATAATTGTTGACATTTATGGCATCGTAAATTTTTTAGGGTAACAGTTACTTTTGAAACATATCTGAGGGGCATAAATAGTGATTATCTCTTTAAAATTTTATTTGTCCAGGATATCAGGTAAGTAACATTTCTTGGTCATACATATTCTATTCTAATGGTGTTGATTGATTATATGTGAACAAAATAAAATATGTATCATACACTTCGCGACAACTTTTATCAAGTCCTAACGATTGTCGACCACCAATCCGCTGGTCTGCAATATTCACCCCGGTACACAAGCACAAATCCTTTGGCACAACATATAGAAGTCAAGTCAATGGGAGCTTAGCTGGGAAAACATAGTTGCTAAAGAGTCTTTAAGGTTCTTCTTGTAGTTTGCAGACTTTTTGTTGATTCAAGTTTGTTACTGGTTTTCTCTTGAGCAATGGTTCCATGGATTCGACTTGTCTCACTGTTTATTCTCTTCCACTTTTCTTCTATAGCAGCATTGACCAATCCTCTAGATTGTAAGTTAGTTTGGTTCTTCTATCCATTATTATGTTTATTGGTAACTATGTTCGCGCATTCTTCATAATCTGTGATTATGGTAATCATGGTTTTTGGTAGTTATCGTCTTGCTGACAATTTTTTTTTAAAAAAAAAGTAAGATCTGCATAACTAAATAGCTTGTCATATTTTTAGCTGAATTCAGTTAGTTTATCTACAATAAAAGGTTCAAATATTTCCAATTATCCCACTTTCGGGCTGAAGCTAGTTTAAGCCTTATTCAATTATGTTTCCTGTGAAAATGTTTGACTTGGCAAGTTAATTTCTGAGCTTATAATGATATGTTGAGAAAAATAAATAAATATGACTAGTAAAAAGGAAACTGATTGATCTATTTTGCAGATTCGGCTATGCTGTCCCTGAAAGATGGCTGGGATAATGTACCGCCCAGTTGGGTTGGTCAAGATCCATGTGGGGGTGGCTGGGAAGGAATTTCATGCAAAAATTCCCGTGTAGTCTCTATGTAATACCCTGCTTCTTGATCACTTTGAACTGATTACTTGTATTCGTTTAGATATAACTTATTTATTTATTTATAAATTTTGGGTTCGATGTGAATCTCCTTTTCAGAACATTAGCCAGTATGAGTTTGAGTGGGCAGCTATCAAGTGACATCCAAGGTTTATCTGAACTGCGTACTCTGTAGGTCATCTGTCACCCATCTTTCTATTTCTGTTTCTTCTTGAAGAAGTTTTAAAGCTTACTTGGATCACATCGTTCAATTATTTATTTGTTTATTCCATACATTCTATCCAAGTTGTTGGCGAGCTTGTATTTATTGTCTTGCGTCGTCTAACATGTATAGGTTCGCTAAACAAGCGAGGCACGTGACCTTGCTTGTCAATTTATTCTGACAATATTTAGTTCTTGTAGAAAGATTAGTTTAAATCAACGTAACCATATTCTATTGTCATGCGGATGTTTGTGGATTGATTTTTATCACTCTAAATGAACTCTAATTTTATGTTTTTTTTCTATTTAGGGATCTGTCATATAATACAGGCTTGACAGGATCTCTTCCTGAAGGAATTGGAAAGTTAAATAAATTAACGAGCTTGTAAGTAAATTTTAAGATCTTTTGCTAAAACAGATTTGCCAGTAAACAATATGGTTGATCCTGAATTTGATGTTTACTTCTGCATTTGACAGAATCGTTCTTGGTTGTGGCTTTAATGGTCGATTACCAGACAGCATTGGATCACTAAGTCAGCTGGTTACGCTGTAAGGGCTTCTTTATTATTCATCTTTTTTTTTACTTGAGTATTCTTCCAACTAGTTATGAAAAGTTAATTTAAATTTAGCGGACTTACCATGCAGAAAAAGTGCTAGCTTGGCTGTTTGAAACATGCCAATTGCAATCTATTAGCTGTATCATTTACTCTATATTCTTAGTTTTCCTAATTACTTGAATAACTCGGGAAAATCACTATGCCCATTGATGCTATGCCTTTGTGCGGAGATTTATTTCGAGCCTAAAATTTATATGGTTATTGCTTCAAAGATATATGTGCTTCACTCTTCTTGCAATATCACCCTTTAGTGTATACTTCTAAAGTTATTTCCTCTCTCTTGTGCAGATCATTAAATTCTAACAAGTTTATTGGACAAATTCCCCCGTCTTTCGGCAACCTACAAAATCTCCGTTGGCTTGACTTAGCTGATAATCAGCTTACTGGGAGTATACCTGTCTCAAATGCAAGTGCGCCTGGTCTTGATATGCTTGTCAGCACGAAACACTTGTGTGCACAATCCTCTTCTAGTTCTCCGCGATCTATTATTTTCTTACTTCAATTGTATTTTTTTCTGCATTATGTTAACCTAGATAAATTGCTTTGTTTGCAGTCACTTCGGGAAAAATCAGCTGTCGGGTGAAATTCCGTCTCGGCTTTTCAACTCAAATATGACTCTGATTCATTTGTAAGCATCACCAACTTATGTTGAAATATTTTAGTGGAAGGAGTTAGAATCGATTGCACATGGCTGTGACATTTTATTTATTTATTTATTTTGGATTCTGTTTGTTAATTGGACCAGGTTACTTGAAAACAACAGACTAACCGGAAGAATCCCCGATACCATCGGGCTTGTCCAGGCACTTGAAGTGGTGTAAGTATCAATATCTCATTTTTATCCAAACAATTTTATTTGTTTTGGGCTCTTTCTAAGTTTGCACTAAATATATTTGTTTCGATAGACGTCTTGACAATAATTTTCTGAGTGGATCTGTTCCATCAAATATCAGCCAGCTCACTCATGTCCAGGAGATGTAAGTATCATCTAAAGAATTAATTAGCAGATTAAAACATTCTTCTTTTTCCCAGCAAGTGTTATCGGTTGCAGCAGTATTCGTTTCTAAGAAGTTTTTTTTGATTAGGTTCTTATCCGACAATGGTTTGAGTGGGCCCCTTCCCGATCTCACTGGCATGAATTCTCTCAATTATCTGTAAGTTGGAAACTATTTTCTCAGTTGAGACCGCACGGTGTACTTGATACAATTTCTGTTAACAATGCGCCTTGTACATTATTATGGCCCTGAAATTCACTCGATCTTTACCCTTCTCCTCTTACAGGGATATGAGCAATAACTCATTTACTGCATCAGATATACCTCCATGGTTTTCGACGTTACCTTCCTTGACAACACTGTAAATATCTCATCCTATGTGTTTGTGATTGTGAGGGCACTTTTATGTGCACGCTCTCTCCAGTTCGAGTGTTGAATAACTTATTATTGCCTAAAGATTATAACTTTCTTAATTTATTCGAAATATGTTCCATTGATCTTAAACTGGCAGAGTGATGGAAAACACTTCACTTCGTGGGGAAGTTCCAGCTGCACTGTTCAGCCTCATTCAGTTACAGGCTGTGTGAGTTTCCTCTCATATTACGCTAAATAATATTTCATAACGAAAAATATTTTTGATGTTGATAAGAACCGACATGTTTTGACATGACAGAAAATTAAAGAATAACCGAATAAATGGCACCTTGAACATCGGACCTAGCTATAGCAACAGTCTGCAACTCATTGATTTGCAAAACAATTCTGTTGAGTTCTTTACACAAAGAGCCGGTGGCTACAGTCTTCAAATAGTGTAAGCTTTTACGTCCCATTTTCTCGGTACCTTTTTCCTTAATAGCATTAAAAATTGGCTGTCAGAAGTTCTTGAATGTCATCTTTGATAGTATTTTTCTTCACTAGATTCATATTCTAAATCT
The DNA here is from genome assembly GCA_026122235.1 of Vinca minor. NCBI lineage: Eukaryota > Viridiplantae > Streptophyta > Magnoliopsida > Gentianales > Apocynaceae > Vinca > Vinca minor. The sequence goes on from JAOCZM010000056.1 coordinate 5,091,913, forward strand.
TATTAGAATGATTATTGTCTTTAGACTTGTAGGTAATCCTATTTGCAGAGGGGCGACTGAGACCTACTGCCTCATTCCGCAACAGACTGATTCCTCCTACTCAACTCCAAAGAACTGCTTGGCTCCTCGATGCAATTCGGACCAACTTTCTAGTCCGACCTGTCAATGTGCATATCCATACACGGGGATCCTATATTTCCGAGCTCCTTCGTTTTCTAATCTGGGGAATTCAACCACATACATGACGCTGCATGATACTATGGTGTTCTCACTCAGGAATAACCGACTGCCTGTGGATTCAGTTTCTCTGAGTAATCCAACAAAAAATTTAGACGATTATCTCGTTTTGAACCTTGAGATTTTCCCATCTGGCCAACATTATTTCAACCGCACAGGAATTTCTTCAATTGGTTTTGCGCTTAGTAATCAGACTTTTAAACCACCAAAAACATTTGGACCTTTCTTCTTCATAGGTGAAAGCTATCAGTACTTCACAGGTTATTTTGTCTAGTTGCAATTCATCTATTTACTTGATGCGTATGAAGAACGAACTTCTATTTCTTACTTGTGTGTATTCGATGGTTCTATTTCCCCCCCAGGTGCTCCTATAGGATCAAACAAGCCTTCAACTAATATCGGAGTCATTGTTGGGGCAGCGGTTGGTGGTTCGATCCTGTTTTTGTTGTTACTGCTTGCAGGATGTTATGCTCTCCGCCAGAAAAAAAGGACTGAAAAAGCTGCAAAACAAATGGATCCTTTTGGTAAGCTTTGGAATAAGACTTTGGAGATCCATTTTGTTTATTATATCATAGTTCTGACTTTCTTTACTTAATACACGCAGCTTCCTGGGACTCAGAAAAGAACAGTGGTGCTGTTCCTCAGTTAAAAGGAGCACGTAATTTTTCATTCAAAGAGCTCAAGATGTACACTAATAATTTTTCCGAAACTAATGATGTTGGATCTGGTGGTTATGGCAAGGTTATCTCCAGTCCTTTGTTCTTCTTTTTTGGAATGTAACCCCTGGAATGCTTACGATATGATAGCTTTTTCTATGGATCTTCAGGTATACAGAGGAACTCTTCCAAATGGACAATTGATTGCCATTAAAAGAGCTCAGCAAGGATCAATGCAGGGTGGTCTTGAGTTCAAAACTGAGATTGAGCTTCTCTCAAGGGTTCATCACAAGAATGTGGTGAGCCTTCTCGGGTTCTGTTTTGATCAAGGCGAACAAATGTTGGTCTATGAGTATATCGCAAATGGCACACTGAAGGATAGTCTTTCAGGTACTTGTTTCAACCTTTATTTTGATACCGCATCTAGATTAAACTAGTTTCTTGAACCTCTGACCGTTACCCTAAAGTATCATATATTATTCTGTGCATGCAGGGAAGTCAGGAATTAGGTTAGATTGGATGAGGAGACTCCGGATAGCCATGGGAGCAGCAAAAGGGTTACAGTATCTGCATGATCTTGCCGATCCTCCAATTATACACAGGGATATTAAATCAAATAATATCTTGCTAGATGATCGTTTGACTGCAAAAGTTGCAGATTTTGGCCTATCAAAGCCTATGTGCGAACCAGACAGATCCCACATTACAACTCAAGTCAAAGGAACAATGGTTAGTAAAATCATCGCCTTATTTTTGGGCTAATTATGATATTTTTTTCCTGTTTTATAATTTATTGCTTTATTGTTTAGGGCTACCTTGATCCGGAATATTACATGACAAACCAACTGACCGAGAAAAGTGATGTCTATAGCTTCGGAGTAGTACTATTTGAGCTTCTAACCGGAAGAACTCCAATTGAAAAGGGAAAGTACATCGTCAGAGAAGTGAAGGTAACAATGGACACTAAAAAAGAACTTTACAACCTTCAAGGAATTTTAGACCCTTTAATCATCTCAAACGAATCGCCTCGGAGCTTAGAAAAGTTTGTAGATCTTGCATTGAGGTGCGTTCAAGAAGAAGGGATTAATAGACCGGCAATGAGTGAGGTCGTGAAGGAGATTGAAAACATCATGGAATTGGCCGGGTTGAACCCTAATGCAGAATCGGCATCAACTTCAGAAAGCTATGCAGGGGGCAAGTAAGGGAATTGATCATCCTTATAGTGATGAAAGTCTTTTTGTTTATAGTGGGGCCTATCCACAACCAAAGGTGGAAGCTATGTAAGTTCTTAATACATTTATGTATTTGGAGATCAAAATGTGTGCTATTGGTATTAGATATTGCAGGGAAGAACTACTTTGTGTGTCTGTTTTTATCAACTTCATTGTATGTATTCTGTTGACAAATGTCACGGTTCGACACCCTTATGCCGATATTAATAAATTTGAGAAAGAAAATTATATGTATTCTGTCCTTGAAATGACTTTGTTAATTTTTTATTCAACAACTATTCTCGTATTTAAAAATACGTATTCCAGAACAGCTGCATTACAAGAAAATTGGGAGGTGGGACCTCCTCTTGGCGTAAGTAGGCCCTTTCTCCGATGATCAGAGGGATGGTGAAGTCGGGACTATTGGAAGTGTCCCACCTACCATGAAGGTAACTATATCAAACTTTTTGGCTTCACTAATAGGGCAGAAGTATACCATTCATTTTTATTAATTCCCCTATCAAGCTTCATCCCAGCATTCCATCTCAATTTCTTGAACCCAACTCTATCAAACATTGGAACATAAGTTTTATTTAATTGTGATCCGAGCTCTGGGGCAACTGGTTGAGGTTTTGTTTGGTTTTAGAATAGTGGGGAAGTAACCCGACCTCTGGGGCAACTGGTTGGAGTTGTCATATGCCTCACAGATATGCCTCACAGTTGACGAGGGTTCGATTCTCACAGTGAACATCGACTCTCGTGTGATTTCCCGTTGTGGTAGGGCTCCGTATATAAGAGAAGTATGGGTCCGGCCCCCCGCTAGCGGTCACGTTACGGGCCAACCACAGTTAGAGTCCGAATTAGTCACCACGTTGTCGGTGGACACCGGGTGCCCCTCGGGGTTTACCAAAAAAAATAAAAGAATAGTGGGGAAGTGGTTTTTTACTTGGAGAGTAGTCTTCATTTGAGCTTCCCATTATGCTGGTTTTTTTTTAAGGAGTGGTTTCTTTAAGAAATCATGAAATTGAAGAAGAAGATTAATTAGGAAGTTATATATAATAGGAGAGAAGGTAACGTGAAATGCAAATGTGGCATTCTTGGTGGTCTTGAAGTTTGCATTTGTTCAATATCGAGACAAATCTAGGGATCTATTCATGCATTATTAATGCACTTACACGATCTTATTTAAAAGTGTTTATTCGCGCAAAATAAATTTTAATCGTAAAATGAGTTGAATTTACATGCTAAACGCTTTTAGAAAAAACACATGTTCTTGACAAATATATATGTATTTATTCTCTTCTTAACAGATAGATAAAATAATTCAATGGTTAATATTTGTTCCGTATCATAGCCAAATTGGTTATTATGGGAAAGTTCGAGCCATGACACAATCAATGTTGAGATTGTAAAAAATGATTTAAGGAGATCCAACACCTTGTCTAAGATCTCTCTCCTTTTTTTTTTTTTTTTAATGGGGGCGGGGAAAGGAATATAAGAATCAAACGCATGACCGAAGTCCTTCGTTGGACGACCTTTTCTACTAGGCCATCAAGACCCCTGTACGATCTCTCTCCCTTTGTTAATTTTTACGTGAGAAATTGATGATGCAGGTGCAATAAGCAGGTATAGTTAGTACAATCGCATGATTTTTCCAAAAAGTCAAGATCAGGAACCGAAATTTTAAAGCGGAGGTCAACAACTTTTTGTTGTATTATAATTGGTATCTTAGCTCATGAGGCTCCATATTCTCTCAAATTTAATGGGTAAGGAGAGGTATTAACCCATGCACTTATATGTTATTTGTATCTTCCTTAAGCACTCAATGTGAGACTTCATATTTCAACATGTATAATTCTATGTATAACGACTTATATGTAAATGGCAAATTCGCAAAAATAGTCATACAACAATTTACTGTAGCGACTTTAGGTACTTTATCTAGATCACACAACAATTTACGACTTGCAACATAGGTACTTCGTCACTTTTTCCGTCAGTCAACGGTTAGTCAACAATTTTTCAATTTTTTCGATGACGTGCAAAACGCCCTTTAAGACAGGTGTTTTGAGGCAAAAAAACAGAGGGCAGTGTCCTTCAAAACATGACAGACGTCTTACAAATCAAGACATGTGTTCGTTTTGAATCAATTTTACGATGAAAATTTTGAAAAATTGTTGACTAACCGTTGATCGATGGAAAAACCCGACTGGAAAGACCTAACTTGCAAGTCGTAAATTGTTGTGTGACCTAAAAAAAAGAAAAAAAAGATAAAGTACCTAAGTCACAATCAGTAAATTGTTGTATGACCATTTTTGCAATTTTGCCTATGTAAATAGCAGAAGTTAAAATTTTATAGTCGGAACTATTATTAATATAGTACTGATAATTAAGCTATAAACAATACACATATTTCAATTTATTTGATAAAAAATTAAGGGTTTTATCATAGATTAAAGGAATAGTGTGATAAGGGTATTTTTCTTTATTACAACCTTAAAAAAATTTAATCTATTCCTAAATATTAAGTCTCGGTTTTCAACTTCTCTTTTATAAACCAATTTGTTATTAAATTTATAAGAATAATATTATATTAATGGTGGATTGTTTCTATAGTTTTGTTTCTATAGTTTCAGTAAAATGAAAGTATCAAAGAACAAATAAGAAATTCTTTAGATAATAGCATGTCGAATCATCTAGTCAATATAAAACCTCAATCAGCCTCATTTGTGCAGGTATTTCTTTCTAATATTTGAATCTGGCATAACACAAAGGTTATTATCCGTAATTATTTCCCAAGATTGGACAATATATAAAATAAGGTTATTTAAAATAATTAAAACCCTCCTAAAGTTAAACAAGTTTTAGTATCAAATATTGGACCCTATTAAATAACTTTAATCTTTTTTTTTTTGGGTGAATATATTAAATAACTTTAATCATGAGTACTCAACTTATTCCCATGGGAAATGAAATGATGGTATCTGCCAAGTGCTAGGGATGTAGATGCTACAACAAATTACGAGTCAAATGTCATATTAATTTTCAATTATTTTAGAATGTGTTAATAATTATGTTAAATTATTACACACCGAGCATGACAATTAATTTCAGGAAAATGCTTTACTACTAGAATTTTAGGGATTGAAATCATAAACCCCTAAATTGAGGGTGTTAAATGACTATCTTACCCCCTGCTGATATAAGGGATTCACCCAACTATAAGAGCAAAAAGGTCCGAAAAAATATTTTAGTCAATGTTTTAGCTAATAATTCTAATAGCCTATCAAACTCCTTAATTTCAAATATCATTCCCTATATATAAATGTGATCATGACTACTCATGTTGACTCCTATGGAAAAGATGGTTCTTGCATCCCCATTCCCAAATTCGAATTGTCTATCAAAGTTTTTTGCAATCTTGATGATAACTTGGGAATGATTTTAACTATCTAGTTTCCGTTAGTTATCATGAAATTTTGAACTCTCTATTGTAATAAATTTATATTGCTACTTTTGTTTGTGGGTACAAAAATATTAGTACCACTTTGAATTCTTTACTATGTAGTTTATTTATTTATACACAAAAATGTAATAATCATGTAACATCATTGGTGGGACAAGCTATGACTTGGTCTTTAAGGTTTTCAATGATCATCACTAACTTGGTGTTGAACCTATTCACAAAGCACTTTGGTAGCCATCCTGCAGGATCCAACTGAAATCACCCCCACAAAAGAAAAAGTTTTTTGAGTTTCAAAATTTGAATAATTGAATTAATCAAGATCCATACTCTCCCCCTTTCTTAATATATGTCGTTTATCACATATAACAAAAAGTAAGAAAATAAAAAATAAAGTATTTTATTGGTCAAACTATCAATATTAAACTCTTAAATACAAGTCATATTTAAGAGAGTAATATTGATATTTTGATTAACAAATTACCTTACTTTTTTAATACTTCATTTTTGCCACACGTCTTACACGACTTATACTAAATAATGTAAATGGTAGTAATTTTTCATTTTTTAAAAAAAAAAAATAGTACCTGAACTACGTAGGTGACCATGCAAGAATCATGGTCAAGTTTTTCGACAACCCAACCAGATTGCAATAGGAGAGCTCTAATGGAATTGTTTTGCTTGGGGTGCAATCCAGATGCTATTTCCTTTGGAAGTGAAGCTACTGCTACAACCTGCAATTAACTTATTATTATTAAACTGTCACGTGTTTTTTTTTTTAAAAAAAAAAATATAACTAATAGAAAAATAAGAAAACGGATATTTTTTTTAATGGTTGAAGATTTTAATTACCAGAGTACCATCATCCATGGTTTCGCGGCGCTCATAGACGATGAATTCTCTGTTTCTGAAGAGAGGTTTGGAGGAATCACCAAACTTGAGTCGAATTATGCTCAGATTTTCTTCCAGATCTTTTATATACTTTGCTTCTACCAGATCAGAGTCCCATTGCTTTTTTTTTTCCAGCAGAAACAAAAATGTGAAGTTAGCTAGAAGTTGGGGTAATAAACAAATTACATAATCTTTTAGGGGTAAAAGGTAATTTCTTTTAGGAAAATGATTTACTCCTAGAATTTTGGAGATAGAAACCCTAAACTCCCAAATTGAGGGTGTTAAATGACTATCTCACCCCCTGCTGGTATAAGGAATTCACCCAACTATAAGGGCAAAACGGTCTGAAAAAATATTTTAATCAATATTTTAGCCAATAATTCTAGTTACCTAGCAAGGTCCTTTCTTTTAATAATGTTTCTAAGATTTTTAATTTTTATAAAGGTAAAAATTGAGATTTTCAAAATCTTGGAAGCCGTCCCCTCATCCTTGCAAGTTAATCACAACCATAAATTGTTTTTTATTTTTTATTTTTATGAATACAACCATAAATTGTTTGATACTTTAACTTACTAAACTACCTCCTTATCCTGTCACACGTCACGATATTTGTGTATGTATATCTTTGCATAGGAAGTATTGATGTTTCAAAAATCTTGGAAGAAACTTTACAACTATTAATTATTCACCAAAAAAAACTTTGGACCTTACTAGGCTACTAGAATTATTGGCTAAAAGATTGACTAAAATTGTTTTTTGGACCTTTTTACCCTTATAGTTGGGTGAATCCCTTATACCAGCAAGGGGTAAGATAGTCATTTAACACCCTCAATTTGGGAGTTTAGGGTTTCTATCCCCAAAATTCTAGGAGTAAATCATTTTCCAAAAACTTTATAACTATTAATCATATTTGTATAATTTTTTAAGAAACATGTTAAAAATAAACTTAGGTCAAACTTAATTCATAGAAATGGGAGAATTGTCCAAGCCATATAAACAGTCATTGATATAAGGAGCAAATATGCACACAAACTAGTCGATGCATGATCTTTTAACACACCCCTCACAATCAGGGCTAAACATCTGGACTTTGATCAATAATAGGGACCTGACATGATCTGGATTGCGAAAAATAATAGAGAGTAGGAGTCCAGCATCAAACTAGGTGACTCTGATATCTTGTTAAAAATAAACTTGTGCCTAATTCAATCCCTCAAAATGTATCTCAAGAGGAAGAGGATTCCGCAAGCGCAAATATACATACAAACTAGTCGATGATGTGAGATATTTTAACAAAACGAGAATTGAAGTTAACTTTGTTTTGATGATGTGTATGAAGACGGAAAGTTTACCTTAGCAGCATCAATGGCATTAGCTACTGTAATAAACTGGTGAGGAGAGACAGATTTAAGCAACCAGCGGCTACGAAAAGTATGAAGAGAACCAGACCTCCTTTTCGATATCTCAACTCCATTTTCATCAGTTGCAACTATTTTCCACCCATCATTTCCATTTCCATTTCCAGCTTTGCTGGAATCTGAAGCTGAAGCTGATAATAACTCCTGAATGCAGTTTTCACTTGCATGGAATACATATCTTCTCAACGAGTCCTCACTAATTGACCTTCCAAAATATCCAAGAAAACATAGTCATCATCAGATTATAAATTTTTCTAAGCTATTACAAGAATTAAGAATCATAAGTAGTATTAAGGTTTTCACCAAGATCTACTGCAATTTGCTGGGCTGCTGCTGCTCATCTTTTAAGGTTTCTTCCTGCAAATGTGGGAGTTTGAAATGTCCGACTGATGATGATGATGATGATGATATATATATATATATATATATATATATATATATATATATATATATATATATATATATATATGAGAGAAAGGGGGTGGGGGTGGATATGGGTTCGAACTCGAAAACCTCTTTATAAAAAATAAAATAAGGGTAAGACTGTTTACAGCGGGACATTTTTCAAATCCTACTGATGTGAAAACCTTGTGCACTGAGTATACGATATTTTAAAGAGAGAGAGAGAGAGAGAGAGAGAGAGAGAGAATAGTTTGGTAAGAAAGTAAATTAGTCCTAGATTGTTTGGAGGGAAGAAGAAAATAGTCAAGAAGGCTTTGGCCCGGTGGGCAAGGCCTTGACTTGTGTCCATGAGGGCACAAGTTCGACACCCGCCTCCAACGTTGAGGCAAATAAAATTCGCTAGAATTAGGGTGCTGACTAAAAAAAAAAAAAAAAAAGAGGAAAATAAGAATGAAGTGGGGGTGATGAGATTGAAGCACATGGAATGCCAGAAGAACCTCTATGATTATGATTAGTAGAACTATACATCTTTATCTCCATTCCTTTTAACCTTTCTCGCTCCATCATGGTAGCCCACCAACATTCCATGTGCATAATCTTCCCCACTCCCCTTAATCTTGCAACTCCCTAAAACAAAAAAATATATTATTTTAATCTTTTCTATTTTGTCAGAGCACCAGATATCTCCATCTTTAGTGAAACTAATATAGGATTACGATTTCGGTTACATCTATAAAGTTTGGTTTTATTCAGAATAAGACCTAATCCAGAGTTTTTTTCAATATCACGTAGCACCACTATGGCATTAACAGTTCACTTAGTAAGACTAATTCGAAATTGCCCAAGTTGCAATAGTACTCTTATTCAGGAGAAGAACTGGTCCAAAGCCTTTTCAATATCACTATAGCATTAACCGTTCAATTAGTGAGACTAAGCCGAGATCATCCCAAGTTGTCTGTAAATTCTGACTCCTAGTCTGGATAAGACTTAATACAAAACTCTTTCAACATTACATAAGGTCGTTTTAACATTAACAATTTGTTTACTACCTACCCAACGCTGCAACTTGATGGGTTGAAAGAATCTTCTATGTATCTAGAAAAGAGAGAGTAGTTAAAGAAAAAGACTAACAACTAAAAATCCAGGCTAATGATGTTTTGAACTCATTTATATTCTACTTATTAAACTTGCCTGGTTAGGGGTGGCAAAATACACACAAAAACACCTTCATTTGGTCCCCTCATCACGTGTTGGGAAAGAGCCAAATTCATTAAATTTTAGTCCCAAATTCTGTAGTTTAGCTCCAACATTTTGCAGATCAGTATCTGTAGTTATTGGCACTTGCCCTAGAAAAAAGGCTTTGCCGTGAGTTAATATCGTATTTTAAGCCCGTCTCTCACAATCGTGAAACCGAGTTTTGGTACTATTCAGTTGATTTTGATCCAGTGGCAAAATGAATGATCAAGAATCCATGGTTTATTTGGGTGAAGTATTTTTTTTTGATGGTTTATAGGGTGAAGTATATATATATATATATATATATATATATATATATATATATATATATATATATATATATATATATATATATATATAACAATATTTATTTCTCTGTAAAAATGCGAATTTTTAATAACCAAGTTGAAATTTAGAGTAACTATACAAGAATCACAGTAAAGGGTTCCCACTAGGCATAAAGATGAACAATTTATTCTCTACTAGTAAAGTTGAGCGATACAGAAAGACTTAAGCGATTGTGATTTCTCTGGTCCCAGAAAGCCTTTTTCTTTAAGACTTTCTACTGTGTCCCCGAACAACATCTTTTATGGGAGTAAAGACTATTCCCAGATCGATCGATCTTTTAGCAGCATCTTTACAAGCTACCAAACCCGGTTGTGTTTCGCCATTAAACCTATATAGAATTGGATTTCAGTGTTATCAAACCAAAAGGAATGGATGATATTGAAGGAATCTTTTAATGGCAGGAAAGAAAATGTCAGAATTCGTGATCAAACATTGGCCTAAAGATGCTCCTTGGATAGCTACGATTATCACACGTCTGTGTTTCTACATCTTATGTATTTTCTTCTTTACAATTGCTTACTCTTTTATTCAAAAAAGGAGTTCTTTGGAGATAAGATGCCACGTGGGAACATTTTAGATATAGATGTAAAACTACAGGCTTATGATTGCAGCATTTCAATAAGCATGTGGAAGACCGAGAAAAAAACAGTGACTGAAGCCTTGTTAATTACACTGGAACTATCGTATGAATTAGGAAAATAATTCTGTAGAAGCAAATATCGAACGTGGGTGGGGGGGGGGGTCGATGTGTAACATATGTAAAACACAAGAGGGGGGGGGGGTGAATTGGGTTTTAACTAATCTTGGCAACTTTTTCGATTCTTTGCAATGCTAATACAAGTTTGAACAAGATGAATAAAAGCAATGCAAAACCCAATCAACAAGACAAAGGATTTAGAGTGGTTCGATTCACTTAGAATCTACATCCACTACCTTGAGCCGCACCCAAGGATTTCAAACAACTTCACTAAGAAGAATGTTTACAAATGTGGCTAACTCACTAAGAGTTTTACAACACAACCACAATACAAAAGCTCACTAAGAACTTGCCCACACAAAGTAGGACTTTACAATTTGCCCACACAAAGTAGGACTTTTACAAGAATTACCCAATCACTTAGAAAGGGAATTGAATGTTTAAAGAACAAGGAAAATCACTCTTATAAGTGAGAATGGATACCTTTGAAGCACAATCAATTTAGCTCTTGAACATATGAAGCACACTCTTTTGTCTTGCTTTTTGAAATAACACCTTTGAATGATTTATATCATGGAGATCAAGTGTTTTTTGCTTTGAAAGTGTTTTTGGCTTGATGAGAGATCAATGAATATTTGATATGCAAGCCTTGGAATGTTTCTCTAGCTTTGGAGTATTTATACATTTCAAATTTGGCTGAAAATCGAGTCTCCAACGGTCAAAAAACGGCTAGTAGAAACAGAGTTCGGTTGACCGAAACAAGTCTCGGATGACCGAACTTGAGCAACTTCGGTTGACCGACCAAAAACTTCGGTCGACCGAACCATCATCTCGGTCGACCGACCCAAGCTTAGGTCGACCGAACTTTGACATAACAACTCTCGATGAAATCCTTCGGTTGATCCGAGAAAATCTCGGTTGACCGACTTTTCGCAGTATGAGAGATGATGTTTTGACCTTTGTTTTGAAATCTCTTGAAGTCTAAAAGGTTTTCCCAAATTGTAATAAATAAGAATACTTGGAAAACTTTTTCTAAAAGACTTATCTATGAAATCAAAGGCTTTTTGGATAAGAACACATGTAAAGATCATTTTGAAACTTAAGCCTTTTGAAAACGTGTTTATGAAAAACATGCAAGACTAGAGTGTAGAGCTTATGTTCATGAGAGCTTTGGTTAGAGCTTTAAGATAACGACTAATGAATAACAAAGCTAATCTAACCAAACCTAAGTCTTCAATCTTCAATCTTGATAGATGAGCCTTGAATGATATGACTTTGAATCTCGATCATGGCTTGATTGAAGTACTTAGAGCTTCCAATCTATGTTCCAATATTCTATCACAAAGATATAAACATTAGACACAAACATCAAGTGTTTGTCCATTATCAAAAACCGAGTTCGATCGCCCTTAGGGCTAACAACATATATGTTCCAATTGCTAAAATCAGAAGAGAAGCTCAACCACCGCAACAACAAGTGACAATGATGTTGATATGGGAGGACATGACAATCAGTTTATGTTATTAGGAAATTGACCATGCCAAACTCAGCACATTGAGGCATGATAAATGTACACTTTCATCTGCACCTGAGTTCTTTCAAAATTTCCACAGTTTTCTTAATGGATCTGGCATGTAAATTAAAAGTTTTTTTTTTAAATAAATTTAGTCTCCAATTCAATGTACTGCCATTCCTTGTTTGAAAGTTATTTTAGTGGCACACTATCCTTATAGAAAAAGAAATATAGGATATTCTATGTTTGTAATCATTCCCACAGAAGTGTCAGAAAAGAAATGTCCCTGTAAAACTACTAGAAGAGTTTAGGGCTTAGAGACAAATATATTTTTTGAAAATGCAGCTTATTACAATTTACTGATAGATAAGGTCATTTCTTCACATGAAATGTCAGAAAAATAATCAAGTTCCAGCTCAACTTTCAGTCAAATTATTTTCCAATCTCTTAGTTTCTCTTTTTTGGATGTTTTGCCCCCTGTATATTTCACTTTCCATAAGGTTAGGACATCTCTAATGGACGTTTAGTCCCCTAGATGCAATTTTGGCGTACTGATCAGAATTTGAAATCTGCTAATCATAAATATAAACAGAGAGAAGACTAACCTGTAAACAGGAAATCCAGGGAAGATTTTTGAGACTCTCTCAGCAAAATCACTGAACGGATAAACACCATTAGTGCAAATATATCTGCCAGAAGCACTAGGAGATTCAAAGAGTAGCACTTGGGCCTTCACCACATCTTTGACATGTTCTGCCCCCTACCAGTGGTATTCCTGAATATCTTGTGATCCCTCGGAGCAATTGTTGCATTACATCACGACTTGCACTTAAGTCGGGTTGCAAGAGTTGCTCTAGACATGTAGCAAGTAACTATCTAGGTCTAATGATAAATCTTGATCACTTGATCAAAGGAAAGAAAAAAAACCAAAACTTGAAACGAATTTCTTGATAACTCAAAATCAAATGCGACAATCTTTTTTTAATTAACAACCATAGTGAACTGAAAGCTAAACACACCGGACGAGACTTGCAGTAATCAAGATCAGTCCAAGACCTTTCATCAAACACCTTATCCGCAGGCCAATACGGAATAGGAAAAATAGCGAGAAATAGAGGAAGTAATCACAACCCTCCCCACATACATGACCCGCTAACACGATCAAAGTCCCCATAACAACAGTGGTCCACCAATTCCCAGTTTGTTGGTCCACCTGGATCCTCAAGCGTACACGGTGACGCTCACGTGGAATACCCTCCTGTTCCAAAGACACCCTCGAAATGAATTTGCCACCGCATTGGAATCCAAGATGTTAGCTTCGTGCACCACAAGTCTGACGCCGGGGCGGTGGCGACTAGGAGTGAGAAGAGGTGAGATTGGTCGGAGGTGATTTTGGATAAGGATGGATCAGTAAATGGCAATTAAGGTATTATTCACCCAAGATCGAGTAAAGGGATACAAATGTAGTCCACATTTTAACCGCCAAATTTGGTTGAAGTCGGATGAAGAGTGAATTCCAATTTGGCCCAAAACAAACAAATTGCTGCTCTATGCGAACAGATCATGAACAATTTCAGTCGTCGGATGAGATTTTGAAGCAGTTCGAATCCCGGAGAGAGAAAAGTTACGACTGGACTTAAAATATTAAAAAAAAATCTCTCTCCAGATCTGGACCGTTAAAAAATTTCATCCGACAGCTGATAGCTTGTCCCGCACGTGCGGAATAAAAAACTGTACCGCATAAGAGCCGGGAGCCAAAACAATGAGTGTCAAGTCAGGACTTTGAAATTTGCATTTTCTATAGAAGGCACTTGGAAGAGTGCAAACTAGCCGAGTCGAGTAAAAATTTAAGCTAATTGAGTCGGGTTTGAGATTTTCAACTAGGGTTAAGGATCCGAGCTCTAATTCGATATAAACTCTTAAATCTCGAGTTTGATTCAAATGTTCAAAAATTCATACTCCCTTCATTCTTAAATATAAGACGTTAAGAACACTTTAAAAAAATTAAGTAATTTAAACAAACAGTAATTTTTCCACCACAATTCTAATAATACCCCCTTTCTTCTTCCATCTCTTTCACTTTTCTAATAAAAGATGTTAAGGGTATAATTGAAATAAATTGTTGACACCTAATAAAAGACATGTAAATGAAAATTAATTTGGATACATATATATCTCCTAAACGACAATTAAGTGGGAATGAAGGGAGTATTAAAACTCGAGCTTTTAGGATTAAATTCGGCTCTAAAGCTAAAAAATATAAAATATAAAATTATAATATATATTACTCTTTCCGTCCGGATTTAAATGTCTAATTTGCCTTTTTGCGATGTCCAGAATTGAATGTTCAATTTCTAAATTTAGCTAAAATTACAATGCAAAATTTTCAATTGTATCACAAGTCAAAGACATCCCTTTAAGTTTTAACCCAAGTTAAAATAAGACATTCGAATTCAGACGGAGAAAGTATTTTAATATTATTAAATATAAAATAAATTTTATTTATTTAAATATTTATCGAGCTTATTCACGAGCTCTTGAACCGAACTTTTATGCATCCTAACTCGTCTCGTTGAAGTATTTGAACCTTAAATTAGACTCGAATTCGAACTTGAAAAAATCTAATTCAAGCTGAGTCCATATATTTGATAAATCTGATTCAATTGTAACCATACTTAAAATATAGTCGGGTTTTTGGTATGTAACATATGTTTATTCACAACAGAAGAACATACATTCCGCATTGAAACCGATGTCCTTGCGATATGGGTTTCATTTATTTACAACTTGAAAAAATGATTTAGATGTCTCAAAAAGTGTCCAAGCTTATTTTCATAACTGAACTCACCGTAATAACCGAAAATTGGGAGGTAAAATTGGATTATTAAATTTAATTTTACCTTTAAGATAAAACGAAGTCACCCCTGATTTTAATCGCAGATGCAGTCTTTGCATATGCAAATAGGATCGAGAGGAGATATTTGTCGGATCGGGAGGTGGGGCTCTGTGGAAAAGGCTGTTGGCGAACCGGTTAACTCTCTAAAACCGGCTCTCTAACTCGCTCGGTTCGTTAACGAACCGATTACGATTCGGTAAAATGGCTCGTAAATCGTTTAAAATCTCTCGTTAAACCGGTTAATAATATTCTACCGATTTTAGCGAGTTAGTGAGCCGATTTTAACGAACCGATTTACGAGTTAACCGATTTTAGCGAGTTAGCGAACCGATTAACGAGTGATTTGCGAGTTAACCGATTCGCCAATAGCCCTAGCTTTGTAATAGTATGATCCGATTAACGAACCGAATTACAATTTTATGCGAACTATGATTTTATGCGAATTACGATTTCCGAGCCGATTAGCGAACCGGTTTTGCTCGATTTGATACGGTTCGATTAACGAACCCGGTTTTATGCGATTTTATTTCGAACCGATTACGAATTGAACAACCGAATCGGTTGACTAACGAACCGATTAACTATCGATTCGGTTTTCTTAACGATCCGAACCGATTTGGCCCAAAACCGGTTCGATTCGGCTCGCTAACAGCCCTATCTGTGGACATGGATATCGCTTTTTTTTTTTTTTTTTTGGTAGGTAGGAGAGGATATATTTGTGTCTTGGAGATGTCACGGGATCAAATGCCTGGTCCCACCCCAGTTTTCCCAAAGAATAGACTATTTCGGGGGTAAAAGTAAAATCATATAACTTTGTGTAGGTGAATTGAAACAGTCCAAAAGTTAATGGAGAGCATGGTGTTGATAAAGGTGCAACACCAAAGATGTTAAATGCAAGCTTAAATGGAAGCAATACAAGAAAGGAAGCAAATGTTCCATGGATTACAATAAAGGAACAATATTTTGGGGTTTCTGATCTGGTGTTTTTTTTCTTCTTCAGATTTTAGGGTTTTACAGTGGAGGTGAAAATTCTTAAGTTATAGAAGAGTGGGGTGGGGGTGGTTTCTGATATGTGTTTTGTTTTCTTTTTTGTTTTTTGCAGATTTGGGGATGGAGATGTTGGAAATTGACGGGTTTGGGTTGGTAGAGAAGATGGATATGGTGATGGTGGAGAGTAGGCTCTGCTCAAACATATCCGAGGCCCTGTGTCGAAAAAAAATTGGGGCTCCGGATTTTAGGCTATATATATATATATAAACAAAAAAAAATTGGGGCCCCCGAATTTTAAGCTAAGTATATATATATAAACAAAAAAAAAAATGGGGCCCTGGATTTTTGGGGGCCCTATGCGGTCGCTCAGCTCGCATCTTCTATTAACCGGCACTGGTGTATGGTAAAAAAGATTTTGAGCAACAAATTGTAAAACATCAAGATCTTCAATTTTTTTAACTAATAATTATATACAAATTAAGTAATTTTTTAAAAAATTTGGGGCCCCTATAAATGTGAGGCCCGGTTCCGGATGTCACCTTGGACACCCTTGGAGCCGGGCCTGGTGGAGAGGTGGTGACGGTGAAGATGCGTTTAGGTCGGTGGTAAAGATGGGAGAAGAAGTCGGGGTGGTAGGATGAGGATGATGATCTTTTTCTTTTTAGGGAAATTGGCGAAATAAGTACTCAAACAATATGCGATTGGTGATAATAGTCCCCGTTCTGTTTTTTTTGTTTTGTTTTTAGGAACATAAACAATTTGCGTTTGGCGAGAATGGTCCTTCCGTCCATCAAAGTTAATGTCAACTGTTAGTCAACCAAAAAATAAATGAAAAATAGCAAAATTAAAGGGTATTTTGGGGAAAAATCTATTTTATTTTTTTGTAAGTTAGCACTAAAGTACTCAAAACATATTACGATTGGTTGTTTTGGTCCCCATCTTCATCCTCCCTCCCTTCATCTCATTCTCTTCTTTCTCCTTCCCTTTCCACCACCCTTCCCCCGCCAGCTGCACCACCACCAATTTTACCCCGCACCACCACCCTTCCACCACCAATTCCTTGTATTACCCCTTTATCTCCATGCCCAGAATCTTCACAAAAAAAACCCTATTGAATTCACCCAATAAAAAAGGGCACTATTTTATGGGTTTGTTTTATTTTTCATCAAAGGAGATGGGGGTTTGGTGGGGGTGGAGAATGTGGTTTTACTTGAAAGAAGGAGATGGTGGAGATGGAGGTTTGATAGTGGTGGTGGCAGCGGGGAAGTGGAGGAGGAGGAGGGGGTGGATGATGTTTGGTGGGTAGAGATGAAGGTTTGGAGGTGGAGATGGTGGTTCTACTTGGAAGAAGGAGATGGGGGTTTGGTGGGGGGGGGGGGATGGAGAAGGTGGTTTTACATGAAAGAAGGAGATGGTGGAGATGGAGGTTTGGTAGTGGTGGTGGTGGTGGCGGTAAGAACACATTCCTCCAAAATTGAAGTGGTACTCCTGATTCAAACTTTAAGGCACGAGCTACATTTAAAATGTGGCGATTCTTTCTTTAACTCTCCCGTTTTGCTGAGGTGTAGCAACACAAGAGGTTTCATGAAGTATTCTCTTATCCGAAAAATATTCTCTCAGCCCAATAAATTCCAAACCATTGTCACTCCTAACTTTCTTAATAACACCATTGGATTGTGTGTGAACCATGTTATGGAAATCTATGAAAGCTTTCCTAGTGTCTGTTTTATCATGAAGCAAATAGACCCATATAGCACGTGAAAAATCATCAATAATACATAAAAATAATGGGCTCCTGTGATAGAATGAGTAGCATATTTTCCCAAAGATCACAATGGATTAATTCAAAAGATTTGGAAGCTTTATTAGTACTGTTTGGAAAAGAAGAAAGAATATGCTTGGCTTTATGACAAATATCACATGAATTAATCGGTTGACAACTACTAATTTTATTTTCTAACGATAAATTTTCTAAAGTAGAAAAAGAGGGATGACTGAGTCTCCGATGCCATAATTGTGTAGTACTTTGGTTATGAATTGCTCCGGCCATTGCATTTTGAGATGCTACGTCAGTCAGCCGATAAACTCCATCACTTCCTCTGGATTAGGTTCTGTACAAAGCAAACACCATCCAAACACACAAAATAGCATTATAATTGCTTTGTCAATTTTGAAACGGATATAAGGTTGCAAGTGAATGATGGAGTATGAAGAACATTGTGAAGCACCATATCTGGACTAAAATTGACTGTACCACATTGATTTACCATAAAGACGGTCTCATTAGGCAAACAAATATTAATGGGTGGATAAAAAAAATTCAGATTTTTAATAATGGAGACATCAGAAGTCATATGATAACTAGCTCCACTATCCAAAATCCAAGAAAGGGTAAATTTCTTACCGAGCATAGCAAAATCCTTCTTACCCCCCTTTGAGCAAATTAGCTACCTCATAGGCTAATTGTGAAATCTGGGTCTGGCCCAAATATCCACTTGTAGACTGGCCTGCAGATGGGCCCATTCCTTGGCCCAGTTCTGGATGACGTGCAAAGTGGGCTGATCCACTTGGGGAGAAAAATTCTGCCCGCCGCCGACGCCGCTACTCCAGCTTGAGAATCCGAGACCACCATTGAAGCTGCTGAGGTTCCAGAAGCTGCGGAGCTGGAGTATTGTGATCCGCCGGAGGCTTCTTTGGAACGGAGATCCCTACCGTCCGAGCTGAAGGACCGTACATAAGCATAGTTGGCGGTCGCCGGTTGTCTGGAACCAGCACGACCTCCTCTACCGTTCCGGCCACCGCGACCGCTCCGACCACCTCTGCCACTTCCTCTTCCTTTGCCTTCAAGTTCCAGTGGCCTTCCATACAACAGCCAACATGACTCCTTTTTGTGGCCAGTTTTGCCACAATATTCACAAGTTGACCGAGAGCCACCAGGTTGACCTTGGTAGTCTTTTGCGGCAAAAGTGGCTCATTCCACCTTGTAGTTGTCGGTGGTTTCAGTCTCGTTTGTTTGTGCTAGAGTGGTGATTTTCTTCTCTCAATGCACTGAAAAAGACTTTGTTTAAATTGGGTAATAGGTCAACATTCAAAATTTAGCTTTTAATAACTTTAAAATTCATATTCAAACCGAGCAAGAATTGAATAATTCTTTCTTCCTCTCGTTGATGAATCAAAGTCACGGTTGTGTCTTAACATCCACATACCGGGAGCGGAATGTAACAATAAAATTGTTCCCACAATGTCTCAAGCTTCCCAAAATATTCGGTTACTCCTAGCGATCCTTGTTTAAGGGTTTAAATTTAATTTCATAGCTGATAAATTTTGGGTCCGTTCTCTTGAGCGTTACGAGCCTTCAATATAGTATACATATCCTTAGCAGTTTTTGCATGAGTCAACATACTCCTAAATTTTGGTTAGACGGATGCCATTATCCATCCTTTAACAAGCGAATTGCATCGATCCCAAACCTGGACCATGTTAGGATCAAAAGGTCGAGCCAAGGATCTTTCAAAAAATTCATTTCACTTTAAAATTTACATCTCCTTTTACGAACAATTCATTTTTTAATTTCTCATACAAAAATTATCAAACAAAATACCAATTGAACAAGAATGCTTGGTGAAAAAGTAAACAAAAATCAATTTCAATAATTCACTTCTCCTTTAAATGACAAATGTAATACTAGTTATCTCCACTTCAGGTGATGTAGCGTAAAATCAAAGGAAAAAAAAGAGGTGATATGGCATAAAAACGGCCTTAAAGTGAAAAAGAAAAAAATTCATCCCCAAGATTTTTAAAAATTCTATTAGATATAGTAAATTTTATATATAGTTTGAAATATTTGATCAAATTCACCTCTAACATTTTCCAATAAATTTTATATGTAATATGTTATGCTGTTGTAATTTTTCGCCTTCAATCTAAAAGTTTAACTTCGTCTCTGATCCAAACAACAATTACAACTCAAGATGAAAATGAAAAACCTAGAACCTGTCTTCCTTCAGTAGCAAGTACTATATCCAATTATATGAATGTTAATAATAGTGTCACAAACTATACTACCTCCATTTCTAAATATAAGAAAGTAGCGAAAATTAAGAGAAAAAAATTCAAGGTGTTTTGTCAATCAAAATACTAATATTATTATTTTAAATAGAACTTGTATGTCACTAATTCTATTTAAGATAATAATAGTGTTTTTTAAAAAAATATCTTAATATTTACTTCTTTAATTCTTGCTACTTTTTATAAAAATCTTATATTTAGGAATTGAGTAAGTACAAGACAAATCGTAAAAACCCTAATCATGAACTAATCCAATTAAGAATGTTAATGTTAATAATAGTGTCATAAAATATCTGGAACAAAAAAACAGCGTGCCCTTAAATTCTTAACTCATAAATCTCAGCTACAGAGTTCTATGATTTGTCACACCAGTATAAAATAAAGAGAGAAATAAAATTAATTTTGTGATAATGTACTCCCTCCGTCCTAAATTAACTATCCATATTTCTATTTTTATTGTCCCAAGTTAACTGTCCACATTCTAAATAAAGTATGTATTAATGACAATTTTTCCATATTTACCCTTCTTCCAACTCGTCATTAAATACTCTTAATTAATTTAAATTATCACTTTCCAACACATATTTAAGAGGTAGTGGGATCTTAGGTGAGAGGAAGAAGAGAGAAAAACATAAATTTTAAATGAGATTAATAAATTAATGAGGGGTATTTTAGACTTTTACCTATATTTTACCATCAAAATCATAATAGCCGTGCATTTGTTAAAGTTGACAGATAATTTAGGACGGAGGGAGTAACTAATTTTGAACTATAGGGACTATATGGATCAGGTCCATATGGGGAAGATCGTTCCCAAAATAAATCTATTATCTCTTTCTCCGTAACTTTATTTTATTTAATCGCATAAATTTTAAAGCATACCCTTCAAAAGAAAAAAAAGATTCACACACACAATCGCACTATCTGAAGTGATTAAATACAATAATGAATTAGAAAATAGATAAATTCGATCCTAGAATTATTTCGAAAATGAAGGATTATTAAAAAAAATAAAATTAGATGGAACCAAAAGACCAAAATTCGAATTCAAAATTGGGTAACTAAGATTACAAGCAGTTCATTGAGAGAAATGAAATGCAATCAATTATCTTGACACACCGTATACCTAGCTAGGGTGTAGATTTACCATTATTGTGCCTGCAAAAATCAAAATAAATTGAAAATGAATTAATCTGAACCGTACTTAATAAATCAGCATCTTCAATTACATATAATCTGTGCAAATTGCATATAATTAATTGGCCATGAGTTTTGTTCATCAATAAACAAATCCGTATTCCGTTATTTTGTATACCAAATATTACTCGCCAATTTACTCATTTAGTTAATAGGATTAATTGTATTACTCCCTCCATTCCCTATTAATTGTCGTTTAGGAGATATCTAGGTATCCAAATTAATTGTCGTTTAAGGTTGTTTTATTAGTTGTCAACAATTTATTCCAATTATACCCTCAACATTTTCCTTTCTTTATGACAAAGAAGTGAGAGAGAGGGAGGGTGGGGGATAATATTGGAAGTTTAGGTGAAAATGACAACCTCCTTAATTTTCTCAAATTGTCTAAAGAGTCTTATATTTAGGAATGGAGGGAGTACCAAATATAGCTCTTGACCCCAATCCTTTCTGTTATTGTATCAAGAATATGTAAATATATACGCTAACTGTATCCAGAATAAAATGAGGTGTAGAAGAGTCTTGTTACAAGGCCTATGTTCTTTAGAATTAGTAGAGTGCAGAAACCATTCTATTTTTACGTCAGCGGATTTTTTGTTCTCAAATCATGTACCAGGTAAATTCAACATCTTTCAAGGCAACAGTGAAGCACTGTTAATGCAAAAAGATTTGTCTATACCTCAAGTAGTTTGAAAAAACAAACATAACAACCTGTAGTCTATTACTCTTTACATAGTCAGAGGGGCAGTGCATAAAACTCATTCCAATAGCAGAATCGATGCAGCTCTGATACATTACAGCAAGAACATTAGCACTCCTCAGAGGTTGATAATCATCGAACAATTGAAATTCATGAAGTGTTGGAAGATGGCGCAACACGGAAGATAGGAGAGATGGATGTTTAAGGCCGACATGGATACCATTACACGTGCGAAGGATATTACAGTTTTGTGGTCAAACTAAGGGAGGCGCGTTGGCAAGAATCCGAGGGGCGGATTGATGGTGACATGACGCATGTCCTTTGGCCCTGGATAGACGAGGAAACCTTATACAAGGGCCCAGGGGACGAAGATTTAGATCCAATGGAGATAGATTGGATAGATTTAAAATAGACTTGTGAGAGTATTGACTAGGAGGATCGAAAATGGGTATTATATCATACCCGAGCATGAGGCTGCACTTGATCGTGGCAGTACGGTTTGGAGTAGAGTGAGAGTCATGATGGAAAGATTTCAGGGGAAAGGAGAGTTATGGATAAATCTAAAAGTTATCCTTGTACCTCAAGCACAAATCTCTAGTTATCCATAACTCTCCTTCCCCTGAGATCTTTCCATCATGACTCTCACTCTAATCCAAACCGTACTGCCACGATCAAGTGCAACCTCATGCTCGGGTATGATATAATACCCATTTTCGATCCTCCTAGTCAAGACTCTCACAAGTCTATATTTTGAAATCTATCCAATCTATCTCCCTTGGATCTAAATCTTCGTCCCCTGGGCCCTTGTATAAGGTTTCGTCGTCTATCCAGGGCCAAAGGACATGCGTCATGTCACCATCAATCCGCCCCTCGAATTCTTGCCTATGCGCCTCCCTTAGTTTGACCACAAAACTGTAATATCCTTCGCACGTGTAATGGTATACATGTCGGCCTTCAACATACATCTCTCCTATCTTCCGTGTTGCGCCATCTTCCAACACTTCATGAATTTCAATTGTTCGATGATTATCAAATGTATAGTTCAAAAACCCCGGGAGGTAGTATTTCTTCCTCCTCGTTATCATTCCCACCACCAGCATCCTCATTGTTATCATTCCCACCACCAGCAGGTGCTGGTACTTTCGTTGGATCCGGACTGCGACGACTCAGCCCTCCCCGGTTGGTCTTGATCTTGTTGCTCTTGGTTTGAATCTACCAACAGGTCAACCGAGTTCGACGGAGGTTTGTCAAAACCTGAAGAGTAAGTATACATGTCAAAACCACATACTAAAATTCTTCGCTTATTTCCTGTTACTGGTTTTCATTTTTCAACTGAGAATTTGTTTTAGTGTTAACATCTGTGGCTTGCACAAACAAATGAAAACATAGAAGTAAGAAGGCCAAAGAAAATTTTAGCAGACTGAAGGTTCAAAACCAAGGTGGATACAAGTAAGAAACTGAACAGTGAGAATGTCATCTGGAACTTCTTGGAACACTACAAAATCCTTTAAATTTATGAATGCATGCATGGGCAGACATACCAGTAAAAGTCCATGTAATATTTTCCAGAGAGGGCGATATTCTGCTGATGTTAGAATATACTCATTCTCAAGCTTCTCAATTTCCAAACATGACTGCTGCTTGGGAGGCCCATCATCATGAGGAGCTGCTTTTTCAGGCCAAAAAAAAAAAAAGGTGAAAAGCACCAGAAGCTAAATCAGCATTAAGAAATGACAATGTTGAATGCTTTAGAAGAGTGGACGTATGCTAACATTCCAGTAATATGTTAAAGAAACATTGAATGAGGATGGATAATTTACTTTGTTCGTGCATCGTTATCCTAGCTTTTTTACTTGGATAACCATCTTTATTGAAAGTGGAGCCCTCATATGGAGAGTCAATCCAAGCATAAGCAGGATGAATAAGTTGCAGGGCATTAATAGCAGCCGATAGGCCGTTCAACCTCTCTTGCAGAGCCAGAGATCTATGCTGATGATCTTTCGTTGTCATTTCAATTCTAAGCCGAGATGAATACATGTAAATGAACCTGGCAGCTTTATGCCAATTATGCCTGTGCATTTCAAAAGCACAGAGCAGCTTGAAGGGATTTGGCTTGGACGAAACATCAGAACGCTCTGCCTACATATTGCAGCAAAATAGGCTCAAATCAGCAGGAAGTTTTTAAAATCTAAAGAAGCACCAAATACTTCATCTGTAGGCACCAGTTCATACCTTCCAAGCAAGCTCTTGCTCTACCTTCTCGGCTAAGCAAATAAAAGGTAGCTGACCATTACAGAGAATCTACAGGAAATGAAAACATTGTTCTATCATATGATAACAGTCAAGCTATTCTGCAGAACCAAAATAACGGAAGCAAACCAGTAGCACGGAAACAGCACACAACATAAAGCAGAACCGCAACAGAAGAATGAAGCATAGCATCTCTAAGCACTTGGAGGAAAACACAGAAAAAATAGCAAGAACATGTCCCCCCCCCCTCTCCCCCGACCCAACCCCCATTCTAGCTTTTCCCCCTTTCATAGTAGCCAATAAAAATAAGCATGCTCCACCATGAAGTTACCTATAAGAGATATCTCTTTCAAAAATCGAAATAAACCCCCCCAAAAAGTTGAGCTACCTAAACTTTTTCATAGTGCAAGAGAGATTTCTATTTTTTAACATTTTCCTCTGTAGGTCCTAAAAGTAGTGTTTGTGCATTTATTTCCAAGAAATAAGGTCATTCACATGGAGGAGACGCGAGGGGAGGGGTTGTTGTAGAACTGAGCAGGGAGGAAGAATTTAAAAAGACAAGGAAACAATGAGAATCTGGAACAGAACCTTTATTGCGCCACGCTCATAAAGAACAATTATGAAACGCCTCAAACATATATTTTTGCTCTCCTCGTCTAGATTTGATATTATCGAGCAATATGCTTCATGGTAACGATTCAAATCCAAAGCGAACTTGAAAACATTAACCCAAAGTCGTCCCTTGACTGCAGTGGCTGGATCACCACGAGGATCTGCCATCTGCAAATCCAAGAGCTTCATCAACTTGCTCGAGTGCCACAACAGAAAATTGATAAGCAGCTTCACTCATACTATATTGCTCAAATATCTGCATTGCCCATTGATAGTAACGAAGCTTCCATGAAGCAGTAGAGCTACAACCAGCTGGGACAACAAAAAAGGTATTTCAATAAAATAAATAAAACAAAAGAACATGCATCGGAGTTGAGAGAACTTCTAGGTAAACCTACTGAAACTGAGACGAGCCCATCCTGCTTCATATGGCAAACTTTGCAAAGCATCAAGAGCTCCTTGAATCGATGCAGCTCTGATACATTACAGCAAGAACATTAGCACTCCTCGGAGGTTGGGAGGAAATGCACATTTCAGCCCTTATTGTATTGAAGAGGCCGATCAGGATATGGCAAGATAATTCCAGGAAAGAGATTACACGGCTATTTATTTTCACATAACATATTGTAGGTATCTACCATATTATCCTTAAGTTACACACCTAGTCAGCATTCAAAAGGAATAAATAATTATGAACCATACAAGAAAAGAATAATAAAAGAAATTTCAGTCTCTGGCAAATGATGTTGAGTTGGCCAAACTACATCTAATTTCAAACAATTTCTTTTCTGCCAAGTAATTGCAAGATTGCCAGTTCAGCATCAAATCGCCACAACGAAAGGGATTGATTCCTCAAGAATACAAACGGAGCATTTGCTTGCATAAAAACAATACAAAGTTTTATGTATTTCCTCAAATTGGCTGCAGAGCACTTTTGCAGCATCATTTCTTAATACCAAAATCTATACCTATCACTTCAAGTATGTATATTCGACATGAAAACTCTATGAAGTTTCAGGTAACGTTTTAATCAACTTCATATTACAACTCTAAGTAAAGCAAGGCAAGCTGAGATCAATGGTTTCATGACCCACAAAGATGCAACGCGTTGATACATATAATGTTATGAGATCAATTATACTAAATTAAACTAGAGCAGATTCAAAATAGCAATCTGAACTAACAATATCTGTCAACTTGTATGAATAAAAGAAGTGGAGCTAATGAATGTTTCATATCATTTAAAAGACCACATATACTGTACCTATAAAAGCAGGGAATAGCTTCAGAAACTTTTCTGTCTCTCAACGAACCATGCAATCCACATTCTGCCTGTGCAACAAGGCAGCAGCCGAGGAGATGAAGAATCACTGACCATTCCCCATCAACACTCTGAATGCTGTCACATACTTTCTCTTTCCACGAATACACATCAACCAAGGTGAGGATATACTGAATGAAATAGAAGTATGGTCATCATACCTAACCGTTATATAAAGAAAACATAGCTATACCTTAATAGAATACCAGAAGCACAACAACAAACCTGAATGGCATCATACTGGCCATATCTAAGAAAGATAAACGCAAGATCAATTGGTTGGATGAAGAAAACAGAAGATTCTTGTCCAGTTCTTCCCCAAACTATCCAGCTAGTTAATTCACGTACTAAAGTAAGTACGCTGCTCGGATTAGGAAGGCATATAGAAGAGAGGCTGGCCTGCTCTTTTGTAGAACTTTGAAGACTTAGCACTCTGACGAACAAGATGAAACCCAATGTGAAGTCACATTTTCCAAGCTTCTCATTCAAGGATCTCTTATCAATGCTGCCATCTAACCATTGGAGTGATTCCCAAAATTAGTAGAGAAATAAAATAATAAGGATGTATATCTCCAATCTTAAATACATCGAATAGTTTATAACGGATAATTGTATGATTTCTGTACTAAATCTAGTTCATCACTCTACTATTCATAGCATTCTAAGTAAGTTTTTAACAATAAGAACCTACTGACACATTTCCAAAAACATAACATAAAATCCCCAGAAATATCATGTTTTAGTTAGATAATGCATTTGTGCA
Source organism: Vinca minor (assembly GCA_026122235.1). Classification (NCBI taxonomy): domain Eukaryota; kingdom Viridiplantae; phylum Streptophyta; class Magnoliopsida; order Gentianales; family Apocynaceae; genus Vinca; species Vinca minor. The sequence continues at coordinate 5,118,780 of JAOCZM010000056.1, forward strand.
CCTCTCTTGGAACAATCTCCAACCCAAATTTTCACTTTGGGCCCCATATCCCCTTCACAAACAATTCACTTTTTCAATCCCCAAGACAGAAATTCTCAAACAAAAAACCAATCCAAATGCATTTCTGGTTTCAAAAGTCAAAGAAAAGCATACTTTAAATCAAATTCAAAGAGTTGTATCTCTGACCTGTAGATCTATTATCCAATAGTACCATCTCCCATATATTACATACATACTAACATATATTTACATCCATATATCATAACGATTAAAATATACACACTTAGTTGCATAGATAGACCGACAATGACACAGAATTCGCAGAATTAAACGCAACATCAGCAAAGGAAAAAACACTTCCTGTTCAAGATTGAAAGATTCTTACCAATTTGTAAGGAAGAAAGTTGAGAACTAAAATCATCAATAGCAGGAGATTCAGTTGGAGTAGTTACAAGGAAATGAACGATATGCCACTGAGCAATGGTTTCTTGAATCATTGGGACTAGGTCAAGTTTTATTCGGGAAACATCAGCAAGTGACATTTGGTTCAGCAAAGTACATATAGCATTTTACTCCTCAGTTCACTAAATCATTCTGATCAACCACTCAAAGTTTCCAATTGTGTTACAGAAAGGGCATCAAACTTCTAATTCCAGTAAATTCAAAAGGTTATCAACCAGCCAAAAGACAGGCACATATATGCACAAGTATGGAAGCATAGAGATGCACAAGTATGGAAGCACAGAGACATTTGAAAAGCTTGCTATGTTAGAAGCACCAAAATCCTCACATAAGGCCAGGCTTATACGGAATCAAACCAACTTATGAGCAACAAGATTCCTTTTTTATTTCCAATCACGAAACTTCCATGTACTCTGGGATATTAGCTTCAGAATATCAAGAGACAGCGCAGTATAGGGCCAAAATAATAGAAGAAAATTATGTTGTTTAACAGACTATTCGACAATTATACCAGCTAGAGATCTAGGCGTTCCTTGATTATTTAAGCACATAGTGTATTTCCCTGAATCTTTTAAGATTTTATATACATATTGTCACGCCCCGTAATTGGGAAATGACTGGCAGCGTTCCGTTGCCAAACGGAACACAAAACCCATAACATAAAACTCATACATACATCAACGGAAGCTATAAAACATACTAAAACCTCAAATAGTATATATATAAACTTAACTTAAAAAGGGGTACATCCTAACTTAAAAGGAAATAGAACAACTTAAACATACTTCAAAGTTCATCACACTTAGTCTATTTCAAAACAGTAAAGTGAGCTAGACGTCTATAAAGTGCCATCTCCCTGATACTCGAAATACGACGTCCCTCACGTGCCCTTCGTAGCTAACATCCTGCTCATCTGAAAAGGAAAGGTGGATAAGGGTGAGCAAAACCAACTATTGCTCAGTAAGATCCCTTCAACCTTGGGATTAAGAAATATATAGATATATAGACACTTAATTAAAACAGTTTATGCATCCCAAAAACATTTCATAACTTTAAAAACATAATCACCAGTAAAGCAGTAAAATCAAGGTATGCAAAATACTTCTGACGTCTTAGAATATTGGGAATGCAGAATCGCAGCCCATACAACGACCCTACACTCTTACCCCTCCACCCGAGAAATCAGAAATACCTGCGACTCAACCTCTTAACTTTCTCGACAGCTTTAGGAATGACGGTTGCGCACCCGCCATTCTTACCCCTCCACTGCGAGACCGCTAGGAAGTGAAGGTTCTAGCCTAGCGTATACGTGGGAATGCCTAGCTTCTCAATAGCTCGAGTACAGACGATGACCGTCGTCTACACCCTTACTACGAGACAGCTAAACAACTCCAAAACCTGAAAAACAGTTAGAAAACGACTTCCATTTCCTTGTAAAACCGCTCACATCAAATATCAAATGCAAACATCATATATTGTTGTATACTGTTCGTGACATCGTACATCATGACTTGATGTTTGGGCCTCTCCCAACATCTTATTTACGTACTTATCATATAACACAACTCTACATGCTACATCTTATCCCAAATTAGGTACATTGACTCCTCATGAAATCCATAACATAACATAAGCATAACATAAACATATGGATCCCTTCTTAGTCAATGTTCCTACTAGGATGTTCCCTTATGCTTACAATCATAAAAACAGCAAGTACTCATGCTATCACAGACATGCGCAATTAAACATCATACAATCCATGCATTCACATTAAATATTGCTTCATCCACTTTTATGCAAGAAAACATGATAAAACCATTTTTTCATCCATACTTCATACATAATCTGTAAAAAAATCAGTTCATGAAAGCTTTGGAAAAACTCAAAGTTCAAGGGTCCTTACCTTATCACCGTTACGTTCTTAATTTGTAAAAATCCAGAAAATCTGGTTCGTGTTCCTAATTGAAAGACGTACACAGGAAGATCTAACGATTAAAATCATAATCCCTCTTGGTCAGAACGTAGCCCTATAAGTCTAGTTTCTAAATAAAAAAGAATCAGAGGAATTGGAGTTCTAGATTTACCTTTATGGCGTTTCTAGTGCAGTGCACGCAGCCTGTCCAGAATCTGTTTTTCTTGCTTTTCTCCTTATTTCTTTTTCTTTCTGTTTTTTTTTTCCTCCTTTCTGAGACTTAGAACTGAATGGATTTCGAAAATGATTGCCTAGGAAGTTTAGAAACCGCCTCTAACTTCTTCCCCACTACTTTCTCCACTCCCCACTACTTTCTCAACTCCCCACTACTTTCTAGAAATCACCAAAGGTCCCTTATCTTATCTTAATGTTATACAAGTCCTAAAACATGTTATAACACTTAGCAAGTAATTAAAGCAAGTAAAATATGCATAAACATTATGGCAGGAAAAGCAAATAAAATACTTAAGCAAATATGACGCGTTTCGGTCGACGTTGACTTAACCTCGGTCGACCAAAACCCGTCTAAAAAAAATAGTAAAAAGTTACGGTCTTCACACATACGATATTGAAATGAGTTTTTAAAAGTTTGAAAGAGTAAAGGTACATGAAAATCTTTTACCACTGACAAAACTGATATGCATGTCTTCATATGGAAAAATATTATAATAATGATAATTAGATTATATAGTATATCCAGTATAACAGAAAATATGTTATACTTAACATAAAACATGGATAACATAGAAGTTCCTATATAAATCAAGAATAATAAAGCTTTTTAGGCTGATATGTTCAAGAACTTAAATTAGCCAAACGAGCGCAAGCTACCTTGTTTGTAAACAAGCTTATTTAAATCTTGATCTATACAGCTAGATAAACTGAGCTATACGGCTTAAATGAGCCATATTAAGCAGCATCATTGAACAACTCAGTCATTGACTAATAGGTAAGGGAAATTAAAGCTAATGACCTTCCTTAAAATCAAGGGATACATTTGAAACTCGTGTCCCTTATTGGGTTTTAAAGAAGATTTCTTCGGATAAGGAAAACAAAGAGAAAAAAATCTCCAATAACTAGAAAAAAGGAGTTAAAAGATCATAACCAAGTAATAGAGACTTGCAGCATACGGGACTTGCTGTGTCAAATGTCCTTCCTAACCAAAACAACAAAATCAGAGATGACAATGGAAACAAATTCAATAGAATTCACACATTCAGTTCAGGAGGACACGGAAGGAGAAAAAGATATTCGAACCAGGAACTATGACAGATTCAAGAAGCTAAAACCTCAAGTCAAATGATTGAAGAAATGTTTTCCCGCTTTTAAAAAACTTTGTTGCACATCATACGAGAGAATATCAAGTATCAACTAACCTGCCCACTTATGTTAACCATGTAGCTCAGCAGCATGAGTACATCAAGTGCAGATTCAAACATCACCTTAGCAACTAGGGAAGTAGCTTGCACTATAATAGGAATATCGACATTGCAGAATGCTTGAAAATCCCCTTGGTGTACAATTTTACGTGGCACTAGAAATTTTAAGTAGCTCTGCATTACATCCAAAACTTTTCCCCATGAAGTAGCTCTACTGCACAAAGAATGAAGAGAGACAAACAGATCCATGGAAAATTTCCTCAGGTTTTTGTGATAGAATGCCTCCTCCCATGCAACATCAGTTCCAAGTTCAGACATATAGAGTGCAGCTATTGACGGACTGTAACCAATTTCTAAGATCTTCAGCAATCGAGGAAGAACCTCTTCAGAAGATATTCTTGGTGTATTACGTAGGGACTCATAAAATATAGCTGAAGCAGCTTTGCCTAGCTGTTGGTTGACACTACTAATGCACTGGAGCATCTCAAAAATAATATCTCTTTCAAGTCCAGAAGAAAACTCTGGCACAAAAATTGTATTGCCAAGTTCCTCTACAGAGCCTGATGATAAACAAATTTAAAAGGCTTTTCGTAAGAGACTGTGATGACCAAGACACCTAGTTTTGAAGCTCATAAGCACGAAATAGGCCCATGAAATAAGAAGAGTCAGCATACCATATAACAAAAGCTCAATATCCTCCAACAAACGGCACACAGAGTATATTTTTCCTGATCACGCCGACAGTACCAGTGGATGAATCTATAAACAAGCCACAAGCTGCATTTATTTTGCACCAGTTATTGTAATATCGGGCACAAAAGCATTTCCAGAACTGGAAAACAGAAACTGGAGTTTCATAGACACCCTGCAAAAAACATTCATGGTTATCATTTCCCTGAAGTTTCTTCTTGTTCCCAGGAAAGAGGTGAAGAGGGAGGGGGTAATAAAGGAGAAAGGGAATAAAGAGGACCTCACGCTCAATGAGTGACAGAACTTCATTTCGCAGTCCATCTGCTGTAAATGAATCAAACTCAGTATCAGAGAAGTGCTTGTTATATTCTTGTAATGTTGTCCTCGAGCAACATGATGATAAACTCCAGGAAGAAGCACCCTTTGTAAGAAAATAGAAGACAAAATTTCTGAAATTTGATCCTGCAGATGGTGAAATGCCACAAACTGGTTAACTACGATAAATCTTGTTGATAAGTAAAGCCAAGTCACAAAAAAAATAAAAAATAAAGCTTCACAGATAAGCATACAGAAGTAGAACTACTTTATTGACAACGAGAAATTATGTAGAATAAGGAATTTTGCAGAATGAACTCTGAGCTTTACATTCAGAATTATAATTATCTTACAAAAACCTAGACATTCTTTTGTCTGTATTGAGCCAGCCTATCAAAGAAAATTGCTGCTAAACAATTCCTTTTGCAGTGAGGAACCAGCTTTAATTTCAGTAAATAACTAACATAAAGCTTTACCCTAGATTCCGGGTATTACCATGATTCATTACCATATGAACAGGGCATCAGATCCAACCTTCATGGAAGTAATATGGCAAAAAGTCAAAAACATTAGAGATGCATGCACCAATACATTTGAGACAGCGATAGCACTTCATAACAAAATTGAGCAATAAGAAAAGCCAAAAAATTCTTATATTCTGATGAGCTAACATGAAAGAAATAGGGATGCCTTACAGGACAGAAAGAACCACGAAAGGATTATCGCATAAAGGATTATAGACCTTATGAGAGGCGTCACAAGTCATTCTCTTTGTCATGAGAAAAAGTTAGAATCAGTATCGACTTGTACACTAGATGTGTAGCTACACACATTAGCTATGTAACCATAGAGGTGAATAAATAAATTTGTCTAAAATGGCAACATTTAAATCTGAATTCTGAAGATGAATGATATCTTTAGTAATTTGTTTTCATTTGATATTATCATCTTCAATGGAAGCAAACTTATCACAGAAGATCGAAATCTTTGAGGCATTGTCACAAAGAGCTAAGCAGGTATTTTCATGCTCAAATACTTGCACATGTTTCCCAAATACAAAAAAAAAAAATGCCTCTTTTTACTGAATGTCTCCAGACGTTTTATACAAGATTTTACTTGTTTGCAAGGCAAAAAGCAAACCTGCATGTATTCGTAGTTACAAAATCAATAGAGTTAATATAAATCACCTTTGAAGATGGAAAAACCGTCTGGATCAGCCAAAGGATATCATCTGAAGAATGTTCAGAACTTTGGAAGAGTTGATCAGCAACAAATGCTTCCTCCAACGTGTAGCTATGTGCTATGCCCCTAATATCCAGGAAAAAAACACTAAAGCTTAGGTGGAAGTGAAAAGGAATCCAAATATAAAGTGATATGTAACAAAGAAACTTTGCATGAAGAAACTGAGTTATATGCAGAATCATAGAAATAATGTTTGCAGTATTTACTGATTAAAAACATAACAGGAAATGTAATTCGAATTGTAAAAAAGAGATACTCTTAAGATTAACAGGAATTTTCCTTTCAAATTTTACAGATCGGAAAGGAGCCCATCAAGATTGAATTTCATTCCATCATCTTTTATTATGTGCTTCCTTCCTTTCTCTAGTACATATTTCTTCAAGTATAATTGCATGCATGTAGCTCTCCTCAGAGCAAGAAAAGAACCAACAAAGGCAATAATATTAGCTTGTGTGGATTACATGTATAATGGCAAGTATAATTGCATGTATCAAGCTCACATTATCAAACAAAATCACCATAAATGGGACTCTCAACCATCGGCAGAGATAATATAAAAATAAAACGAAGGCACTGAAATGCTTACTTGTTTGAAAACAGCTTATCAATTACCAATCCATCATCTTTGAGTATCCAAACTTTCTCGGGAGTAAGTTTGACGTCAATAGGTCCACCCTCTTAGTATTCCATGAGGGAGAATATAATGTGAAAATAAGAATGTAACGAATCCAAAAAACTACCATGGAGCTGATTATAACCCTTACCTCATCCAAAGAGATGCTTAATATTGATGGCTCCATTTTGAATGTCATCATGTCTCCAATATCGTAACTAAGGGCATATATGGATATCACATCGGCATCAACTCCCTTGACATTTACCCAAAGACAGCAAGTCAATACCAATGCTAAAATCATAAAATCCATGAATGTCAATGACCCGTGAAACAAGTTTAGGAATATCCCTTAAACATCAAGCATCCTAGTATTCTCTTTTCCTGATCAATGTTGTAATATTTTAATAAGATGGAGCAGATATATAGTGCAGACTGCAGATAAATGACGAGGAATTGAATGATGTAGGTTTCCTAAGATGATTAAATATGCTTCAAGATGGAAAAGTGACTACGAAAGACAATCTTGAATATACATGGATGCAATTATATCATTTTTAGAGTTTCTTTCATCACTTTGGGGCATATAATTTGACATCAGATTTTTGAAGGAGAGAACCTAAGATGAAAAACAGTTCTGAGGAATAAAAGAGATACTACAACCCAGATGCAATACTAAAAAACTTTCAGGTATAACAATCAACAACTCAGAGCATTCTGTTCGCTAAGCAGAAGTTAATGTTGCTTATGCTGAACTTCTGAACAATCGAAAGAAAGAGAGTAACAACACAGATTGGCATAACATATACTCTCGACAAACTCAAGAGTAACATTTTTATCCAAATATTACATATCGAAGCATCTTTATGAATGACTGCCAATGTAATAATATTCTTCTCCCCATCAGCTTCCCCCACCCATAACTTGACAAATATAGGTCCTGAAAAAAAATTACAAGAATCAGAGGAACAAAATACTTCTGAGAAGTAAAATACAAAAGCAACCAATATAACTTAAAGGAGGAGGATGCATAAGAGAAATGTATAAAACTGATTATAAAAGCGAAATACAAGCCCAATCATCCACTCCTCTCAATAAACTTAAATATATCACATGACGTTCTTATCAGAACTCTAGGGCTTAGGCATGTATGTCTCAGATTATCTCTTACTCACTATTAGAAAGAAAGATATTCTTCAACACCCTCGGACAGCTAGTTCAGCTTGTGGAAGTAAAATAATCCACACAAAGGAAAGCAATAACCACTCTAATAACTGATATGCGGTCCATGGGAAAATTAACAATTCGGCTATCTAATAATATATGTACTTCCCAAAGAAACCCCTGTGAATTGTTGATGGACAAGAAAAGAGTATTACTCCTTTAATTTTGCATGATTTGACGTATGTAGCAACAAATAGATAATAAGATCTTATTTGCATGATATAACTTAGGGCAATCAATCATGATAATTCCAAGTCCTAAGAGCCTTGATGGGCCGTCTCTCTCCTCTTCACCTGAACCAATTTTCTGGTATTCAAAGTCCATGTTGAGTTACAAGAAATTTTAAAATAAAACGATGTCTGCAAGACTTGCGCTGCCCTTAAAATAGTAGCGGTAGAAGCAACAAATTCAGAAGAAGAAGACAGAGATAAAGAAGAAGGAACTGAAACTTGGAACCACTTAATGGAATCGCTCCCTATAATTGGAACCTCCATTCCCGCCAAATTTGACCTACTTCCCATTTTTTTCTTCTTTCTTGTTCCTTTTACAGTTTGTGGCTCAACAAATGTTCATTGAAGGAGAAAATAAAATCGGTTTCGAGGTTGACAGTCTCTGGGGAGAAGGTCTCGCCGGAGATTGGGGAAAATGTCGGGAAGATGGTAGAGGCGATGGAAGGAGGGAAGAAGGAGAATTTGGGCGTGAATGCAACTGTATTGAGATTGAGAGCAGAAAAAATGGAGAAGAAAAAGTACATTTAAGGCTATTAGAATTATTGGTTAAAATACTGACTAAAATATTTTTTTGGACATTTTTACCTTTATAATTGGGTGAATCCCTTATATTAGTAGGGGATAAATAGTTATTTAACCGCCTCAATTTGAGAGTTTAGGGTTTCTATCCCAAAATTCTAGTAGTAAAGGAAAATTATTAACTGCTATGCTGAGCTGGAATTCCACTAACTAAATCCAGCTCGGTTTTATTAATTGGACCGGGTTAGCTATTTTGCCTAACATAAAGAGAACTAGGCCAATACATATGGGCCTTTACATTATTAATAAACTGAACCAACTAGTCCAATAGCAAACATGCCCATCCTCTTCTTTAATTAATCCACTGCATATCAAATTCTGGGCATTGCATTAGATTGATCATGATTTGGCAGAAAGAGCCAATCGTGACAGTCTTTTTTTGGAGAAATATTTGTGTTCAAGACGGAAGTAAAATATTTGTGTCTAAGACGAAAGTGGGACTTCCGTCCATGCATTGACAGAGTAAAGGGAAACTGAAATCAGAAAAATTACAGAGAATCATCAGCTAAGCTAACTTATATTTTGCTGAGGGAACCACATGGGGATGAAATCCATGCCTTTAAGCATCTGTAGTTGTTTGTAAGATTACGAGAGAAGACAACTTATTCATTATGGTTCTTCAGCTGAATCAAATCCTCTCCTACCAAACCATGTGCTTGCACACTGAACTACCTCCAACAGTCACCAAAGGGACATGAAATCCCTGCCTTTACCAACTACCTCCTTTGTCTTGTTTCTTCATCCTTTGGCAGAATACATGATTAAGCCCTTTTTATGCCTAGGGGCGGAACAATAATGTATATCTGTTTGTTAGCAAGATTCTCTATCCCCAGGCGAACCCTCGCCATTAACTATTAGAATAGTTCTAACGTGCCTTTTCACTTCATATTATTGCCGAGCTCCATTTGGCATAAATGTTTTAGTCATTCTATCTATTTTAGAATGTTCCAAACATCGATGTTCTTATAGTAAAAGCATCATTTTGTTCCCCTGATTTTTCTTTCATCTTAGCCTTCTGCTTAGAACCATTTAGTTTCTTGTTTGGAACAGCAATGTTGCAAATATGCCCAGTTCGGATTGATGTCCTTATCACATGATATTACAGGCATGCTATGGTGCTGATCTTGGCATCTCCAGAATAGTCATATTTTAATCATGAAAGCATAAGTTATTAGCCTTCTTTGATTTCGTTTTAGCTTTCAATTCGGAAGGGACACTGTTGAAAATGGGTTTGCAGCTATTGAAACATTTTGGATTTCCACTGTATAAGTATATAATCGGATGAAGGGCACGTTTACCCAATTGATGTTTTTGTTTAAAAGCTTTACCAACCCTAAGAGGATACAAAGTCCATATATTATCATAGCATGTTTGCTTGGAGTATTTTTTTGCGTGCTAAGAGTTTTATTTGCTCACTTTCGTTTTATTTCTATTTGTTCTTTAACGAAGTACGGAGCAGTCATCATACAACTTCTTCTAGAAGGGAAAGATGTTATGGCAGCTGTGGAGTGGTTTCACCAAAAAAGAATTTCCCTCTTGATACCTGCAGTGGAGATGCTATATCAATCTCAATTTACTCCTCAAAAAGGGATTGGTGCTATTTTCATTTGTCCCACACCTTTGGCAGCTTCACTCGTAAGCAACCTTATTCATTTGTGTTCTTTTAGCCAGCGAGTGAGTCCATGGCATTTTATTGCTGCAATACTGTTCTGCTCAATATGATATAGATGGAAAACCTCGTTGTAGACCATAAAGAGTGTTGAGTACGTGGTTATCTAATTTCATATATAGTTAGCAACTCTCACTTCTTACTTGTTTATGGCTGCCTCTCGCTTCCCTAAAGTTTATGAACACTGCCATTTTACTACTTAATAATAGTGAAACATGATACAAGAATTATGCACTGACCAGTCAGATTCAAGAAATATATCACTGCAAGCTGATATTATTTTTCCCCTTGCCTTTCAACTTAAATTAAAATGTAGTTATGACCTACAAGTCCCAGTCTAGATACTTGACATGTTTATTTTAACATTGTTGTAAATTAATTTTAGATAGTTTTCTGTAAAATATATCAACATTCGGCTATGGATATGATGAATTGCGGGTTTCGCCTTGAGGCTGATATGCTGTAGCTTGATTTGTTTAGCAATTATGGAACTGTAGAAGGGAATAGGTTTATTTTTAGAAAAGCAGCAACAAGTATTAAAGGACAGGAAAGAACTTTGAGGGGGATAATACAGGGGAAGAGGCAAAACATCAGAACAAACAAACTCTATTCCATTATTCAGTACTGTCTCTCATGTAGAGCTGCTATGTTAATATACATAGTTGCAAAACCTTAGAAACATAATTACTACAAAACTAAGTAACTTTGCATTAAGCAACTCAGAAGCCAATAGCTTCAACCAAAAACTACTGCTGGTTGACTACAGTTAATCCTCTGTAGGTTAACCTACTATCATAATCTAGAGAAACAAACATACAATTGTTACTATACTCGATTTTTGTTACTAACAACTAAAATATCTCAGATTTTATTATCATTTCAGAAATTCTCCGATCCTTGTCTTTGTATTCTGCATCAGGATGTGCACATGCTGGATTTTTGTATAATTTTATGTTGGTTTTGTCAACTTTGTTTCACTGTTGTAGGTGCATCAAACTGCAAGATCCCTAGTGAAGTATCATTCACTAACTGTTGACTCGGTGGGGGGTTTCAAGGCTGACTCACCAGAAAAGACTTTGGAAGGAGTAAATTTTGCTAATAGCAACCCCTCACCGTCTTCTTGACCATCTCCAGAATGCTGAAAGTTTCATCTGCAGAAACTTAAAGGTTGGTCTATGTCATATCAGTTGAATTTATCATTTTTTGCGGACTCTGTCAGAAAATACACATGCTTTAAGTGACAATGAGCTCAGGCGTTCCAAGTTAAAGGTCTGATGTTTTATTAATTGTTCGATTAGATTTTTTCTCTTTTACAAACATTGTTGTGTTTGATCAAGACCTAGGAAACTTATGTGATGATCGTAAGTTAGTCAGGAACCAAAATAAAACTACTCTCTCTCTCTCTCTTTTTTTTTTTTTTTTTTTTTATTCTATGTTGCTAACAATTGTACATGCATGCTAACTTCTTGATTAAAACTTTGGACTTTCAGTACCTGGTGATTTTTGAAGTGGACGGGATGGTGGATCTAGGTTTTGAAGAAGAGGTGAGGAAGATCATAGATATTTTGCCGAAGGTAAAGTAAAAAGTAAACATTTCCCATGATGTACTACCATGCTAGTTGGATTTCGGTTTTTTTTTCTCAAGACAAGTTTATCCTATCCTGCTTCATTTATTTGTCAATGCTACTTTTATTTTTATGACAATACTTTTGGATATATTAAAACGGAATATTGGATTTCTTGTTTTCTTGGTCAGGATAGGAATGTTTGCTTTTATTATAAGCAGATGTTGCACTACATTTTCTGTAAGTTGACAAAAGCTGGCTTTAGCTGTAGTTGTTGGTATAGCCGTGTAAGAGCGTTGTTCCACTTTGGAGCATAACCTCCAAATTTCAGCTTTTGTTTGACTTACTGTAGCATAACAAGTTCCATGCTCCTCTCCCCCAACCCAAAAGAAGGAAAAAAATAGAAAACAGAGCTTATAATTTCAAATGTTTAAGTGTTATCTCTTTCTGGGTGATGGAATTACACCTGCAGTTTTTATGTCAAGCTAAAATGCTTAACTGCGAATGCCTTGTAGTAGTTTAACTAATTGAGATTTTGCTTCGATTTGCAGATAAGACAAACAATTAGTTTCACCTCAAAACCGACCATGAAGGTGAGATCTATCTGGCATTCATGTTCGGCCTGATCTTGTCTATCTTTGTATTTAAGGATAAATACTTTTTATAAAGCTGGCCTTGATATTAGTTTAACCCTGTTCGTAAGTAAGAAAATCATGAGTAGGGTTGAAGTAATTATTGGTGTATTAGGTTAATGCTTTTTGGTTCTGAAATATTTTCATTTTTTTGATTTTGTTTTTTAATTATTTTTTTTTTGTCAGTATCGCTAATGTCTAAAAAGCTTCTTTTGATGTATGTTCGTTGGTTTATAAGTGAACTATAAATCTTTTCAGGGCGAGGTTCTCGCACGCCTCTCACTTCCAGCTACAGGTGTTACCTGTCTCATTCTTATTTTCTTTTTGATTGGATATGCTACCATCCAATATAAATATTTTCCTGCATTTTGGAACTTGAGGCCATTAATGAAGGCTTTTGTGTTTTCCCGTTTAGATGTATGCTTACTGATTTTTGTATTTCAGACTTGCCTAGCTTCTAAAATTCTGACATCACTTTTACCTTCAAAACGTATTGTGACTTGTAAGATTCAGAATGCGCCCACCTAGACACTCAGAGATTAGGATTTAAATTCCAGTTGTATGGTTATGGTAATAACTCTTTGATGTTTACAATTCTTCCACTTGTGAAGGTACACAAAATATATGTCTTATTTTCTAAAAGCGCAAAGTGGTGCATTTCCTTCCTTTCTTTCTTAGTGTTTGGATTCCTCAGAGCACTAGGCTGCAGATTGTGGGAGAAGATGTGCCATCTTGAATAATCTTTTTAACTTGTTATTTGTCAAATATTTACAAATCATTAAAACAGGGTCTCTTGATATCAGTTGGAGGATTTATAAGAGAATTACAAATATTTTCAGGATGTGTTTCTTGCACGCGGCTCACGTCCAACAAAAGGTCTTCCCAGGAGATTTCTACAGAACAGAGTATGCTATCTTCTTAAATATTATTTGGCTTTTTATTGGATTTGCTCTACCATCCCATATCTATTTCACTCTTCTCCGTTGTTATGGATACAATTCCCTAGAAAGAATGATTGCTTGGATTCACAATCTTTGGCCCTTTTTGACATTTTATATTTTGCAGGATCTTGGTCCTGTCCCTTCTAAGGAGTCAAGGGAGCTCATGAGGGTACGCCTCGGGATAAAAAGAATTGCAGTTGAAAGCTACTAAATAGTTTGTTTAATAGGCGCAAGATTATGAAAAGCAACTATAGTTTAATTATATGCTCTTCTGAAATTGATTCTTATTCCCTGATGTTGGTCGACTTGTTGCTCTTAAAGGTCAACCTTAAATCCTTCATTCATCAAATCAAATTTGTAATCCATATCCTTCCCCTTCATCTAAACCAAAAATAAAATAAAATTTAAGAGATGAGTAGAAACCAATGCATAATTATTATTGCAGAGAGAATTGTGAAAATTATTGCAATAGAGCAGATCTAGCGTTAACTTAAACTTTAGGGAGAAATGCGACATTTATATGTCCATTGATGCTATGCTTTTGTGCTGAGATTTTTTTCGAGCCTAAAATTTATATAGTTATTGCTTCAAATATATATGTACTTCACTCTTCTTGCAATATACTACCATTTATTGTATACTTCTAAAGTTATTTCCTCTCTCTTGCGCAAATTATTAAATTCTAACAAGTTTATTGGCTCGATATATGTACTTGACTCGATACTATTTCATTCAGATCTTATCTAGTCTCTTTCTCTCTATGAGTGTTCATTAATGCATATATGCACATGCATGCGGATGATTGTGGTTTGATTTAAATCCTTCATTCATCAAATCAGATTCGTAATCCTCATTCTTCCCCTTCATCTTAAACCAAGAAAAATAATTTAATAGCTGAGCATAAATCAATGCATAATTATCATCAAATTAAGAGAGAACTGTGAAGATTATTGCAGCAGAGCATATCTGACTTTGACTTAAACTCTAAGGGGGAGGAGGCAGTGAGAAAGTTAAGTAAAAATTGTGAAGAATTCGCTATATGACACTGACCAAGTACGGGTATGTATTGATTTTTAAGACTGTTCCCTCAAGGAAAAGTACCAATCTCTAGAAAAATTCTAACATCAATCATGGTCGACTGTAGTATGCGGTCAAGATTTGTTCATTTTAAAATAAAAAATCTCTTAATGTGGATAAGACTTGACCGCATGCTTTAGCGGACCATGATTCATATTAGAAGTGATACAATCTCTATTAGTTTTGAACGCAAAATTTCCATGGTTTTTTTTATCATCTTACAAATAGTTCATTTCTTTTATTTAAAAATAAAATATTCAAACAAAACACCAATATAAACACATTAAATGTGCACCCGTACCTGCACAATTTCAACCAAAATTTTCATTTTAAAACTTACATCTCCCTTCATAAACAATTGATTTTTCAATTTCTCGTACAAAAATTATCAAACAAGAATGCTTGGTGAAAAAGTAAACAAAAATCAATTTCAATAATTCACCTTCTCCTTTAAAGGACAACTTGTAATACTAGGTATCTCCACTTTAGGTGAATCAAAGGGAAAAAAAGAGGTGACATAGCATAAAAACGGCCTTAAAAAGAAAAAGAAAAAAAAGTTAATCCCGAAAATTTTAAAAATCATATGACCGTGAGGTCTTGGGTTCAACACCGGGCCACATCGCCTAAACTATTAACCAAAAAAAAAGGATTTAGATCATTGTTGATAGTTATTGTGTTATCAGAAGGATGCATTGTTCGGAGAGTCGTCCCTAAATGAATCACTGCAATAGTCAATCTGAATTAAGTCAATTCACAATATTTGCTAAACACCGAAAATTCAAGATTAAGTATTCAGTGCAATTTAAGATGGGATTTTGCTTTTTATCTTCATTACTTAGAAACATTGATTAAGATTTAGTAACGGTCTTCACCGCAATCTGAAATTCAGAGTTTTCTTTTCACTAATGCGTAAGAAACACGGTAGACAGTAAACATCTCAATTTTGATAATTATTGATAGTTATTATTGTATAATGACAGAATTTTCATAATTAAAGCTGCACTTGAAAAATATAGTAAAGGGAGAGGGTCCAAATACTGATATGGTGATTTGTGACGTTTTCTTTGACACTTGTAATTTGCATAATAGCCGTTTACTTTTATTCAATACTTGATTTGAAATAATTATTTTTACAAAATGATACTTTATTCGAACAAAATTAAATATCTTTTTTTTTGTTCGGAAAAAAAAGAATAAGTAAATATTAAAATAGTTATTTTTATATTTTTAATCTCAACCATCGTATTGGATCAAGTAATACGATGATTCACAACAATTGTTAACGTTTCCCTCCAAATTCGGTTTTGTAGGGTATATTTAATTCGATGTATCCGAAAACGCCAGGCCTCCAGGGGGTCGTTGAGTTACTTCAATCAAGAAACTGAGAAAGACACAGAAAAGTTATTGCTTGGCTTCCCAGTCCCTTGATCTTAATCAGACAACCATGGAAATTTTTGGATTTCACTGTACCTGAACCTTAGTCCTCATTTGGGATTCAATCTTAAGTTAGTGCGATCGGTGTACTCCATTTTAGATACTAATTCCCTTAAGTTAGTGGTTAAGTTTGATTCTTTTTTGGAGGAAGGTTCGACGCACAGAGCTCTTTACACAACACTCTCAACCGCGGCAGATAACAAGGTCCAAAATCCCACCAAGTAGATTCGAACACTTAGTATTAGTATTTACTGTACGCAACTAGCTGTCTCAGAATTGAGGGTTATTTGGGGGGTTCAATTATGCCTTTTCATTATCACCTTAGAGGCAAAACCTTCCAATGATACTGCAACTGAATAAATGCTGATTGTCCCAGCATTTATTCACAATCCAACTGCAACTGATATTAAGACGATGTCCAATCCAATTGCAACCTGAAAAAATCCAAGAATTCATTAACCCTTTTGGATTTAGGTAATAATTAAAGAAGGGTTCTATAGCACTAGTGAAATTTGCTGTTTTTTTATTGCCCTAGGTTGGTAGTTATATGAATAAAGTAATGATCTTGATTGTCAAATTCGTATTTTTATTTACTATTTATATTGCATTCAACCCTTCTTGCTCGTCTATGTATAAATATTGGCAACTTGTTGTGAGTTTTTTTTTTTTTTTTTTTTGATGAATATTGGCAACTTCTTGTGAGTTGTTTCTACTTGGAAATCTATTGAATTATGATATTTTCTTTAAATGTCTCTTTCACCATTGAAGAGCTTTTATGGCTTTCAATTTGCAAATAAAATGTGCAATCAATTGGTCAACGAGTGCTTATCCTCGTGGTGTAAAAGCTGATGCATCCTAACGAAAAAGATTGGGAGTTTGACTCCCGTATAGTGAAAGTGAGAGACAACTGTTGCATATTTACGTGTTTGTTTTGGTTGATCAAAAGTGTCATATGAATTAGTCGGGACAATAATAGCTGATCACAGGCATTAAAAAATGACACAATCAGTGAAAGTTCAAAACTTTGAAGACTGTCAAATTGGGTTAACTACCTGATGCAACGAAGGAAGCAATTCATTGACTTCTGAATATACTACTATTCTAACAAGTAATTTAATGGGCCCTTTTTAAAAAAATTATTCATTTAAAATTTTATTTGTCCAGTATATCAGGTAAGGAACATTTCTTGGTCATACATATTCTATTCTAATGGTGTTGATTATATGTGAACAAAATAAAATATGTATCATAGACTTTTAAGAAAGCTAACAGGTGAAAGAAATGTTTGGTTTAATATTTGATGATGAGTTGTTGGTGGAGGGGATATTGTGGTATGCAACTCTGGCACAACATATAGAAGTCAAGTCAATGGGAGCTTAGCTGGGAAAACATAGTTGCTAAAGGGTCTTTAAGGTTCTTCTTGTAGTTTGTAGACTTTTTGTTGATTCAAGTTTGTTACTGGTTTTCTCTTGAGCAATGGTTCCATGGATTCGACTTGTCTCACTGTTTATTCTCTTCCGAGTTTCTCTTATAGCAGCATTGACCAATCCTCAAGATTGTAAGTTAGTTTGGTTCTTCCATCCATTATTATGTTTATTGGTAACTATGTTCGTGCATTCTTCAAATCTGTGATTATGGTAATCATGGTTTTTGGTAGTTATCGACATGCTGACAAATTTAAGAAAAAAAGTAAGATCTGCATAACTAAATAGCTTGTCATATTTTTTTAGCTGAATTCAGTTAGTTTATCTACAATAAAATAAAAGGTTCAAATATTTCCAATTATCCCACTTTCGGGCTGAAGCTAGTTTAAGCCTTATTCAATTATGTTTCCTGTGAAAATGTTTGACTTGGCAAGTTAATTTCTGAGCTTATAATGATATGTTGAGAAAAATAAATAAATATGACTAGTAAAAAGGAAACTGATTGATCTATTTTGCAGATTCAGCTATGCTGTCCCTTAAAGATGGGTGGGATAATGTACCGCCTGGTTGGGTTGGTCAAGATCCCGTGTGGGGGTGGCTGGGAAGGAATTTCATGCCAAAACTCCCGTGTGGTCTCTATGTAATACCCTGCTTCTTGATCACTTTGAACTGTTTTCTTGTATTAGTTTAGATATAACTTATTTATTTATTTATAAATTTTGGGTTCGATGTGAATCTCCTTTTTCAGAACATTAGCCAGTATGAGTTTGAGACATCCAAGGCTTATCTGAACTGCGTACTCTGTAGGCCATTTGTCTCCCATCTTTCTGTTTCTGTTTCTGTTTCTGTTTCTTCTTGACGAAGTTTTAAAGCTTACTTGGGTCACATCGTTCAATTATTTATTTGTTTATTCCATACATTCTATCCAAGTTGTTGGCGAGTTTGTGCTCTCGGGCCTTTATTCTATTTTCTATTGTCTTGCGTCGTCAAACATGTATAGGCTCGCTAAACAAACGAGGCACATGACCTTGCTTGTCAATTTATTCTGACAATATTTAGTTCTTGTAGAAAGATTAGTTTAAATCAACGTAACCATATTCTATTGTCATGTGGATGTTTGTGGATTGATTTTTATCACTCTAAATGAACTCTAATTTTATGTTTTTTTCTATTTAGGGATCTGTCGTATAATACAGGCTTGACAGGATCTCTTCCTGAAGGAATTGGAAAGTTAAATAAATTAACGAGCTTGTAAGTAAATTTTTAGATCTTTTGCTAAAACAGATTTGCCAGTAAACAATATGGTTGATCCTGAATTTGATGTTTACTTCCGCATTTGACAGAATCGTTCTTGGTTGTGACTTTAATGGTCGATTACCAGACATCATTGGATCACTAAGTCAGCTGGTTACGCTGTAAGGGCTTCTTTATTATTCATCTTTATTTTACTTGAGTATTCTTCCAACTAGTTATGAAAAGTTAACTTAAATTTAGCGGACTTACCATGCAGAAAAAGTGCTAGCTTGGCTGTTTGAGTCTAGCATCTTGGAACATGCCAATTGCAATCTATTAGCTGTATCATTTACTTTATATTCTTAGTTTTCTGCTAGGTCCCTAATTACTTGAATAACTTGGGAAAATCACTATGCCCATTGATGCTATGCCTTTGTGTGGAGATTTATTTCGAGCCTAAAATTTATATAGTTATTGCTTCAAAGATATATGTGCTTCACTCTTCTTGCAATATCACCCTTTAGTGTATACTTCTAAAGTTATTTCCTCTCTCTTGTGCAGATCATTAAATTCTAACAAGTTTATTGGACAAATTCCCCCGTCTTTCGGCAACCTACAAAATCTCCATTGGCTTGACTTAGCTGATAATCAGCTTACTGGGAGTATACCTGTCTCAAATGCAAGTGTGCCTGGTCTTGATATGCTTGTCAGCACGAAACACTTGTGTGCACAATCCTCTTCTAATTCTCCGCGATCTATTATTTTCTTACTTCAGTTGTAATTTTTTTTTGCATTATGTTAACCTAGATAAATTGCTTTGTTTGCATTATGTTAACCTACTGATGAACACTTCTCTTTGTTGAAGAAGACCCATTTTACGCTGAGGACTGTTTTGCCCCTGCAATTTCGTATGTGCGGTCCGCACATGTGCAACACCGCCCCATCTCGCCGGATTCCGCCACTTTTGGGAATAAATGACACCCCGTAAATAGTTAGGGACATTTATGACACCATAAATTTCTGAGGGGTAACATTTGCTTTTGAAACATATATGAGGGGCACAAATAGTGATTATCTCTTTAAAATTTTATTTGTCCAGGATATCAGGTAAGGAACATTTCTTGGTCATACATATTATATTCTAATGGTGTTGATTATATGTGAACAAAATAAAATATGTATCATAGGCTTCGCGACAACTTTTATCAAGTCCGAACGATTGTCGACCACCAGATCCGCTGGTCTGCAATATTCACCCCGGCACACAAGCACAAATCCTCTGGCACAACATATAGAAGTCAAGTCAATGGGAGCTTAGCTGGGAAAACATAGTTGCTTAAGAGTCTCTAAGGTTCTTCTTGTAGTTTGCAGACTTTTTGTTGATTCAAGTTTGTTACTGGTTTTCTCTTGAGCAATGGTTCCATGGATTCAACTTGTCTCACTGTTTATTCTCTTCCAAGTTTCTCTTATAGCAGCATTGACCAATCCTCAAGATTGTAAGTTAGTTTGGTTCTTCTATCCATTATTATGTTTATTGGTAACTATGTTCGCGCATTCTTCAAAATCTGTGATTATGGTAATCATGGTTTTTGGTAGTTATCGTCTTGCTGACAAATTTTACAAAAAAAGTAAGATCTGCATAACTAAATAGCTTGTCATATTTTTAGCTGAATTCAGTTAGTTTATCTACAATAAAAGGTTCAAATATCTCCAATTATCTGTGTGAAACAGATAATTCAGAGTTTTTAAAACACATCCCACTTTCGGGCTGAAGTCAGTTTAAGCCTTATTCAATTATGTT
Source organism: Vinca minor (assembly GCA_026122235.1). Classification (NCBI taxonomy): domain Eukaryota; kingdom Viridiplantae; phylum Streptophyta; class Magnoliopsida; order Gentianales; family Apocynaceae; genus Vinca; species Vinca minor. Next base: position 5,139,265 of record JAOCZM010000056.1, read on the forward strand.
TCCTGTGAAAATGTTTGACTTGGCAAGTTAATTTCTGAGCTTATAATGATATGTTTTGAAAAATAAATAAATATGACTAGTAAAAAGGAAACTGATTGATCTATTTTGCAGATTCGGCTATTCTGTCCCTGAAAGATGGCTGGGATAATGTACCGCCCAGTTGGGTTGGTCAAGATCCGTGTGGGGGATGGCTGGGAAGGAATTTCATGCCAAAACTCCCGTGTAGTCTCTATGTAATACCCTGCTTCTTGATCACTTTGAACTCTTTACTTGTATTTGTTTAGATATAACTTATTTATTTATTTATAAATTTTGGGTTCGATGTGAATCTCCTTTTCAGAACATTAGCCAGTATGAGTTTGAGTGGGCAGCTATCAAGTGACATCCAAGATTTATCTGAACTGCATACTCTGTAGGTCATCTGTCTTCCATCTTTCTGTTTCTGTTTCTTCTTGACGAAGTTTTAAAGCTTACTTGGATCACATCGTTCAATTATTTATTTGTTTATTCCATTCATTCTATCCAAGTTGTTGGCGAGTTTGTGCTCTCGGGCCTTTATTCTATTTTCTATTGTCTTGCGTCGTCAAACATGTATAGGCTCGCTAAACAAAGCGAGGCACATGACCTTGCTTGTCAATTTATTCTGACAATATTTAGTTCTTGTAGAAAGATTAGTTTAAATCAACGTAACCATATTCTATTGTCATGCGGATGTTTGTGGATTGATTTTTATCACTCTAAATGAACTCTAATTTTATGTTTTTTTCTATTTAGGGATCTGTCATATAATACAGGCTTGACAGGATCTCTTCCTGAAGGAATTGGAAAGTTAAATAAATTAACGAGCTTGTAAGTAAATTTTTAGATCTTTTGCTAAAACAGATTTGCCAGTAAACAATATGGTTGATCCTGAATTTGATGTTTACTTCCGCATTTGACAGAATCGTTCTTGGTTGTGACTTTAATGGTCGATTACCAGACATCATTGGATCACTAAGTCAGCTGGTTACGCTGTAAGGGCTTCTTTATTATTCATCTTTATTTTATATGAAAAGTTAACTTAAATTTAACGGACTTACCATGCAGGTAAGTGTTAGCTTGGCTATTACCATGCAGGAAAGTATAACCTTTAGTGCATACTTCTAAAGTTATTTCCTCTGTCTTGTGCAGATCATTAAATTTTAACAAGTTTATTGGACAAATTCCCCCGTCTTTCGGCAACCTACAAAATCTCCATGTGCTTGACTTAGCTGATAATCAGCTTACTGGGAGTATACCTGTCTCAAATGCAAGTGCGCCTGGTCTTGATATGCTTGTCAACACGAAACACTTGTATGCACAATCCTCTTCTAATTCTCCGTGATCTATTATTTTCTTCAATTGTATTTTATTTCTGCATTATGTTAATCTAGATAAATTGCTTTGTTTGCAGTCACTTCGGGAAAAATCAGTTGTCGGGTGAAATTCCGTCTCAGCTTTTCAACTCAAATATGACTCTGATTCATTTGTAAGCATCACCAACTTATGTTCAAATATTTGAAATATTTACTGGAAGGAGTTAGAATCGATTGCACATGGCTTTGACATATTTATTTATTTTTGGTATTCTGTTTGTTAATTTGGACCAGGTTACTTAAAAACAACAGACTAACAGGAAGAATCCCCGATACCATCGGACTTGTCCAGGCACTTGAAGTGGTGTAAGTATCAATATCTCATTTTTATCCAAACAATTTTATTTGTTTTGGGCTCTTTCTAAGTTTGCAATAAATATATTTGTTTCGATAGACGTCTTGACAATAATTTCCTGAGTGGATCTGTTCCATCAAATATCAGCCAGCTCACTCGTGTCCAGGAGATGTAAGTATCATCTAAAGAATCAGTTAGCAGATTAAAACATTCTTCTTTTTCCCAGCAAGTGTTATCGGTTGCAGCAGCAGTATTCGTTTCTAAGAAGTTTTTTTTGATTAGGTTCTTATCCGACAATGGTTTGAGTGGTCCCCTTCCCGATCTCACTGGCATGAATTCTCTCAATTATCTGTAAGTTGGAAACTATTTTCTCAGTTGAGACCGCACGGTGTACTTGATACAATTTCTGTTAACAATGCGCCTTGTACATTATTATGGCCCTGAAATTCACTCGATCTTTACCCTTCTCCTCTTACAGGGATATGAGCAATAACTCCTTTACTGCATCAGATATACCTCCATGGTTTTCGACGTTACCTTCCTTGACAACACTGTAAATATCGCATCTTATGTGTTTGTGATTGTGGGGTACTTTTATGTGCACACTCTCCAGTTCACGTGTTGAATAACTTATTATTACCTAAAGATTATAACTTTCTTTATTTATTCTAAAACTGGCAGAGTGATGGAAAACACTTCACTTCGCGGGGAAGTTCCGGCTGCACTATTCAGTCTCATTCAGTTACAGGCTGTGTGAGTTTCCACTCATATTATGCTTTAAATAATATTTCATAACGAGAATATTTCTGATGTTGATAAGAACCGACATGTTTTGACATGACAGAAAATTAAAGAATAACCGAATAAATGGCACCTTGAATATCGGACCTAGCTATAGCAACAGTCTGCAACTCATTGATTTGCAAAACAATTCTGTTGAGTTCTTTGCACAAAGAGCCGGGGGTTACAGTCTTCAAATAGTGTAAGCTTTACGTCCTATTTTCCCGGTACAATTTTTCCTTAATGGCATTAAAAACTGGCTGTCAGATGTTCTCGAATGTCATCTTTGATAGTATTTTTCTTCGCTAGATTCATATTCTAATCTTATTAGAATGATTATTGTCTTTAGACTTGTAGGTAATCCTATTTGCAGAGGGGCGACTGAGAACTACTGCCTCGTTCCGCAACAGACTGATTCCTCCTACTCAACTCCAAAGAACTGCTTGGCTCCTCGATGCAATTCGGACCAACTTTCTAGTCCGACCTGTCAATGTGCATATCCATACAAGGGGACCCTATATTTTCGAGCTCCTTCGTTCTATAATCTGGGGAATTCAATCACATACGTGACGCTGCATGATACTATGATGTTCTCATTCAGGAATAATCGACTGCCTGTGGATTCAGTTTCTCTGAGTAATCCAACAAAAAATTTAGACGATTATCTCGTTTTGAACCTTGAGATTTTCCCATCTGGCCAAGATTATTTCAACCGCACAGGAATTTCTTCAATTGGTTTTGCGCTTAGTAATCAGACTTTTAAGCCACCAAAAACATTTGGACCTTTCTTCTTCATAGGTAAAAGCTATCATTACTTCACAGGTAATTTTGTCTAGTTGCAATTCATCTATTTACTTGATGCGTATGAGGAACGAACTTCTATTTCTTACTTGTGTGTATTCGATGGTTCTATTCCACCCCCCCCCCCCAGGTGCTCCTATAGGATCAAACAAGCCTTCAACTAATATCGGTGTCATTGTTGGGGCAGCGGTTGGTGGTTCGATCCTGTTTTTGTTGTTACTACTTGCAGGATGTTATGCTCTCCGCCAGAAAAAAAGGGCTGAAAAAGCTTCAAAACAAATGGATCCTTTTGGTAAGCTTTGGAGATCCTTTTTGTCTATTATATCGTAGTTCTGACTTTCTTTACTTAATCCATGCAGCTTCCTGGGACTCAGAAAAGAACAATGGTGCTGTTCCTCAGTTAAAAGGAGCACGTAATTTTTCATTCGAAGAGCTCAAGAAGTACACTTATAATTTTTCCGAAACTAATGATGCTGGATCTGGCGGTTATGGCAAGGTTATCTCCAGTCCTTTCTTCTTTTTTTTTTTATTTTTTTTTTGCGTGTAATGCTTACGATATGATAGTTTTTCCTAAATGGTTTGAACATTTTAATTGCCATCCCACGACTCCCATTCCCGACAACAGAAAGAGAAGAAAAACCTCTTTAAATTTGTTTCCTTTCCTTTTGAGTGAACTTTCCACTAAGCGCTTCTTCTAGGCGTGTAAGCACAGTGTTATGAGCCTATATACCAAGTGTATTTTCCAATAATTGATTAATTTCCATGAATCTTCAGGTATACAGAGGAACTCTTCCAAATGGACATTTGGTTGCCATTAAAAGAGCTCAGCAAGGATCAATGCAGGGTGGTCTTGAGTTCAAAACTGAGATTGAGCTTCTCTCAAGGGTTCATCACAAGAATGTGGTGAGCCTTCTCGGGTTCTGTTTTGATCAAGGCGAACAAATGTTGGTCTATGAGTATATCGCAAATGGCACACTGAAGGATAGTCTTTCAGGTACTTGTTTCAACCTTTATTTTGATACCGCATCTAGATTAAACTAGTTTCTTGAGCCTCTGACCGTTACCCTAAAGTATCATATATTATTCTGTGCATGCAGGGAAGTCAGGAATTAGGTTAGATTGGATGAGGAGACTCCGGATAGCCATGGGAGCAGCAAAAGGGTTACAGTATCTGCATGATCTCGCCGATCCTCCAATTCATAGACGATTACAGGGGGCGGGGGGGGCGGCGCCCCCCCAAGATTTTTAAAAATACTACTATTTTTAAAATTTTATGTGTATTTTGGAAAATTTTGGAAAATTTTATCAATTTCGCCCCCCCAAGAAATTTTTTTTGCCTTTATTATCGCCCCTCCAAGAATTTTGGAATTTTTTTGCCAGTTTCGCCCCCCCAACATCAAATTCCTGGCTTCGTCCCTGCTCCAATTATACACAGGGATATTAAATCAAATAATATCTTGCTAGATGATCGATTGACTGCAAAAGTTGCAGATTTTGGCCTATCAAAGCCTATGGGCGAACCAGACAGATCCCACATTACAACTCAAGTCAAAGGAACAATGGTTAGTAAAATCATCGCCTTATTTTTGGGCTAATTATGATATTCTTTTCCTGTTTTATAATTTATTGCTTTATTGTTTAGGGCTACCTTGATCCGGAATATTACATGACAAACCAACTGACCGAGAAAAGTGATGTCTATAGCTTCGGAGTAGTACTATTTGAGCTTCTAACCGGAAGAACTCCAATTGAAAAGGGAAAGTACATCGTCAGAGAAGTGAAGGTAAGAATGGACACTAAAAAAGAACTTTACAACCTTCAAGGAATTTTAGACCCTTTAATCATCTCAAACGAATCGCCTCGGAGCTTAGAAAAGTTTGTAGATCTTGCATTGAGGTGCGTTCAAGAAGACGGGATTAATAGACCGGCAATGAGTGAGGTCGTGAAGGAGATTGAAAACATCATGGAATTGGCCGGGTTGAACCCTAATGCAGAATCGGCGTCAACTTCAGAAAGATATGCAGGGGCAAGTAAGGGAATTGATCATCCTTATAGTGATGAAAGTCTTTTTGTTTATAGTGGGGCCTATCCACAACCAAAGGTGGAAGCTCTTTAAGTTCTTAAGACATGTAATTATTTGGAGATCAAAATGTGTGCTGTTGTTTTTTTTTCTTTCTTCTATTTGGTTTTTGGAAACATTAATATGCTAAGGGTTTCCTTAATCTTTCTTGTACATGTTTGTTAGAGAATTAGATATTGCAGCGAAGAACTACTTTGTGTGTATGTTTTTATCAACTTCATTGTATGTATTCCGTTGACAAATATGTCACGGGTTCAACACCCTTGTGCCAATATTAATAAATTTGAAAAAAAAAAAAAACGTATGTATTCTGTCATTGAAATGACTTTGTTAATTTTTTATTCAACAACTATTCTCCTATTTGAAAGTACGTATGTAAAACCCCATCCCACATGTGATAACTCTGAAAGTTTTGACTGGTATATAAGGTGGGCCTAAGTACCCGCTATCATCTCGGGATATATCTCTTTTGGCATATCGAGTTCGGTTGCCAACATTTTATAATGTGAAACCCCATTCCATATTGGAGAAAGTCCAATATTGGATAAAGAATGAAAGTTGTGAATATAAGGTGGCTTAAATACCCACTATCATCTCGGGATTTCCCTTCTGACATAGCGAGTTTGGATTGTAGGTGTTGTCAGACCCATATGTCGCATAGCGGGTCTGCGAGCACGGGCGTGACAGAGTGGTATCAGAACCGGTGACCAGGTGGACGTGTGGGAACTAAGTGCCACGCCGTAAGCGTTGGAGGCCATCTCTAGAATCCTGCACACCTGGTTGATCTTGGGCTAAGTATGTGTGAGGCACTTAGCGAGGACGTTAGGGCTTTAAGGAGGGTGAAACCCCAATCCATATGGGAGAAAAGTCCCATATTGAATAAAGAATGAAAGTTGTGACTGATATATAAGGTGGGAGCTAAGTACCCACTATCATCTCGGGATATTAATTTGACATAACGAGTTCGGTTGACAAGTAAATAATAATGGGTGTTGTCCAACACATGTGTTGCATAACGAGCCCGCGGATACGGGGCATAACAACGTATTCCAGAATAGCTGCTTTACAAGAAAATTGGGAGGTGGACCTCCTCTTGGCGTAAGTAGGCCCTTTCTCAGTTGGCTTCACTAATAGGGCAGAAATATACCATAATTTTTATCAATTCCCCTATTAAGCTTCATCCCAGCATTCCATCTCAATTTCTTGAACCCAACTCGATTAAACATTGGAACATAAGTTTTATTTAATTGTGATCCAAGGCAGAAAAAATGATCAAGCCGGAAAATTCCACCAGGCCTTAATACTCTATAGTATCAAATGTTGGACCCTATTACATAACTTTAATCACGAGTACTCAACTTATTCCCATGGGATCAAAGGTATCCTAGATCCAGTGGGGCAGGCGTCTGCCCACGACCTTGAGGTCATGAGTTCGATACTCTCTGCTTGCGTGCTACAAGCTTTAATCTCCCTTTTTAGGTCTATCTCCTCCTCGTCTGAGGTAGTTCTCTCTCCCCTATATGGGGCAACCGCCTAATTGGGCTTCAAAAAAAAAAAAAAACTTATTTGGGAAATGAAATGATGATATCTGCCAGACTGCCACACCACGACTCCAGTACGGAATGGGGTAAGTTCCATACGTGCATAAGTTTTCTCGTCCATTGGATTAAAATTTTGATGGTTAAGATTGATTTAAAAAAAATACTTGTTATGATACTTAGAACACATGTTTTTTTTTTTATCGCGTTGAACACCTATTTTAATTTCAAAACACCTATTTTTTAACCTCATAACACTTGTTTCTGAGGTGTTCCTTATATACTGAAAAAAACTGTTTCGCATAGAATCCAGACTGTATCTGCCAAGTGCCAACCCCATTTTCCAAATCCCAATTCTTTATCAAAGTTTACAATTTTTGTAGAGGAGTATTCTCTACTAGTACTAGGGATGTAGGTGCTACAGTAACTGACTAGTCGGATATCATATTATTTGTCAATTACTTTGACAGGTTTTTTTTTTTTTTTTTTGCTAAGTAACTTTGACAGATGTTAATACTTATGTTAAATTATTATGAACAATTAATTTCAAATATTGGGTGTGCTTGAACAAGGTTTGGCTTGAGATTAGTTTGGTTTGGTCTCACTTTTGGAGGGAAATGCCCAAAATTTGGCTAATTAAAATAGACGGGAGAAATTCAAATTCAAATTTTTTTTTCAAATAATCGTCCAAATCCAAATTTTGGCCTCAAAAATTTGGAATTTAAACATCTCCCGACAATTTTAGAGGTCAAAATTTAGAATTGAACGATTATCATTTATTTGAAGAAAAAAAATTTGAATTTGAATTTCTCCCGCCTATTTTAGAGGCCAAAAAATTGAATTTCTCCCGCCAAAAGTGAGACCAAACCAAACCAAACCAATCTCAAGCCAATGTGATCATGACTAATGTTGACTCCTATGGAAATGATGGTTCTTGCATCCCCATTCCCAAATTCGAATTGTCTATCAAAGTTTTTTGCAATCTTGATGATAACTTTGGAATGATTTTAACTATCTAGTTTCCGCAACTTAGCAAAAACTATCTAGTTTCCGTTAGTTATCATGAAAGTAGTTCGTTTTGAACTCTCTATTGTAATAAATTTATATTGCTACTTTTGTTTGTGGGTACAAAAATATTAGTACCACTTTGAATTCTTTACTATGTAGTTTATTTATTTATACACAAAAATGTAATAATCATGTGGTGGGACAAGCTATGACTTGGTCTTTAAGGTTTTCAATGATCATCACTAGCTTGGTGTTGAACCTATTCACAAAGCACTTTGGTAGCCATCCTGCAGGATCCAACTGAAATCACCCCCACAAAAGAAAAAAAATTTTGAGTTTCAAAATTTGAATAATTGAATTAATCAAGATCCATACTCTCGCCCTTTCTTAATATATGTCGTTTAGCACATATAACAAAAAGTAAGAAAACAAAAAATAAAGTATTTTATTGATCAAACTATCAATATTAAACTCTTAAATACAAGTCATATTTAAGAGAGTAATATTGATATTTTGATTAACAAATTACCTTACTTTTTTAATACTTCATTTTTGCCACACGTCTTACACGACTTATACTAAATAATGTAAATGGTAGTAATTTTTCATTTTTAAAAAAAAAAATAGTACCTGAACTACGTAGGTGACCATGCAAGAATCATGGTCAAGTTTTTCGACAACCCAACCAGATTGCAATAGGAGAGCTCTAATGGAATTGTTTTGCTTGGGGTGCAATCCAGATGCTATTTCCTTTGGAAGTGAAGCTACTGCTACTACCTGCTATTTCCTATTTGCAGAGGGGCGACTGAGACCTACTGCCTCATTCCGCAACAGACTGATTCCTCCTACTCAACTCCAAAGAACTGCTTGGCTCCTCGATGCAATTCGGACCAACTTTCTAGTCCGACCTGTCAATGTGCATATCCATACACGGGGATCCTATATTTCCGAGCTCCTTCGTTTTCTAATCTGGGGAATTCAACCACATACATGACGCTGCATGATACTATGGTGTTCTCACTCAGGAATAACCGACTGCCTGTGGATTCAGTTTCTCTGAGTAATCCAACAAAAAATTTAGACGATTATCTCGTTTTGAACCTTGAGATTTTCCCATCTGGCCAACATTATTTCAACCGCACAGGAATTTCTTCAATTGGTTTTGCGCTTAGTAATCAGACTTTTTAAACCACCAAAAACATTTGGACCTTTCTTCTTCATAGGTGAAAGCTATCAGTACTTCACAGGTTATTTTGTCTAGTTGCAATTCATCTATTTACTTGATGCGTATGAAGAACGAACTTCTATTTCTTACTTGTGTGTATTCGATGGTTCTATTTTCCCCCAGGTGCTCCTATAGGATCAAACAAGCCTTCAACTAATATCGGAGTCATTGTTGGGGCAGCGGTTGGTGGTTCGATCCTGTTTTTGTTGTTACTGCTTGCAGGATGTTATGCTCTCCGCCAGAAAAAAAGGACTGAAAAAGCTGCAAAACAAATGGATCCTTTTGGTAAGCTTTGGAATAAGACTTTGGAGATCCATTTTGTTTATTATATCATAGTTCTGACTTTCTTTACTTAATACACGCAGCTTCCTGGGACTCAGAAAAGAACAGTGGTGCTGTTCCTCAGTTAAAAAGGAGCACGTAATTTTTTCATTCAAAGAGCTCAAGATGTACACTAATAATTTTTCCGAAACTAATGATGTTGGATCTGGTGGTTATGGCAAGGTTATCTCCAGTCCTTTGTTCTTCTTTTTTGGAATGTAACCCCTGGAATGCTTACGATATGATAGCTTTTTCTATGGATCTTCAGGTATACAGAGGAACTCTTCCAAATGGACAATTGATTGCCATTAAAAAGAGCTCAGCAAGGATCAATGCAGGGTGGTCTTGAGTTCAAAACTGAGATTGAGCTTCTCTCAAGGGTTCATCACAAGAATGTGGTGAGCCTTCTCGGGTTCTGTTTTGATCAAGGCGAACAAATGTTGGTCTATGAGTATATCGCAAATGGCACACTGAAGGATAGTCTTTCAGGTACTTGTTTCAACCTTTATTTTGATACCGCATCTAGATTAAACTAGTTTCTTGAACCTCTGACCGTTACCCTAAAGTATCATATATTATTCTGTGCATGCAGGGAAGTCAGGAATTAGGTTAGATTGGATGAGGAGACTCCGGATAGCCATGGGAGCAGCAAAAGGGTTACAGTATCTGCATGATCTTGCCGATCCTCCAATTATACACAGGGATATTAAATCAAATAATATCTTGCTAGATGATCGTTTGACTGCAAAAGTTGCAGATTTTGGCCTATCAAAGCCTATGTGCGAACCAGACAGATCCCACATTACAACTCAAGTCAAAGGAACAATGGTTAGTAAAATCATCGCCTTATTTTTGGGCTAATTATGATATTTTTTTCCTGTTTTATAATTTATTGCTTTATTGTTTAGGGCTACCTTGATCCGGAATATTACATGACAAACCAACTGACCGAGAAAAGTGATGTCTATAGCTTCGGAGTAGTACTATTTGAGCTTCTAACCGGAAGAACTCCAATTGAAAAGGGAAAGTACATCGTCAGAGAAGTGAAGGTAACAATGGACACTAAAAAAGAACTTTACAACCTTCAAGGAATTTTAGACCCTTTAATCATCTCAAACGAATCGCCTCGGAGCTTAGAAAAGTTTGTAGATCTTGCATTGAGGTGCGTTCAAGAAGAAGGGATTAATAGACCGGCAATGAGTGAGGTCGTGAAGGAGATTGAAAACATCATGGAATTGGCCGGGTTGAACCCTAATGCAGAATCGGCATCAACTTCAGAAAGCTATGCAGGGGCAAGTAAGGGAATTGATCATCCTTATAGTGATGAAAGTCTTTTTGTTTATAGTGGGGCCTATCCACAACCAAAGGTGGAAGCTATGTAAGTTCTTAATACAATTTATGTATTTGGAGATCAAAATGTGTGCTATTGGTATTAGATATTGCAGGGAAGAACTACTTTGTGTGTCTGTTTTTATCAACTTCATTGTATGTATTCTGTTGACAAATGTCACGGTTCGACACCCTTATGCCGATATTAATAAATTTGAGAAAGAAAATTATATGTATTCTGTCCTTGAAATGACTTTGTTAATTTTTTATTCAACAACTATTCTCGTATTTAAAAATACGTATTCCAGAACAGCTGCATTACAAGAAAATTGGGAGGTGGGACCTCCTCTTGGCGTAAGTAGGCCCTTTCTCCGATGATCAGAGGGATGGTGAAGTCGGGACTATTGGAAGTGTCCCACCTACCATGAAGGTAACTATATCAAACTTTTTGGCTTCACTAATAGGGCAGAAGTATACCATTCATTTTTATTAATTCCCCTATCAAGCTTCATCCCAGCATTCCATCTCAATTTCTTGAACCCAACTCTATCAAACATTGGAACATAAGTTTTATTTAATTGTGATCCGAGCTCTGGGGCAACTGGTTGAGGTTTTGTTTGGTTTTAGAATAGTGGGGAAGTAACCCGACCTCTGGGGCAACTGGTTGGAGTTGTCATATGCCTCACAGATATGCCTCACAGTTGACGAGGGTTCGATTCTCACAGTGAACATCGACTCTCGTGTGATTTCCCGCTGTGGTAGGGCTCCGTATATAAGAGCAGTATGGGTCCGGCCCCCCGCTAGCGGTCACGTTACGGGCCAACCACAGTTAGAGTCCGAATTAGTCACCACGTTGTCGGTGGACACCGGGTGCCCCTCGGGGTTTACCAAAAAAAATAAAAGAATAGTGGGGAAGTGGTTTTTTACTTGGAGAGTAGTCTTCATTTGAGCTTCCCATTATGCTGGTTTTTTTTAAGGAGTGGTTTCTTTAAGAAATCATGAAATTGAAGAAGAAGATTAATTAGGAAGTTATATATAATAGGAGAGAAGGTAACGTGAAATGCAAATGTGGCATTCTTGGTGGTCTTGAAGTTTGCATTTGTTCAATATCGAGACAAATCTAGGGATCTATTCATGCATTATTAATGCACTTACACGATCTTATTTAAAAGTGTTTATTCGCGCAAAATAAATTTTAATCGTAAAATGAGTTGAATTTACATGCTAAACGTTTTAGAAAAACACATGTTCTTGACAAATATATATGTATTTATTCTCTTCTTAACAGATAGATAAAATAATTCAATGGTTAATATTTGTTCCGTATCATAGCCAAATTGGTTATTATGGGAAAGTTCGAGCCATGACACAATTAATGTTGAGATTGTAAAAAATGATTTAAGGAGATCCAACACCTTGTCTAAGATCTCTCTCCTTTTTTTTTTTTTTTTAATGGGGGCGGGGAAAGGAATATAAGAATCAAACGCATGACCGAAGTCCTTCGTTGGACGACCTTTTCTACTAGGCCATCAAGACCCCTGTACGATCTCTCTCCCTTTGTTAATTTTTACGTGAGAAATTGATGATGCAGGTGCAATAAGCAGGTATAGTTAGTACAATCGCATGATTTTTCCAAAAAGTCAAGATCAGGAACCGAAATTTTAAAGCGGAGGTCAACAACTTTTTGTTGTATTATAATTGGTATCTTAGCTCATGAGGCTCCATATTCTCTCAAATTTAATGGGTAAGGAGAGGTATTAACCCATGCACTTATATGTTATTTGTATCTTCCTTAAGCACTCAATGTGAGACTTCATATTTCAACATGTATAATTCTATGTATAACGACTTATATGTAAATGGCAAATTCGCAAAAATAGTCATACAACAATTTACGACTGGCAGCTTAGGTACTTTATCTTTTTTTTTTTTTTTTTAGATCACACAACAATTTACGACTTGCAACATAGGTACTTCCGTCACTTTTTCCGTCAGTCAACGGTTAGTCAACAATTTTTCAATTTTTCAGTACGTGCAAAACGCCTTAAGACAGGTGTTTTGAGGCAAAAAAACAGGACAGGTGTCCTTCAAAACATGACAGACGTCTTACAAATCAAGACATGTGTTCGTTTTGAATCAATTTTGCGATGAAAATTTTGAAAAATTGTTGACTAACCGTTGACTGACGGAAAAACTGACGGAAAGACCTAACTTGCAAGTCGTAAATTGTTGTGTGACCTAAAAAAAAGAAAAAAAAGATAAAGTACCTAAGCTGCCAGTCGTAAATTGTTGTATGACCATTTTTGCAATTTTGCCTATGTAAATAGCAGAAGTTAAAATTTTATAGTCGGAACTATTATTAATATAGTACTGATAATTAAGCTATAAACAATACACATATTTCAATTTATTTGATAAAAAATTAAGGGTTTTATCATAGATTAAAGGAATAGTGTGATAAGGGTATTTTTCTTTATTACAACCTTAAAAAATTTAATCTATTCCTAAATATTAAGTCTCGGTTTTCAACTTCTCTTTTATAAACCAATTTGTTATTAAATTTATAAGAATAATATTATATTAATGGTGGATTGTTTCTATAGTTTTGTTTCTATAGTTTCAGTAAAATGAAAGTATCAAAGAACAAATAAGAAATTCTTTAGATAATAGCATGTCGAATCATCTAGTCAATATAAAACCTCAATCAGCCTCATTTGTGCAGGTATTTCTTTCTAATATTTGAATCTGGCATAACACAAAGGTTATTATCCGTAATTATTTCCCAAGATTGGACAATATATAAAATAAGGTTATTTAAAATAATTAAAACCCTCCTAAAGTTAAACAAGTTTTAGTATCAAATATTGGACCCTATTAAATAACTTTAATCTTTTTTTTTTTGGGTGAATATATTAAATAACTTTAATCATGAGTACTCAACTTATTCCCATGGGAAATGAAATGATGGTATCTGCCAAGTGCTAGGGATGTAGATGCTACAACAAATTACGAGTCAAATGTCATATTAATTTTCAATTATTTTAGAATGTGTTAATAATTATGTTAAATTATTACACACCGAGCATGACAATTAATTTCAGGAAAATGCTTTACTACTAGAATTTTAGGGATTGAAATCATAAACCCCTAAATTGAGGGTGTTAAATGACTATCTTACCCCCTGCTGATATAAGGGATTCACCCAACTATAAGAGCAAAAAGGTCCGAAAAAATATTTTAGTCGATGTTTTATTAATAATTTCAATAACCTAGCAAACTCCTTAATTTCAAATATCATTCCTATATATAAATGTGATCATGACTACTCATGTTGACTCCTATGGAAAAGATGGTTCTTGCATCCCCATTCCCAAATTCGAATTGTCTATCAAAGTTTTTTGCAATCTTGATGATAACTTGGGAATGATTTTAACTATCTAGTTTCCGTTAGTTATCATGAAATTTTGAACTCTCTATTGTAATAAATTTATATTGCTACTTTTGTTTGTGGGTACAAAAATATTAGTACCACTTTGAATTCTTTACTATGTAGTTTATTTATTTATACACAAAAATGTAATAATCATGTAACATCATTGGTGGGACAAGCTATGACTTGGTCTTTAAGGTTTTCAATGATCATCACTAACTTGGTGTTGAACCTATTCACAAAGCACTTTGGTAGCCATCCTGCAGGATCCAACTGAAATCACCCCCACAAAAGAAAAAGTTTTTTGAGTTTCAAAATTTGAATAATTGAATTAATCAAGATCCATACTCTCCCCTTTCTTAATATATGTCGTTTATCACATATAACAAAAAGTAAGAAAACAAAAAATAAAGTATTTTATTGGTCAAACTATCAATATTAAACTCTTAAATACAAGTCATATTTAAGAGAGTAATATTGATATTTTGATTAACAAATTACCTTACTTTTTTAATACTTCATTTTTGCCACACGTCTTACATGACTTATACTAATTAATATAAATGGTAGTAATTTTTCATTTAAAAAAAAAAAAAATAGTACCTGAACTACGTAGGTGACCATGCAAGAATCATGGTCAAGTTTTTCGACAACCCAACCAGATTGCAATAGGAGAGCTCTAATGGAATTGTTTTGCTTGGGGTGCAATCCAGATGCTATTTCCTTTGGAAGTGAAGCTACTGCTACTACCTGCTATCAATTCATTATTATTAAACTGCCACGTGCTATTTTTTTTTAAATATAACAAATAGGAAAAAGAGAAAAGAGATATTTTTTTTTAATGGTTGAATATTTTAATTACCAGAGTACCATCATCCATGGTTTCGCGGCGCTCATAGACGATGAATTCTCTGTTTCTGAAGAGAGGTTTGGAGGAATCACCAAACTTGAGTCGAATTATGCTCAGATTTTCTTCCAGATCTTTTATGTACTTTGCTTCTACCAGATCAGAGTCCCATTGCTTTTTTTTTTTCCCCAACAGAAACAAAAATGTGAAGTTAGCTAGAAGTTGGGGGTAATAAACAAATTACATAATCTTTTAGGGGTGAAAGGTAATTTCTTTTAATAATGTTTCTAAGATTTTTAAATTTTATAAAGGTAAAAATTGAGATTTTCAAAATCTTGAAAGCCGTCCCCTCGTCCTTACAAGTTAATCACAACCATAAATTGTTTGGTACTTTAACTTACTAAACTACCTCCTTATCCTGTCACACGTCACGATATTTGTGTATGTATATCTTTGCATAGGAAGTATTGATGTTTCAAAAATCTTGGAAGAAACTTTACAACTATTAATTATTCACCAAAAAAAAACTTTATAACTATTAATCAGATTTGTATAATTTTTTAAGAAACATGTTAAAAATAAACTTAGGTCAAACTTAATTCATAGAAATGGGAGAATTGTCCAAGCCATATAAACAGTCATTGATATAAGGAGCAAATATGCACACAAACTAGTCGATGCATGATCTTTTAACACACCCCTCACAATCAGGGCTAAATATCTGGACTTTGATCAATAATAGGGACCCGACATGATCTGGACTACAAAAAATAATAGAATAGGAATCCAATATCAAACTAGGTGACTCTGATATCATGTTAAAAATAAACTTGTGCCTAATTCAATCCCTTAAAATGTATCTCAAGAGGGAGAGGATTCCACAAGCGCAAATATACATACAAACTAGTCGATGTGAGATATTTTAACAAAACGATAATTGAAGTTAACTTTGTTTTGATGATGTGTATGAAGACGGAAAGTTTACCTTAGCAGCATCAATGGCATTAGCTACTGTAATAAACTGGTGAGGAGAGACAGATTTAAGCAACCAGCGGCTACGAAAAGTGTGAAGAGAACCAGACCTCCTTTTCGATATCTCAACTCCATTTTCATCAGTTGCAACTATTTTCCACCCATCATTTCCATTTCCATTTCCATTTCCAACTTTGTTGGAATCTGAAGCTGAAGCTGATAATAACTCCTGAATGCAGTTTTCACTTGCATGGAATACATATCTTCTCAACGAGTCCTCACTAATTGACCTTCCAAAATATCCAAGAAAACATAGTCATCATCAGATTATAAATTTTTCTAAGCTATTACAAGAATTAAGAATCATAAGTAGTATTAAGGTTTTCACCAAGATCTACTGCAATTTGCTGGGCTGCTGCTGCTCATCTTTTAAGGTTTCTTCCTGCAAAGGTGGGAGTTTGAAATGTCTGACTGATGATATATATATATATATATATATATATATATATATATATGAGAGAAAGGGGGGGTGGGGGTGAATATGGGTTCGAACTCGAAAACAACCTCTTTATAATAAAAAATAAAGGTAAGACTGTGTACAGTGGGGCATTTTTCAAATCCTACTGATGTGAAAACCTTGTGCACTGAGTATACGACATTTTAAAGGGTAGGGGTGGAGAGAGAGAGAGAGAGAATAGTTTGGTAAGAAAGTAAAATTAGTCCTAGATTGTTTGGAGGGAAGAGGAAAATAAGAATGAAGTGGGGGTGATGAGATTGAAGCACATGGAATGCCAGAAGAACCTCTATGATTATGATTAGTAGAACTATACATCTTTATCTCCATTCCTTTTAACCTTTCTCGCTCCATCATGGTAGCCCACCAACATTCCATGTGCATAATCTTGCAGCTCCCTAAAACCAAAAAAAAATATTATTTTAATCTTTTCTATTTTCTTAGAGCACCCGATATCTCCATTTTCAGTGAAATTAATATGGGATCACGATTTCGGTTACATCTATAAAGTTTGGTTTTATTCAGAATAAGACCTAATTCAGAGTTTTTTTCAATATCACGTAGCACCACTATGGCATTAACAGTTCACTTAGTAAGACTAATTCGAAATTGCCCAAATTGCAACAGTACTCTTATTCAGGAGAAGAACTGGTCCAAAGCTTTTTCAATATCACTATAGCATTAACCGTTCAAGTAGTGAGACTAAGCCGAGATCATCCCAAGTTGTCTGTAAATTCTGACTCTTAGTCTGGATAAGACCTAATACAAAACTCTTTCAACATTACATAAGGTCGTTTTAACATTAACAATTTGTTTACTACCTACCCAATGCTGCAACTTGATAGGTTGAAAGAATCTTTTATGTATCTAGAAAAGAGAGAGTAGTTAAAGAAAAAGACTAACAACTAAAAATCCAGGCTAATGATGTTTTGAACTCATTTATATTCTACTTATTAAACTTGCTCGGTTAGGGGGTGGCAAAATACACACAAAAACACCTTCATTTGGTCCCCTCATCACGTGTTGGGAAAGAGCCAAATTCATTAAATTTTAGTCCCAAATTCCGTAGTTTAGCTCCAACATTTTGCAGATCAAGATTCGTAGTTATTGGCACTTGCCATAGAAAAAAGCTTGGCTGTGAGTTAATGTCGTATTTTAAGCCAGTCTCTCACAATCGTAAACCGAAGTTTTGGTACTATTCAGTTGATTTTGATCCAGTGGCAACAATGAATAGATCAAGAATCCATGGTTTTATAGGGTGAAGTGTATATATATATATATATATTAACAGCAGTTTATTTCTCTGCAAAAATGCGAATTTTTAATAACCAAGTTGAAGTTTAGAGTAACTATACAAGAATCACAGTAAAGGGTTCCCACTAGGCATAAAGACGAACAATTTATTCTCTACTAGTAAAGTTGAGCTATACAGAAAGACATAAGAGATTGTGATTTCTCTGGTCCCAGAAAGCCTTTTTCTTTAAGACTTTCTACTGTGTCCCCGAACAGCATCTTTTATGGGAGTAAAGACTATTCCCAGATCTATCGATCTTTTAGCAGCATCTTTACAAGCTACCAAACCCGGTTGTGTTTTGCCATTAAACCTATATATAATTGGATTTCAGTGTTATCAAACCAAAAGGATTGGATGATATTGAAGGAATCTTTTAATGGCAGGAAAGAAAATGTCAGAATTCGTGATCAAACATTGGCCTAAAGATGCTCCTTGGATAGCTACGATTATCACACGTCTATGTTTCTACATCTTATGTCTTTTCTTCTTTACAATTGCTTACTCTTTTATTCAAAAAAGGAGTTCTTTGGAGATAAGATGCCACGTGGGAACATTTTGGATATAGATGTAAAACTACAGGCTTATGATTGATGCCATTATTGTCTAAGAAAACGAGAACTGCAGCATTTCAATAAGCATGTGGAAGACCGAGAAAAAAACAGTGACTGAGCCTTGTTAATTACACTGGAACTATCGTATGAATTAGGAAATAATTCTCTAGAAGCAAATATCGAACATGGTGGGGGGGGTCGATGTGTAACATATATGTTCCAATTGCTAAAACCAGAAGAGAAGCTCAACCATCGCAACTACAAGTGACAATGATGTTGATATGGGAGGACATGACAATCAGTTTATGTTATTAGGAAATTGACCATGCCAAACTCAGCACATTGAGGCATGATAAATGTACACTTTCATCTGGGGTCACCCGAGTTCTTTCAAAATTTCCACAGTTTTCTTAATGGATCTGGCATGTAAATTAAAAGTTTTTTTAAAATAAATTTAGTCTCCAATTCAATGTACTGCCATTCCTTGTTTGAAAGTTATTTTAGTTGCACACTATCCTTATAGAAAAAGAAATATAGGATATTCTATGTTTGTAATCATTCCCACAGAAGTGTCAGAAAAGAAATGTCCCTGTAAAACTACTAGAAGAGTTTAGGGCTTAGAGACAAATATATTTTTTGAAAATGCAATTTATTACAATTTACTGATAGATAAGGTCATTTCTTCACATGAAATGTCAGAAAAATAATCAAGTTCCAGCTCAACTTTCAGTCAAATTATTTTCCAATCTCTTAGTTTCTCTTTTTTGGATGTTTTGGCCCTGTATATTTCACTTTCCATAAGGTTAGGACATCTCTAATGGACGTTTAGTCCCCTAGATGCAATTTTGGCGTACTAATCAGAATTTGAACTCTGCTAATCATAAATATAAATAGAGAGAAGACTAACCTGTAAACAGGAAATTCAGGGAAGATTTTTTAGACTCTCTCAGCAAAATCACTGAACTGATAAACACCATTAGTGCAAATATATCTGCCAGAAGCACTAGGAGATTCAAAGAGTAGCACTTGGGCCTTCACCACATCTTTGACATGTTCTGCCCCCTACCAGTGGTATTCCTGAGTATCTTGTGATCCCTGGAGCAGCTGTTGCATTACATCACAGCTTGCACTTAAGCTGGGTTGCAAGAGTTGGCCTAGACATGTAGCAGTAACTATCTAGGCCTAATGATAAATCTTGATCACTTGATCAAAGGAAAAAAAAAAAACCAAAACTTGAAACGAATTTCTTGATAACTCAAAATCAAATGCGACAATCTTTTTTTAATTAACAACCATAGTGAACTGAAAGCTAAACACACCGGACGAGACTTGCAGTAATCAAGATCAGTCCAAGACCTTTCATCAAACACCTTATCCGCAGGCCAATGCGGAATAGGAAAAATAGCAGAAATAGAGGAAGTAATCACAACCCTCCTCACATTACAGCCGCCAACACATTCAAAGTCCCCATAACAACAGGGTCCACCAATTCCGTTTGTTGGTCCACTGGATCCTCAAGCGTACACGGTGACGCCACGTGGAATACCCTCCTGTTCCAGCACACCCCTGAAATGAATTTGCCACCGCATTGGAATCCAAGATGTTAGCTTCGTGCACCACAAGTCTGACGCCGGGGCGGTGGCGACTAGGAGTGAGAAGAGGTGAGATTGGTCGGAGGTGATTTTGGATAAGGATGGATCAGTAAAGGGATACAGTAGTCCACATTTTAACCGCCAAATTTGGTTGAAGTCGGATGAGAATTCCAATTTGGCCCAAAACAAACAGTCCGGCTCCTATGCGGAACAGTGCGAAACAATCTCAGCTGTCGGATGGGATTTTGAACGGCTCAGATCTGGAGAGAGAAAAGTTATTGCTGGACTTAAAATATTAAAAAAAAACATTATCTCTCCAGATATGAACCGTTAAAAAATCTCATCCGACGGCTGGTAGCTTGTCCCTCACGCGCGGAACAAAAAGCTGTCCCGCATAAGAGCCGGGAGCCAAAACAATGAGGTTGTATCAAGTCAGGACTTTGAAATTTGCATTTTCTATAGAAGGCACTTGGAAGAGTGCAAACCAACTGAGTCGAGTAAAATTTTAAGCTAATTGAGTCGGGTTTGAGATTTTTCAGCTAGGGTTAAGGATCCGAGCTCTAATTCGATATAAACTCTTAAATCTCGAGTTTGATTCAAATGTTCAAAAATTCATACTCCCTTCATTCTTAAATATAAGACGTTTAGAACACTTTAAAAAAATTAAGTAACTCAAACAAACAGTAATTTTTTCCACCACAATTCTAATAATACCCCTTCCTTTTTCCATCTCTTTCACTTTTCTAATAAAAGATGTTGAGGGTATAATTGGAATAAATTGTTGACACCTAATAAAAGACATGTAAATGAAAATTAATTTGGATACATATATATCTCCTAAACGACAATTAAGTGGGAATGAAGGGAGTATTAAAACTCGAGCTTTTAGGATTAAATTCGGCTCTAAAGCTAAAAAATAAAAAATAAAAAATTATAACATATATTACTCTTTCCGTCCGGATTTAAATGTCTCATTTGCCTTTTTGAGATGTCCAGAATTGAATGTTCAATTTCTAAATTTAGATAAAATTACAATGCAAAATTTTCAATTGTATCACAAGTCAAAGACATCCCTTTAAGTTTTAACCCAAGTTAAAATAAGACATTCGAATTCAGACGGTGGAAGTATTTTAATATTATTAAATATAAAATAAATTTTATTTATTTAAATATTTATCGAGCTTATTCGCGAGCTCTTGAACCGAACTTTTATGCATCCTAACTCGTCTCGTTTAAGTATTTGAACCTTAAATTAGACTAGAATTCGAACTTGAAAAAATCTAATTCAAGCTGAGCCCATATAGTTTGATAAATCTGATTCAATTGTAACCATACTTAAAATATAGTCGGGTTTTTGGTACGTAACATATGTTTATTCACAACGGAAGAACATACATTCCGCATTGAAACAGATGTCCTTGCGATATGGGTTTCATTTTTTTACAACTTGAAAAAATGATTTAGATGTCTCAAAAAGTGTCCAAGCTTATTTTCATAACTGAACTCACCGTAATAACCGAAAATTGGGAGGTAAAATTGGATTATTAAATTTAATTTTACCTTTAAGATACAAACGAAGTCACCCCTGATTTTAATCGCAGATGCAGTCTTTGCATATGCAAATAAGATCGAGAGGAGATATTTGTCGGATCGGGAGGTGGGGCCCTGTGGATAGCACTGTCAAACGGACCACTAGCCCGCGGGCCGGTTCGTGGCCTGCGTTTTTTGGACGGATTTGGACCAAGCTATTCATGGTCCGTTTAAATGCGGGCCATTTTTGCCCGCTCCGTTTGGACCACGGATCAAGGCGGACCGGACCGGACCCAGACCAACCCGCATTTAAAGTAATATATAAAAAAAATATTTTTTAAAGTTTTACTTCTCATTTTTACAATTTGTTTTACAAATATTTTCAAAAATAAACAACAAAACTCAATTTTTAAGCTTTATATTCTTTTTTTTCTTTTTTTAAAGTTTATTTTTTAAAATTAATTTGGTCCGCGGACCGGCCCGTTTAACCAGCGAATTTCTTATGGACGGGTATGGACTAGGATTTTCTTGGTCCGCAAAAATTGATCCAAATTCGGTCCGGTCCGTTTTATAGTAATCTGCGACGGACCGGACAGCGGCTGCACTTCTCCCCCGAACCGAAGCTGAATCCGCATCAACAGCTCCATCATCACTGACATTTTCGAAATTTCTCGGTGAAATTGCCATAATCCCCTTTGGTAATTCACGAGTTAACTCAATCAGAGCAATCATTTCCATTTCTTCCTTCTTTCTTTTCCTTTTTGCCACTTTGTCAATAAGAAAACGATCATCATATGATCTCAAATCACCTTCCTGGAAGAAATTCATTATTTTTTCACTCATTTTCAGTGCCTTGTTATCAGTGGTGAATGCATCATCTTGAGAAATGATTTCTTCTTCAACAATTGCAGCAATACTTTGAGAAACCACTTCTTCATTGGCGTTTAGTTTATTCCCCACAATCTCAACTACATCCTCTTTCTTGGTCAGATACAAGTCAACACACCCACTCTCATCTTTAATTTCATCAGTCATTTCAAGTTGCTTATCAGTGATTTGAGCAGCAACATGATCTGTTTCTTCACCAACCTCAACATGAAACATTGTTTTCAAGTCATCTTTCTCACTCTTCCCGAACCTCTTACATACTGCAGCTGCAAACTGCTCCCAACTCTCATTGGGGTGATTAAATATGTGACTCCATGCCCAAGTAAAAGCCCTGATCCTAAAGTTCTCTTTAGACAATGTGATCTTCTCTCTTTCCTCAACCTGGCAGAGTTGAAAATAATTCCTACATCTATCTATCCATTCTATGACCCCAATGCCTTCAAAAATAGGAAACTCAAGTGTAGGAACTTTGTAGTCTATGCCCTCTCTAATTTCAGACCCCTTGACCTCACTGATAGTCGCATTTAGGGCTTTTAATCCAGAGATTAAGGTAGACATTTGACTTATCACTCCCTCCATCTGCTTCTGTAACCATTCCTGCCCCTTAACCAAAATCTCTAGCATGTTTGTTTGTTGTCTCAGGTTAAGGTGTACTTGGTTTGATGCTCTCATCTGTCCTTCCAAGTGTGCGCGTATATTCCTAGTATCATCTTCCAATTTCTTTAATCTATCGCTGTTCAAAGAGGCCTGAGAACTCTCCTCTTTGGTCTGACTCCTAGTGTTGGCCATAACTCACAGGTCAAGAGGATAGATGCTCTGATACCAATTTGTCATGTCTCAACCAATTCAGACACACAAAAACAGTTAAAGCAGCTACAACTAATGGCCTCAAGCCCCAAACAGTTAATGACAAGTGCTAAAAGGAACTGAAATGATATATATTGATAAATATAGAATGATAGTTTCTGCAAACCAAGGCAAAATACAGAACTATTACACTTCAGTCACTCTAATAATAAGCTTAACTAAATCCAACAGAAATGAAGTAGGGAGAAAGATTAGACAAACTCGACATTCATCCAAAGCTACCAATGCTTGCAATCAGCTCAAGGAGAGATGAAATGTAGTAGCCACTTTGGGTATATATCTGAATCGGCTCTAATGGAACAACGATCAATGAACAAACAACCTCGGACTAGTTGCAATCTCCGTTCCCGACCATTGCAAGCAATAATTTGAGAAGGCAAGGCAACCAGCAATTCAGTGACAGAAGGGGGAAGTCTGAGGGAGAATAGAGTGAATGAATTTCAAGGGAGAATAAGAAATGGAACTCACAAAGGAAGAAGAATGGCTGCTGCCACTTTGGGGTTAATTTTCTGAATGCCTCTCCATTTCTGTGAGCTTGCTTCTTATAGTTAGGGTTCACTTCCCCAAATTGCACATCATCCCTCCACCTCAGCTACTTCCCAGTACGATGATTCCATCAACAGAGGATATTGATTATCCTCTTGTGTCCAATGAACTCTCAGCTGCAAGGAATGCCAAGCTCCACTCCTGTTGTCCTTTTGTTCAGAAAAGATGAAGAAGACAGTTGCTGCGGCGTCGTTTGATGTTTGCTGACTCATTTAATGGAACGACGTTGCTTCCTCTTATTTCTTTTCCCCAATTCGCAGTTGCCCTAATTTACTAAACCTTTTCCCCAATTCATAACTGC
This sequence comes from Vinca minor, assembly GCA_026122235.1. Taxonomy (NCBI): domain Eukaryota; kingdom Viridiplantae; phylum Streptophyta; class Magnoliopsida; order Gentianales; family Apocynaceae; genus Vinca; species Vinca minor. Next base: position 5,163,368 of record JAOCZM010000056.1, read on the forward strand.
TTTTCCCTCATTTTTCAAATATGAACTTCTTCTTCTTCTCAACATAGCAGAACATGACAATTGGGTTGGTAGAGAAGATGGATATGGTGATGGTGGAGAGGTGGTGACGGTGAAGATGGGTTTAGGTCGGTGGTAAAGATGGGAGAAGAAGTCGGGGTGGTGGGATGAGGATGATGATTTTTTTCTTTTTATTATATTTGTAATTTGACTATTGTGCCCTCAGTCAAACGACACCGTTTTACTCAACGGCTACATTTTGGCCCTGAATTTCATTTTTTTTCCATTTCTGAATGCCCGTAAAAAGTTAAAGTCTAATAATGTACAAAAAAATTATTTATGTCTAAAAAGAGAAAAATAAAAATTGTTAAGGTCCAACATTAATTATTCACCCTTTTAATATACCCGCACACTATTTATGAGTGTCAAATCTGTTCAAAATCGACAGATTCCGATAATCGCAACTATGATAAAAGCATAAATAAATCCTTTGCTCATCACGAAAGTTGAACAAATTTTAAATACTTAAATCAGAAATCTAAATCTGAAGATATGATTAGGAAACCGATCCCCTTTGTAAGAAAAAAGGTTGAAAAAGAAAATCAAAGTCAAACATCGGCTTCGGCCCAAACTCACATTGTGCTCGGCCTGATTCACCCTCATCACATAAAACACCAGCGGTTCCTCCTTACGATCAGTATTGAATTGATTAATTATTTGAGGAAAAAAAGAAGAATAACAGGATTAAGATTAAGAAGCAATGGAGATGCATTTTGATTCGACAAACAAAGATTCGAGCATTATGGGATTTGATTCCGTTGGTGAAGAACTTAATGGAATCATCCGCAGGAACGAAGATCGGGGGAGATCATCCACAGAAACATAGAACTGAAATCAGGAAAATTACAGAGAATCATCAGCTAAGCCAACTTATATTTTGCTGAGGGAATCACATGGGGATGAAATCCATGCCTTTAAGCATCTGTAGTTGTCTGTAAAATTACGAGAGAAGACAACTTATTCATTATGGTTCTTCAGCTGAATCAAATCCTCTCATACCAAACATATGCTTGCACACTGAACAGCCTCCAACAGTCACCAAAGTGACATGAAATCCCTGCCCTTACCAACTACCTCCTTTATCTTGTTTCTTCATCCTTTGCCAGAATATATGATTAAGTCCTTTTTATGTCTAGGGGCGGAACAGTAATGTCTATCCCCAGGCAAACCATCGCCATTAACTATTAGAATAGTTCTAACTGGCCTTTTCACATCATCTTATTGCTGAGCACCATTTGGCATAAATGTTTTAATTATCATTTTGTTCCCCTGATTTTGCTTTCATCTTAGCCTTCTGCTTAGAACCGTTCAGTTTCTTGTTTGGAACTGCAATGTTGCAAATATGCCCAGTTCGGATTGATGTCCTTAAATTGTTGTATTGGATGGAGGGATTTATCTTACTCTACACTCCCTCTCACATGATATTACAGGCATGCTATGGTACTGATCCTGGCATCTCCAGAATAGTCATATTAAGCATAAGTTATTGCCCTTCTTTGTTTTCGTTTTAGCTTTCAATTCGGAAGGGTCAGTGTTGAAAATGAATTGATATTTGTGATTAAAAGATTTACCAACCCTAAGAGGATACAATGTCCATATATTACTTTAGAATTTGTATAAAGTCCATATATTGTCATAGCATGTTTGTTTGGAGTATTTTTTGCGTACTAATAGTTTTATTCGCTCACTTTCGTTTTATTTCTATTTGTTCTTTAACGTAGTACGAAGCAATCATTATACGACTTCTTCTAGAAGGAAAAGATGTTATGGCAGCTGTGGAGCGGTTTTACGAAAGAGAAATTTCCCTCTTGATACCTGCAGTGGAGATGCTATATCAATCTCAATTTACTCCTCAAAAAGGAATTGGTGCTATTTTCATTTGTCCCACGCCTTTGGCAGCTTCACGCGTAAGCAACTTTATTCATTTGTATTCGTTTAGCCAGCAAGTGATTCCATGGTATTGTATTGCTGCAATACTGTTCTTCTCAATATGACATAGATGGAAAACCTCGTTGTACACCATAAAGAATGTTGAGTACGTGGTTATCTAAATTCATTTATAGTTTGCAACTCTCACTTCTTACTTGTTTATGGCTGCCTCTCACTTCCCTAAAGTTTATGAACACTCTGCTATTTTACTACTTAATGTTAGTGAAACATGATACAAGAATTATGCACTGACCAGTCAAATTCAAGAAATATATCGCTGCAAGTTGATATTATTTTTCCCCTTGCCTTTCAACTTAAATTAAATGTAGAGTATGACCTACAAGTCACAGTCTAGATACTTGACACGTTTATTTTAACATTGTTGTAAATTAATTTGAGATGGTTGTCTGTAAAATATATCAACATTCAGCTATGGATATGATGAATTGCGGGTTTCGCCTTGAGACTGATATTATGTAGCTTGATTTGTTTAGCAATTATGGAACTGTAGAAGAGAATAGGTTTATTTTTAGAAAAGCAGCAACAAGTATTAAAGGACAGAAAAAAACTCTGTGGGGGATAATACAAGGGAAAGAGGCAAAACCTCAAAACAAACAAGCTCTATTCCATTATTCTGTACTGTCTCTCATCTAGAGCTGCTATGTTAATATACATAGTTGCATAAACTTAGAAATGTTAACTACTACAAAACTAAGTAACTTTAGCTTAAGCTACTCAGAAGCCAATATTTTCAACCAAAAACTACTGCTGGTTGACTACAGTTAATCCTCTATTGGTTAACCTACTATCATAATCTAGGGAAACTGAGAAACAAACATACAATTGTTACTAGACTCAATTTTTGTTACTAACTACTAAAATATCTCAAATTTTATTATCATTTTCGAAATTCTCCGATTCTCGTCTTTGTAATCTGCATCAGGATGTGCACATGATGGATTTTTGTATATTTTTATGTTGGTTTTGTCAACTTCGTTTCACTGTCGTAGGCATATCAAATTGCAAAATCCCTAGTGAAGTATCATTCACTAACTGTGGACTCGGTGGGGGGTTTCAAGGCTGAGTCACCAGAAAAGACTTTGGATGGAGTAAATTTGCTAATAGCGACCACTCGCCGTCTTCTTGACCATCTCCAGAATACTGAAGGTTTCATCTGCAGAAACTTAAAGGTTGTTCTACGTCATATCAGTTGAATTTATCATTTTTTATGCGGATTCTGTCGGAAAATACACATGCTTTAAGTGACAATGAGCTCAGGAGTCAGGTGTTCTAAGTTAAAGGTCTGATGTTTTATTAATTGTTCGATTAGATTTTCTATCTTTTACGAACATTGTTGTGTTTGATCAAGCCTGTGCACCACTAGTGCTCTGAATGCTGAATGAAAGAAGCATGGTGATGTGCACATAAATCAAAATGGTTCTCGGGTCTGCCTTCTCTGATGCTTTTTGGCCTTGATTTGAGGGCATGATTCTGTAGCAAGCGCAACGGCATAGGGGACCATTGTTACATGGGTATTATGTGAGCAACCACTTTGTGCACTCATTGCCAAAGGTTAGGTTAGTCTCCAATACATCTGTTTCAGTGGTATTCTGTGATCAACCACTTTGTGCATTTATTGACAAATGTTAGGTCTGTCTCCTGTACATCCCCGCCCATACCCCCAATTATTGGGGACTAAATGGGTTATGCTGTTGTTGTTGTTGTGTTTGATCAAGACCTCGGAAAATTGACTGTATATGTGCTACTAATTGCCAAGCAATTGGTACGCCAATGAAATTTTCGAATAAAAATTCTTTCAAAATATTTCTCAAAAATGAAGATGCAAATTGACAAATATCGTTGTTTTCGTAATGTGAATATATCATTCTTCAAGAAAGGGGAGTGTAATTTCTTTGTATTGACGTGTTTTTTGATGGTTTGGTGCTTGGTGGTTTTGATAATAATATAATATTATATGTTTATTCCCGCCACTGTTCAAATCTTTGTTGCATTGACACCATTTATCACCTCTATATTTTCCTACTTTTCTTTTTCTAGTTACTTTTACGTTTCCACATGGCTGTTCGCATTGGAATGCCTTTTTGGAGTAATTTTATCTTGGTCCCCGACTAACTTCTGTTCAGCACATTAAGTTACATATCCACCCATCACTCAAGTCACAATAACAACAACATCAAACAAGCCGTGGTCCCAAGTAATCACAACAAAACACATGGATGAAAATTGCCACTTAATTTTTTTATACTACCAACTAGGCAGTGAGATGGCATTTTTCATGATTTGTTGTGATCAGCGGGAGTGTAACATATGTGATGATCGTGAGTTAGTCAGGAACCAAGATAAAACTGCTCTTTTTTAAAAAAAATTTAATCTATGTTGCTAACAATTGTACATGCATGCTAACTTCTTGATTAAATTTTTTGGACTTTCAGTACCTGGTGGTTTTTGAAGTGGACGGGATGGTGGATCTAGGTTTTGAAGAAGAGGTTAGGAAGATAATAGATATTTTGCCGATGGTAAAGTATAAAGTAAACATTTCCATTGTTTAACTGTTATCTCTTTATGGGAGATGGGATTACATCTGCAGTTTTTATGTCAGCCTAAAATGCTTAACTGCGGATGCCTTATAGTAGTTTGACTAATTGAGATTTTGCTTCGATTTGCAGATAAGACAAACAATTAGTTTCACCTCAAAACCGACCATGAAGGTGAGATCTCTCTGGCATTCATGTTCGGTCTGATATTGTCTATCTTTGTATTTAAGGATAAATACTTTGTATAAAGCTGTTCTTTTATTAGTTTAACTCTGTTCGTAAGTAAGAAAATCTTAGAATAGGGTTGAAGTAATTATTGGAACGTGAGGCCATTAATGAAGGATTTATAAGAGAATTACAAATAATTTCAGGATGTGGTTCTTGCACGCGGCTCACGTCCACCAAAAGGTCTTCCCTGGAGATATCGACCGAACAGAGTATGCTATCTTCTCAAATCTTTGTTGGCTTTTTATTGGATTTGCTCTACCATCCCATGTCCATTTCACTCTTCTTTGGCACTTGAGGCATCCGATGTTATGGATACAATTCCCTAGAAAGAATGATTGCTTGGATTGACAATCTTTGGCCCTTTATGCCATTTGCTATTTTGCAGGATCTTGGTCCTGTCCCTTCTAAGGAGGCAAGGGAGCTCATGAGGGCACGCCTCGGGATAAAAAAATGCAAGTTGAAAGCTACTAAATAGTTTGTATAATAGGCGCAAGATTATGAAAAGCAACTATAGTTTAATTATATGCTTTTGGATAACTTTTTATGTACATCTTCTGAAATTGATTCTTATTCCTAATGTTGGTCGAATTGTTGCTCTTAAAGGTCGGGAGGTTAAAGCTTTCACTAGGAGTGCCCTTGACAATTATGCAGACATTTATTGTGTTATTAGGACAAATGAAGGATTTTGATCATTCTTAAGAGTGCCACAGTCCAGTGGGGCTACCCTCTGCCTACGACCGTGAGGTCCTGGGTTCGACACCTGGTCACAACGCCTAGACTACTAACCAAAAATAAAAAAAAGATTTAGATCATTGTTGATAGTTATTGTGTTATCAAAAGGATGCATTGTTCGGAGAGTCGTCCCTGAATGAATCACTGCAATTATCAATCTGAATTAAGTCAATTCACAATATTTGCTAAACACCGAAAATTCAAGATTAAGAATTCAGTGCAATTTAAGATGGGATTTTGCTTTTTATCTTCATTACTTAGAAACATTGATTAAGATTTAGCAACGGTCTTCAACGCAATTTGAAATTGAGAGTTTTCTTTTCACTAATGCGTAAGAAACACGATAGACAGTAAACATCTCAATTTTGATAATTATTGATAGTTATTATTGTATAATGACAGAATTTTCACAATTAAAACTACACTTGAAAAATATAGTAAAGGGAGAGGGTCCAAATACTGATATGGTGATTTGTGACATTTTCTTTGACACTTGTAATTTGTATAATAGCCGTTTACTTTTATTCAATACTTGAAAAAATATCTTTGAAATAAGGGAAATTAGCCTATTTAGTCCCCCAGTAATTTTTGTTTAGCCCGTATTGTCCCCAATGTTTAATTTCAACCTGAAAAGTTCCTTATCTATTTACGAGTTGCATATAGAGGTTCCACCACCTCTTCTGTGGCAGAATCAGGGCTGTCCCCAAATTCAACGTCATCCACGTGCTTAATGAGCAGGGGAATAATTATCAGTTTCAATCTATAAAATTTACAAAATACAAAAAATCAGTATAAAAAGAAAACCCCAAATTCTATTTCTCTAATTTGGAGGAACTCATTTGCCCTAAGTCCTCCGCATAAGAGGTGGTGGAACCCCTATATGCACCCCGTAAATAGGTAAGGGACTTTAGAGGCTGAAATTAAACATTGGGGACTATACGGGCTAAATGAAATTTTTTGGGGGACTTTACATGCTGAAATTAAACATTGGGGACTATACGGGCTAAGCAAAAAATTTCTGGGAGACTTTATAAGCTGAAATTAAACTTTAGAGACTATACGAGCTAAACGAAAATTCCGAGGAGACTAAATAGACTGATTTCCCTTGAAATAATTATTTTTACAAAATGATACTTTATTCGAATAGAATTAAATGTCTTTTTTTTTTCGGAATAAAAAAATAAGTAAATATTAAAATAGTTATTTTTATATTTTTAATCTCAACCATCGTATTGGATCAAGTAATACGATGATTCACAACAATTGTTAACGTTTCCCTCCAAATTCGGTTTTGTAGGGTATATTTAGGGGGTGTATTCAATCCGAATTTTAAAAAATTTTCAAAAGTTTATGGATTCTGCTGACTTTATGGATTTTTTAACTCTATGCAGAGTCTGCGCAGAGTCTATTAGATTTTATTAGATTGATTTATCAGGATTTCTTTTGATTTATATAGTCTATAGATTATTTGAATAGCACCAAAAAATAAAGAAAAGACTGATTCAGTGGTGTATTATACAGATCCAAATGTGTTGAATTTCCAAAGTCAACATATGTTTATCAATCTTTTTTTTTGGAATTAAATCATTTTGTTAAAAATTTAAAAAGTTTGGCGATAGTCTTTGATTTTTTTTAGATCACGTAACTGCGGTTTTTTTGATTTATTTGTTCAATATTTATATAATTTACTTACTGGTATTATTTTCTTTGATTTAATTAAGATATGTTTAAGGAAAATGAAATTAATGTTTGAAAAATAGAAATTTGTGGTTAAATCGAGAAGAAAATTGTTTGGATATTATAACTTCTTTTTGGGAAATAAACATTTAATATTGAGTTTTCTAACGATGTTAAAAAAAATCTCATTTTTTTGTATTTTGAAATATTTCTTTGTTTTTCTTATAATTTTATAGAAATGAGATTACTAAAAAAATTGTAATTTAAGATAAAATTATCAAAGACACTTTAATTTTAATATTAATGAGAGAAAATCAAAATCTTGAGAAAAAAAAAAGAGATTTCACCATACACATTTAAACCTATGAAATCAATCAAAATCCTACCTTTAATGAAATCTATGAGAATCTATAGAGTTTTGAATATCTCTAGATTTTAATGGATTTTTTAAAATATAAATTGAATACCTCTAGATTTTATTGGACTTTTTAAAATTCAAATTGAATACCTATGGACTTTAAAGTCCTTAAAAATCCTATACACCCCTTAATTCGATGCATCCGAAAACGCCAGGCCTCCAGGGGGTCGTTGAGTTTCTTCAATCAAGAAACTGAGAAAGACACAGAGAAGTTATTGCTTGGCTTCCCAGTCCCTTGATCTTAATCAGACAACCATGTAAATTTTTGGATTTCACTGTACCTGAACCTTAGTCCTCATTTGGGATTCAATCTTAAGTTAGTGCGATCGGTGTACTCCATTTTAGATACTAATTCCCTTAAGTTAGTGGTTAAGTTTGATTCTTATTTGGAGGAAGGTTCGACCCACAGAGCTCTTTACACAACACTCTCAACCGCGGCAGATAACAAGGTCCAAAATCCCACCAAGTAGATTCGAACACTTAGTATTACTATTTACTGTACCCAACTAGCTGTCTCAGAATTGAGGGTTATTTGGGGGGTTCAATTATGCCTTTTCATTATCTCCTTAGAGACAAAACCTTCCAATGATACTGCAACTGAATAAATGCTGATTGTCCCAGCATTTATTCACAATCCAACTGCAACTGATATTAAGACGATGTCCAATCCAATTGCAACCTGAAAAAATCCAAGAATTCATTAACCCTTTTGGATTTAGGTAATAATTAAAGAAGGGTTCTATAGCACTAGTGAAATTTGCTGTTTTTTTTATTGCCCTAGGTTGGTAGTTATATGAATAAAGTAATGATCTTGATTGTCAAATTCGTATTTTTATTTTCTATTTATATTGCATTCAACCCTTGTTGCACGTCTATGTATAAATATTGGCAACTTCTTGTGAGTTTTTTTTTGATGAATATTGGCAACTTCTTGTGAGTTGTTTCTACTTGGAAATCTATTGAGTTATGATATTTTCTTTAAATGTCTCTTTCACCATTGAAGAGCTTTTATGGCTTTCAATTTGCAAATAAAATGTGCAATCAATTGGTCAACGAGTGCTTATCCTCGTGGTGTAAAAGCTGATGCATCCTAACGAAAAAGATTGGGAGTTTGACTCCCGTATAGTGAAAGTGAGAGACAACTGTTGCATATTTACGTGTTTGTTTTGGTTGATCAAAGTGTCATATGAATTAGTCGGGCCAATAATGGCTGATCACAGGCATTAAAAAATGACACTATCAGTGAAAGTTCAAAACTTTGAAGACTGCGATGCAACGAAGGAAGCAATTCATTGACTTCTGAATATACTACTATTTTAACATGTAATTTAATGGGCCCTTTTTAAAATAATTAATCATTTAAAATTTTATTTGTCCACGATATCAGGTAAGGAACATTTCTTGGTCATACATATTCTATTCTAATGGTGTTGATTATATGTGAACAAAATAAAATATGTATCATAGACTTTTAAGAAAGCTAACAGGTGAAAGAAATGTTTGGTTTAATATTTGATGATGAGTTGTTGGTGGAGGGGATATTGTGGTATGCAACTCTGGCACAACATATAGAAGTCAAGTCAATGGGAGCTTAGCTGGGAAAACATAGTTGCTAAAGAGTCTTTAAGGTTCTTCTTGTAGTTTGCAGACTTTTTGTTGATTCAAGTTTGTTACTGGTTTTCTCTTGAGCAATGGTTCCATGGATTCGACTTGTCTCACTGTTTATTCTCTTCCACGTTTCTCTTATAGCAGCATTGACCAATCCTCAAGATTGTAAGTTAGTTCGGTTCTTCTATCCATTATTATGTTTATTGGTAACTATGTTCGCGCATTCTTCATAATCTGTGATTATGGTAATCATGGTTTTTGATAGTTATCGTCTTGCTGACAATTTTTTTTTTTAAAAAAAGTAAGATCTGCATAACTAAATAGCTTGTCATATTTTTAGCTGAATTCAGTTAGTTTATGTTTATCTACAATAAAAGGTTCAAATATCTCCAATTATCCGTGCGCAGTGGCGGAGCCAGGAATTTGTCGTAAGGGGGGCGAATTTCTTACTGAAGCTAGTTTAAGCTTTATTCAATTATGTTTCCTGTGAAAATGTTTGACTTGGCAGGTTAATTTCTGAGCTTATAATGATATGTTGAGAAAAATAAATAAATATGACTAGTAAAAAGGAAACTGATTGATCTATTTTGCAGATTCGGCTATGCTGTCCCTGAAAGATGGCTGGGATAATGTACCGCCCAGTTGGGTTGGTCAAGATCCATGTGGGGGTGGCTGGGAAGGAATTTCATGCCAAAATTCCCGTGTAGTCTCTATGTAATACCCTGCTTCTTGTTCACTTTGAACTGTTTACTTGTATTCGTTTAGATATAACTTATTTATTTATTTATAAATTTTGGGTTCGATGTGAATCTCCTTTTCAGAACATTAGCCAGTATGAGTTTGAGTGGGCAGCTATCAAGTGACATCCAAGATTTATCTGATCTGCGTACTCTGTAGGTCATCTGTCACCCATCTTTCTGTTTCTGTTTCTTCTTGAAGAAGTTTTAAAGCTTACTAGAATCACATCGTTCAATTATTTATTTGTTTAATCCATACATTCTATCCAAGTTGTTGGCGAGCTTGTATTTATTGTCTTGCGTCGTCTAACATGTATAGGTTCGCTAAACAAACGAGGCACGTGACCTTGCTTGTCAATTTATTCTGACAATATTTAGTTCTTGTAGAAAGATTAGTTTAAATCAACGTAACCATATTCTAAATGAACTCTAATTTTAACGTTTTTTTTCTATTTAGGGATCTGTCATATAATACAGGCTTGACAGGATCTCTTCCTGAAGGAATTGGAAAGTTAAATAAATTAACGAGCTTGTAAGTAAATTTTTAGATCTTTTGCTAAAACAGATTTGCCAGTAAACTATATGGTTGATCCTGAATTTGATGTTTACTTCTGCATTTGACAGAATCGTTCTTGGTTGTGGCTTTAATGGTCGATTACCAGACAGCATTGGATCACTAAGTCAGCTGGTTACGCTGTAAGGGCTTCTTTATTATTCATCTTTTTTTTTACTTGAGTATTCTTCCAACTAGTTATGAAAAGTTAATTTAAATTTAGCGGACTTACCATGCAGAAAAAGTGCTAGCTTGGCTGTTTGAAACATGCCAATTGCAATCTATTAGCTGTATCATTTACTCTATATTCTTAGTTTTCCTAATTACTTGAATAACTCGGGAAAATCACTATGCCCATTGATGCTATGCCTTTGTGCGGAGATTTATTTCGAGCCTAAAATTTATATGGTTATTGCTTCAAAGATATATGTGCTTCACTCTTCTTGCAATATCACCCTTTAGTGTATACTTCTAAAGTTATTTCCTCTCTCTTGTGCAGATCATTAAATTCTAACAAGTTTATTGGACAAATTCCCCCGTCTTTCGGCAACCTACAAAATCTCCGTTGGCTTGACTTAGCTGATAATCAGCTTACTGGGAGTATACCTGTCTCAAATGCAAGTGCGCCTGGTCTTGATATGCTTGTCAGCACGAAACACTTGTGTGCACAATCCTCTTCTAATTCTCCGCGATCTATTATTTTCTTACTTCAATTGTATTTTTTTCTGCATTATGTTAACCTAGATAAATGGCTTTGTTTGCAGTCACTTCGGGAAAAATCAGCTGTCGGGTGAAATTCCGTCTCGGCTTTTCAACTCAAATATGACTCTGATTCATTTGTAAGCATCACCAACTTATGTTGAAATATTTTAGTGGAAGGAGTTAGAATCGATTGCACATGGCTGTGACATTTTATTTATTTATTTTTTTGGGATTATGTTTGTTAATTGGACTAGGTTACTTGAAAACAACAGACTAACCGGAAGAATCCCCGATACCATCGGGCTTGTCCAGGCACTTGAAGTGGTGTAAGTATCAATATCTCATTTTTATCCAAACAATTTTATTTGTTTTGGGCTCTTTCTAAGTTTGCACTAAATATATTTGTTTCGATAGACGTCTTGACAATAATTTTCTGAGTGGATCTGTTCCATCAAATATCAGCCAGCTCACTCGTGTCCAGGAGATGTAAGTATCATCTAAAGAATCAGTTAGCAGATTAAAACATTCTTCTTTTTCCCAGCAAGTGTTATCGGTTGCAGCAGCAGTATTCGTTTCTAAGAAGTTTTTTTTGATTAGGTTCTTATCCGACAATGGTTTGAGTGGTCCCCTTCCCGATCTCACTGGCATGAATTCTCTCAATTATCTGTAAGTTGGAAACTATTTTCTCAGTTGAGACCGCACGGTGTACTTGATACAATTTCTGTTAACAATGCGCCTTGTACATTATTATGGCCCTGAAATTCACTCGATCTTTACCCTTCTCCTCTTACAGGGATATGAGCAATAACTCCTTTACTGCATCAGATATACCTCCATGGTTTTCGACGTTACCTTCCTTGACAACACTGTAAATATCGCATCTTATGTGTTTGTGATTGTGGGGTACTTTTATGTGCACACTCTCCAGTTCGCGTGTTGAATAACTTATTATTACCTAAAGATTATAACTTTCTTTATTTATTCTAAAACTGGCAGAGTGATGGAAAACACTTCACTTCGCGGGGAAGTTCCGGCTGCACTATTCAGTCTCATTCAGTTACAGGCTGTGTGAGTTTCCACTCATATTATGCTTTAAATAATATTTCATAACGAGAATATTTCTGATGTTGATAAGAACCGACATGTTTTGACATGACAGAAAATTAAAGAATAACCGAATAAATGGCACCTTGAATATCGGACCTAGCTATAGCAACAGTCTGCAACTCATTGATTTGCAAAACAATTCAGTTGAGTTCTTTACACAAAGAGCCGGTGGCTACAGTCTTCAAATAGTGTAAGCTTTACGTCCTATGTTTGTTATTTTTGATAGTATTTTTCTTCGCTAGATTCATATTCTAATCTTATTAGAATGATTATTGTCTTTAGACTTGTAGGTAATCCTATATGCAGAGGGGCGACTGAGAACTACTGCCTCGTTCCGCAACAGACTGATTCCTCCTACTCAACTCCAAAGAACTGCTTGGCTCCTCGATGCAATTCGGACCAACTTTCTAGTCCGACCTGTCAATGTGCATATCCATACACAGGGACCCTATATTTTCGAGCTCCTTCGTTCTATAATCTGGGGAATTCAACCACATACGTGACGCTGCATGATACTATGATGTTCTCATTCAGGAATAATCGACTGCCTGTGGATTCAGTTTCTCTGAGTAATCCAACAAAAAATTTAGACGATTATCTCATTTTGAACCTTGAGATTTTCCCATCTGGCCAAGATTATTTCAACCGCACAGGAATTTCTTCAATTGGTTTTGCGCTTAGTAATCAGACTTTTAAGCCACCAAAAACATTTGGACCTTTCTTCTTCATAGGTGAAAGCTATCATTACTTCACAGGTAATTTTGTCTAGTTGCAATTCATCTATTTACTTGATGCGTATGAGGAACGAACTTCTATTTCTTACTTGTGTGTATTCGATGGTACTATTCCCCCCCCCCAGGTGCTCCTATAGGATCAAACAAGCCTTCGACTAATATCGGTGTCATTGTTGGGGCAGCGGTTGGTGGTTCGATCCTGTTTTTGTTGTTACTACTTGCAGGATGTTATGCTCTCCGCCAGAAAAAAAGGGCTGAAAAAGCTTCAAAACAAATGGATCCTTTTGGTAAGCTTTGGAGATCCTTTTTGTCTATTATATCGTAGTTCTGACTTTCTTTACTTAATCCACGCAGCTTCCTGGGACTCAGAAAAGAACAGTGGTGCTGTTCCTCAGTTAAAAGGAGCACGTAATTTTTCATTCGAAGAGCTCAAGAAGTACACTTATAATTTTTCCGAAACTAATGATGCTGGATCTGGCGGTTATGGCAAGGTTATCTCCAGTCCTTTCTTCTTTTTATTTTTATATTTTTTGCGTGTAATGCTTATGATATGATAGTTTTTTTCTAAATGGTTTGAACATTTTAATTGCCATCTCACGACTCCCATTCCCGACAACAGAAAGAGAAGAAAAACCTCTTTAAATTTGTTTCCTTTCCTTTTGAGTGAACTTTCCACTAAGCGCTTCTTCTAGGCATGTAAGCACAGTGTTATGAGCCTATATACCAAATGTACTTTCCAATAATTGATTAAATTCAATGGATCTTCAGGTATACAGAGGAACTCTTCCAAATGGACATTTGGTTGCCATTAAAAGAGCTCAGCAAGGATCAATGCAGGGTGGTCTTGAGTTCAAAACTGAGATTGAGCTTCTCTCAAGGGTTCATCACAAGAATGTGGTGAGCCTTCTCGGGTTCTGTTTTGATCAAGGCGAACAAATGTTGGTCTATGAGTATATCGCAAATGGCACACTGAAGGATAGTCTTTCAGGTACTTGTTTCAACCTTTATTTTGATACCGCATCTAGATTAAACTAGTTTCTTGAGCCTCTGACCATTTCCCTAGAGTATCATATATTATTCTGTGCATGCAGGGAAGTCAGGAATTAGGTTAGATTGGATGAGGAGACTCCGGATAGCCATGGGAGCAGCAAAAGGGTTACAGTATCTGCATGATCTCGCCGATCCTCCAATCATACATAGGGATATTAAATCAAATAATATCTTGCTAGATGATCGATTGACTGCAAAAGTTGCAGATTTTGGTCTATCAAAGCCTATGTGCGAACCAGACAGATCCCACATTACAACTCAAGTCAAAGGAACAATGGTTAGTAAAATAATCGCCTTATTTTTGGGCTAATTATGATATTCTTTTCCTGTTTTATAATTTATTGCTTTATTGTTTAGGGCTACCTTGATCCGGAATATTACATGACTAATCAACTGACCGAGAAAAGTGATGTCTATAGCTTCGGAGTAGTACTATTTGAGCTTCTAACCGGAAGAACTCCAATTGAAAAGGGAAAGTACATCGTCAGGGAAGTGAAGGTAACAATGGACACTAAAAAAGAACTTTACAACCTTCAAGGAATTTTAGACCCTTTAATCATCTCAAACGAATCGCCTCGGAGCTTAGAAAAGTTTGTAGATCTTGCATTGAGGTGCGTTCAAGAAGAAGGGATTAATAGACCGGCAATGAGTGAGGTCGTGAAGGAGATTGAAAACATCATGGAATTGGCCGGGTTGAACCCTAATGCAGAATCGGCATCAACTTCAGAAAGCTATGCAGGGGCAAGTAAGGGAATTGATCATCCTTATAGTGATGAAAGTCTGTTTGTTTATAGTGGGGCCTATCCACAACCAAAGGTGGAAGCTATGTAAGTTCTTAATACAATTTATGTATTTGGAGATCAAAATGTGTGCTATTGAATTTTTCTATTGGTTTTTGGAAACATTAATATGTTAATATGCTAAGTTTCCTTAATCTTTCTTGTACATGTTAGAGAATTAGATATTGCAGGGAAGAACTACTTTGTGTTTCTGTTTTTATCAACTTCATGTATTCTGTTGACAAATGTCACGGTTCGACACCCTTATGCCGATATTAATAAATTTGAAAAAGAAAATTATATGTATTTTGTCTTGAAAATGACTTTGTTAATTTTCTATTCAACAACTATTCTCCTATTTGAAAATACGTATTCCAGAATAGCTGCATTACAAGAAAATTGGGAGGTGGATCTCCTCTTGGCGTAAGTAGGCCCTTTCTCAGATGATCAGAGGGACGGTGAAGCCGGGACTATTGGAAGTGTCCCACCTACCATGAAGGTAATCAAACTTTTTGGCTTCACTAATAGGGCAGAAATATACCATAATTTTTATCAATTCCCCTATCAAGCTTCATCCCAGCATTCCATCTCAATTTCTTGAACCCAACTCGATTAAACATTGGAACATAAGTTTTATTTAATTGTGATCCAAGGCAGAAAAAATGATCAAGCCAGAAAATTCCACCAGGCCTTAATACTCTATAGTATCAAATGTTGGACCCTACCTATTACTTAACTTTAATCATGAGTACTCAACTTATTCCCATGGGATCAAAGGTATCCTATACTAGTGGGGCAGGTGCTTGCCCATAACTTTGAGGTCATGAGTTTGATACTTTCCGCTTGCATGCGGCAAGATTTAATCTCTCTTTCTGGGGTTATCTCATCCTCGTCTGAGGCAGTTCTCTCTCCCCTATATGGGGCAACCGCCCAATCGGGTTTCAAAAAAAAAAAAAACTTATTCCCATGGGAAATGAAATGATGATATCTGCCAGACTGCCGCACCACGACTCCAGTACGGAATGGAGTAAGTTTGTACGTATCTATAGTCCCAGTAATATTCAAAACACCTTTTTTTAACCTCAGAACACTTGTTCTGAGGTGTTCTATATATATTGGAAAAAACTGTTTCGCATAGAATCCAGACTGTATCTGCCAAGTGCCAACCCCATTTTCCAAAACCCAATTCTTTATCAAAGTTTACAATTTTTGTAGAGGAGTATTCTCTACTAGTACTAGGGATGTAGGTGCTACAGTAACTGACTAGTCGGATATCATATTAATTGTCAATTACTTTGACATATATATATATATATTTTTTTTTGCTAAGTAACTTTGACAGATGTTAATACTTATGTTAAATTATTATGGACAATTAATTTCAAATACCATTCCCTATATATAAATGTGATCATGACTACTCATGTTGACTCCTATGGAAATGATGGTACTTACAACCCCATTCCCAAATTCGAATTGTCTATCAAAGTTTTTGATAACTTTAGAATGATTTTTAACTATCTAGTTTTCGTTAGTAATCATGAAAGTCGTTCGTTTTGAACTCTCCATTGTAATAAAGTTATATTACTACTTTTGTTTGTGGGTACAAAAATATTAGTACCACTTTTGATTTTCTTTACTTTGGAGTAGTTTGTTTATTTATACACAAAAATGTAATAATCATGTAACAACATTGGTGGGACAAGCTATGACTTGGTTTTTAAGATTTTCAATGATCATCACTAGCTTGGTGTTGAACCTATTCACAAAGCACTTTGGTAGCCATCCTGCAGGATCCAACTGAAATCACCCCCACAAAAGAATTTTTTTTTTGAGTTTCAATATTTGAATAATTGAATTAGTCAAGATCCATACTCTCGCCCTTCTTAATATAACTCGTTTAGCACATGTAGCAAAAAGTAAGAAAATAAAAAATAAAATACTTTATTGGTTAAAATATCAAGGGTAATTGGTGTATTTAGTCCTGAAACAATTTTCGCTTGGCAAGGTTGGTTCCTAAAGATTGTTTGCAACATTTTAGATCCTCAATCAATTTTCGGACTGGCATACATGGTCCCTAGTGATTGTTTGCAGTTATTTAGGTCCTTTTGTATTTATTAGTCAAGTGTACAAAGGTATAATAGGAACTTCACGTATTTTTTAGATAATTAATACCACTTGTACTCAATTGTAAATATACTTAAATATAAATACCTAATTATAAAACTAAAAAATAAAACCATCATCCAATTCCGGCGAAGAAGGGAGGAGGAGCAGAGGGAGAAGGGAGAAGGAGGGAGGAGGGAAAAGACGAGAGGAGGCGACTGGAGGGAGAAGAAGGGAGGAGGGAGGAGGCTGCGGCAGGGAGGGAGGGAGGGGAGGCGGCGGCTGGAGGGAGGTGGGAGAAGGAGGAGGCGGCTGGAGGGAGGAGGAAGAAAGGGGGAGGAGGGAGAGGAGGAGGAGGCGGCTGGAGGAGGAGGGAGGAGGAAGAAGGAAGAAGGAGGAGGAGAAAAGTTTAAATTTTTGCAATTAGGTATTTATTTTTAATTATCTTTACAATTAAGTCCATATAGTATTAATTATCTAAAAAAATGTGAAGTTTCAATTTTGCCCACATCACTTGTTGACTAACATTCAATATTTCAAAAAAAAGTCGGAAGGACCAATTCATGACCCATAAATTTGATTGAGGATCTAAAATGTTGCAAACAATCTTTAGGGACCAACATTGCCAAGCGAAAATTGTTTCAGGACTAAATACACCAATTACCCAAATATCAATATTATTTTTATAAATACAAGTTATATCTAAGAGAGTAATATTGATATTTAAGTTAACAAATTACCTTATTTTTTGTTTCCTTAATTTTCGCTACATTTCTTAAATAATTTATACTAAGTAACATAAATGGTAGTAATTTTTCCATTTAAAAAAAAAATTAGTACCTGAACTACGTAGGTGACCATGCAAGAATCATGGTCAAGTTTTTCGACAACCCAACCAGATTGCAATAGGAGAGCTCTAATGGAATTGTTTTGCTTGGGGTGCAATCCAGATGCTATTTCCTTTGGAAGTGAAGCTGCTGCTACTACCCGCAATCAATTCATTATTATTAAACTGTCACGTGCTATTTTTTTTTAAAATATAACAAATAGAAAAAAGAGAAAACAGATATTTTTTTTAATGGTTGAAGATTTTAATTATCAGAGTTCCATCATCCACAGTGGCGGAGCCACAGTGGGGCCAGTTTTTTCCATAAATTTTTTTTTTTTTTGTTTTTTTTAACACACATGCCAGTGAGCATTGTTTATTATCCGATTTTGAATCACTTTACGATTTAAAATTAAATTATTTAGTTTGTGAATTATAAGAATGACACCACTTATATTTTAACAATTTTGGTTAAAATGGTAACAAACTTAAGTGTGTAAGAGACTAAAAAATAATTTTACTAATAAAAAATCCACAATGGGCTATTTTGTAAACTATAAAAAGTTCACAATGAAAAGTCCACAATATGAAGCTAGGGGATTTGGAGGTTTATGAAGCACTGATCAGTAGAGTGAAAAAGGTGAACAAAATGTGAATAACTCTAGTTTATATGATTTCATCACAAAAAAAAAATTTGGCTCCGCCAATATTTATATGCTTTTATGAATTTATTTTGTCAATGTTAATTGTGCCCCTCAAAGAAAAATTTCTGACTCCGCCACTGATGATCCATGGTTTCGTGGCGTTCGTAGACGAATGAATTCTCTGTTTCTGAAAAGAGGTTTGGAGGAATCACCAAAATTGAGTCGAATTATGCACAGATTTTCTTCCAAATCTTTTATGTACTTTGCTTCTACCAGATCAAAGTCCCATTGCTTTTTTTTCCCCAAGCAGAAACAAAAATGTGAAGTTAGCTAGAAGTTGGGGGTAAAAAACAAATTACATAATTTTTTAGGGGTAAAAAGAATGAGAACTGCAGCATTTCAATAAGCATGTGGAAGACCGAGAAAAACAGTGACTGAAACACGCGTCTTATCCCTTGTTAATTACACTGGAACTATTGTATGAATTAGGAAAAGAATTTTGTAGAAGCAAATATCGAACAGGGGGAGGGGTCGATGTGTAACATATATGTTCCAACTGCTAAAACCAGAACCACAAGTGACAATGATGTTGATATGGGAGGACATGACAACCAGTTAATGTTATTAGGATATTGACCATGCCAAACTCAGCACATTGAGGCATGATTAATGTACACTTTCATCTGGGGTCACCTCAGTTCTTTCAAAATTTCCACAGTTTTCTTAATGGATCTGGCATGTAAATTAAAAGTTTTTTTTAAATAAATTTAGTCTCCAATTCAATGTACTGCCATTCCTTGTTAGGAAGTTATTTTAGTGGATCCTTAGAGAAAAATAAATATAGGATATTCTATGTTTGTAATCAGAACTTGAACTTTGCTAATCATAAATATAAACAGAGAGAAGACTAACCTGTAAACAGGAAATTCAGGGAAGAGTTTTGAGATTCTCTCAAAGTATAGACTATTTAGGGGGTAAAAGTAAAATCATACAACTTTGTGTAGGTGAATTGAAAAAGTCCAAAATTATATATATTATAAACTACTCCCTCCATTCCCTATTAATTGTCGTTTAGGAGATATCTAGGTATCCAAATTAATTGTCGTTTAAGGTTCTTTTATTAGTTGTCAACAATTTATTTCAATTATACCCTCAACATTTTCCTTTCTTTTTTTTATGATGTATTAGTGAGAGAGAGGGAAAGTGGGGTAATATTGGAAGTTTAGGTGAAAATGACAACTTCCTTAATTTTCTCAAATTGTCTAAAGAGTCTTATATTTAGGAATGGAGGGGGTATTAATTATGAATTTTATTTGGCCAATTGGTGTATTTAGTTCTAAAACAATTTTCGCTTGGCATAAAAGGTCCCTAATAATTGTTTGCAACTTTTTAGATCCTCAATCATTTTTCGTTTGGCAGAATTGGTCCTTCCATCTTTTTGTTGAAATATTGAATGTTAGTCAACAAGTGATGTGGGCAAAATTGGAACTTCACATTGTTTTACATAATTAATACTATATGGACTTAATAGTAAAGATACTTAAAAATAAATACCTAATTGTAAAAATAAACCTAAAACTCATCACCTCCCTCTTGCCGCCACCGTCTTCTTCTACTATTACTCATCAGAAAATGCCCATTTCTTTGATTGCGCTAGTTTGTAATTGGCTTAAAAATAAATATATTCCCAAACCCATCCCTAACTTCCACAAAGCCAATTTTGTTTGAAATTTGAGGCGGCGGCGGCTCAACCGCGAAACAGCAGCGGTGGCAAAGGCTACGGCAGCGGCAGAGAAGATAATTATTATCAAAGGCGGCGGCGGAAGCGGCTCAGCCGTGAAATAGCAGAGGTGGAAAGGCTACAACAGCTGTGGCAAAGGCTACTGTTGTTCTGTACTTAGAAATTTTGCAGAAATTTTGTTGGCTAACTTTTACTAGCTTGAATTTTGTATGGATAAAAAGGATGATTCAGGTTGGGGTCGGAGAAGAAGAAGGGTTTAGGCCGTCGCCGAAAAAGAAGATGGGTGGCTGACGTCGGAGAAAAAGAAGATGGGAATGTGATGGGTTTTATGTTTTAGTTTTATAATTAGGTATTTATATTTAAGTATATTTACAATTGAGTACAAATGATATTAATTATTTAAAAAATACGTGAAGTTCCTATTATACCCCTGTACACTTTGACTAAGGACCTAAAAAGGTACAAACAATCGTTAGAGACCTTTTTTGCCAAGCAAAAAATGATTGAGAATCTAAAAAGTTGCAAACAATCATTAGGGACCTTTTATGCCAAGCGAAAATTATTTTAGAATTAAATACACCAATTGGCCATTTTATTTTGAGCCAATGTTATCAACTAGTGACTTGGCAAAAAAAAAAAATGTTATCAACTAGTGGTGTAGCGCTTGCCAGGACAGGACCTCAAGAATCCACGAACACAGCTTCCCACCAACGTTGGTAGAGACAAACTTGCAAGTAATTTTGTTCTTCATTCTTCTGATTCTTCAATGGGTTTGCAATTGACAGAAGATCTCTGATCACAATGTGATAAAAGAACAGAACAGTGACTAAGCTGGTAATTCTTGTAGATTTCTAGACCAACAAGAAACCAACAAGAAGAGTGAGTACTCAAAGGTCTTCTGCAAAAAGGAGTAAAAACCAAGTGAATTGAAAAAGAAGATGAATTTGTATTATCATTTCTGCAAAAGATGAAATCTCAAGTAGTAGTAGCATCAGCAGACTCATGAAACTAATTTTATCCTTAGCAATAGCATCAGCCTCTGCAGTTTCATATGGGGGTTACAGGTATTATTACTCTTCCAAGATTGTGGCCAAGAAAAGCAAGACCCCTCAACCCTCTTCTCCAAAGGTATAATCTTTAGGTATTTTAGATTTTATAATTTGCTAAATTTGAAGATTATATCAAGTGAAGGGGGATAAAACTATGTTGTAAGAAGAAATTATGTGGTCTATGGTAATTTAGTTACTGCTAATTTGGTAATAAGAGTTTATATGTTTGAGCTGCTAAGAAAAAATTTCAACTCTGTATCAATTGGATATGTTTGAATTGAAGGGGCTTTATTATTGGAAATTCAGATGCAAAAGGTAGAATCTTTATGTATTTTAGATTATAATTTGCTAAATTTTAAGATTATAATTGGCATATATTTGTGGATTAAAAATTTGGACAATGAAATCAGAAGGAACTAAATGTACTTGGAGTGGCAGAAGCCCCCGAGTTTTGTGAGGATTAGACTATTTTTATGCTTAATGTTAAGTTTTGCTAGAAATATAAGTTTCATTAGAAGATTAGGGAGATGAAGATGAAGTTCTGATGGGATAATGTTTGCGCATAATATTTTAGCCCTTTCATGATGTTATCAGAAGATTTGTGACGGTTTTGGTCCGTTGTAAAAATGATAATTGTTTACCATCTTTTCTGTGGATATATCATATAGGCAAGGTAGTTTATACTGAATAGTTCTCAAATTTTCTGCACGATATGCAAAAATTGCTAAGTGAATTTTTGCCTATAACACTATAACAAGCTTCTTATGAAAAGGATTCTGAGCCACAGCCTCCAAGAATTACATCAAATGTCAAGCAGAATTTACAGTTCTTGAAGCTATGGAAGGTTAGTTTTTAAGTTAGATTCATACAGACTATATCTAGACTCTCCTTGCTCAGTGTCTTGACCGTTTGATACATTTAAATATAGGAATTCCGAACGAGAAAATCTAGCAGCACTCCTAAGCCTGCTACTAGCTACCGTAGAAAGAAGATAGAGAAAGAGGAGATTCCAGATGATGACACAGAACTTTATCGCGATCCTACTTTGACCCTTTACTAGTAATAATTTTCACAAATCTTGTTTTCTATTCATTTCTTTTATTTGTTGTTTTTTTGGAGAGCAACTCATAATGCCTCGATTTGTGATGGCCTTTTTAACAGCACAAATCAGGGTTTTGAAACTGCAGTTCCGGTCTTGCTTGTTGATGGCTATAATATGTGTGGATATTGGCCGAAATTAAAGAAGCACTTCATGAGTGGAAAACTTGACATTGCTCGCCAAAAGCTTGTTGATGAACTGGTGACGTTCAGTTTGCTACGAGGTTTGTGCTATGCTTTGAAAAGCTTAATCTTGCATCTGATTTTTTTGCAAACCTTGGAAGCTATCATTTCAAGAAAAATCCACTCTTAAGTGGTAACGACGATCTGAATGTCTAGTTCGCCCATAAAATTGGTATACGCGCTCTTTGACCTGGATTTTATCCTATTTTGATTTCATCATTCATTTTTCTTTAGTATAATTGTTTGTTAATTTGTTAACTCTCTTGAATTTTGGTACTAGACGAGTGATTTATTTAGTTCGGAAAATGTTGGTAACTTCTTGGTGAGTTATATTCTTGCTATACAATTTTCAACTTTTACGGAATGCTCCAAACTTATTTTGGTTTAACTTTTGCCCATGCTGTTTTCTGTTTGTTCTTCCTTTAATGTGCATCTTAGTTTGTTGACTGTTCTCATGAGCGCTCATCTACGACAACACCAACAAGAACATAACCCATTAAGTCCTCGAAATTGGGGGTATGGGCGGGGGGATGGATATGAGGCAGACCTACTTTTTGGATGGATATGAGGCAGCCATCACGTTTGCTACGGAATCATGCCCTCAAATAAAAGTCAAAAGGCATCAGAGAAGGAAGGCCCAAGAACCATTTTGATTTATCTGCGCATTACCATACTTCTTTCATTCAGCATCTGGAGCATTTATGTACACATCTCATTCGGTATTTTTACGCTTCTTCAGAGGTAAAAGTCGTCGCTGTATTTGATGCCATGATGTCAGGACTACCTACTCACAAGGAGACTTTTGAGGGGTAACTCTTTCAAACTTCCCATTCCCATTACTTCACTGCCATTTTACGATTAATATGTTTGTTTTCAATGATGTATAAAACAAAGATGCTTTGCAGTAATTAACTTTGTCCAGTTTGATTGACATTCTATTTCTCACTCTCTTGTGAACACAAAAAAATTATTATTTTGCTAAGCTGCTTATGATCTTCTGAAGTTTCAATCTTCTAGCTTTTTCCTCGATATAAATAGAAGAAAGTTTTCATTGCTGTAAAGTTTTTCAGTGTTGATGTTGTCTTCTCAAGTGAAACCTGTGCAGATGCATGGATTGAGAAAGAGGTAAGCACATCTTATCTAGTTGCTTAAGTCAGGTCTAGAATTTTGCTATTTCTAGATTTCTCCTAGCATATCTGGACCGCTTGGAGATCGCTTTTAAATTCCATGCTTTACTGGAAATCACTGCTTTCTATTTCGTTGATTGGAAACTGTTTGCTTAAGTAACAGTACCATGGGATATTTCTATACTGTGCGCGTAGGTTGTGGCCTTAAGAGATGATGGTTGTCCGAGAGTATGGGTTGTCACATCTGATCATTGTCAGCAGCATGCTGCATATGGAGCAGTACGTGTTATATATTTATCGTCTTTCCAAGTATTAAAATTGCACCTTCGCTTAGACCCTAAGCCTTTTCTTGTACTTTGGAGCTTATTTGTCGTTTCATTAAGTTGCTTATTTACACGCCGCAAAGATAAACTTAGTAAGTTATCCCAAGTTGATGGTGCACCAATTTCTTTGCTTTACGAGCGTCCCTTTCCCCCCATTTTTTTCCCACAAAGACGAAAACGGCTCTTACTTGAACGTGAACAATCAACCAAGCGAATGCATTTTCTTTTCATACTTATTTGACATTGCCCTTGTGTGTACCGGTTAGGGAAAGAATAAAACTTGAACTTTGATGTTTTCGTCGCAGGGAGCATTTGTTTGGAGTTGCAAGGCTTTGGTTTCTGAGGTAGGCAACTTAACTCAAATTCAAGCTCTCGTCTTTCTTAGGCATGATGCACGGATAAGAATATCTGTCATAATTTTTGCCCGTGTTCTTGATGGTACCTTGTAAATATTTTTGCACAGATCAAAGCTTCACATAAAGAGGTAGATAGGATGCTCCAAGAGCATCGGTAAGATACTCCATTTTCTTCGCGTGTTAATTCATCTTTGTTTTCTTCACTATTTCGACAAGTAGCTTAATATTTTTTCCGGAAAATTCAAGATTTCTGGGATTCGATTTCTTTAGCTGATATTTTGATTGTTTTTGTTTGTCAGATCAACTTCTGTACAAGGTAAATTGCTGAAGCACAATCTTGATTCAGAAGTTGTTGATGCTCTCAAGGATCTCAGAGACCAACTCCTACAAATCGAATCCAAAAGATGATCACTTTCTACACATCTTTTTCTTCCCTTCATTCCTTTTCATTTTTCTAATCCAACCTTGGCTAAAAAGGAAATAATTCATTGTAGTTTCATTTATTATTTTATTTTTGTACAGTTGTCCCAAATTAATTATTTGTCAACGTAAATACTCTTTCTGTCTCATTTTCGTTTGCAAAACGGGATAGGAGTATGGGATTTTTTTCCCCGTCTTGCCACGAGGTGCCTTAGCTGGCTTTAAAATTTGAGAGATCATATTAGACTAATTCCGCTAATACTGGGTCGGCCCATAAAAGGGTAAATACTTGCTAAATTGGCGGCTACATACGTGAGTGAAGGTCTATTCTTCGACATATCTTAAAGAACGAAACTGCCGAAACAA
This sequence comes from Vinca minor, assembly GCA_026122235.1. Lineage (NCBI taxonomy): Eukaryota > Viridiplantae > Streptophyta > Magnoliopsida > Gentianales > Apocynaceae > Vinca > Vinca minor. The sequence goes on from JAOCZM010000056.1 coordinate 5,188,473, forward strand.
CTGCTACAAACATCTAATTGAGGTTAATATAAAAGGAATCACGAGATTCTTGCTGCCCAGTCAAGTAAAAGTGTCAGTTTGTCACAAAATCGTACAAAACTACACATTGATCTTCCCAATCTCATCATCATCATCATTTCTCTTTCTCTATATCTGTAAGACTATGGTGGGGCGGAGATGGTGGTGGGCCAAGGCGGAAGTGCGACGAGGTGGTGGTGGTGCCTGCTGCTTCCCAACTTTGTACTGTTTGTGACACTTTGAAGTAGTACTGTGAAAGCAGGTCAGCCGCGTCAGGGCGGGCCAGCCGTGCTGAGCTCAAGTCAAAAGCAGTGAGGCTAATTTTTGCGGATCGATGAAACATATGCTCATACCCGCACCGTGCAAGGTCCGAGGGCCCACTCAAATTTTTTTTTTTTTTTTTTTTGTTAAATACAGATTTTTTAAAGGAGTCAAGCATAAAGGCTGAAAGCGTACAAGGTCTTTGGGCTTTTTATATTTTGTACAGATTAGTTTAGGCCCATTTTATGTTTTCGATTTCTGTACAGTTTAGAAGTTAGTTTCAAAGCTTTACTAAATTAGAATGATTCCAACTATATAAATAGAGCATTTTTGGCTCTTTTATAATTAATAAGAAAAACACCAGAAATCCCAAAATATCTTTCTTCCTTGACAGTTATTATCTGAGATTACAAATTTTTAGTAATCACATTTCTTTAAAATTAAATAAAAATAAAGAAATGTCCAAACTAAAAAAAATAAGAGGAAAATTCTCACAGAGTTAGAAAACTCAAAAAGAAATATTTATTTCAAAAAACAATATATATTGTCATAATATCCAATAAATATTCTTCCTGGTCATCTTCAAACATAAATTTAAGAAAACAAACAATTTATTCTCTATCTAAAAACAAATTTCTATTTTCCAAACATTGATTTCATTTCCCTAAAAGAGAAAATCAAAGGGAAAAAAAAATTCAAACAAAATATACCTTAATTTAAGCCAAAAAAAAAAAATCATTAAGTAAATTATACAAAACTTGAACAAATAAAAAAAAAAGGGGCAGTAGGAAATATATAACAAATTTTTTTTTGTTATATAATATGTATACTTTTATTTTTATCATCAAGCGAGTAGGAAATATGCTAATATATACCATATTATATAGAATATATATACTTTTCCCAAAAATATTATATATAATATGTATTTTTTTTTTAAAAGAAGCGGGTCCGCTCAGGCTAAAAAGCCCGCATTTTTGCGGATCAATATTTCCTAAGTCCATACCCGGTCCACGGCGGGCCGGGCCGGGCTTCGGCCCCACTTTGACAGCACTACTTTGAAGTATATATAAACCATGAAGCATTCTGCCGTGGACCTGGGCCACCAAGTGGTCATGGACCACTTGGTCCACATTCAGACACATCACAGTTTTAATTAAAATAATAAAAACAGGTGGGGCCTTATAAAATTTTTATTTATTTTTAATCAAAAGAGGTGATGTGGTTAATTCTGGACCAAGTGGTCCATAACCCCACATATAGCCCAGGTCTATATCAGAATTTTCCTATAAACCATACATAAGTAACATAACCAATAGAAGGATTTTGCCCAAGCGAAAGAGTTTGGTTTATCTTAAAGTAATTTCTCGTTTAAATATATCTGATTCAATTAATTCATTTAGAACCGAATAGACACTGTGACATTATACTAACACAAAATGAATAACAATACATAATTATTTTTATGAAAACAATAAATAATTTCTTTAAATAATAATTTTTTTTTTTTTTTGATTTGAGTGAGAAGAAGATCAGCAATAAATATAAGAAGTCTGACAGTCAACAAAAATTCTAGTCAGAGAGTCAAACTGCTGACTCCCATTTAATGCTACTATTAAATCATCAATAATCCAAAACGTAATAAATCCAGAGCGGTGGTTTTGGTGGTGGAGATGGGTGGTGGTCCTCTCCTATCTCCTCCGTCCACCACCACCATGTTTAATATGGTTGGTTGGTCAAGTCTGTGTATTATATGAAAGCCCCTAGTTTCCTTGTGCGGTCTTTGTTTTGTCTTCATTTCTCACTCTCTCATTCATTAATATAAATCGTTTACAACGTGTAAAAAAAAAAAATTAAATAAAGTATTTTTTATCAAAATATCAATATTATTCTCTTAAATAGAATTAGTGGTATACCACTATTATTTAATAAAGTAATATTGATATTTTGACTAATAAACAGTGGCGGAGCCAAAATTTAAGTTTAGGGGGCATAGTAAAAAAATTGAAAATTCTTGGGGGCAATGCTCCGCCACTGCTAATAAAATACCTTGTTCTTTACTCGTTTAATTTTCATTATATGTATTGAACGACTTGTATTATATAATATGGTAACAAACAATAACGGTTCCCATTTGGATTTTGTAATTAAAAGTCGGTAAGATATTCTTTCCTATTGTAATTGACAAGATTTCCTTAAATATCTTTGCATTCTAGCTTTCATAAAACCATGAAAATGTAGTTACTATTTTCTTTCTACTTTCGAATTCGAGATTATTTAAATTGAATTGCTAATTTATTTATTGAATATTGAAATTCAATTCTTTATATATTTCTATTTTTATAAATAGAATCATGAGGTATTTTGGTATTTTTTTCTTAGTGATTTAGAATAAGATAAGAACAAGTAAAAGACTGGCTAGAAATTTCCATCTCAGGATCTAGAATATCTTGGTGTTGGTATATTCTTTTTATTAGAATTTTAGTTCCTAATTAATTGATAAATTTCACTTTTTTGGATTTTCCAAATTAATTGATATATTTTAAAATTTGATAAATATTTGACATATTTCTACCAAATTTACTCTTAGTTAACTTACTTAATACTTTAGTGTTCCTAACAATTTCATACTTACATATGCATATCAAACTATACTTTAATTAGGGGTAATTTAGACTTTTTTCTTTTATAATTATTGACTCCTAATCATTTACTTAGTCTGTGTAAAAATGTGAAATGTATCAATTAATTAAGAATTGAGGTACCATCCATATAAAAATATAAATGGAATTAGAACATTGAATTTCATGTGAGAATTACTAAACACCCAACATTAAATTTCTAGCCCATTTATGTCCGTGGTAGTAAAATTCACGAGTCGACAACTATCAGAATTTTTTTTTTTATATTGGTTAGTGAGTAAGTTTAAAACTTATATTCATACCAATAAATGTAATACAAGTAAAATAAAAAGACGATTATCTTCCCTGTGTATTGGCACTTTTGACCTACATATATTGAATTTATTGGTCTGGATGTAAGTTTTAAACTTACTCACTAATCAAGATAAAACTACTCCAGCTTTTACTTATTTTTGTTATCCAAAACGAATGTCTCAAATTGTACACTTATACTCGTATACCATTTTTCATTTTTCCACACATTATGTAGAGGAAATATTAAATATTTCTCCAACAAATAATGTATATTTTAACTAGGGAGAATTGAAGCCGATAGAAAAGGCAAATAATCTGTCTGTATTTATGTATGTTCTCATTCTTATGTTCAATCATTTACAATTCACCATGTATATATATAATTAGAAAAAATTTACACATTACAAATTCTGAATGTTTTGACATTATGAATACGAACATATACGTGTACATGACAAATAACGATCTTGTTTGTGAGGGTTTCTATGGTATCCAAATGTCTATACCATGCATGCCCGGTATCCATATAGTAATTTTATTTCAGAAACTCACAAGAGAAAGTGCAGACCCGAAATTGGTCATACAAAGTAATCAATGCCATAAGAAACATCTGAAATTTTTACATTCTTCTTGGCAGCGGTGCGCAATCAATGACAATCAATATATATATATATATATATATATATATATATATATATATATATATATATAACGAACTGCGATCAAATTTTGATACTAGCATGAAAAGTATTTATTGTTCAAGGTACAAACATTTATATTTATTTTTTATTTTATTATCGTTTTTAATCTTTAAGATGTGTCAATAATATTACTTTAGTGGTCAAAACTGAGACTTAAGGACGTAGAAATCTTTAGTTCGAAGTAAACTCCCCGCTATTTATAATTCCCCTTTTCTAATAAAAACTTTAAAAAAAAAAAAAAAAGGCTTTAAGATGTGGTCTACTGTTTGTGTTTAAAAAGGAAAATAATACAGTAAAACCTCTATACATTAATATTCTCGGGACTAGAAAAAAATATTATTATATGGGAGGTTATTCTTAAATAGAGACTTATATATAAAAATTATAATTTTTGAAAAATAACTAATATACATTATACGACACCAGGAAATGTGTCCCTTTATATTTTAAAAAACATGAATTTAAAAGATATATAAGATTAATGAGTTTTAAAAAAAAACAAATGTACGTAGATCATGTATGTGCATTGTGTATATATTAGATTTAGAAGATTTATTCATGTACGTACAATATCTAGGAAATGTAAAAAAAAAATGTATGTACATCATTTATGCATTTAAATATTCACTCATGTATGTGTATCTTCAAAATATCTTTTCGTTTATTTTCTTTTTATTATACATATATAAATGCTAGCATTGTCAAGGACAACTTTAGATAAGTATTTCATATCATCTTAAGTTTAAGTTTAATGTAACATAGTTAAACAATTTTTAATATTTTATATAGATAAATAAATATATTTAAAATTTAATGCTATTTTCTACTATATGGAAGTAAATTTCTTAAGGATGGTCCTAAATAATACATAGAATATTATGATATATAGTTTATTCTTATTTACAACTGGTCCCGAATATGAACCATAATTTTTTATTATTATAAAGAGATTATTCTTATATAGAGCATTACTATATAGAGGTTTTATTGTAGTATTGTTCCTTGTTAGAAAATTCAAAGAGTACCCACTTTTTTTTCTTTCTTTTTTTTTTTTTTTGGAAAAATAGAAGTACCCACTTGTTTGTAAGGAAGTATATGAAGTTTAAATACGTAAATAAATTTGACACGGTGTTGGATATGCAAATACCATCTTAACACGTGTTACTAGAAATCAAATATTTATTTTTTAAAAATAATATTAAATTCTAGACGGAGAGGATATTATCTTGGAGGAACAAGGTACCTTAGCACGAACATTGCAATAAGTACGATTTTTTTCCTAATATCTAAAAAGATTGATCTTTTTTTCTTTTTCTAATCCGATATTTTCAATTACGAATTAAGTATACGATTATCTAAGTTTGCCTAAAAATAATGAATTTATTTCATGAAATTTTCTACGGTACCCTCAGAAACCAATACTAATACATTTTACTGACGAAATAGAGGGTCCGAAATGCAAAATAATTCAAAAAGAGTATCATTCAGCAAAAAAGAAGAGTAGCATTTTACAGTACCCCGAGATTTTTAAAAATAGTACTAGGAATAGTAAATTTTATATGTAGTTTGAAATATTTTATCAGTTTCGCCCCCTCAAGATTTTTTTTTGCCGTTTTTATATGAAGTTCCACATACTTGCAGTTTCGCACCCCAACGCTAAATTTATGACTTCGTCCTTGATAGTAATATGATATATTTTCATAGAAGACATGTACACATAATATGGCTAGGGTTTGACTGGACTAAAAGCACCACAATATCCCATGTTTTTTCTTTATAAAAGAAAATATATATTATTATTCAAGACAATGATATTGAACCTGAAACCTATTGTACCGAGTCTATTTAAGAATACGTATCTTATAATTCACATTGTCGTACAACAATGATCATTAAGTTACTATAATTATCTCAGTGCCAAAAACACGTATCTTATAATCCACCCGTGTATATCCATATTCCTATACTCGACCACTCACAATTCGTCATATGTATATATTATTGGAAGAAATGTTCCACATACATGGCGAATTCCGAATTATTGGGTACAAAAATGGGCACATACCTGAGACATGCAATTTTCACCCATTATCTCATAATTGTATGTCAACACACACACACACACACACACACACACACACACATATATATATATATATATATAATGTACTCATAAATTAGGGTTTCCTGCGTAATATATGCCATGATCGATGCTTCTATTGACTTAAGCAGATGACGGTCCACAACATTTTATGCAATTAGTTGATGAATCAAGTAAAATGAACCATACTTTCTTGAGATTTATATGCGCTAGATATAATAAAAATTATCATTCATATACAACTGACTTGAGAAATATCAGAAAATTACGTTCATAGCAAAATTACATTTCAATGATGCCATGGGACATTTACTTTACTCTTTTTTTTTGGTAATTCATGGGACTTTTACTTTCTGTCACAAAACAGATGCTTAATTAAAACATAAATCAAATCATTTGAATGATTCAATCAACTTTTGTTGTTTTCTGCTAATTTTCAACGCAAAAAAGACCATTGACAAATTAAATAAAATATGATAAGAGGTCCTCGGGGCATAGTTTAGTGGGAGAATTGTCTACAAGTGTTATTAGTGAGGGTTTGATTCCTACCAAAAAGCATAGATTGGGATAATGGTGTACAAACATTTTATGGTAGGCTCCTACTAAGCAAATTTCGCGATTTAAACCTTCACTAACGTCCCTATGAACGGAGAGGTGAACTGGGGTCCTTAGAAAAAAAAAGTTTATTTTGTCATAACATGAGTATATAGAACTAAATAAAATCTCTGTCGATATCACAAACGTTGAAGTTGTTACGTAGATGAGGAAAAATACATGAGAATTGCAGCAAAGTTTTTTTTGAGTAGACAATATATTTTAAATTTTAATAGGAAGAAATTGATAGCTTCCACTTGAAGAAAATGACAAATTAGATATAACCCTAATCCATGATTCATTGAATCCAAAACCTTTGGTATAGAAGATATCTTGTTTCACAGGGAGACGGCTCAAATTTAAAACATCCTCATCCTATTTGTTGGATTTCTCAAGATTTCTTTTTCAACATGTCCATATTAAATTCCTTCTTGCTCACTTTTCTTAGGTCATATTTGATGCATAGATGATCATGCTTCTAGTAGTTTCTCCATTTGGTTAAAACAAATTCCATCCCTAGATAAAAATAGAACACATGAATGAAGCTCATCGATTATGTGAAATATTCTGCCCCGTATAAGATATGTGAAAAAAGTATACATGGTAGAAGAGTCAAATCTTAGTGTTCATCATAAACTTAGGATTTTATCCTTAGATTTATATTACGGAATTAGTTTGGTCGTTTTATAGCTGACTAAACAACATAATAGATGTGCTTAAAAAATCATCTTATTATGGCATTTTTTCGGGCATAGTGAGGACATTTGCTAAATAATTAGCCATTAATGTTGTCAAGCCTATGAATCAAACTCTCGGACTCTTGTAAAAATATGGTAGTGTAGATTACAACTAGCAATTTTGCCAAGCCTTAGAAAGAGTGTTTTCTTTTGGCGATATTTTGTATGTCATTTTTCTTGCAATCAATTGCTACAAACAAAACTAAAAAGGTTGGCAAAAGCCATAATTTGTTTTACCTTAAGGAAGTTGTAAGCATCCAAAAAGTCTTGCAAACCCAAAATTTGTATGTACTTCTTCTAAATAATTGTGTGTCTATGAAAGGCTCAAAATTCACTATCAATATTCCAAAATGATAAGTTTTTATCAATGTGATAAGTGACATAATATCAAGGAACGGTTACAAGATTCTAAGCCAAACATCTAGGAAAACTTCAAATTAGTACTTTTTAAATTAAATTTAAAGAATCATTTTCATAACACCCGTGAATATCAATTGGAGATATATAGAATTTAATATCAAAAGTTCATAGTGAGAAAAAAAAAAAAGTTTGGTATTGGCAAGAGCTAGCTACGCTATAAGGATGACGAGAAACACAATTTTTTTATCTCATTCTATACTTATTTTCTAACTCATTATTAAGAAGTTGTTACATATCTATTTTTTGTTAAAAGATTTATAACATAAAAAATTGTAGAACCCTAAGGAGATATGTGACACATGGCAGTCATCTATACATATCGATAGATAATAGGATAAGAATTAGTCACAAGATCTTTTGCCGACGATGAGTATGAGTAACGCAATGGAATGGCGACAGATGAATTTGCTCAATCAAAAAAGAGATTGGTCGGACGGTTCTTTGCCAGCCCTAATAGAGTCCAAATATAATGGTCGGTGATTAGTTATAGCCACTTGTCCTTGTGATTGATCCATTTCTGTTTTTAGGGTTCTTATGGACATACATAGCATTTAATTTGACGACTACTTGGATGTAATTAACACTACTATTGTAAATGACAAAACTTCTCCTCCCCCTCCCCCTCCCCCTCCCCAACCTTCGTTTGGAAGCCAAGACATGTTTCTTATTGTAATATCTAATTTCCAATACTTGATATACTCTATAATACGGTGATTGTAACATTCATCGATAGACAATTTGATAAGCCCGTGTTTTGTTATTTTCGAAAGAAGCACGTCATGAAGCATCCCGAATTTGATTGATTTGTTTATTCCCTTTTTACATATGGAAGAAGAAAACTCACATTTAGAGAACAATCAATAGGCGGTTCCTTTATCTCCTTTTACCTTTCACGATAAATTAGATACACTCATAAAAAAGAAAAAAGAAATAGCATTGAAATCGATTTTTATTGACCAATCAAAATTGCCTCCCAGAATCTATAATTGCCTCAAAAGGTCCAATATGTATACATTATTTGATCTTTTGAATAACAGTCAAGAAGATCTTATGAAAATTGAATATTTAAAACTTTCATTTATATATCTTAAACAATATAAGATTAATTGCTCTGATAATAAAAAATATTACAAAAAATATTATATCGAGTGTTACAAAAAAAAAATTGCAAAGCGTCTATCTTAAAGAAGATATATGTGGATATGTAGGATTGGGAATTTGGGGCCGAGGGTGTTGGCTTGCTCCAAATATTTTTTGACATGCCAATTTTTAATAGAAAATTTTCATTTTCTTTTGTTAAATTTGATGTAAATATTTCACTTTGACCTCCAAATACTTTTTTGAATTTACTATAACACGTGTTTTATTTTATGTAATTAACTCTACCCTCTAAAATTCGGCCCACCTATGATTTGGAAGGCCAAAGTCCAATTTTCCATGAAATAATAATTTACCCTTTCAAACATGCAATCGCATTTGTTGGTTTAACCCAAACTATTTATATAGGAAGTATAATACAAGAGTACTTTTCTTATCCATGCAATGTGGGACAAAAGACTCTTTTTAAACTTTATAGGAATACGAGTAGATCCTATCCTAGTACATCTCAATCTAGTAATGAGTGTTTTATTAATTAAGTTATTGTATATTTTTTATTCACGATAAATTATATTTTGGTCGGCAAGAGAGATTTTGATTTTCAACTTTCTTGATAAATATTTTCTTTCACCAAATTATTTACTTGAGAAGCAATAATTTGACACCCCCCCCCCACCCCCCAAAAAAAAACCACAATGTTCTTGAAACCTATCCTATTAAAAACATCATGTTGACCAGATGCTTTCCCTTAGTTATGGGGTTCGTCATATTTGATGCAATTAATGAGTCTGTTAGTATGGAATTCTCAAAAGTTCCAATTCTTCAAATGTAAGACACATATATCAACCATAAAAATGGTCAAGAACATGTACTAAAAGAAAAAGAAAACAATAAAAATAATAAATGAAACAAAGTGACAAAATAGAGAAGAAAACTTAATATAGAATTCAAAAAGAAATTAAGTCAATTTTCTCAAGTCCTGAAAATACGGAAAAATTATTAGTCTAACATTTGTTTAGTATAATGGTCATGACATGACATGACATGGTAAAAAGGAGGAGCAATATTTTTTTCCATAATGGAAGTTCCACTTTCGCTCTGAGTCCGAGACGCCGTCTTGGCTGACGTGGCCATCTCCCGCGTCTGGGAGATGGAAGTGGGACTTCCGTCTTGGCCCACTTCCGTTCTGGCCAGGCAGTCTTAAAAAAAAAAAAACCATATGCTTCTCCCTCAAATCGATATCCCCAAAATTCCCAAGGCAAAAAAAAAAAACCCCTCCCCTGCTGCCGCCTGAGACACTCCCCCACCGCCGCCGCCTGCCGACGACGACCGTTACCTCAGCTGCTGCTGTCGCCGCCGCTGATTCCGCCACCAATCTCCACCACCTTGCTTTCTCATTCTCTCAATCTCTCAATCTCAAAGGTATATATATATATATATATATATATATATATATATATATTTTGAAATTAACTTCAAATCTACGAATTATGTTTATAAATAGTTGTGAATTTGGTAAATTAGAGTAATTTGTTCATTTTTTGAAGTTTTTATATTTGGGAATTTGTGAATTTAGGTCATTTATCAAATTAGGGTATTTATCAATTTAGGGCATTTATCAATTTAGGATTTTTGTGAATTGTGAATTGTTATTTTGTGACTTTATACTTGGGGCATTTTTAACTTTTGTGATATAACTTGTGTTTTTTTCTGATAAATTGTATGTTTATTGTCTTTTATATAAATGTCTGTTCCTGCTCATTTTTTGCCCGGTCCATATGATGATAGTGTTTTAAACAAACACAAATCGCATAGATCTCTAAGAATATGGGGCGGGGATGTAAACTTAATAGAAATTTAAAGATTATTAGTAACTATGGTAACTTTTTTGATGCGTACCAAAATGAAACCAACCACCGAGTGATTCAGTTGATAGACCATATAGGTTTCGGGGGTTGTTGTGGAATTGGGAAAATCAAGATAGATCACGCTTTAGTCACTGCACTAGTAGAGCGTTTGCACCCTGAAACCCATACTTTCCACCTACGTTGCGGTGAGGTGACCATTACCCTAGAGGGCGTTGGTTACCTTCTAGAACTACCTACTAGGGGTCACGTGGTGTCGTGGAATGAAGACTACAACCTGAGTAAAACTCAGTGGATTGACCTCGTGTTCGCCATCCTAGGATTCCGACCCCCACCGGCTTCAATTATGGGTAACACACTCGGACTGTTAGAGGTTTATGCCCACATTAGTGAGCCCCTAGGCGATGATGCTACTGAGTTGGCGGTAGAGCAGCGGGATAGGGCTTTGATTTTCCGGTTGATGTCTACTTTCCTTTTTCCTAATAAATCCGGGTCCCGGGGAAACATGTGCTATCTCCTCACAATCAGCGACGGTTTCCTCGAAAACGACCAACATTCTTGGGCTAGCGGTGTCCTTGCACATCTATAACGCCAGATGTGCACCTCTTCACAAGCTGATTCGAAGGACATTTTCGGATGCTGTTTGTTAATTCAGGTTTGTCTAAATTGTATACGGTTTTATGGTTAATATGTAATTCGAATATTTAATAACTGTTCCATTGTTTATTTTTACTAGTTTTGGGCGTGGGAGCGAATATCGTGTCTCCGTCCCGAGAACCGAGGCCCGATTCTACATGATATTCCCACTGACGGGAGAGTTTACGGGTCACGGTGGAATACGTGCCAGAGTTTCCACAACGCCCCTAAATCACAGCTGACGGTGTTTCGTGATCAGCTAGATATGCTGGCGGACGCACAATGAGGTAAGTAATTTTCGGTAATCACGTTTTTTTTTATTTATTTAAATTAGATAAATTGTTTTACAATAACTAGAATTTCTTTTTGCAGTTCATATGGAGACCTTACCCTGACTGGGTAATTGTCGAGAGAACGGCTCGGGATGAAGGCTTCCAGACAACCTGTCGAGCCCGTACTCCACTCGTTTGCTTCGAGATGGTTGAGTACCACATGTCTGACAAGGTTGCTAGGCAATTCGGCTTCCAGCAGGTGGTACCAATACCGGCGGCGGCGGAGGGTACTCGAGAGGATATTGACCTCCACACATTCAAGACAGGACCGGCCCGTAATTGGGAAGGAGAACACGCCACCTACATAGCTTTGTGGGAACACCGCGTCGATGCACTGACGGACGCTGTTCCTGTTCCCGGTAATGTGATCCTACCTACCCATGAGTAAATGGATTGGTACAATCGCATTACCGTCCACCTTCTGACGAACCTGCAAAATAGGGATCCCGGGCCACTTCTGATGGGGATTCAACTCATCACAACATCTGAGGCAATTTTTGTAAGTTTTATTCCTCCCGTTGTCAACATTTTTTTTATTATTTAAAATATACTAATATGAATATTTATATTGCAGGATGAATCTAACAGATTGATGCTCGAAGAATTTGAGAAGCTTGCCTCTAACACAAATAGACAGTACAAGACTATTGTCTCCTGGGCGGCCAAGAGCATAAAAGAGGCATTCGTGGCTGCTGGGAAGATTGTGTCATGCAGATCGCGTGCCGCCGATGTAGCAGAAGCTGATATTATGCAACCGGTCACACAGCTGAGGGAGCATGTCCCAGGAAGATCTCTGATTGGGAGGCAAGGTACTCGGATGAACCAGCAGGCCACTCAGGAGGACTTGGCAGTAAGGCGACTTCGGTAGCGTGGCGGGGCACCGGAATTGGCTCAACCTGAGGAAGATCCGACGCAGTCTCCGGCCTAGACTCAGTTCCCCACTCAGGACGATGTGAGCACCCCTTTTAGATACCAATTCCCCAGTATCGGTACTTATTCTCAGGGTATTCAGACGGGGGGCATCTCGGAGCAGAGCCCTATCGGCACTGCCAGGTGCCTATTCTAGTGGGTCGCCGTCGTATAACCTCAACATCACTTAGATGCAGCATCAAACGCCACTGCTCCAGCCAGTTTACCCCGAGGCACCGATATTTATCGACCCCAAAGGTGTGGAAGTCATCGCAACGGAGCGTGGTAGCGCCGTGCGAGCGAGAGATGACCGCATTTACTACCTCCGAGAAGTCCCGATAGATACACACCATCGCGGCCATAGATAGCATTTGCTTTATTTTGCTTACGTTTGATTCATTGTTGTTATGAACTATTTGACATTTTTACGCTATAAAATATTTTTTAGATTTTACGATTTCCATTTTTTATTAATACACAATTTATTCATTTTCTTACTCAAATTTTGGTAAATAATTTGTTTTGGTGATTTTTTATGTTGTAAGAATACCAACTCAGAAAATTGCAGCAAAAAAAAACTGAGTGTTCTTGGCACAACTCACTGCCAGGCCGAAGGGAAGTGGGACTTCCGTTCTGGGTCCAAGACGGAAGTCCCCACTTCCGTTTTGGCTAACGTGAGACGAAAGTGGGACTTCCGTTCTGGATAAAAATGTTGCTCACCCTTTTTGCCATGTCATGTCATGACCATTATAATAAACAAATGTTAATGATTTTCCCTGAAAATACCGTTGGAGAAGACTACAAAGTTCTGGCAGAAGAGAGAGAAGACCTACCCTTGTCTTGGCCGGATGTAATATTTGATGCAAGGTCGACGGAGCTAGGGGCGGGGAGTGGCGCCTGCCCTTCAAAATTTTGAGAATTTCATTTTTGTCGGTTGGAATCTCCTATCCCCGTTCGGTGTCCTATCCTCTATCCTATTAATAATAAATTGCTATGTGTTGATTTTTTAATGAATTTTTTTGTATATCTAAAAGAAATAGTGGAATTCATGGGGAAATGAACGGGACACGTAATGGGAACAGATAATTTATTTACCTATTATTATCGGTATAAATTTTGAAAATTTTAGAATGGATATTAACGAAATTTACTTTTTTCCTCTATAAAACTTTTTGTAAAATTTATGTTTCCCCCTAATATGAAGTTTTTAACTCTGTGTATACTTTGATCTTTGTATTTAAACTAGCTAGGCCGACTTGGGCGATACACGATATGGGTGCAATGAAAATGATTGGGAGATAAAATCTCCGATAAAAAACCTTCATTTTCCTACTTTCTCGAATCCTAAAGTCAATTAAAAAAATTCAATAATAATATTTTTTTATGAAGTGGGTAAAATTATATATGAGCCTATCTTTCATCATTCTTGTTACCTAATTGTAATGGAACCAAATCTCTTTGGTAATTATTTTCTGGTTGGAGGCAAAATATTCGAATTATTGACTTTAGGGTTTCTGCTTCGAGCACCATCTGTAATATGTACAACAAGATTTTTATTATTATAGTATTTTTATTTTATTTGCATGCATGCATATATATTGTATATAATGATCATGTATTAATTATATTTGACTATGGTAAGATGAAGATAGAGTTGTGATTGGAGGGCTGTCTCTATCTTTGAAAAGTCTTTGTCCGAAAGGTTTTATTTTATGAAGTATTCCCTCTATTCCTTTCTCTCTTTTTTTTTTAAAAGATACACCCTCTATTCCTTGATATAAGACTTTCATTAAATATTGTGAAAATTAAAAAAATAAAAAATAAAATATTATGTTAGTTAAAATATAAATATTATTTTTTTAAATATGACTTGTATACCACTAATTTTATTCAAGAGAATAATATTGATATTCTGATTAAAAAAAATCTTAATTTTTGCTTCTTTAATTTTCGCAATATGTAATGAAAGTCTTATTATATTAAGGAATGGAGGTAGTATAAAATAATCAAGATATGATGCACCATGCTAAAGAATCAAAGTGATGGACATTTCTAGAAATCTCTGTGTTGTGATAGTTTTTTAATAAAAGGAGAAGAAAGATATTTACGAATTCACGGTTGAGTAAAAATTTCATGAAATGATACATTATATATATATATATATATATATATAGTAATGGCATGTATTTTCTTCATCTGAAATTGAATTTTATTTTTTTTATACAATATAAATAGAAAACGATTTTTTTAACTATTAAGTATACTGTATGATGTACAAGTGTCTGCAACACGTTGAAAATTTTATTGTTACTCTCTAAATCCATAAATGTAAATGGCATGTACATGACCTAATTCACCTAAAGAAGTATGAAAAAAGAGGGAGTGAGAAATGAGGAAATTTATGGTGGAATTTAATAAAGCTCCAAACCCACCGCAGAGAGAGAGAGAGAGGGTGTGTCCACCCTGTTCTATTTTTTGTGGTGTCCTTGTCTCATATTAAACACCTTAATGTAAACATCTTCCTATGTATTGTAAGGGCGGTAGAGATAGTTTTATAAGAACGGTAATACAATTAAATTTTTCGTAGTGTATGATTATTCATAAAAAATAAGGAAAAAAATCCTATGTAGGGCCTGTAGAGATAGTCCTATAAGAACGATTATACGATTGAATTTTTCGTAGTGCAAAGTTATTCATAAAAAAATGAAAAAAAAATCTTCCTATGTAGGGCCCGAAAACTATGTAGGTCTTAATTTCGACTCTAGTGTTGATACGATTTTTTTTTTTCACATGCTAAATAAATTTCATCCCTCAATCTAGATTTGCCTAATTAAGATTTAGGAAGAATACTTATTCTTATTTGAGAACAATGATCAAATATTCACTTTCTTTTAGAGCAAGTGTTTTAGTGTTTTTTTCAAAAATAAAATCTCAGTCAACTGATGCGGGATCCAACTTGTGAAAATTTATTTCACACGAATAGAACAAAAGACGTTATACACTGAAACTGTGAACCAATCTCATCCCTCTCCATCTACACTATTTTCTACTTCCTCCATTTCCAAAGAGGTAAAAAACCGTCTATCCCGTGTGTATTTTCATTCATGTTTCCAACTACTCACAATTTGTCACGTGTATATATAATTAGAAAAAATATCTACCTGACAAATTTTGAACGATGGGTACATGTACGAGGATTGGCGATTTCCACCCTTCAAAAGGGAGGGAGAGAGACCAAGACTACAAGTCTTTTAACTTTTGTCTTATACCAAGTAGTACTAATTAATCTTTCTCATCTCCTGTCCACAATTTGCACCCTCTTCTTCTCCTCTCTTATCATACAATATAAACTCCATACTATAAAAGGGAGAGTTGAAATTGATAAAAAATTACTTGTCATTTGATTATCTCAATATATTCATAAATTAGCCCATAGCTATATATATATATATATAGACACAATTAGTTTATGGCAATTGCAACAACAACAACAACAACAACCATGAGCAGCAGCCAAGATGATCAAAACAACAACAACAACAACAAAATTGATGATCAGCACGAACACGATTTGGTTATGCCTGGTTTTCGCTTCCATCCTACTGAAGAAGAACTTATCGAATTCTACCTTCGTCGTAAGGTTGAAGGCAAAAGATTCAATGTTGAACTCATCACTTTTCTTGATCTTTATCGCTATGACCCTTGGGAACTTCCTGGTACACGTTTGTTTGTGCGTGTTAAATTCTGCTGAATTTTTTATTTTCTTTTTCTTTTTTCTAACAAGTGTTGGCTGGCTATTATATATTGTAGCCTTGGCAGCAATAGGAGAGAAAGAATGGTACTTTTATGTGCCAAGAGATAGGAAATATAGGAATGGGGATAGGCCTAATCGGGTGACGACTTCTGGCTATTGGAAAGCTACTGGAGCTGATAGAATGATTAGAACTGAGAATTTTCGGTCCATTGGGTTGAAGAAAACTCTTGTTTTCTACTCTGGGAAAGCTCCTAAAGGAATCCGAACTAGTTGGATCATGAATGAATATCGCTTGCCACATCACGAAACTGAGCGATTACAAAAGGTAAACTGTAGATTTTTTCATTAATAAGGTTTCCTCGCTTTTCTTTGCTCTAATCTGTATCTGTATATGTATTATGATCCTCCAATCTAATGAGGGTTTTCCTCTATTTTCTTTGTCGATATTTGTATCTGTTTTATGATCTTCTACGAGTTTTCCTCACTCTCCAAGCTTTTCCCCTAAAGATTTCAATAGAAAGTGAGTGAGAAAAATAATATTGTTAGTTTGTTTATGGTGTGCATGACTTTTTCTTCTTGTTCTAAAATATTCTTCTAAATCATGAGAAAAAATCCATTTTGAAAATGAAATCCCAGTGATGAACCTTCTTCATGACTATTATAGTCCTTTTGCATTTTCTGCATCCATCAAGAATCTCGTGAGTTAAGAAGGGGGTAACATTAAAGCAAGTTCAGTAGTATTGTCTGTCTATGGCCCCCCCAAAAAAGAGACGGGGCCGGGCGAGGGGACAAAACATTTCATCCTTGATATGATGAAGTTTTCAGTTTTGTTTTATTGATTCTGAGCACTTTCATGTATGCAGAGATTCATTAATTCTTGCATGAAATCAAAGTTTCATAGGATTCTCGTTTTATTTTATTTTTTTTTTGGGGGGTCTGAATTTGAATTTCATATTACTGACCTCCTCTGTCCGTCTCAAATTAAATGTCTACCCTTTTTTATTTTTATCGTTTTAGGCTGAAATTTCTCTTTGTCGAGTTCACAAGAGAGCTGGAGTCGAAGACCATCCATCGCTCCCTCGTTTACTTCCAACAAGAGGAGCATCATCATCATCAAGAACAACAACATTAACATATGAATCTTCAACCAAGATGAAAAACAATATTGAAACCTTAACCTCCTCATCAAATCTTCCCAATGGTACTAATCCAATCGAGACCGGATTAATCCAACCTTATCATGTACCTAATCCACAACACTTGACCGACGAAAAGCTAAGTGAAACAAGTGGAAATAGTAGTACCAGTACTAATGATCATGTCCAAACATCTCTTGCACTTTCCAAACACAGCTCTAATTTCATTTCCTTGACAACTTTAGGCCAAGATTGTACCTCTATTTTCCCCGATGGTCCGGCTTCTTTTGTGCCATTAAATCCAGTTGATGATCTACATAGACTGGTGAATTACCAACAATATCATACCAATAGTACTATTCTTCAACCACCACTGCCACTGCCAGCTCAGTCTGGGACTCAATTAGGTCTTAATATTCTTCCAGGGTCTCTTCAGGCGGCGTTTACTGATAGGCTATGGGATTGGAATGCGATTTCTGAAGCAAGCAAAGATTACAACAACGCGTTCAAGTAATAAGTAATTATTGCATATATTATAGGTGTTTCTAATGATATGAATATTGATCAAGTAAATTTCTTTCTTAGCTGAAGGTAAAGTAATATTGTTATGTCATATGAAGCCATGTTAGAATTTCAAGTTTAATTAGTCTGATTGTTGAAGTGAATTAATGTAACAACTTAATTTTTGACTATTAATAATGTATTTAAGATATCAAGATTTCTACTGAATTAGGGTTTCAAATTTAATGGAACTTATCTTATTTTATGTTTATTATTGCATTTTGTTTCTTTAAGTATTATTGCTTTCTTGGGTTTCTTTTTTTCTTTTCTTATATATTTTGGTTTCTAATGAATAAAGAAAAGCTATAATTAAGGATAGATGAGCTTTTGGATGAGAATGATAAGAGCATGATTGCTATACTGACAATTGCAGAGGACTTTGCAGAATGAAAAGTGTTTAGGACCCCATTTTCAGAAGCTACCATTTACAATGAAGACAGAAAAGAAATTGTCCATTTTGCTTATTAGGTTGGTGAGTGGTGACTACTATAGCTAGTTTTTTTGCTGTCCGACTATAATGCGTAACGATTAAATTTCAGTATATACTAAATAATTTTATCGTTTTGAACCATTAAATTAAAAAAGTTTTTTTTGCGGGCACACCTATTAAGATATTCAGATACATAGTCTGATGATGTATAAGATGAGCGATTGGAATAAAATGTGATTTGATGAGATTTATGGATGAATTTGTCAGAGTTATCTTCACTATAGGTGGAATATATTTTTTTTTGAAGCCCGATCGGGCGGTTGCTCCATATAGGGGAGAGAGAATTGCTTCAGACGAGGAGAAAATAGCTCTAAAAAGGAAAATTAAAATTTGTCGCACGCATGCGGAGGGTATCGAACTTACGACCTCAAGATCGTGACAAGACGCCTGCCCCACTGAGGTTAGGACACCTTTGATCAACTATAGGTGGAATAGAATGCCTCAAAATCTTCATTGGGATCAGGTCTAGTATTTTGTAGGGTGTACTATATCCTTGGGTTTTGGTATTTGTAGCTTATGGCTTATCAATATATCTGATCAAGAAATACCCAAAATTTCACACTTTCTGAGCGTGCATTTTCCGAATATACATGGCTAGAATCTGTGGAGAATTTTGACTTTAGATAGGTCCATGCCACAATTGAAAAAGTAGACCGCGTTTAAAAATATAAAATATTTATTTTTTTGTAAAAATTAACTAATTTGAAACAAAAACCGTTATTTTTCGAGTGAAGGTAGCTATTTCAGGGGAAAAATTAAATTTTTTTCTTCATTGTTGAATAAAAAATACACAATTGAAATTTATCAGCAAGTATATCGTTTGGGGCAACTTTATAGGCACTACGATACATTAATTTGTAGCAGTAACACTTTCCTTAACATTTTGGTAATATTTCTATTATAATATCAAGTATTTAGGGTTGCATGGATCAGGTTGTATGGGGAAAAAATCTATAATAAAATGGGGGTTTATTGGCGTGTGGGGAGGACAGAGAGATGGGGGGAATGTTAGAAAAGTGGGCCGCAAAAATTAGAAGGGAAATAAAAGCTCGCCACCGCTGTTCATCAATCACCCCCCACTACGGTACTTCTACGCGTTTTTTATAACAAAGTCTATCAAATGATGAAGTCACTCAATCCTTAGTACCATTGCTTCAGATCCTATGTGATGCGTAATATTAATATTTGAATTAGAAAAATCAGTCCGGCTCTTATGCGGGACAGCTTTGGTGCGGGATATGCGGAACAATCCCAACCGTCGGATGAGATTTTTTAATAACCCAGATCTGGAGAGAGAAAAGTTGCGGCTGACTTAAAAAATAAAAATAAAAAAACTTCTCTCTCAAGATCTGGGCCGTTAAAAAATCTCATCCGACGGCTGGGATGGTGTCCCGCACCAAAGCTGTCCCGCATAGGAGCCGGGAGCTAGAAAAACCATCTTAATTCTTTTTTCCTTAATTTTTGTAACATGTAATGAAAATCTTATATTTAAGACTGGAGGTAGTATTTGGGGAGATTATTGCCGCATTTTCAAGATCCCAATCGAATATATCAGGCCAATAATATTGAGAAACTGATAATTATTATATATTTTTTTTTAAAAAGACCTCAACAACACTTGTTTGTGAATTTAAATCGCAACAGTTGGATTAAAATATAACCTTATGTTAGGTTAATACAGTATATACTTTGATGTATTCAACAGGAAGAAGTACACAATATAGTGTACAAAGTATACTCTTAATGTATATATACACCTTATAATGTGTATGTACTTTATAGAGAAAATTGGACAGCTCCAAATTCACAACAATATATGCCAATCAGTGTCACAATGTTAAGCTGTTGTTTAAACAAATTCACTATTTGAATAAGCCTAACAAAAAATGTAATTTGGTAGCCCAATAAATGCTCTGTAACAAGTTAAATAGTTTTGGTCAAAACAAATTTCTCTAGCCAGTGTTTCTATACATAAAAAACATATATACAATTTTCCATTCTAAAGAGGTCAGGGGTCAGGGGTGGGCCCGGAGAGGGACGAAAAACAATCGGGGGCTAGAATCTTCTAGTATTTGGTTAGTGTTACGTTCTGAAACAAAACAAAACAAAACGTTTTAGGTTTCATAAATAAAAGTTAATTTGTCTGTAAGAAGAGGTGTGGGTCCCAAACCTGAAATTTGGTATCCTGCCTCGATGATCCAACTCTTCTCCTAGGCCTGGATGTTCTCTTCGATGGAACTAAGGCTTCTCTTGTTGGATGCCATTCTTTCAGCAATTCTTCCTGCAGAAGAATGTTGTTGGATCTTGCTAATGAACTTCTTTCTTTCAGAATCTTTTGTTATAGTACGCTGCATTATTCGGACTGGAATTCCACCCAAGTCGAAGTCGTCTTTCAAAGACTTCGTCAGGAACCTTAAATCGGTATCTGAGAGCTGATTTTTACCGCTCAAGAATGCAACAAATGTTGGTGGCCTTGCCTTTACTTGAGTGAAATACTTTATCTTGGGTTGAGCAGCCTGATCTTTCCATGAATGTCTGCTCATAACCTGCCAAGAACAAGATTATTGCTAAAATGTTCAAAATATTTTAGCAGAAGTAGAGTAAGAGAGCGCGATATGTTATTACCTTGCGTAACCAACGGTTAAGACGCGCTGTTGGCAATCTTGAACACCATTTTTCATAAGTATCGACAACCTGATGCATTACTTCCATCCTTCCCTTTCCCTCTAGAGCAGAAACAAACACGACTGGTATCCCAGTCAACTGCAAAACAATTTATGCAAATGCAATATCAAAGGATCACCCCGGAGGTCCCTATGTAGGTTAGTTTTTATCGTAAATATCCAAACTAAGTAGGTATCTCTGCATAGAATCATCTGGTTCTTGAGTATCTCTTACTCGAGAAACTTGAAACATCGCAATATATTCTATCTACCAAGATTCTTTTTAGCTTCTCATAAAGAAGCAGATTAATAAGAATTTAGCGGTAAGATGAGTAAGCACAAGCTTTATTCGTCACACCTAGATAAGTTGAGATATTTCCCATCATCCTATATCTATATAGTTTGCTATATATCCGCAATCTTTCCAAGAAAAGCCACAAGGTACATATAGATTAGCGGGCAACAAAACCCCCCACGAACATGTTAGAATAGTAATTTAAAGTAACTCATCTTTGTAGTCTAGGTTCAAATGGGAGAAGGTCTGAGAGACTCTCAAGAAGATTTCCTATTTCAGTTCAACTATACAAAATGTAAAACTATCAAGTTTCACGGGATAAATAGTTTTGTATATGAACAAACCTGGGGTATAACTGTCTGAATTTCTTCGGGCACTGCATTTATGACACTCTCATATCTCTTCTTATTTTCTTGCCCTGTTAAAAGATCCATCTTGTTAACGATGACAACCAGCCCTCGACCTTCCTCTACTGCTTGCCTTGCTATAACTACTTCAGCATGCTTCATGCTCCGTCTAGCTTTTGCAATCTAATCATCCGAATGCAGTAGGAAAAGAGATCTCTATATTAGTCATTTGGATTTATTTTCTGATGTAATGTGTTAAATAACTGAAATTGATTCCCAAGTTTGAAGAATTACGAAATAAACCAACGATTCCTACATGCCTATATTTCAGCTCAAGAAACCAACAAAACAATTGATGGTATGACACCATTCAAGTGCCCAAGAAAGATTGAGCCTTCATATCCTTCAGGTGACACTTTAAAAAGATTATTGTAAAACCCGTAACTTTTGCTTATGCGATATTTGACATGTAAATTAATTTTTCGTGTGTGACCATGTGTCCTTTTAATTTTATAACATGTTACATAATTTATTCCGTGTATGTTTTATTGAGGGTCATTTCGCACGTATATTGTAGTTGGGAACTTAGTTGCAATTCACATAGATATTTAATTAGATAATTGATGGTAATTGGAATAGAAATAAATAAAATAAAGAAAAGAGAAAGGCGTTAGAATTAAGGGGAATGGGAAAGGGGTTTTTATTTATTAAGTTAAAAGATAATGAAAAGGCCATCAGTAGATAGAAAAGGAAAAGGCATAACGTGGGCATGGGAGTTTCTCTCCACCTCGAGAATCGTGCCAAGGCAGGAAGAAAAAAAAACAAGAAATGCTCCCCAGGAGCCGTGTGAGAAGCAGAGAGAGAATAGAGAGGATTTTGAGAGTTTTCTAGCAGATTTGATAGTATTTTTTGAGTGAGCAATTCTTGTCGGATTTCGACAAACCTTATAGGTAAATTGATCACCACGAAACAAGCTGCGAGGGCGTGAAGTCGGATTCACTTTTCGATTTCGGAGTTGGAAGATATCGCATCAAGAAGGAGGGCTGATTTATGGAATTTTGCTTTCTGTGCAGTTCCAGTAGAATCGATGTACGGGTAACATACTGAACTCCAAACGGAGTAATTCTTTTTTATTTATAAACTAGACTGATAGGGCTATAATCTGACCGGAGGAATTGAGATTTTAAGCTGTTAGGTCTTCCGTAATGTATCACAGAAGTGGAGGGCAGAAACCAGTTTTTTTTTGTGCAATTATATATAATCTGTCCAGAACTTCGACAGGGACGTTTGAGAGGGCGATAGACCTCCATTTTCAACCCACAATATATCTATTTTGAAGAGAATTGAAAGACCTTCGAGTCGGCGCAGACGGATCGTGAATCGGAGGTTTCGGCGAAAAGTTATCGCTCCCGGGAAGTGAGCTGCCAGAAGCTGATTTCGGGGTTGTCATTATTTTATCTCAGTAATGGTAGGGGACCCGCTTTCCTATGTGATTTCTGTTACTGTAATTATGATTAGTACTTGATATAGTATTACGGCATGTTTTTTTACTTGTATTGGGATATTCGATTTCATGAGCTGCTATAGATTGACTCTTTGATGTTAATTGTTAATTGATTTGGGTAAATTGAGCATGCCTTGTAATCGCTTTCCTAATGCTATCATAAATTGCCATACTCGTATAAACCGCTCTCGAAGCTGCATTACATTCTTGTTTTGGAAATCATGCTGTACTTGCCTTTTTGATTGATTGCATTTGAGTCGTTTATTGGGAGTCATTATTGTTGTCCTAATTGGTTTGGTCGGCCGAGTCGTCATCCCCTATTGAGCTCGAGCCTAGGATCACTAGTTAGCGGGTTCCGCCCGCTTTGCATTACGATCCGCTCTGCGACCCAAAGTGGTCTTTACTGCTCCGTTTGCATGCTCTGGGCCCGCATCTAGTGGGGTCAATCACTAGTTCACGGTAGTGGTTTTGTGGAGTCCCACGATTGGGGATGATGAGACAATGTATAGGGTTGAACCTTAAAATCGGCTCCTTCGTTTGGGGGCAATCCGAACCCACGCAGATTTCTTGAACCAGTCCCTAGTTTGGTTGATAAGCTGGGACCACTACTGATTATTGCTTTGAGTAGTTGTGAATAGGCGAGTGAGCTCATGTGGTGGGAGTCCTGTCATAGTAGGTAGCTACGTTCTAAGTATCTAAGACGAGTATGTGATTGGGTGTATTGAATGGGCAACGCGTGGTGCTTGTCGTATACTCGGTTATGGAATCGTTTAGAGTACGAAGAAGGTGGTTATTTGCTTAACTGTTGCATTCTATGTGTTCATTCTTGTTTGGTCTTTATATGATGTTTGCTTGGAGTCTAGTTGGTCTCATGTGAATTGGGAATGTTGGGTAACGTTTTGGTGCACTTTTGCACATGTTTTAAAACTCATTTTTTTCAAAAACGCATGTTGTGCAATCCATCTGTCTTTGTGCATTACGAACCCTGCATTGCATCTGTATCTTGCACTGCATCTGCATTAAATTTCGAGTCTTGCTAGACTTGGGGACGAGTCATTTACATATAATTCCTTACGGGTATTTTTTGGGGAAAGCAGGGCATCCGAACTTTATGTATCCATTTTCGATGTCTCTGTCTCTGTTTTGTCATTATTATCATTATTCTTGTTTTAGGTCCCTACTGAGCACCGGAGCTCAGTCCGATATCCGTTTTTATTTTTTCAGGTTTTGTAGATGTTGATTCTACCTATGATGATAGAGCTTGGGATGGGGATTGCGAAGAGTGATTCTAACTAAATAGTTCACACATGTTATTGATTTTATAGTTATTTCATTAGAACTTGTAATTCATTATTCAGATGTAATAACTTAGAAATATTTCATTTGTAGAATAACGCTTCCGCTAGTTTTCTTATTACTATTTATGGACTTTGAATAATGAACTCCTTTATTTAGTAATCTCTGTTTGTCGGCTTTGGTGTTCCATTAACCAATGGGGTACTGCCATGTCATCATTCCGGAAACGGGGTGTGACAATTATCAAGAAACGTATAGCAAAGTCTCTACAGGGTAGCAGCTAAAAGGGGGCCTTAAAGTGCTTTGTTCGGTGTTCCAATGCTCTATACTGAATAGTTTGGATATTGTGACATTCGTATCATGCAGGATACAAAAAGAATAATATTCTATCGCTAACCTCTTCAGCATCAAGAACCAAAGCAACTACATGAGCCCTCATGAGGTGTTTCCTTGACTGCACAACACTCAAAGATGATGGCCCTTTCTCCTGTTTTGTCCTCTCTAGCCAACCTGCAGTGTCGACCTGACAAAAGAATTTAGTAAAAAAAATCCAAATGAAAAACATAAGTAAAATAGTTCCCAGTGTTTGCCATTGGAAATCAGAATATTTGAGAAAATGCAGAGGTGAAGACAGAAAAAGAAAACTTCGTAATAACATGCGTGACGAATGGTTGCTTAGTGCTCTCAGAACTTGGGTTTAAAAGGACAATATACTAATGGAGAGAGATGAGTTACCCAACATTTTAATGTGATAACTCAAACTGTTCAGCGTAAACATTATCAGAATTAGGTAAACTCCTCGTTTATGACTGATAAATTTTATGAAACTCTGAGCTGTAAGCTTGTGGTTAGTATTTACAGAGGAGATGTACCAAGAGAATATAAACAAGGGAGAAACAAACATTGTGAGCCATTTATAAAATAGCTCAATAACACAAACTCTTTAGATTAGGCTTACAACACAGCACATTCAGTTTTCCACTTCACAGCAGACTCAAAGAGAAAATATAAGATGTCAGAAACTGATCCTTACTAGATAAATAATTCTTCCTTCATGTTCAAATTGCACACGAATTGAATCTCTAGTCAAACCAGCTTCTGGTCCCACCAAAACCCGTTCTTCTTGCAATATAGAATTCAGCAGAGTTGATTTTCCAACATTTGGTCGCCCCACAATAGCCAATTGCAATGGCAACTTAGTCTCGTCATTCTTGGACTCCTCATTTATGGAGGGACTACTGTCATCGATTTTCTGCATCTAAACGATACAGATAAAAGCAAGACTTGTTAGTAAGATGCCTTTGTTTATTTATTTCTTTTTAAAATTACATATATACAGCAACAAACAATATATCGAAGGAGACTTTATAAAAGAAGTGAACAGCAATTAGTCATTTAATATAACCCACCATCTTATGCTCAACAGCCTATAAGATTTAGAAGTTGACTATCCTATGCAACCCAACTATACTAGCCTCACTCACCTCATTAACAGCAATACATATGGACCCACAACACATAAGCAGTAAAAGAACCGAGAACTACCATAGTGACGTGACTGCACATACACATGCAAGAAAGCATGGATACTCCAAAAATCAAGTGAGTGGCATCCCCTTGTCGCCTAGGTTTGCTTACAATGTAATGATCATATCTGCTGATTATTACCTCTCCTCCGGTACCTATTTCCTTCAGATATTATTTTATATGCGTCCAGTTTAGCTCAAACTATAACTAAAAAATGCAGATTAAGGTATAAATATAATAATCTCAATCAAGATTAGAAGAAAGGAACCTCATTGCTTTATCTTGGCCTTTATTATCAAAGGTCACAAGTTAACAAATTACTGGGATATGCTACCTACAATATACTAATTCCATTTATGAACGCAGATGATGAATACTAACAGAAATTACTCTGAACCTAACAATGGAAATAACCACATAGTCATTGATTTTCATGAACACTTGCATTTGACGCCAGAATAGGATTTTTCATTTCTAAAACTCTATGAATCCAGCTTATAAACTCACATTTAATGTCCCACTAAAGCTAATTCTGATAGTAATGGTAAAGTTAGGAAGATTCTGCATCATTAGAAAGTCTCACTGAAAAACTTATAACCCCCACCACCACCACCACCACCCCCCCAAAAAAAAAACGACGGGTCTAACTGAACAGTGAAAGTTCCCCAAAAGTCGCAAACTGGATAGAAGTACGACACGTGATACTTCTGAAAATGCATAGGTACAGAAAATCACTTTGAACATCTAGAGCCACATTTTACTAAAGAGTATCGTTTTCTCTCAGTATAAGTTTAAAGTACATGTTGATGCTGACCATAAGAAACAAACTTCTTACCGGGTAAAACACGTCGGATATAGCCCTCAAGCAACGGCTTAAGAGCTTCATGAAGTTCTGACATACCCAGTCCAGTTTCAGCAGACAAAGTCACAGGATCCCCAAATCCTAATGAATAAGATTGGCCCACAATAGAAGCTAGTGACCCAGAAAATGCATCAAGCATTTCAGCTTTGTTTATCACCACAATCGGTTTGATTCCAGGTGCACGCTTCCTCAACCACCTTCCCACATCCATATCCATGTCAAGCAACCCATCTCTAGCAAAAAAGTAGAACGGTGAAATTAAGATTTCCGTCATAGGAAGTTGAATACATCTGGTTTTTGAACAGTTGAGGTTCAAATAGGGTCTGTTGAAAACCAACTACAGAATAAAAAATATATTTTTTTTCCTTCAAGGTTTGAAGCAGCTTCAGAAGCAAATCAGATCGGGGGAAATAAAATTAATCAGCTCTTAACTTCTGAACAAGTAATCTGTCTAGATTCTATTTCACATATCTCTTTCGTGATTAGTTGATAAAAAAGAATCCTAAATGTGAGTACCTAAAGATTATCGCCCTTCTTTGGAGGTTTAACATGCTTATTCAATGTCATATTGAACTTCTTTCAATTAAATCATACTCTCTCACTTGCACACAAAAATGTAATTTATGTTTCCAAAATAGCTTCCTGAGATTCTATTCATTAGAAGAGCAATGTGAGTATAATTGTGAACGTTATTAATGAAAAAGCATGCATTTTGTATGCCTCATTAACAATACTAACCTCCCATCTATCAAAAAGAGAGCAAACTGAGACCGTGCCATCACATTCTTAGTCATTTCTGCAGTTCTGGAAAGAACAGAACCTGAGGATGCCTCAGCCTCCAAACCAGCTGAATCCAGTACCCTAAACCGCAAATCACCCAACTTTGCAACTCCTTCTCGAATATCGCGTGTAACATGATCAGTAGGTGTATTATACACAAGAGCTTCCCTCCTCCGGATCAAGCTATGATTCAACAAACCAACCAAGCATTAGGTATTAACTCCACCAAATAACTGAAGAATACCAATATAATGTGAACTTTGGCCAAAATGTAAAATTAGGAGAACAACTAACCGATTAAACAATGCAGATTTCCCAACATTAGGGCGTCCAATGATAATGACACTGGGAAGTTTATCAATATCAATCTTAGTGAAATCAACTGGTTTCGTGGGATTAATTACTGATTCCTTCACGATAGTATTAACACTAGCATCCACATCAAACTCGTGTCCCTTACTTTTGATACCATTACCCGAACCAGACAAATCCCGCGATTCGTCTAGCATTTGTTGGCCAGATAAAGTACAGAACTTCCCCACATTTTGCAATATCAATTGACCCGAAACCAACCATGGTTCAGCAAAGCTGTTATGTAATGAACCTGAGAACTTCAACATTCAAAAACTAAAAGAGAAAGCCTTTTTTTTTTTACAATCAAGAACACTCAAACTACAAGCAGAACTGCGCAGAAATCACATATTTTTGCTGCATTACTTTCCAAAGTCAGTCTTTTGCAAGTTTAATCCAACATATAACGAACCTGCGAATTTTAACTTTCAAAAACTAATAAGATGGCCCTTTTTTACAATCAAGAACACTCAATTACAAGCATATAACCACACATAAATCACATATTTTTGCTACATTACTTCCAAAGTCAGAGTCTTTTTGCAAGTTTAATCCAACAAATAATAAACAAGAAGAGCAATTTTCCCCCTAAACTACCTTCTTGAAATTTTGTGGAGCTCAAATGGATAATTTCTTGATTTACAAAGAATTTAGAAACTGGGTTGTCACTATAGCTTTGTAAGGAGGAGGTTCTTGAGAGAACTCCAAAACCACCACGACAACTCGTTCTGGCAGAAAGAGCTCGAACCCATAACTGAAACATTCCAAAATTTGATTCTTACACTTCTCTTTGAACCTGCAAAGAAAGAAAAACTATGAATTTTTTTTCTTTTTTATCTGATGAACACAGAAAAATAACTGAACTTCAGCAATGCATACATTTGTTATATCCGATTGAGCAAGTATATATATATACACACACTCACGGATTTGTTAATGGGTGCTGGGTTTGAAGAATACTGATTGTAGTGAGGAGAAAATATGCGAGAAATTTAGGTGGATTTGGCAGTTCAAGGAGGTGATGCTGGCGGCGGAGGAGGATGGAAGGAATATGGAGGAGATTAACAGTATAATTAACCAATGTCAGTCTAAGTAAATAATGCTCCGTTAATCTTTTTCCACTTTTTGTTTTTTTATTTTACTTATTTTGTTTCAACGTGAAAAGTGGAAGAGAGAGGGGAAGGAAAGGGTATTATTGAAATTGTGGTGGAAAGATTATTATTTGTTTGAGTTCCTTAATTTTTTTCAAAGTGTCATAAACGTCTTATATTGAGGAATGGAGGGAGTATAAATTATTTAAGAAATATAGCGAAAGTTAAGGAATAAAAAATAATGTACTTTGTTAATCAAAATATCAATATTATTTCTTTTAAATATGATTTGTATATCATTAATTCTATTTTTTTATTAAAATTAATTCTATTTAATAGATTGATATTTTTATTAAAATCATCTTTTTTCTTCTTAATTTTCAATACATATCCTAAATATTTAATATATCCATCAGAAAAAAGACGAAAGTATTTAATAATTTTTAATTTTTCTCTTTTTTATAAATAAAAAAATATTATTTTCCTAACGATTGGAGTTTGTGTTCACATTACTAAGATATATTATCTTCGTTCCATAATATAAATCGTTAACACATGTTGCGAAAATTAAGGAATTAAAAAAAAAATACTTTTATTATGTAAAATATCAATATTATTACATTGAATAAAACATATATACCACTAATCCAAGTTAAAAGAGTAATATTAATATTTTAATTATAAAAATATAAATTCTTTTAGGAAAATGCTTTACTACTATAATTTTTGGGATAAAAACCCTAAACCCCCAAATTGAGGGTGTTAAATGACTATCTTACCCCCTACTGGTATAAAAAATTCACCCAACTATAAGGGTAAAAAGGTCTGAAAAAATATTTTAGTCAATGTTTTAGCCAATAATTCTAGTAGCCTAGTAAGGTCCTTTCTTTTATTTAGTTAATTTTCGTTACATAAAAAAAGACAATAAAGAGAAGAAAACGGTGACCTTAGAAGAAAACAAGACCTAAAATTATTTTCTCACTAAAAAACCCTCAAAAATCAAAATTAGTTTTCTCATTCATCATCATCCTCTCTTTCCGCTGCTCTTCTATCTCTCTCCAATTCTCAGAGTCTCTCTCTATATCCATAATCTATACGTACAATTCACTACTCTATATATAATTCAAATTCAGGGTATAAATTTTACAATTTCAGAGATGAAGAAGAAACCCTAACTCATCAAAAACCCTAATTCAATTGATTGTATCCTTCGTTCAAAGACTCGGTTTTTTTTTTTTTTTTGGGAAGCTTTGTTTTGATTTCTGGACAAGTATAGATAGTGGAAAGGAAGGAGAAGACATGGAAGGAATTCCGCATCCGATTCCCAGAACTGTAGAGGAAGTTTTCAACGATTTCAAAGGTCGCCGCGCTGGCTTAATTAAAGCCCTCACCGTCGGTAATTCGCTTCTCTCTTATCTGTTATTCGAGAAACTTATAGTCTTTACCGGTAATTTTTTAATTTTTTTAGTGTAATTGGTTTTTTTTTTTGCATGTTTATGGGAAAATTTATAGTTTTTTGGGTCTTTTTTTTTAATCTGTTTTATGTGTCTATGTTTGTAGAAATTTGGTCTGTTTAATTTCTTTTTTATTATTATACTTACTGGATTTTTTTGTTGGACAGATGTTCAAAGGTTCTTTGAGCAGTGTGATCCGGGTGAGTTCTATTTATTAGTTAATTTTATTTATTGAATTCCTTCGGTTATTCCTCCCTGTTTCCGCTCTTCCCAAGCAGACGGTGTTTGGATAAGTCCTGACATTCGCATTTAGGATTTGATTGCAGTGTTTAGTAATAGAAGTGATTACTTGTAGAACTTTTAAGGTTTCCGCAATCTTTTGAGAAACTGAATACAGCCATGTATTCTAGTGTTCAAAACGCGCTTTACCTTTTGGAAACAAACATATGATGGAGTGGACAACTACTGTTGCTCTAATTTTATGTATATATGAAATATGACTTTTTTCTATTCATGGAATCACCCTCTTTTGTTAGTGTATCTTTTGTCTTTGACCAAATGTAACGTCTCCTTAAAGCTATTTGTTTTATTTTCCCCAATTTGTCCATGCCAATGTGTGGGTGTTTTATTGCAACACTTTGCAGTCATGTAAACTTCTGATATATATGTGGAAAGATTCTCCCTCTCTTCTCGGAGGTGAGTCCTATGGTGGGGCCAAGTCCAGATTGCTAAGTTTTGGTTTTTCAAAACCAGTTGGTCAGAATCTCTTCTTTTCAATCATATGAGAAGAAAAAATCTTAAAAATGTGAATTCTGCATTATTGATTTAAATGGAAATTATGCTTCGCTTCTTTCCTGTGGGGCTAATTGTGGAAGTTAAAAAATGAAAAGTGTGCCCCAAACATGTTTTAGTTTTGAGGCCAACCAAAGTAAACACCCCCGGGGGTATTACTCTGATCCAAGTGCAGCCTAAAAATTAACAGAAGATTGTTGCTTGTTTTTACATGTGCTTCTGTATTCTATTGATGTTGACATGTAGCCTTAAAATATTTCTGCTACTGAGGTGGTATGTGTTTTAGCTTGTTGAAAAGGAGTTTAAAAACGACGCAATAGACATTTGACCTATTGTTTGCTTGCAGAAAAGGAAAACTTGTGCTTGTATGGTCTGCCAAATGAGACATGGGAAGTCAACCTTCCAGTTGAGGAGGTGCCTCCTGAACTTCCTGAACCTGCCTTGGGCATAAACTTTGCCAGGGATGGAATGCAAGAGAAGGACTGGTTGTCGCTTGTTGCAGTTCACAGTGATTCGTGGCTGCTTTCTGTGGCGTTCTATTTCGGAGCTCGCTTTGGGTTTGGTAAGAGCGAAAGGTAATATCAGCTCTGGAAACCCTTATCCTGCATATTAATTTGTTTTTCTTACCCCCTTAAGTTTATTAACTTCCCACTTGTCGGACGATGATAGTTATTTTTAAATTTGCCTATTTTGGTTGCATTTGCACTTATTTCATATCTACAGATTTCTGATGTTAGGTTTTGCTACAATACTTCTTATTTTTTAAATGAGGCTTTACGTTTTCTTAATGAGATTTGGTTAATAAACATACTAGGAAAAAAAGAATAGGGAAACATAATCACATGATTTTTGGCCTTTTGTTTTGACAGAAGATATGACACCCAGCTTCCTGTCCACCATGTTCTTGGTCTCTTCACTTGCATACTCCTCCTGCTACAGCCAGATTCCTACCATATAGACTAGAATTACATTCCCTCATTCATAAAGCTTCACGCTTCCTCAATTGATCTCTTAATTTGTTGCATTATGTCCTCCCATTTCACCCTAGTAGTTTCTGTTTATATACTATTGTAAGCTTTACCATGTTGGTAAGTTATCTTTAAAACACACAGTTAGCCAATTATTCTATATCTAGATATATGGTAATTTCAACTTCTCTATTTTTTCTTGCCTTGGACTCTCGGTGAACTTGATATCAGTGTTATCAATAGCGGCGCGGAGCGGCCATATGCCGCTACGGATCCACCCATAGTGTCGTGCATCGGTGGTGTTGCGGGAATAGCGGCCGTTATTGCCGCAAAAGTAGCGGGAATATCAGTGTAATAGCGGCACCAAGATCTGATTGGTATGTTGGGTGATAGCATTTGCTTACCTGCTGCCGAGATCTGAGTTTTAAGTACTTGAGTGGCATGTTATGCTTGTTTGTGACCTTTCCCATTGACAAAAGCTAGTCCTGGCACAGCAATAACATTTCTCCGTTGCATTGTTCATTACATAGCTAATCTCTCTGTACGTAGCACGTTGGAACTGCCTCCTTGGTACAATGCAATTGAACCGCTACTTGGCCACAATGCGTTTAAGCAATTTCATGCTATAGAGAGTGCTTCTTACACTGCTCCTTGTGGGTTACTGTTTGCATAGAATGTACTTTCAATTTAGCTTGTCATTGGGCTTGTCGATTACTCCCATCTTTTTAATTTGATTCTTCAGACTAGCGTATGGTGTTACAACTTGGTTTACATTTCAGAGTAATTATTGAGGGTTTTCATTTTGGGTTGATCAACGAAAAACTGTTCTCTTCCTGACCCAATTGGTGGTTAGACACCCTTGTTGTTTCCCGAGTTTTCCATCTCTCAAGGAGACTTATCTTCTTCTGTTTATATGTGTGTGTTGTC
The DNA here is from genome assembly GCA_026122235.1 of Vinca minor. Classification (NCBI taxonomy): domain Eukaryota; kingdom Viridiplantae; phylum Streptophyta; class Magnoliopsida; order Gentianales; family Apocynaceae; genus Vinca; species Vinca minor. The sequence continues at coordinate 5,221,879 of JAOCZM010000056.1, forward strand.
TTGTCATAGTCTGATGATGACCCTAATTTATTATCACGATTTCATATCTCAAGGAAGAGGCTTTTCCAAATGATAAACGATCTACCCACCGTATTTGAAGTTGTGACTGGGAGTGTTAAGTCGGAAAAGGAAGCTGTCACTCACAACAATAATAGCAGCAAAAGCAAACCCAGCTCAAAGATGGTAAGTGAAGTCGCTTCGAGGAACTAGATTTTTATATTTGACGAGGTTTGGTATTTATTCCCTGTTGTTTTTCTTTTCTGTTAGCAACCTCGGACGCAGCCAGAGCCTCTGCATAAAGGTGTAAAGATGACTAACTCCAAGGAAGAGGATGATAACAATGTTGAGGATGAAGAAGAAGAGGAGGAGGAACAGGGAGGAACACCCTGCGGAGCCTGTGGCGATAGCTATGGAAATGACGAATTCTGGATTTGCTGTGACATATGCGAGAGATGGTTCCATGGCAAATGTGTGAAGATTACACCGGCAAAAGCTGAGCATATCAAGCACTACAAGTGCCCTGGTTGCAGTTCCAACAAGAGGGCTAGAGTTTAAGATATGGGTCTGAAATACCAATCCAATGGAAATGGTTAGAACTCTAGTTTAATATTTGCAATGTCAAAAAATGTGTTCATGCTTGTGTTTTATGTTGAATTAATTAGGTTTGTCTGCTGATGGGGATCTTCATTTTTATAAACTTTGTTTTTCCTTTGCTTCAGGTAACTTTCAATAGTTGTTTCTCAACAGCTAGATAAGTCGATAATTGTTTTAAAATAGTTGTTCTTGAAGAACTACCAACGTTTTTACCAACAGTTGAATAAAAAATATTGTTCAAGATTGTATTAGCACGTTACTGATAAAAATCAATCTATGTAAGGATCGGAACTAATCCATTTTGGTTGACTCACCTCTTTAATATAAAAATTGGGTTTTTATCTACCAAAAAGTTTAATAATAAAAAAGAAAGGAAATAGAATGGAATAGACCTACCTTAATATCATCAACTTAAAGATCATAAAATTGACTGATTTTGAATTGTTCCAAATGCAATCTCCAAAAGATGTTTCCATTTCCCTCCTACTGATTGGGTTGGCTCTGTCTTGATTCTCTCAATTCTTTTACAACAATCACAATCGAACCTTAATTATTAGTTAGGATGTCCCATTTAAATTAATTATTGTTCCCTTGTAATAATTATATTTCTTCTTGGCAGTACCTTCCCATGTTAAAACATGTTAAATCTTGGATTATTAAAAAAACACGAACTCTCAACACATCAAAGAATGCATGTGACCTCGCATTTCTTTTTCTTTTTGGAGCATGTTCTTAGATAATTAAGAGAAAAAATAATAATAAGAAAACATAATTCTCTTATACTAATTATCCAAAACCTCCAATCTAGATCTTTGATAGCATCTTTCAATTTAGAACGGTCAGATTACTTTTTATATTTCAATCAATTTAGTGAGACAAAATATATAACTACTGTTAAAAAAGAAAGAGAAAATGATTAGGCTCAATTTTTGCAAAAATAAAAGGAAAATACTTTTGACAAAATTTTGAATTATAAAGAATGTTAGCTACTCCCTCCCACCCATGGCCATAATATATATCAGGTAGGACATATAGCGAAAATTAAAAAAAGAAAAAAATAAGGTGTTTTTTAATCAAAATATCAATATTACTCTCTTAAAAATAATTAGTGATATATAAGTTATATTTAAGAAAAAAATATTTATATTTTAACTAAAAAATACTTTGTATTTAATTTCTTAATTTTTCACTAAATGTCCTACTGACTAATATTTTGAATTGGACGTAGTACTATAATTGAGGATGTAAGAATGCAGACAAAAATAATAATAAAAAAGGGGAATCTTTTGGAGCTTCAAAAACCATGATTTTGTGTTTTAAGTGTTCATAGGCGCCCTTCAAGGGAGTGGGGACTGGGGAGCGAAGTTTTTTCCTTTCACATTCCCTTTCTCTTCGATTTCTACGCTAAAAAATAGTAACCATTCATCGTCTTCAGACAAACCCTACCCCCCACCCCCATCTCAATCCTAGTTTCCTGTCAACCCAATGAGAATTTTTTTAATGGGTTTGTGAAAATCTTAAATATGCCCACCAAGTATTTGATGTATGGTTTGATGAAGTAAAAATTCTGTCTTTTTTCCTACTGCACTGTATTATAAGTGTTTACTCTTCTTCTTGACTAGAATAAGGATAGAACTTAAGGACAGAGACAGAGATATCCCACACATTTGGTTTGAACAAAATGTGGGGGTTTTAAATGAAGCCTGCTGTAAAGTTCAGTTTGATTTTCTTTTGCTTTCAAGGGCTAATAAATTGATTGATTTTGTCGGCAAAAAAAATGTCAATGGAAATCCGCAGCCGGGGTGGCAGTGGCGGAGGCGGAGGAGCTGGTGGGGTTGATCCGAGTAATCTGCATTTGAAGAAGGAATTAACTCAAATCCGGAAGGCAGCTAGAGTCTTGAGAGATCCAGGCACAACTTCATCATGGAGGTCACCATTGAGTTCTGCAAGATCCGCAGCAGCCAGGCATTATTATCATCATCACAAGAATGATTTGAGCAAGCATCAAATCAATTACAAAGAGTACATCAACGGTGAGTTTCAGCTTCAACTGCCATTGCATATTCTTGAAAATGATAGTACTAATAGTACTAGTAATAATAATAATAATAGTAATCATGATGGTAATGGCAAAGAGAAAGTGAAAAAGGTGTATCTTTATAACTGGAGGTCACAAAAATCAGAAAGTGAAAGGAGTAGGCAATGTGATGAGGATGAGGTTGAAAATGGTAATGATGATATTGAAGGGTTTTGTTCTACTCTAGAAGCGGAAGAGAGTGTTGAGGATAGCGTGAGTGATGCGCGAAATTGTGGGAATGATTCCAAGAGTGAAACTTATGTAAATGATAAGTATTCTTCCATGATTTTTAAGTGTAAAGGTACTAACTTGACACCATCTATTAGGCGAAGTATTAAAAAGAAGTCGAAGAAAAATCATGATTCTAGTTCTGTTTTGAGGCATCATGGTGAGAAATTGAAAGAACAAATTATGTTGAGTAGGAATTCCAAAAGGGCATTGTATGGATTGGGGAGAGACGATTTGTCGAGTTTAGCTGACCAGTCTGATGATACTGAGGATTATTCTCATGCTGAGGATTTGAGGCGGGCATCCGGAGCTTCACCATTACTTGCTAGGCTCAAGAATAAGCATTGGAATTCTTCATCAGCCAAGTTGTTGAGGAGCAGCCGAAGAGATGATTCATCATATACATATAGTACCCCGGCCTTATCTACCAGTTCATATAATAGGTATGCTGTTAGGTATCCGAGTACAGTTGGGTCTTGGGATGCCACCACAGCGTCCTTGGTTGATGGGGATGAGGAAGGGGATGAGCAGTTAGATTTGCCTGGTCGACGGGGATGTGGGATTCCTTGTTACTGGTCTAGGAGATCCACACCAAAGTCCAAAGGAGGGGGAGGAAGTTGTTTTTCTCCTTCTCTATCTGATACATTGAGGAGGAAAGGAAGCAACATATTGTGTGGAAGCCACTCAATGTATAAAAGAAGCCGCCGTGGGTCATCACTGGGGTACAACAAGAGGAGATCTGGTTCAAGAGCTGCTGCACAAGGTCTTCTTCCATTTCTAACCAGTAATGGTAATGGCCAAATAGGGTCCTCCATAGGAACTGGTAATAGTGATGATGAGCTCTCAACAAACTTTGGAGAGCTGGATTTGGAGGCCTTGAGTCGGTTAGATGGAAGGAGGTGGTCAACCAGTTGTAGGGGTCAAGAAGGATTAGAGCTTGTAGCACTTAATGGGGAAGATGAAGAAGAAGGCACCCCTGAAAATATCAAAAGTCTAAGTCAGAAATACAGGCCAATGTTTTTCGAAGAAATAATTGGTCAGAATGTTTTGGTTGAGTCTCTAATGAATGCAGTTTCGAGGAGAAGAATTGCTCCTGTATATCTTTTCCAAGGTCCACGTGGAACTGGAAAAACTTCGACTGCTAGGGTCTTTTCTGCGGCTTTAAATTGCCTTGCTTCTGGAGAAGCTAAGCCCTGTGGAGTGTGCAGAGAGTGTAATGAATTTGTTTCAGGAAGAAGCAGGGATCTTATTGAAGTTGATGGCACTAATAAGAAAGGAATTGATAGTATAAGATACCTTATAAAAAGTCTTTTGGCCGGTTCCTCGTCAACCTTTTCACGGTACAAGGTCTTTGTTGTTGATGAGTGTCACTTGTTGCCTGCAAAGACATGGATGGCACTTCTTAAGTTTCTTGAGGAGCCACCTCCACGTGTTGTGTTCATACTCATAACAACTGATCTTGACAATGTGCCTCTTACCGTTTTATCCCGGTGCCAGAAGTACCTCTTTAACAAAATTAGAGATGGTGATATTTTGGCCCGGTTGAGGAAGATCGCTACTGAAGAGAATATAGATGTTGAATCCAATGCACTAGACCTGATTGCTATGAATGCAGATGGATCGCTTCGGGACGCAGAGACTATGTTGGACCAATTGAGTTTACTCGGGAAGAGAATCACCACTTCTCTAGTAAATGAATTGGTGAGTATACATTATGCATCTATAATCTGGCTGTAATTTTAGTTCTTTCTTCTGATGATCAAAATTGATCTCTAAATTAACTGTCATGTTCAGCCCTGTTTAGCCCTGGCAAATGGAATTTCTACTATCTTGCTTTTTTACTTGGATTCCATAGATGAGAAAATGAGAAGTATCCAATAATTTGGCTGTAGTTCTACTTCATTCTTCTGATAATCAAAATTGATCTCTTAATTAACTATGCCATGATCAGTTCTTTTGGCTTGCAATTTGATTTTCTACTACCTTGTTTCATTTTATTCTTTCAATGAGATAATTAGCTGAATCCTCAATTCAGCTATATCTGCTACGCTCAGGTTGCATGTTGCAAATTAAGGAATGTTAAAACTCGCTGAATCATTGTGACCAAGTAAATCAGTAAATTTCTGAGCTTTCTTTCTTTCTTCTGTAGGTTGGGGTAGTTTCAAATGAAAAATTATTGGAACTTTTGGAGCTAGCCATGTCGTCTGACACAGCAGAGACAGTAAAAAGAGCCAGAGAGATGATGGATTCAGGGGTTGATCCAATAGTTTTGATGTCTCAAATGGCCACCCTCATAATGGATATCATTGCCGGAACAAACCCTGCTCTTGATGCCAAACATCAGGGTTCCTTCTTCGGTGGGAGGAGTCGTAAGTGCCTCTGTCTTTGTTCTTACAGTCTCATCTGTTTTCGTTCAGAAGTTTCTGGAAAATGTCAAATTTTTATGATTTTCAGATTCATTTTGTTCAAACACCTAGGTTTACACGGCCTATGTGAGAACTCATCTATGGATGTTTTAGAATGTCATTTACTAAGCTGATGAGACCTAGCTAATTGTACTAATGCATCTTTCCAGTCCTTTTCCCATTTCTTGTAAGAGAAGTAGAGCTACCATGGGCTTATAATAAACTTACTATGTAGGGCACATGATAATTACGTTGTCTGTATGACATTCAAATATGCCATCAACACTTGGAAATAGATTAAATTTTGTCCTGAAATTAGTTGATCTTTACATGCTCTTATGCAACCTTTTGGGTCTGGTTGATTTTCCTTCTTTAAGAAAATCACACTCTCTCATGTATATCTGGTTGAACTTCAAATGATCATGTAGATGAGTAAAATGGATTGGTCCTGGAAACGCTGAAGGTGTATCAGTAGGGATGAACTGCTGTCTTGAAATTTGTTAAGGTCACTAGCACTAAGTTCTTGCAAAAATCTCCCCTATATTAGCTGAGAATATCTTGCAATGATGGTTCATATAAATAATAAGCGTTTTTTCTGTTTCCTGATCGATGAAATTTACTTTTAAGTTTGAGGGATGATATCAAAGTGGTTTTGATTGAAATTTTCTCACTTTTAAAGATGTTGAATGAGGCAAAGACGCAGTGGTTAGATGAATCTCAGATCTTCGCAGATCTAGATTTTTTTTCTATTTTTCTAGGAGGATGTGTTCAACCCGGACTTGATCTGGGCCCTTTATCATCTTTTTATATCTTCCCGAGACAATTTATAGGACGGTTGATACGCCCATGGTCCTATAAATTGTCGACCCCTAAGGAAGATGTTGAAAGTGATATTCTCCTGTCCCTGTGTTTCGAGGATTGCAATGAAGATGCTTTGAAGAAGAAGATTATGTATTTGTTTAGTTTGCTAGTTTTATTAGTTGTTTTTCCTAACCATCCAAGTTTTCTTGGGTGTGTCTTTTGTCTGTTATCGTGATTTTTTAAATCATTGTATAACTGTTACTTTCTGTATTTGCAGATTTTCCTTTGATTGTAATGGCCTCGGCTATTTGTGATTAATGGAAATATAATTTATTTAGCAAAAAAAAAAAGATGGTAAATCTCCATTTCTAACAACATTTTCTACTTTGGTCTTCAAATCTGATTAATGGCTTCGAATTTAAATGTCTACTTCAATTATTGCGAACCTTCTATGCATTCTAATTTCCTTCTTCTGTCTCATCTGGTAGACCTATGGGAGGTGATACAATGATTTTTTTAGTGGTTGGCATCTGAAAGCAAAAATAAACATGGATGATAATGTGAAACCTTTTTCAATTGCCTGACCCATTGTCAGTTTGGCTCCACTTGATTGAAGACTTGGCGCCGATCTAGTAGATTAAGTCAAGTTATTTGGCAACTTAAGTTCTGCTTGAGTTAAACATTTTTTTCCTTTGCTATTTTTTCTATTTTGTTGCTAGAATTGACCAGGATCAATCTTTCAGTAACTGAAGAAGAACTGGAGAGATTAAAGCGTGCCCTTAGGCTGCTTTCTGAAGCTGAGAAACAGCTGAGGGTTTCAAATGAACGCTCAACATGGTTCACAGCGACCCTGTTACAACTGGGTTCAGTCTCTTCGCCTGATCCAACTCATTCTGGAAGTAGTAGAAGACAGAGCTCTAAGACAACTGAAGGCGACCCTTCCAGTACATTTAAAGACAGTACCTCAGACCATCAAAGATCTGATCAATATACACTTCGAAATTCATATTCTCCCACATCCTTCCCGAAAGCTGATCACCGAAAGTCCAGCAGTAAAGAAGAAAACTTGCCATTAATGGATGCTGTGAGTTTCAGTAGCAAGCCCACCAATCAAAACCTGTTAATAAATGGGGTTACATTGGCTGGTACGTTGGATGAATCTAGATCCATGAACTCAAAGATGTTGGATGATATTTGGGAAAGATGCGTGGAAAAGTGCCATTCAAAGACACTCAGGCAATTGCTTCACTCCTATGGAAAGCTTGTATCATTATCTGAAGTTGAAGGTAACCATATCTATCATACACTTCTTTCGTCTTTACTTAAGTAACCCTACAGAAATTCATTAGTATGCAACATATTTTGTTTATTCACGTAAAGTATTTGTTTACTTCTTTAATCTTGGTACTTCCTAGAAATTTTTTGTGCATCTTTTAATCTTCAATGCATGTTGAAACCAATACTTTCTTGTATAGCTGTAGGCATTACCTCTGAATGGACATTAGAATTTAGAATTGTTCAAAAGAATACTCAACTGTTGTTCACTTGCAGAAATATAATGCAAGTTTCATGTTATAAATGAATGGTTCTATTGAATTGTTTAGGATTTCTGTAACTTTAGCTGATGTATCTGCGCTCGCATGTAACTGGTGTATCATGCTGCAGAGGTCACCTAATTTCCTTGTCTAAGATTCTTTTCTAGGTCTTTATTCTTACCTTCTTTGCATGATAGATCAGTATATTTGTCAACTCACCTTCAAGCCTTTGGAATCTTTTGCATACGTCAACTCATTTGATTTCTATGTAACTTGTTTCTATTTCCCTTCTTTTTTAGTCTCATAGTTACTGTGGCAGGTGTTTTTGTTGCATATATTGCATTTGGAGATGGCGATATAAAAACAAGAGCGGAAAGGTTCCATAGTAGTATCACAAACTCATTTGAAACTGTTTTGAGAAGCAACATAGAAGTCAGGATTCTTTTGTTGCCAGGTGGAGATACCTCTATGAAAAGTTTAAAATCAGATGTACTACTGGATTCTCTCAGTCAAAGGCAGATGAGCTCAGCTACTTTGTTGAATAGTGAGCACACAGCAATTTTCTCCAATGAACTAGATGGTTACTCTAATTGTGACTCCTACCAGGAAGCCCTAAAAGTATCTAGAAGAGGCGTAAATGGTTCTGAAGACAATCTGGTTGCAACTCTTGAATCTTCAGCTGGGAATAGCAAGATGAACGGTACAAAAGAGACAAAATCAGAAGTTCCAGTGAAGAGAATAGAGACCATTATCCATGAGCAGAGGTTAGAAACTGCATGGTTGCAGGCTATGGAGAAAGGAACTCCTGGATCAGCTGGTCATTTGAGGCCCGAGAGAAATCAAGTCTTGAGGAATCAAGTCCTGCCTCAAGATGGTATTGATCATCAAAATCAATTAGAATCCTCTAACTCACTAGACTTGTCTTCTCAGAACTGGGAAGATGAATTTAGTCATGAAACTAAAAATTTGAAGATTGATGATGGAAAATCCTTGAAGAAAGATCAAGTTGGTAAAATGGTTGATTGCTATCCTATCTCACCAAGTTTGTTGCACGATAACAGCTTTGTTGGCAATTTCAGCAAAGAGAACTCGTAAGTTGCTAAACTCCTTTATCTCCAAATATGGATGAACTAAAATATCTGTCTGCTATGAGAATCATTAGAAGACACATTAAAAATTGCACTTATTTTCTTGATTCACCTCTTACATGCGACAAACTTTGATCTGCGTTGAGTAGCTTTTGTTTTCAAACTTCTTACATATTGAAGAATGTTCTGGTCTTTTCGATTTGGAGCAAGAAAAGGCTAACAAAACATTGGATGATATTTATCTGCCATAGTTAACACCATTTTTGTCTAAACTGCAGGGGTTATGAATCAGGACCGGCTGGGGAAGGTTGTAGTGGGCTTTTCTGTTGGAACAATACAAAATCTCATAGAAGGAATAAGGTAAGGCCATCATGCTGCTGTCCATTTACATTCGGAAAAATTCAAACAGACATGTAAAACTAGTCCACATTCCGTGTTAAACAGGGAACTCCAGTCCGTTCGTCTAAAGGCGTGCGATTTTTGTGGTTTGGAGAATGTGCAAAAGGGCAGCAGAGGAGAGGAACTAGATTCAGAAGATAAAAAAGGGTTGTTGCGAGGTTCAAAAATCCTGGATCCAGTCTTATATATTTGTATACTTTACATTGCTTATTCCAGTAACAATTTCTAACAAAATCAGACAATGCAAATTAAACAACAATAAAAGTACATTTTTACCCAACTTTCTGATTCAAATGTCTTAATATTTCTTCCACGGTCGTCTCTTGAAGGGATCAGTCTGTTTGGGGATGATAAGCTGATGGTTGATAACCAATTGGATAAATTTCCTTTTACCTCTCATAAAAAGAAATTCCTCTTCTAACATGTTAGAAACCTCAAAAGAATGAAAGATACTTCCTAAGATGCATACAATGTATACATTGAATCACAGATATGGCTCATCTAAGAATCTATACAGCACGGTATGGCATAGGATGTTGAAGCTGAATGATAGACATTACTAGGACGACTTTGCAGATACGGGATTCAAAATTCTCTCGGCAAGTAATAAATCATCAGGGGTCGTAACCTGCAAGGCAAAAGAGGTTTTGGATATCCATCACCGTATTCCAAACTCATGCAGAACAAGAACATAAGAATGTAAAAGCAAGCTCAACAAATACTAATAAGAAATTATTAACGCGATGATAAATTTGGAGATGGAGATGGAGATGGAAGGATCCGTTTTTAACATGAAGATTCCAAATTTTAGTCTCCTTACCTTAATGTTGGTGTAAGATCCCTCAGTAATATAAACCGGATGCTTAAGGTACTCAACGATAGATACATCATCAGTGACCTCAAGGTTTTCCCTGTATGAGATAAACGAAAACATTAATCGCGACATAGTTTAGGCTCAATCACTGAAAAGGGAGCAAAACAGTTGTATGAGATGTCACGACTTATTGATAAAATGTCGGAAGAGTCTATCGATGCAGACAACAGTTGTCTACTAGAATTCAGAAAAGACTTCTCCAATGGCTTACCTATTTACGAGCTCAAAACCCCTTTTTAGTAAGTCTGGCTTGATAACCTGTAGAAGAAAATTTTATATCTCCGATTACATAGCTCTAAACTTTATGTACAAACAGAAGTGTGACCAGCACTAACAAACACACGCTATTCAACAGTACCTGGGGAGTCTGCATTTCCCATAGTGTTTTCCTGTCCAACGTCTTCACAACAAAAGATTTACTATCTGCCTGCAAAAAGTATTTGATATTTCATGAGAACGATTCCAATAACATAAGTAATACTTTTACATGCATTAAACAAAAGGTTTACTATATTTCATGGATATGCTAAAGAGAAGTTAAATATAGCATTGCTATAATTTCGTACTAAATGTTAGTTAAAACTCAAAAAACGGAGAAGTAGCAGATACAAGATGGTTGAAATTTTCACCGTGCAGATTTCTGCCAGTATGTCATCTTGAGAGATTCAACAAATTTTTGTATCTATTCCTTTATCGAAAATATTTATTCCATCTAATATCATAATTGCTAAAAAAGGATTGTGCAAAGTCGCGTATGACTTGGCCATAACGAGAAGGCAAAGATCGTTAGAAGCTCACTCTTATAATCAGATCTAATAGCTCAATCATCATTTAGTCCGTCTAAATGTAGCACATGGCTTTTGCTAATTTTAGTCGTATGGTTGCTATTATTGGATTGTAGATGCTATACCTCTTTTATTGTGGCCTTAGCTGGAACCCCGAGCACAGCTGCTCCTATTGACAACCCATCCTTTAGAACCTGTAAATAAGCCAGGGAAAAATTCAATGACTTGTTTATAGGTTATCAAGCCATTTCCCTTTGAATTTCAAATTCCATATAAATGAACAGATTTTTTTTCATATTATATAGAAAATCCATCTTGCATAATTTCTATTTGGTTTTCCATTAACATGGTTAACGTTGTGTTATCTAATGCTACGAGTCTAAATGTCTAACTAGAAAAGTGCCAACGAACAAATGTAAAGTGCATGAAGATTGAAGTATGTGATCTAGTGAAGCAGACAGTACCTTCTCAACATCCTGAGCTAATACCAAAGGTCTTGCAGAATCATGGATGCAGACCAGCTCGGCACTTAAATCAACTGCCTAAATGAAAATGCCACGAGTCGATAATGGAATCCATGGATATACATCAAATATCGTTGTGGCATCAATGAATTGTAGGGAAATAAAAATTTCAGAAGAAGAAGGCATCGCATGTGTACCTGCAGTCCGCTATAGACTGAATCTTGTCTCTCCTTTCCAGGCAGAGCAAATTTCAAGTCCACTTTTATCTTCTCTTTGGCGTCTGAGATGAAGTCAAATAACATAGTATTATTACAAGTGACAACAATAAAGAGACAACTATTATTAAACTAAAAGAAATAATACTAATGCACGGTAAGTGCACATGTGGCATTACTATCCATCTGAAGCGATAAAGAGAAGATCTGCATACCTTCAAAAATGTCTTGATAAGAAGGATCACATACTACAACAATTTCCTTTACTTCAGGCATGCGGGAAAACGTATAAAAACTACAAAACAAGCCAGAAGAATATCATTAAGAGGAGATGCCACTGTATCTTTTGGGTGTGCCTTCCTATTGTTTCTTATTATGCTCGACCTCCCCGTAATACATTTTATTCACAGTGGTTGCACAAGAATTCATCCAAATATCAACTTCCCAAGTAACTGCAGTGTCCAATTCTACTACAATGAGAAGTCAAAAGAGATGCAAGTCGAGTTAAAGCTGGCTTGTTTACCTATACAATGCAATCGGCTGCCCCAGAAGAGGAAGATACTGCTTTGGCATGCTCGCCTATTTACACAAAATATAATGAATCCATCATCATACAGATGCAAAGTAACATGCGGAGAATGAAGAAAAATGAAATCATAACAAAACATATAGTAGCGTCTTGCTGAAAATTCTTCAGTCACAAAGAGGTTATCTGTTTGTCATCGCTTAGTCCAATACCTATTACGAAGCAGAGCTAAATACGATGGGATAAATGGAAGAATTAGCTGCAAACTACTGGAATAATAACGCTCAGCAACGTTATTGATTCCTCGACTTCTGTCATGTCCAGAAGCTTAGAAAAAAGATTCAATGATCAACATGGACCTTTTTCACAATTAATACTTCAAGAAATTCCCCAAAATATGGAGCTGCTGGAAAATGAAAACCAGTTTTACATTTATCTGTACAAATACATGATGTACGCATCCTTACTCTTATTTTTTGTATAAAGAGTCTGTTTCCGGGGTTCGGACATGTGACCTTAGCGGATAGAATCCACTAAGTAAACACTTGACCATCGCCCAAAACTCTACCTTCTATTTTTACTTAACAGGTAATCTATAAATTAGTACAAATGATCAAAATTCAAAAAACATACAGATTAAGGAGTGTATAAACATATAAATAGCACAAGAAAATAAGAAACATTTACCCCCATTCTTTTTCCTTTCCCTCCGGCAAGCAGAATTACTGCAACACTTTTCTCTTTAACAACAGCATCACCAGACCTCTGAAATCTCAACAAAAACAACAAACCAATTACAAATTTTACAAGAACCCATCTTTAAACACCCCAAAAAGAGAAAAAATGCAAAAATCTATAAACTTTAAGAAACACATTAAAATTCACCTTGCTGGGCTCAGCAGATACAGCAGAAGAAGAACAAGCAATTCTAAAAAGGGAAAGTTTTGTTGTTGGGATTCTGAAAGAATTGTTCTTCTTTCCAGTTAAAACCCATGATTTATTGAAATGGAAATGAGTCAAATTGGAAGTAGATGAAAGCAATGGCAATGATTTCTTGGAAATTTGAAGACTTTTAGTAGTTCCCAAGAAAATGCGAGATGATGATGAAGAGAGTGATAGATTGAGCTGAAGAATTGACATCTTCTTCCTCTTCTTCTTCTTCCCCCTTTGAAGTTGAAGGGTCAACAAGATTTCTTCTGCTTTCTGGATCAGTGAAACAAATAAAAGAGAAAATCTTGAAGAAAAAAAAAACAGGAGCGAGAAGAAGACAGAATTCCTGGTTTGGATGAATGTCCGAATCTAGTATAATCGGACTTTTAGGAATATTTTAAAGGAAAAAAAAAGAAAAAAGGAATATTTTAGCCAACGTGCTCCTCGAGGTAATTCCCTCAGTTTCTGTATTCAGAGCCAAATTTAATTTAGTATCCTATTTTTTTTTAGATAGTTCTAATATGTATCAAATTCATTGTACATTACTCCCTCCATTCCTAAATATAAAACTCTCTAGATAATTTGAGAAAATTAAGGAAGTTGTCATTTTCACCTAAACTTCCAATATTACCCCACCTCTCCTCTCTCTCTTACTTTCTCCTCTCTCTCTCTCTTACTTCTACTTGATAAAGAAAGGAAAATGTTGAGGGTATAATTGGAATAAATTGTTGACAACTAATAAAACAACCTTAAACGACAATTAATTTGGATACCTAGATATCTCCTAAACGACAATTAATAGGGAATGGAGGGAGTATGATTTAAAATTGATTACATCACAATAATGATAGAGAAAATTATGTATTGATGTGGCTAATTTTGAACTACGAGATTCATGTGCACCTGGATCATATTAGAATTTTCCTATTTTTTGAGGTAACTAGTGTCCTATTTTGAGGTAACTAGTACTCACCAATTCCCTAAGTCGTTTAGGACATTTAACGAAAATTAAAGAATAAAAATAAGGCACTTTGTTAGTTAAAATATAAATATTACTCTTTTGCATATGACTTATATACCACTAGCTCTATTTAAGAGAGTAATATTGATATTTTAACTAACAAAATATATTATTTTTTCCTTAATTTTCGATATATGTCCTAAATGATTTATAGTATGGAATGGAGATAGTATTTTATTTGTTTGGATCGGGTGCTTCAGAATTCTTAGAAGGGGTGACTCTTTCAAGATCAATAATTCCATACATATGTCATTATCGCAGTTCAAAACCTGGTAATTCTTAAGGAATGAGTAGTCATCATCCACTCTACCATAAATGATGTTGGTGAATAAATAATTAGGGTGTAAGGTTTGTCGAGATTAAATATTGGTGATCTAGAATCAAAAAACTAGTATTTTATTTTATTTTATTTTTTATTTTTACTACAGCGATAAACACCTGAGTAGCAGGTAACTAATATCCTATTCATATAAGATCTCTTGTTTAATATCTTTTCCTCGATAATAATATATTGTTTTTTAAAAAAGAGTAGTGTTAGAGAGCTAAAATTTAGTCAATTAATTAGCTAAATCGGTGGGAAAATGGTAAATAAGTGGGTGAATCCCTTATATACTAATAAGGGGTGAATATTGTTTAATATGAGTTTTTAGCCAATTTCTCCTCAGTCGAAAATCATTTTCCTTAACAAAAAATAGGCTAAATGGTGTATGTAGTCCTGAAACAATTTTCGCTTGGCAAGGTTGGTCCCTAGCGATTGTTTGCGCCTTTTTAGGTCCCTTTGTATTTGTTAGTAAAGTGTACAGGGGGATAATAGAAATTTCACATATTTTTTAGATAATTAATACCACTTGTAATCAATTGTAAATATACTTAAATATAAAACTAAAAAATAAAACCTATCATTCACAATTCCGCCCAATATCATCCAATTCCAGCCAATACCGCTTGCACAATTCCGGCCAAGACAGCGGTGGAGGAGGCAGAATGCAGAATGAGGGAGAAGACAGAATAATGGAGGAGGAGGCAAGGAGGGAGAAGGGATTATGGATGATGGATAAGAGGTGAGGAGGCGACAAGGAGGGAGAAGAGGGGAGAAGGCGGTAATGAGGGAGGAGGCGGCAAGGAAGGAGGAGGAAGGATGAGTTTTAGGTTTATTTTTACAATTATATATTTATTTTTAAGTATCTTTACAATTAAGTACATATGGTATTAATTATCTAAAAAAATGTGAAGTTCCAATTTTGCCCACATCACTTGTTGACTAACATTCAATATTTCAAAAAAATAGTCAGAATGACCAATTCCCGGTCCATAATTTGATTGAGGATTTAAAAAGTTGCAAACAACCATTATGGATCAACATTGCCAAGCGGAAATTATTTCAGAATTAAATACACCAATTGACCCAAAAAATAACTTTCCTATTTCAATAGGTATGAGGGAAAATTTCAGGAAAAAAGGAGGAGGAAACGTTTTGGGCCATTTTTGAGGGCCAAATAAACAACTATGTTCTTCTTGAGTAGTGGGCTTTGTTTTTGGAATATATAGATTCTCTCAATCTTCAGAGAGGCCCAAATACAATCTTCATCAACAAATCAAATCGAACGAGAAGAAAGAAGACTCACTGAAGGAATTTGCAGTTTTGATTTTTAGCTATGGCGAAGGCACTGGGACCCACAGGGGAGTTCTTCAGAAGGAGGGATGAATGGAGAAAGCATCCGATGTTGACCAATCAGTTCCGACACGCTACTCCAGGACTCGGCATCGCCGTCGCCGCCTTTGGAATCTACCTTGTTGGTGAATTTGCTTATAACAAGATCTATTCTTCCCCTTCTCACTCTCACGAGGCAGCTGCTCCTTCTCACTCTCACTGAGAGAAGAATCAGGTCAAATTAATTTTTTTTTGGTTAATTGGATGTTTTGGTGGAAAATTTTGCATTTTTTTGAGTTTAAGGATATGGCCTTCTTTTCAATTTCATGTTTGTGGGTATTCAATTTATGGGTCTTCTAGTTTTTTCCCCTCATTGAGAGAAATTTCATATTTCATATTTCTGTTTTTTATGTATGATTTTGTTTAATTGGGTTTTTTTGGGTGGCAAAAGTTTGAATCTTTTTGAGTTTAAGGAGATGGGTTTCTTTCTAATTTCATTTTTGTGTACTGTTCAATTTATGGGTCTTTATTTTTTCTTATTTAACTGGTATTTGTTTGCTTATTGTTGAATTCGTAGTGACTGAAATTGCCTTCTGAGGTTTGTAGTTAGAAATTTGTGATTTAATTGGAGTAAATGCAAAGCAAGATCAATCCTTTCACTCAAGGTTGAAGTTACTATAGATTCACTCATATAAGCTAGGAACTCTAAATTGAGAGTATGCCGGATTCTGTCCACTGTTTAATCTGGAGATTTGTTTTTAGAAGACTTTTCAAATGTATTGCTGTCTGTATATTCCGTAAGACTAATTTGATTGCGAAGAAATTTTGAGAAGGATTAAGTTCATGACTTCACAAGGCATGGTAGGATCTTCTTTTTTCTTCTGAGTCGTGGTAGCATCTCTACCCTGTAAAACATGAGTCTGCTTTTCCTTTTAGGGAATATTGCAAGGTATTACAATTCTTTTTCCTTCTTCAGTAGTTCAGAGCAGTGTTGTCAAATGGCGGGTATGGCGTTGCGGATTTTTGGGCAACCGCAATGCGCTATATCCTCTAATATAGCGGTGTCCGCCTTTCAGCGTTTCGCGGGCGTTATGGCGCTTCATGGCGGGCATAGCGGTATAGAGGGCCTTTTTTGTTTTTTTTAAATGGGCTTGGGTTACTTTTGGCTACACATGTGATTATTACCCTATTATAATATATTTACCTAATCTCAATATCAATAATCAACATAATCAACGTAATCAAACTCTCCTAAGGATGAAATTGACCCAATTTACCTGAATGAGATTGATGAGTGCAATGAATGGCTAGTTGGAGAGATGGATGGATGGAGGTGATGGTGAGGTAGAAGATGAGCGGGTTTTTGAGGGACGTGATTCTCTATTATGGAGAGATGTTTATAGAATTTCAGGAATTGGAGAGCGTAGCTTAAATACAAGGAGGCAAAAGAAGAAAAGAAAGCAACCAACATCAGCTTAGAGAGTGTCTAAAAGAGGTAGAGGTAGAGGAATTGCTTCGTCGAGTAGAAAAGGAAAAGAACAAATGATTGAAGTTGAAGAAGAACCTGAATTTGAAGATGATGACATAGATGAAAATATGGAAGATATTGATATTGATTTTGATGGCTCTACCTAGGGCTTGTGCTGTTTGGAGAAATGGGTAGAGGCTTACCGAACTGAATATAGTGTCCCGTCTGTTCCATTATTTGCCTATTGGTTATTCATTTTGGGTGTGTATGTTTGGGTGGGGGGAGACCGACCTGTCATACATCGTCTTGTTGTTTTGGTTTTCTTGTACATTTCTTGATCACGTCAACAATACCGCAATACTTGACAGTTTAAATAGTTATTCTCTTCCTGCGCGCTCTGCAGCCCACTCGCTTGACCTTTTCTGTGGCTACGTGATTTGGATTAGTTGATGTGTAAAAGAATCACATTTCTATTTCGTATACGCTACACGTCTTCCATTCTATTTTCTCTTGTTTACTCAAGTTTATTGAAGTGTGTGAAGGAACTGAGCTGTTTATAAATCTTTGATTCTGCAGGTTGATTTTCTTCCTTACCGGCAGAATGACCGTGCATCCAAGTATTATATCTTTATGTTTTAGTAATCAATAATCGATATATGAGACAAGGTGTTTCTTGTATCGAGTCTACTTTTGTATTTGAAATGCTAATATGGACAATTGTTGGTTTCATTGTCTCTTTATACTGTATTATTGAAACTAAGAATTATGAAACTGAAGAATAAATTGTTGAGAGGATTTTGGAATTTTCTGATTTTTCATTAAGAAAAGAAACCGCTCCTGGAGCTGTATATATATATACTAGTGGATTAGTGTTCGCATATAAATGATAAAATGACAATTATATATTATGTTGATCCCTTAATGATTTAAATCCATAGTCTTTTTTTTAGACAGACCCTAATTAAAAGTAAAACCTGATAATCTCAATCTACTTGTCAAAGCGCACAAAGTCATAATGCTTGTGCGCACAAGCATATGCATACGAATCATTTTTCCATTCAAAAACTTATTAAACAACTTCATTTTTTTTTTATATGAATAAAGGGCCATCCATTGATGATAAAATGGTCAGGATTATTACAACTAAAATAGTCACCAAAATCTTTCTCTAATATAATAAAAAAGAAGAGCCAAGGAAGAAAAATAACACAATAATATCCGAAAAAGTAAAAGTTATACAAAAAGTAACGATAATAGCTCACACTTTAGAGACCTTAGATGGATAAGAAATAAAAATATTAGTAAAAGTTCTTCGATATTTATGGTCGAAGGAAAGAATAAAAGACAATATCCGATTAAAATTTGATGAGCGTCGGAGCCCTAATATAGTCATCGAAACATGAAAAAAGTAGTATCAAGGAGAGAAAATGGGTTGATCCAAGATTAATAAGTAACTCCTTTTATACAATAGTTGTAGCTTTGTGGAAGTGGTTCATTATACTACTCTGGATAAACTTAAAGAGGGCCACTCATTTCCATCAACCACTCTGGATAAACAATTCATGGAGAAAATATGCTTTGGCGTTTGGGTTGCCTTTCCAATGCACACCAATAATTTGACCTTGGCTCCTATGCGGAAAGTTTTGGTGCGGGATCTGAGTGCGGAGACAGTGAGGCAGTTGGATTACATCCAACGGTTGTTTTAGTAAGGAGTATTTAAGACTTTCTTTTTTTCAAAATGTAACTTTTTCTCTCATCGAAACGTGTGTTCACTGGAAAGAACGTGTATTCACGAGCGAGAACATCCGTTCACCGAACGAGAACATGTGTTCACTCATCAAGAAAATGTGTTCGCGAGAACGAAGCAGTGTTCACCGAACACGTAAGCAGGTGTTTCTTGTAGAAATGTACCTTCACTGCAAATTTTTCTCTCTCCTCCTTTTTGACTTTTCAGTATGATTTTTTTCTCTCATCTAATAAAATTACATATGTACTGCTTTTAACTTTTCTCTCTCCTCTTTTAAATTATAGCCATTGATCCATTTAAAAAATGAAATCAATGGCTCTCATTGTGTCCCGCACGTGCGGATTTTTGAGCGTTACGCACAGGAACCGGACTGCAATAATTTGTCCAACTTGATTAACAACTTGCTCTTTCTTATTATTAAGAAAATCTTGTAGAGTTGCCTAAAATTGACTCGAACTGCCGGTCCGATTTTACACGGTTAAAAAGACCTGCAGGTTAATCCAAAGTCGAATAATAATTTATTCAGAAGTTTAGAATTGTATATACGTAGATCATAACATTTTGTAACTCTAGTCCTAATTAAAAGAAAATTGCAACTTTTGAACTAGTAGCTAATTGGGTGGGGAATAAAGAAAAAGTTTATCATGTGTGAACTTGAAGGGATTCCTTTCCCTTTCATAAAGCCTTGATGTGATTTCTCCTGCAAACATGACTTTTTTTTTAATAAAGCAAATAAACATTACAAACATGTTTTTGTTTTTTGGGTGAAATTAGACGATATTATTAATAGATAAACATAAAGAGTACAAGAAGGAAACAGTGCAGAAAATTAAAAACAAAGTACAAGACAATTAACTAAATTTTATTCTAGGGTTGCTTTGTCTTGGTGCCATGCCTCTATACGCACTCAGGAGCAGATTTGAAGATTTGGCAACCAATTCATGATCGAGTGTTTCCATACTTTGCAAGTGTGTTAGTCATTTGGTTCGATTTTCGGTACACGTGAGTCAATGTGTGTATGTCTAGAGTGGGGAAAGGAGATATGCGCAGTCACACATAACGTTAGAATAGATAATATTTGTTGTATCTTTGATCATGGTCAGGATAACTCATTACAAACATGTCGCGAATATGATATTATTGTTAGGTTCATCAATTAGTACATTAAATTTTGGTGTAAAAACATTTTCTTTCAATGTTCAGACTAGAGAAATCCTTTGGTTTCTATTTTTAGTTTTTTTTTTTTTAATCCCACCTCCCATCTATCATTAATTTAACGTCCTAACTACTAATTATAAGTGAAATGTTTTATCACTTAAGTTGCACTTTGTTGTCTTTTAAATTTTGTTATAACATAATACATTAACAAATGCAAGACAAAATCAAATTATACTTTTTCTTTCTTTTCCTCTTTATTGTGCCGCTTCTTTTTTCTATTTCTAAAATGAATTAAAGTTCACACAGTAAAAGTTCAAAATAGTGACATGTATATATTATGGGAATTCGATTCCTGTGGACCACATTTTACGGTCAATATTTATTTTTTCAGGGAGTTCTCACGACGAAAGAATTAATCACTTATGTTAGCGGTTGAAACACTAATCTTGATAAAAAAATTTATATGTTGTGCATATTAAAATAATAATAAGTTTCTATCTTGGGAAAGTAAATAAAGATAATGGCAGCTTTCATCTGTGGGAAAATTCCTCCGATTTCGGACCTTGGCTCCTATGCGGATTGGTTTGGTGCGGGATCTGAGTGCGGAGACAGTGAGGTAGTTGGATTCAAATCCAGCAGTTGTTTTAGTAAGAGTATTTAAGGGACTTTCTTTTTTTCAAAGTGCATGACTTTTCCTCTCATCGAAACATGTGTTCACGGAATGAACATGTGTTCACAGAATGAGAACATCTGTTCACCGAACATGAACATGTGTTCACCGAACATGAACATGTGTTCACTCATCAAGAAAATGTGTTCACAGAACAAGAACATCTATTCACCGAGCATGAACATGTGTTCACCGAACATGAGCAGGTGTTCACCAAATAAGAACATGTGTTCACCGAACAAGAACAGTGTTCACACGAACATGAGCAGTGTTGCTTGCAGAAATGTCCTTCACTCGTAATTTTTTCTTTCTCCTCCTTTTTGACTTTTCAGTATGCAACTTTTCTCTCTCCTCTAATAAAATTACATATGTACACTTTTAACTTTTCTCTCTCTCTTTTAAATCATAGCCATTGATCCATTTAAAAAATGAAATCAATGGCTCTCATTGTGTCCCGCACGTGCGGATTTTTGAGCGTTCCGCACTGGATCTTTATTGCCGATTTCGCAAGTTGATGAACGAAAAGTTCTATTTTGTCGCTATTTTTGGAACATAAATCAAAATTTCCAATGGAAGCATTCCCAGGATGCATATAATTCTCGTTTTATAATAGAGGTATTTTGAAGTATTTTAGTATAGATTATAAAAGAGACAAATATAGTAATAATAATTTTTTCTATTATACATCTTTAGTCTCGAACACCCAAATTATTTATCTCTCTATATTTTTTAATATGTGTAAGAGTCATTTTAGAAAACAACACCTTTAAAAATTATAAAATGACTTCTATTTTTAAATGAGAAGTGGAAGTCTAAAAAGATATTATTAGGGAACACGAGAATATAAGTAACACAATGACTTTCACGCATAATGATTTTTATTTCACATGTCATTTATTTTTGTTCGTGTAAAATGTACATTTTTAATGAAGATAAATAATTTTTAATACTTTCTTTTAAAAATCAATTACACGTGTCATTTTAAAAATCAAGAAGAGCTATTAACTTTCATTGATAACACATGTTCTACACGGACAACAATATCTGTAATTATTTAATAGAAGACATTACTGATTCCTCACCATAATCGCTGCGAGATTAGTTACTAATGTTACAATTTTATTTCTTTATTTTTCTCAAATAACAGCAAAGATTTGTTTGGTGAATATCTTGATTTTGTAGAGGTATAAAGGTATCTTGAAAAGTTTATAAAACAAAAAAAAAAAAATCAAAAAAGGATTTATATGTAACAATATTTAACACCATCGAAAAAATAGGAGTGTGAACTGCTGTATTGTGATTGATCCTAATTTATTTATTTAACTCTCTTTCTTTTTTGAGTTAAACCACTATAATACCCCACTCCCCCAACACACAAGTCCCAGAGCAGCTTCCTTCCTCTTTTTCTTACGCAGTTCACACACTTTTTTCACACACACATAATCAGATTCTCAGTTTCATAAATTTTGCTTCAATGGAGGAGGGTAATGGAATATTATCAATGGCTGATTTTCTGAAACAGTGCGAACAGTCCGGTGATGCTGCTTACAGTGCTTTACGATCACTATTGGAGCGACTTGAGGATCCGAATACCCGTAAATATGCACGGATCTTCCTCTCCGATCTTCAAAAACGGTTCAGTACTAGTAAAGAAGCATCCGAACAGTGTCTCCAGACTTATCGGTTCCGAATTGAAGATATCTATCTCGAGCCTTTTGAAGGTATTTCATTTTTTTTTTTTGGTTCTGAGTCCTTAAATATTCATTGATCTTAAAAATATACGTTTATTGATGATTTATGTTGTGTGAACTGTGAATTTTTAGAGTCAGATTGAGTTTTTTTTTTTTTTTTGGGTAAGTTGACCGAGTTTGATCCATGATATCCTGAACTACGGGTCAAACACTCCACCAGCAGAACATCAGTCTGTTACCTGAATGGCGTGAACTGTGAAGTTACAGTGAATATTGATCAATCCTGATTGTTTAAACTAGGAAAACTATCTGACATTGGACCACCAGGTTATTACCTGAGTGGCGTGAACTGTGAAGTTAGAATGAATATTGATTAATGATGATTGTGTAAACTGGAAAAACTGAGATATGATCTTCTCGAGGATTGGAAAGTAACAGTAACGTTTTTTTCCTAGGTAATTTATTTATTTATTTTTTTAAATTTATTATCGGGGAGGTAGGTAATGATTTGGTTATGAGTGGAAAGTTATTATAGGTTTTGTTATTCAAAAAGATTTTGTGTCTGCATCATTTACTCTAAGGTAAAAGACAAAATAATCCTTTTCAGATGTACAGTATAAGCTGTTGGTGGTTTCTTTGTGTTTGTTTTTCCCCTCATTTATTTTCATGTGGGAAAAAAGCTCACCTTAATCCTGTTTGTGTCTCTGTCAAAATAGTTCTTTTGATGGTACCAATTTCTGATAGTAAAGCTTTGGAAAGGGATAGTCAGTGGCAGGGCAGATCCAACGATTTTATGGTGAGGAAACATATATGAAAGAATGATAGAAAAAGAATTTAATAATTTTTTAGGGGCGAAAGCTAATATTTTCGAAGAAGTTTAAGGGAAAAGTTATTTTTAAAGGTGAACAATTAAATATTAAAAATGGATGAGCTGGAAGGAGTACAATACATTAATAGCTGTCCATATTTTGCAAAAAAAAAAAGAATCAATCTGTAGTAACCTATTGTCAATAAGATTTATGTTTTAGTTAGAAATAAGAAGGATCAGTCCATTAAATTGTTTGTCTTACTTTCAAGATTATATTATATTGTATTTCATTTTTGTTTTAAGTAGTGATGTTGCAGCGTTTTCTAGTGCTTGAAGTCTTTACAAGGCAATGCTCATGCTGGATTTTATTTTTATTTTTTCCCTCTTTTCACCCAAGATACCATATATTTCTCAATTTCAGTATTAGGCACTGAGAAAAGGAACAGTATTTTTGTTAAGAGTAAAAGGTAGGCCATAGATGATATGCAGTTCAGAGTCCAGAATTACTCTGGTGCTTCTAATTTTCAATTGAGGATATATTTCCTTCTTTTTTCAGCTGGTTAGTTGCATTATGGTTGATATAATAGAGCTGGTTATATTGAGATTATGATGGAATTCAACAATGCTTATTTGCGTGATTAAAACTAATTGATTTTGATAGAAAATATCTGGAAAATAAAATAAACACTGTCATGGAATTGAGAAATCCAAACTATTAGTTGCAAAAATATTTGAGGGCACAGGTGACTGCTTACTTCAATTTTGTTCAGTAGGCAGACATTGCACCATAAAGTTTTCTCTTGCCAACTTGTGTACAAGCCAGTTGACATCTTTTTTTTTTTGCCCATTGTAGGTGCCGAGAAGAGGAAGAAACTAACAATGATGGTAATACCTAGTATCTTTATCCCAGAGGACTGGTCCTACACCTTTTATGAGGGACTTAATAGACATCCTGATTCCATCTTTAAAGACAGAACACTTGCTGAGCTTGGTTGTGGAAATGGATGGATATCTATTGCTATTGCTGAGAAGTGGTCACCTTTAAAGGTGTGTGGTTTTGTCTTGAAAGTGCTGTACGGATTTTCATATTATGGCGTTGATTATTTGATGAGTGCATTCTTATTGTAGTATATTTTTCACTTATCCTTGATGCATCTAAATTTTCCAAGTCAAGTTTCACTCTTAAGATGAAATCTAGATATTCCTAAATATCTCTGGTCTTTTTTTCCCTTATACAGGTATATGGACTTGATATAAATCCAAGAGCAGTTAAAGTCTCTTGGATAAATCTTTATCTGAATGCTCTGGATGACAACGGTGAACCAATTTATGATGACGAGAAGAAAACTCTGCTTGATAGGGTAGAGTTTTATGAATCAGACTTACTATCTTACTGCAGAGATAACCATATAGAGCTGGAAAGAATTGTTGGTTGCATTCCTCAGGTATTATTGTTAATAGTATGAAACTCTTCGAAGTTTCTAATGAACCAGAACTGCGTATTGTTTATTTCTTTAGCATTTATTTGGATCGTTAACTAAAATTCAAATAGCTTCTGAGATAGATGATTACGAACTCCCTAATTTAGTAGTATGCTCTTGAAAATAACAAGAATCTTTGGGTTCTAATGCAGATTCTTAACCCAAATCCAGAAGCAATGTCCAAGATGATTACTGAATATGCTAGCGAGGAATTTCTGTATGATTTGAGCAACTATTGTGCACTCCAGGTTAGTGAAATATATCTACCAGTTAGAGAACACTTTCTTCAATCTGCCTGTCCTACCAAGTCGCCAAAGTAGATTTCTAACTGGTGGTACCTCATGAATCATCACCTTTAGTTCATTTTGTGGCATCAAGGCAAGAGCAAAATCGAACCTTTTTGTGATCCTGTGTGGCTTTAGTGGTACACACTTAGTACAATTAGAGGATCCATGTCCGTCCAAGTATATTAGCATATCAAAGAAGAATTCTAGAACAGAAAATATATGAAAACCATGATATACAGTATCACAGATGCTTGATCTTTTGTATCCTTAATTGAATCATATTGGTAAAACTTTTGTCTTTGGACTATCAGTATCTTTATGCTTTTGTATCTCAAGATCCATTTTCTATACATCTAGACTCCCCTTCCCAATCTTGGTTCCTTTTAGTTTCCTGGCAATTCTACTTTCAGATGAACCTACATATTTCAAAATCTAAGTTCTGCATATGAAGTCATTGTGAGAAACTCGGTTTAGAGCGTATTATGCCTCATACGTAAATGGACCTTCTGAATGGTTGGCGAAGTATAACGGCAGCAATCAACTCATGTCATCTTATTTCCATTGCCTAAAAGCCACACGTGACTACCATATGAAATGATTTAGTTTCGTTTTTTGCCTAGAAAACAATGGCACAGAATTTCATCAAGTATATTTTATCTTCAGGGCTTTGTTGAAGACCAGTTTGGTTTGGGGCTGATTGCAAGGGCAGTTGAAGAAGGTATTGATGTCATAAAACCAATGGGGATCATGATCTTCAACATGGGAGGCCGTCCTGGACAAGCTGTTTGCAAGCGCTTGTTTGAGCGTCGTGGTCTTCGTGTAAACAAGCTTTGGCAAACTAAAATCCTTCAGGTAGATTACCAGTTCTGGCAATGGTTATATGAAGAGGAAAATAGGCATGTTCTGAAGTCTTTTTCTTGCAGGCTGCTGACACTGATATTTCAGCCCTAGTTGAAATCGAAAAGAATAGTCCACACCGTTTTGAGTTCTTCATGGGCCTTGTTGGAGATCAGCCGATTTGTGCTCGAACGGCATGGGCCTATGGAAATGCTGGTGGTCGTATTTCTCATGCTTTATCAGTTTACAGTTGTCAGCTCCACCAACCAAATCAGGTACTTGATATGTCGAGTATCTTTTAGTCTTCTTTTGTGGATATACATATTAGTATAATTAAGGTTTTTTTCTTCAAGATTTGGCAGAAAATGGGAGGGGTTTTCTGATTCAGCTAAACTGACAGGTGAAGAAGATCTTTCAGTTTCTCAAAAATGGGTTTCATGATATCAGCAACTCTTTAGATTTGTCCTTCGAAGATGATGCTGTTGCTGATGAGAAGATTCCATTCCTTGCTTATCTGGCAAGTGTTCTAAAGGAGAATTCATTTTTCCCATATGAACCACCAGCTGGAAGCAGATGGCTACGAAGTCTCATTGCCCGCTTTATGAAAACATACCATCATATTCCATTTAGTTCTGATGTAAGAAACACTCTCCTGAATAAATATTTGCTAGCATTCATTAATGAACATTGCAGCTTGTTCTCTGTATTGTGTTTCAACCTAAACCATGGATGGTAATAACTACTTCATCTGTTGAAGTTTCCTTTTTCTATTTTTAGCCCTGTGAAATATAAATATATCTCAGATGGTGTTTGGGGTGAGGAACACATATGTGACATCAATAAACTCTGAAACTTCCGTGGGCATGTCAGCATATACGGTTATGAATAAACGATCTTAAACTGACATACTTGATCAAATAAATTTGGAAGAGATGTGTATTTTCCTGCTGAATTTGTGCATATGGATAATTAATTCATTAAAGTTCAGAAGCTGCTACTGATTTGTTTTCTTTACTTTCTTCTTGGTTCTAAAACTTTCCTTGGGTGCCTTCTTAACTCATTCACCTTTTTTTTTTTCATTCACCAACTGCAATAGATACTATGCAAGGGAAACTTTTCTCATGTTGTGTGATAAAAGAGTAAGCTCCTAATCTAATTTTCTCAATTAATTTTTGTAGAATGTTGTTGTATTTCCTTCAAGGACTGTGGCAATTGAGAATGCTCTTCGATTGTTTTCACCTCGTCTTGCCATTGTCGATGAACATCTGTCACGACACTTGCCTAGGCAATGGCTAACATCATTGAAGCTTGAGGTATGCCACCAATTAAGTTGTTGAAAAAAAAATATTTTTTCCTTTTTTTTCTAAAAAAAACTATATTGTCCACCAATTATAGATGAAGTTACAGTAGTGTTTTTGAGAAAACTGGTCAGCAAGCTTAACAAGCTGCATAATTTGTCATCTCACAGTATTGTTTTCAGTATTCTGAATAATCAAGGAGAAAGTTACGTAGGCATTGGATGAAAATGGCGCAGTTAGTTCCAATTTAGCGTGTCAGAGTCTCTTACAAGTAAGATATCATGTTACAATTTGGTTGCTGTTTCAGAATTCTGAAGATGATAAGAATGAAAATGAGGTGATTACTGTGATCGACGCCCCTAGGCAGTCTGATCTGATGGTGGAACTGATAAAGAAGTTGAAGCCACAGGTGGTAGTTACCGGGATTGCTGATTTTGAGTCTGTTACTGCATCTTCTGTTGAACAACTAATAGATGCTACTAGAGAAATTGGAGCTCGCCTATTTTTAGACATATCAGACCATTTTGAACTATCTAGCCTCCCTAGTTCTAATGGAGTCCTAAAATATCTTGCACGAACTCCTCTTCCGTCGCATGTAGCAATTGTTTGCAGCTTATTGAAAAATCGGGTAATTCTCCTTTCATTTTATAAAGCATCATTTGATTCTTCTGTATTATGCCAGCTTTTGAGCATTGCTATAGCAAGTGCTTCAAAAAGTTGTCAATCTTAATGTTGTCATCTACAGTTCCAATAAGGATTTCATCCAGTAGTTCTTAGTGTTATTTAGTTTTCTTAATAGCTATTTTATTGGAAGACAAGAATATTGTTAAACCTAATAAGGGCTTAATCCTGCATCAGACTATCTAATATCCTAATCAATGTCTTCTTTTAGGTTTACTCAGATCTTGAAGTAGCTTTTGTAATATCAGAAGAGGAAACAGTTTTTAAAGCATTGTCGAAGACTGTGGAACTCTTACAGGGATATACTGCACTTATCAGTCAATACTATTATGGTTGTCTTTTCAACGAGCTTCTAGCATTTCAGCTTGCTGATAGACGTCCAGCAACAGAGGTTAGTTAACAAGTATTGTTTTATTTGCTTATTGCTAAAGTAAATGCCAATTCCCTTTAGGACACTTGCACTTTTAGCATAAAAAATCAGCAATTAGGAAGTTTTTTCTGATAAGTTTGAAAACCCCCCCATATAAGTGGCTCCGAATGTTCTTCAAACATCTGCTTATTGATTAGACCATGGTCGTTGGTTTCTTCATATACCCTGCTACCATGTTCTGGATTTATTCTATTTCCACTGACTATTTTAGTCTTACTCTCTCAGAGAGGAGTTGAAAAACAAAAAACAAGCGACATGATTGGATTTTCTAGTTCAGCAATTGAAGTCCTTAATCGTGCCGAGTTGTCTATCAATGAAACGGGCAATTCATCTTTCATCCACATGGATGTTGATCAAAGCTTTTTACCAATACCAACTGCAGTTAAGGCAGCAATCTTTGAAAGTTTTGCGAGACAGAATGTTACCGAGTCAGAGACTGAAGTAACAAGTGGTATTAGTCAATTAGTTGCCAGAAATTATGGTCTCAAAACAGACGAGAATGTGGAGTTTGTCTATGCAGAATGTCCTATTGCTCTTTTTAATAAATTGGTCCTCTGCTGTATACAAGAAGGTGGAACTCTATGTTTTCCAACAGGTTCTAGTGGGAATTATGTGTCCGCTGCAAAATTTTTGAAAGCAAATATTTTGAATATACCTACCCATCCCGAGTCAGGGTTTAAGTTGTCCAGCAAGACACTTGGTGATGCACTTCAGTCCGTAAACAAACCTTGGGTCTATATTTCTGGACCAACTGTCAACCCCTCCGGCTTGCTTTACAGCAATGAAGAGATAAAGAATATATTATCCGTCTGTGCCAAATATGGGGCTAGGGTTATAATTGATACTTCATTTTCTAATGTGATATATAACAATGGCTGGGAAGCCTGGGATCTGAAGGCAGCCTTAGTAGAAGCAGCTTCATCTGCCAAACCATCCTTCTGTATTTCTTTGCTCGGAGGAATGTTTCTGAAGGTTCTTACTGGAGGACTATCCTTTGGGTTTCTGCTATTGAGCCAACCTTCTCTGGTCGATACCTTTCATAGCTTTTCTGGGTTAAGTAAACCTCACAGTACTATAAAGTATGCTGTAAAGAAATTGTTGGATCTTTGGGAGCAGAAACCAGAAGTTGCATCTAGTATTGTTGCTGAGCAGCAAAAACTTTTGCAAGCCAGATACAAGCGACTGAAAGAGGTAACCATCTACTTTTTAAAGAAGGATTCCCGTTCTCTCATTTTATGATTCTTCAATGTTATTCCCTTATTGTTTTTTTCATTCAGCTCTTCAAGTTTCCTTGGGCTCGGTTTTTTTCTTCCCCCTAATTATGGTGATCCGAATTCCTGCCAAATGGATTGCTAGAATTGCTATCATGAACTGAATGCATATTCATCAAATGATATACTACATTGCATTTCAATATGTTATGTCTGGCGCTCTTTATCGACTCTGGCACGCGATGTTATCTAAGTGATTGTCCACGCCTTGCTTCATAGAGGCCAAGCACTTCATATGTAGCAGGGTAGCCACCATGAACATTTTCGAACTACATATTAGTATAATGAAAATGAACTACCGATTATATGCTGTTTTGTTTTTCACTTTTTCTGTCTCTCCTGGATGATTCCTATTCTTCAATAGAGTCTTTCAAGGTTAAATGATGCTGAAAGTTTATGTTCTAACTGATAACACTGCTTGTGATTCGTGTGGCAGACTCTGGAAACGTGTGGGTGGGAGGTTCTTGAAGCTCATGCTGGTGTTTCTATGTTAGCAAAGCCATCTGCATATCTCGGGAAGACAATTAAGATCAACGAGAATCCTACGGAGCTTGATGATTCAAATATTAGAGAAATAATGTTTAGGAGCACTGGTTTATGCATTAACAGTGCCTCGTGGACGGGAATCCCCGGACACTGTCGTTTCACTTTTGCCTTGGAAGATGGCGAATTTCAGCGTGCATTAGAGTCCATCTTCAAATTCAAAGAACTTGTTGCTAATTGATCTTTTCTTTTTTACCTTTCTTGAGAATTATCTATTTATTTTCTCCAGGCATGGCTATGTTTTAATGCCGGTTGTCTGTGCTTATTGTTTTCACAACTTGTGTGTTGTGAAACTTGATGATCTATCTATAATAGATACGAAGTTGATGTTACATCACGGTTGACAACAATGTTTTGAATTTTTTTTTGATGAATAACAATGTTTTGAATTGAATAAAGTTGATGAATACAACTTTTTTAGACACCCACCTTTTTTTTTTTTTTTTTAACTCTATTTTTAATTGGCATTCCGAAAAATCCAATAAAAATGGCTATCCAGATCCTTTTTAATTTAATAACATTACTATATATTTAGAATAGTTTTTTTTTTATTTTTTTTTATTTGACCTCGCAGGAAGGAGGTGGAAATTATTTAGCCCCACGTAAGGATTGTTGAACCCGCAACCTCACGGTCGTGGACAGAGACCAGCTCCACTGGACTAAGACACTTTTGACTATATTTAGAATAGTTTGATTAGCATGTATACATATTATATATTCCTTCCATTCTATAGATAGTTTGGGACATTTCATATAAAAACAAAACTCAAATAAGGCACTCCCTCCCTTCCTAAATATAAGATTGTAAGAAAGAAAAAATTAAGATGTTTTTGTAATTAAAATATCAATATTACTTTTTTTTATATCTCTTATTAGGTGGAATTTATCTGGACTCAAATATATGTATAATTGAAAGAGAATGTATTCACGCGAATGACTTTAATGAAACAAAAATTAATATGATTTGTAATTAAAATATCAATATTACTTTTTTATTATCTCTTATTAGGTGTAATTTATCTGGACTCAAATATATGTATAATTAAAAGAGAATGTATTCACGTGTGACTTTACATAATTCTTTTTTTTTGTTTCACATGCTGACCCCAATCTTTTGAGATTAATGTTTGATGGTGGTTGTTATATATGTATAATTGAAAACTATAATAATGAAAACCTAACAAATATCTAGAAAGACTTAGATAATGGAATGAAGAAAGTAATAATATACTAGAAGATCTGTAGCGTGTCTTTCTGCTACTTGCTTTGGACAATTGTTGTTCTCCAATTTACCTAAGATTGGATAGAAATAACAAGTCTTCAAAAATATTGTGGTTAAATATATAAAATTATAAACATTGGGGAGGTATTCTGCAAAGAAAGGGGAAAAAGAAAAAAATTGCACGTTGAACGACGTCGCCTTTCTTTCTTCCCCCGCTGTTTCTTTTGTCACACAGAAAAAATGGCGGAAACTGAAGCCGCAGCAGCTGAAGCAATGGAAGTAGAAACCCAGAGAATTGCCGGCAACGAGAACGATGACCATCTCAGTCCCGACGCCCAAAACCCTAACAGTGGTTCCGACTCCGACTCCGACGATGAGGCTCAACTTAACCTGGAAGTTCAATCCCTAGAAACTCAACTTTCAAATAATCCTTCTGATTACGATTCTCATCTCAAAGTAATTTTCTCTCTATTCAGTTCCACCTCATTGTCTATTCGTGATTTTTGCATTGATTAATGATTAGAAAGTTATTATTAGTGGTTATATGAGTACTAAGTTAGGGGTATGACTGAAAAAGTAAAAATAAATATGAATTGATTTCTTAAATGTATTAAGTAATTTGGAATATACAAAAAGAGTAAAATGTATCAAGTAATTAGAGATGGAGGTAGTATATGTTTTTTTCCTAGTAGTAACATTGAATATGGGGAAAGAGAAAAATGCTATGTATATGCATAAACTATTTTATACTTTTATATTATCGGAACTATTTTTCTAGCTGCTCGTTTGATCAAATTAGTGTTTAGGTGGTAGTTTTAGGCGTAATGTGTGCAAGTTTTTTGCACATGATGTTGTCTCCCGTAAGGATAATTTTGTCAATTCGAGTCGTTAAGGATGGCGACACGCGCAAAAAGTGTCCTCGAAACTTGCAGGAAACTACCATGTAGATACTAATTTGACAAAACAAGCAGTTCAAAAACAGTTTAGGTATAAGATAGTAAGATACACAAAATAAAAGTTTATTGACAGAGAAAAAGTTATGAAAATCAAATCTCTGATTTGCTTGTAATTTGAAAGTCCATGGATATCCTATTGAATATAGTATTTGATGATGATTAATTTGCTATGTTCAAGCTATTTCAGAAGAAAAAAAGGCTTATATTGTTTTGTTATGTATAGTACATCAGCGCTCTGAGGAAGCAAGGGGACATAGAGAAGCTGAGACAAGCAAGGGAGGCAATGAGTGCTTTGTTTCCACTGAGTCCGGACATGTGGCAGGAGTGGGTCAGAGATGAGACTACGGTTAGCTCAGGGTATTCTTTCTGCTATCCTTTTTTACTTGATATGTTGAAATTGATTCCGTCAATCTGATTGTTTAAGTTTTGATGTATTATTTTCGTTATTCACATTGGATGGATTGACTATAGTTGCTGAAGCGTGAAGATTTTCCTTTATATGCTACTGACTTGACTACAATTCTAGTTCTTTCTTGATATCTGTATATTCTTTTCCCCCCTAAAACTTAGTTCTTTGCAGACCTGAGGCTGTACCGGAAATTGAGAAATTATATGAACGAGGAGTCTCAGACTATTTGGTTAGTAGTTTTGGTCTTTTGACTTTTTTTTTTGCTTGCAAGGTTAACATGGAAACTAATGTATGGTAGCTAGATTAATTTGGTTGGTGATTTCTTCAATTCCACACGTTTGTTGCTTCCTAAAGTTATCTGTTGATTGTATTTGTGCAGTCTGTTGCTTTATGGATTGACTATGTCAATTTTGTTCAAGAGCGTGATCCATTAGTTCAACAGTGTTCTGCAAATGGTATCTCAAAGACCAGGAATCTGTTTGAGCGTGCTATAACTGCAGCCGGATTGCATGTTACTGAAGGTAGCAAAGTATATGAATCCTATAGGGAGTTCGAACAAGCCATTTTGCTTACTCTTGGAGAGGCTGACTCTGAGGTAATTTTGTTCTCTCTTCCTTCGTTTTGTTTCTTGTGTATGTCTTTCATTTTGGTTTGTTCCTTCAGTAACTTATGCTGCAATTGAAAGACTTGTTTTGTTCTCTGCTTTTTCCAGTCTACACCTCAAATACTCATTACATCTATTCTTTTCTTTCTTTGTTAAGTTTCTTTTGGGGCTTCATCTGCATGTTCTACCAATGTTTTTCATTCCATATTTGCAGTTATTACATTTTCCATTCTCAGTGATTAATAGTGGCCTGTTGCTCTGTTTCAGTCCAAAGAGAAGCAGGTCCAGCGTATTAGGAATCTATTTTTCCGCCAGCTGTCTGTTCCGCTTACTGACATGAGAGCGACTCTTCTCACTTACAAGGCCTGGGAAGCTGAACAAGGGAGTGCTGTTGATGCTGATCCTAGCTCCATGAATGGACTTCCTTCCCACATTGTCTTTGCATATCAGAAGGCCTTGGAGATGTTAAACCTTCGTACGAATTTTGAGGAACAGATTGCTGGAAAGGATGTCTCTGATTCTGAAAGACTTAAAGAATTCATGGTATACAAGTACTTCTCCTTGTAGAATATGTCTTTCATTTACTTTTGAAGCTTCTTAGATGTAAAGAATGAACTATTTCTGGACATCTTTAACAAACATGCTTGAAGGAACTGATATTTTCCCTGATTATTTTTCAATTTGAGGATAATAATTGTCTGGGTTGTTTAATGAAGGACTTGTAGGTACCCACTTACTGTATCTCAACTATGTCTTTGGTTGTTGTAGACCTATTTGGACTTTGAGCAGTCAGCGGGGGATCCTGCAAGAGTTCAAGTCTTGTATGAACGTGCTGTAGCTGAGTTTCCTATATCTGCTGATCTCTGGCTTGATTACACTCGCTACCTCTACAAAACTATCAAGGTTTTTTCATTTGAATTGTTTTTTCTTGTCTTTCTCGGGTAAAATCTTGCGATATAAACTATTGGCCTTCTATTTCAGACTTCCAGCATAGTGAAAGATGTTCATGCAAGGGCAACAAGGAACTGTCCTTGGGTTGGAGAACTATGGACCAAATGCTTGCTACATCTTGAACATATTCATGCTTCTGAGGAGGAAATATCTGCGGTATGTTTTGTTATAAAATATGCTCTTATTTGTCCTTGTAAATGTGCTTTTGGTTCAACTTGGTTGCAAGTCTTTGTCACATCAATTTAGTTGTCTATTCAGCATTATCCATATCTGTTGTAATTTCACATAATCTTCACGGATAGAAGTCAATTTTAATGATAATCAAATGTCTAAAGGAGAGAATTAATACTTTGGGTGAATAATCATCTTAACAAGAGGCAATATAAGATGTTCTTTGCTGTCAATTTTATTCTTTTTCATGCCTGGCAATTATAACTGGCATGCTCATTGCATCTGGAAGTTGCTAAAAAATTTGCTTGAAATTTCTGATCTAGGAGAATCTCTATTGTTATGTTATTTCTTATTCAAATGGTATCCACTAGATTTATTTTGGGAAGAAATACCATGGTCATAATTTTTTCCCCATCTTTGTTCCACTATTTTGCAATGGATGAACATTAATCCCTGTTTGTAGGATAATTGTCGAATGCTGATCCTCATACACAGTTCTTATGTGTTTTATTCTATTTTGTTAATTACCTTAAATCTTGCACTGACTATTTTTTTTATCAATCAATTGACAAATACAAAATTTTCATAATTTCAGGTTTTTGAAAAGTCACTGCAGTGCACTTTTACAAGCTATGACGAGGTAAAATCACTACTTTTGGATTTATGATCTTCTCCTTTTCAGAAAATATGCATGCTTCATTTGCCATATATTTATCTGGCCTTGACAAGTGAGACCATGCGTCTGGATTTTCTTTTTAAACTTATTTGATGTGAATTTGTAAGTGTACAACCCCAACGAATCTTGGTGCTGGCCAGATTCTACTTGGCATTGTTTCCTACCCTTTGGCCATACTGCCAGTGAAAAATAAGGTCTTTTTGCAGCTTTTCAAAAGGACCAGGAAAGACCTGTGTCAAAAGAACTGTGTTGCTAACATTAGTGTAGTGTAGGTCACAAAAAAAAAAGAATATAGTAAATTTTCTGACACCATTAGAAATAATCTTTTCATTACCGTCTTAGATTTTGCATGGGTTAAGAAGAAAAAGTTTGAGTGAAGTGCACAGGCATGGAAACTAAGCCAAGTGATATTTATATGGATGACTTTTTGTTGCAGTATTTGGATCTATACCTTACCAGAGTTGATGGCTTAAGGCGAAGAAGTTCTTCAGCTAGCAAAATGGGGGATAGTTTTGACTTCTCTGTCATAAGGGATGTTTTCCAGGTTTGTGCATCTGATAAGCTTTAGATTCATATCCTTTTTTTTTTTCAAAATTTATTATCGGGGAAGGGGGTTTCGAACCGGGACCTATAGTTTCGAGGCGGAAGTGCTGGCCAACTGCGCTAGTCTTCCTTGAAGCATATCCTGCTATTGACTATATTTGAAAGAAGTAAAATACGACTCTTTTGAATCTTTGATGCACTTACCTCTCTGAATTCTTTTTAACTGTCCTGGCCTCACCTCTTACTTTGTTAAGGGATCATTTTATACTCTGTAGGTCCTACACTTTTGGCTTTACGCTGCACATTAGTGGTGATCTTAGAAAATCACCTTGCTGTGCTTCTGTCAAGTTTCAATCTGATGGAGGCTTGTGCTTGACATATCAAAATTAGTATTACACTAACCGAACTTGGTTGAAATTGCTGTTTTGCTTTCCATCGTGTACCATAAAATGCATACTAATTACCTTTATTTTTTGTTTTAAAAATAATGAGATGTGGCAAAACAATCAGGATCTGATGCCTTATATATCTTTGGATGTATTCTTGTCTCATTTATTGATTATTCCAGCGTGCATCAGATTACTTGTCACCATACCTGAAGAATACAGAGAGTTTATTGAGGATGTATGGTTACTGGTCTCACTTGGAGTTAAACTTGGGAAAGAATATGGTTGCAGCTCGTGGTGTTTGGGAAAGCTTGCTCAAAATCAGGTTTTCCCCCCTCCTCTCTCTTCCTGTTGCTATTTCAATGTTTATGAAGTTGTTGACTTTGTAGCTCTGTTTGTTCCCGTATCTTTCTAAAGCTTTGACTTTGGAGCTCTATGTATGTTGGTATAGTGGATCTATGCTTGAAGCTTGGCAGGGCTATATAGCTATGGAAACTAGTGCAGGCAACATCAATGAAGCTAGATCTCTTTATAAACGATGCTACACAAAAAGATTCTCTGGCACTGGCTCAGAGGTAATATTCTATTCAATGTAATTGCAGTTTGTGTAGCTTAATATCTCTCCATATAGCTGCATGCAGAAGATCATAATTAAAACATGTAGAATATCTGCAAATATTCTCATACAATTACCCACTGCAGAAGCTTTTGCATATCATTTAACGGGAGTTAAACTTATATTAATATGGGGTTTTGGTTGTGAAGCAAGTGAACCGACAGATTAATGAGTAAAAACAAGTACAAACACAAAATTATAAATCTGTTATTTTAAAAAGGAAAATTATAAATATGCAAAAGTAAATTTAGAAAATTTTGGAAATAGAACATTCACATATTCAAGAATCTTGATGATACTGCTCTTACTCGAGATTTATGATTGTTAAGGTGATTGGCGGATAATAACTAGAAGTAAATTTCTTTTTCCAACTAGAGTATAGATACCATTCTTTTCCTTGTTAAAAATAAAAAGTTCTCTTAATTTTACTTGCCATCCATTGTACGCTCTAGTCTTTTAACCATATCTTTCTCTATCTTATCTGGTTGCTTTATTTCATTTTCTTCCACGGTTATGTCACAGTACAAGCAAAATGTGCAGATACCAAGTTTGGATCAAGGAAACTTTAGTTGGGAAGAGTCAATGTTTACATATGTTTAGAAACGACCTAATGGATGAAGTTGATCCTATTGAAGGTCCAAAGATCTTGTTTTAGTCTCATAAATCAGACATTTTTTTCTACATGAGTATGCACACGGGCCCTTGTGATAACAGAAACAGTTAGATACACAAAAAAAATAGAAGAAGAGATAACTAGGAAGCTGAGATCTGAACTTCACGTCGGTACGTTGTAGATTCAACAGATAGTGAAATGAACTGGAAAAGTCATTTTAGAATTAATATGAGAAGCATAATTGTTCCCATTGCCCATCAGTTTGTATACAGGTTCACTAATTAGTTGTTCTTCATCTTGTTTGATTACATTTTGTGCATCTTGAATTGGATGTCACCTTCTCTTTCTAAAATAACAGAATCGTTCAGGACATATGCCACTCATGGACTCGCTTTGAGAGAGAGTATGGTTCGCTGGAAGATTATGAGATTGCTATGCAAAAGGTATGCATTTCTTAGGCTTTAAAGAATTTTAAATTTTGTTAATGCTGGCATGCTATCTTTCTCTGTGAGCTCCCCAGCTCTTAAAACAAAAAGATGCATTCATTTACATATAGTTGTCTATCTTTTGAGAGTTTACGCTACTGCATAAGAATAGCCTCTGCTTTGCTTAACATAGTTTTTCAATTCGGGAAGCTAGTATCCAGTTTATTTTGTTATATGCTAGCTTGGTGAATTATTTTGAATATCAAACTCAATGGGGTTAGTTTGATGAACGGTGGCAGTCTACCTCTCGTGAATGCTAAGCCTTTATTACAATGACAGCAATGCATGCAGAGGAGGGTGGGGGGGGTGTGGGGTGGGGATAAGATGATTGGTTAGAATAGTATTGACACATTGATGAAGTATACTGAAGAAAAAAAGGAAAGCAGACTCCGGGCACAGGTAACTCGGCGATGAAGAATTTAAAAAAGATTAGGATGATTATGATAAGATACAAAATCTGGTCATAAATTATGCATGTTTATGCTACATATCAACCATATATATCTACTTGATATCTTTCCATGTTTCTCTCATCATATGCTTGTAAAGTTTTGTTGTTAATTATTCCTCAAAAATTGTATGTACAAACATAAAACGGAGGTGGGCCATTGTCTGAAACTAATCAAATGCCAAACTTCGAAACCTATCAGGTGACTCCTCGTCTTGCAGAGCTGCAAGTATTCATGATGCAACAAGAGAGTAAAAGTACTAGCATGGCGACTGATCAAAGAGGAAATTCAATGAAGAAAACTACACGTGAAAAAAGAAAGCTGGATTCAGACAAAACTGATGACCAGTCCCGAGTGAAGCGTCAGAAAGATACAACTCAGACTCACCATGTGAAGATGAATATTGAAAAAGACAACATTCAAGCAGCAGACTCTGAGAAAAAAGATAAAGTTGAAGGAGGTAAGATCAACGCCAGTAAACTAGAAAGCACAAGCAAGAAGGAAACCAACGATCCATCCCCCAACAAAGGCAAACATTTCAAAGACCAGTGTACTGCCTTTATATCAAACCTTAATTTTAAGGTAAGTCATCTATTACATATTTTCCTTATTTTTCTGATTCTGAGTGGTCCTGTGGTTCTTGCACACTGATTACCTGTTTGCTGCATATGGTGACACTGGTGAGACTTACAGACTACAGCTGAAGACCTTCGTGCTTTCTTCGGCGATGTTGGTGGTGTGGATGAAATTCGCATATTGAAAGACAAGTACACTGGGAAGTCAAGGGTATCTCTTTCCTCTCTTGCTCAATTTAGTTAAACCTGGTATCTACTTATAGAATTAAATAACATGAGATGGAAATCACATCCTCATCAGACCGTTTCGTATTTATTTGAATGTATGAAACACACATTTCCTAGATATATGCAAGCCCAGAGTTCATTTTCAATTCTTTTATCCAATTATTTCTATCATCCTCTTTTCTAATCTTTATCTAGTCCTACTCCTTTCAATATTTACTTGAACATTTAGAGTAAATAAAAAAATTTGCTATTTCTATTTTCTGTTACTTGTTGGACTTCATTTTACACCAACTTATCCCCAAGCATAGACGTTTGCTTAAAAGAAAGCCAGTCTGTATGTCTAGTAAAGGCATGGAAAACCTGCTTCTGCCTTGTCAAAAGGTACTCTTAGTTTTCCTCAATCGGTCTTTAGAGCTTTTGTATTTTGCTTATATCCTGCTTCCAAGTCCATACATCACCATTTGTAATTAGGAAAGGGGAAATCTGTGTGCTCTGTCCTATTGCTAATCTTATCCATGCTCATGGCTTAAACATGTGTAGGGTCTAGCTTATGTGGATTTTGTGGGTGATTCACACCTCACCGCTGCACTGACAAAGAACAAACGAAATCTACAAGGTAAAAGACTAAGCATTTTAAGGTCAGATCCCCAGGGCAAAAGGAAAGGAACAGTTGGACGCAGTAACACATCAAGCCATGGTATATGATGAATTATCCCTGTTATTTATTCATGTGTTTACCCTTTTATTTCATTTATTATTATTTTTTTTGTAAGAAAGTGTTTACCCTTTTTTAATTCCCCCTTTGCTGCATTTCGACTCCTTTTGGTTAATTGTGGAGCTTTAGCCACATATGAAAAGGCAGTTTCTTTCTGTTGAATCCTAATTCAGAATTTCAGAATTATGATGTTATGCTTGCCATGTTAGCCTAATCTTTTCTTTCTACGATTTTGCTTCACAAAACGTTTAAAATGTCAGGGGCTTCTGACAAACAAACTAGCGAAGCCCAACCACCTGATTCTAAAGATGGTAGTGGACCGAAGAAAGAAACTACTAGTCAAAAGCACAGTGATGACAATGTGCAGCTCAAGGGAAGAAACACATTCGCAATGCCAAGAAGTGTAAGGCCACTGGGGTGGACTAAAACAGAACCTGGAGGATCTGAGGAAGCTGGAGCAGATGAGAAGCCTAAATCCAATGACGAGTTCAGGAAAATGTTTAAGTAAGCAGAATCTTAATTCGTTTCATATTTTACTTGTGCGTAATTTTTTCGGTGAATCTGCATAATACTTATTTGAAAAAAGTTTTGCTTCTAGTAGTTGGAAAACGAGGGGGTTTTTTTTTCTCTTTGAGATACAAAATTTTGTAATGTGATGTATCTTTAGAGTATTCAATTTTGTCATTCCCAGTCCCTTTTTATGAATTTTCAATGTGCTAGGTAAACAAGGAGCCAAATTTCAGCTACTACAGTAAGGTTGAACAACTCGCCAGCCCGATAAGCTTTTGTTCATGGTTCGGGTCCATATTTCAGCGTACAGCTCCTCGGCCTAGTCGACCCTGGTAAGCTCTACACATGCCCCTTTTTTATACTCTTGCAAAATGATGTTGGAACTCGAATTGAACTTATTAGCTCAACAGTTGAGTTAAATGAAGTATTTATAATCCATGCGGCTTATAGCGTGAGGTTGGATAATGTTGTAGTTTGAGATTTTTGTCAAAAAGGTAAAATTTAAATTGCTCGTGAAAGGAGATTTAAGTCCCAAACTGGAAACATAGGGTTTTGTCCAATATTTATGAGCAAAACTAATCTTGAATCTTTTGCTATATGACATGAGAATTGGCTTTGGAGATGGACATGACTGCACACTAATGATACCTTATTCACGTAGGACAAAATAAAGAACATTTTTCCTTGATTCACTTGAGAATCGCATCAGCATGAAGGATCCCTTCTAGACAAGTTAAACAGCCAAATAATTTTTCCACTCATTTGATTGATCTGAGTGAAAATTTCAGCTCCCTTTCTGGGATCAGTGTGTTGTTGATGTTATTTATTTATTTATTTTTGTTGTTGGATGTTGGGGGAGGACTTGAAGGCTAAATTTGGTGTATTAGATGCATATTTTTTCTTAGCGCGTACTATTTCGGAAAATAGGATTAAACTATTCCAGTAAGAGAATAAATATTTTTAGCATCAAGACAATATATACTTTTAATGGGAGAACAGTTATATTCAAACGTTCAATTAGTAATGCATTGAGAAAAACATATATCAGTGTCGTAACTGTTTTGAGAAAAACATGCATTAACAGCGTTTGAATATGATTTTTTGAGGGTTCCATACTAATAGAATTCTTATAAAGTGTTCAGTTACTCGACAAGGTACATTGTATTATGAGGAGAAGTAGGGTCTGAGAGTGTATGTATAATGGGTCATGTGAAAGTGAGAGAATAGTGGGACAGTTGTAATCCACAAGAAAACTACTATTACTAACACAGTGCATGCAGGGGCAGGGTTGAGGAGGGTACCAACCAACCCATTTTGTTTTTGGGTTTTCTTACACGCGACAACCTATCTGAATTCTGACAACTTCTCGGGACACTGAGTATGGGCTAGAGTCCCATCTGGGACCAATCGCGATCCCGAGATTGTGCTATGTCAGCTGCATTTCGCCTGCTCCTCATTTACTGCGGGGGATGTGGTGAATCTGAACTACGCGTAGTCGCGTGGGACTCGATCCCATATCAGAATTTTCCCAACTTCTCGTACTGAATCATCATAATACAGTATTTCATGATAATGCAATGGAATTTATTTTTACTACATACACAAAGTGTCCATAAATACTTGGCAAAAAAAAAGTGTCCATAAATGAACACAACATTATATTGGTGGATGATAGCAACTCGGCCACAATATTTTACTCAACTTTCTGTTTCTCTACCAAGAAAATATCGTAATCTATTTGGATAGTATTTAGTTTTGGAATTAAATATAAGATTTTAAGTCTCGGATGCAAACTCTCACAAGCAATTCAAATTTACAAAATTAATAATCAAACACTAAATGAGTTCTTAATCTTTGTCAAGAATTTGATTCCATTTTCACTGAAAAAAAGACCTGATCAGAGTAGACTTAACATTTCAGAAACAATGTCCAGTAAGGCAGTATTGTTAGACAAGCAAAGGGATCATTTCTCATATTTTGGCTCTTTTCTGCCACAACACAAGTAGTAAAAATACTCAAATATCGAGAAAGCACATGTAAAGTGTAAACAGTGACCTCTCCTAGAAAATATTAGATAGCAATGCCAAATTATTCATGATTAGAGCTATTGTATATATACAAATGAGGGTTGTTTTGATGTGCGATCTGTAAGTACTTTTATAAGCGATTTATTGTCCCTAAAGCATGCCCTGACCCGTGGTGGTGATCAGAGGCGAACACACTCAAACTTTTGGTTATCAAAAAAAAAATATACAAATAGTCTTGAAAGATGTCAAATGGTGAATGTTTATCTATCAAGCTTATTTGTAAGTGTTAAAACATACTGTTCAGAATTACCTATCTCATTATCATTAAGTTGTCAAATGTTCGAAGTTTTTCTTTTTCTTCAGAATATATAATTGTCAAATCCATCTAATGGAAGCGTGATTTGAAGTGGTACAATAGAAACAGTTTAGGTAATTGATTGTTTCATTGTCCTATGGCTATGACTTTCCGACCAACAAAATAGAAAAGAAAAGGAAAAAAAAAGTGAGAAAATGCAGAATGTGGGCATTGCCCAAAGACCAGTAAGTAACCATAAGAAAAGGCAAAAAAGTGTGTTAAGCTAATGCATGCGCTGC
This sequence comes from Vinca minor, assembly GCA_026122235.1. Classification (NCBI taxonomy): domain Eukaryota; kingdom Viridiplantae; phylum Streptophyta; class Magnoliopsida; order Gentianales; family Apocynaceae; genus Vinca; species Vinca minor. The sequence goes on from JAOCZM010000056.1 coordinate 5,264,572, forward strand.
TCCTCTCTTTATCTCCTTTTCATTTTTATCTCTGTTGTCCCAAATTTTTGTGTTTTTTTGGGATTGTGGTATGTGCGAGAGACTGATCTATTTTTATTCGGCGTTCAATATTCTTTTGTTCGGCACATGTTTATTGAATTTATTTAATTCGACAACTGAATTTTAATTTTTGAGTAAATATTAAAAAACAATAATTAAAATTGTACCGACATGATTAAAAAGATACTCCCTCAAATCCTAAATATTAGACTTTCATTAAATGTTGTGAAAATTAATTTTGATATTTTAATTACAAAAACATTAATTGTTGCTTCCTTAATTTTTGCAATATGTAATGAAACTCGATGCGGTAAGATTGAAGGAAAAGTTTTACAGAACCGCTGTTAGACCGGCATTGTTATATAGTACAGAATGTTGGGCAATTAAGAGGTGTCATATTCAGAAAATGCATGTAGCAGAGAGGCGTATGTTAAGATTCATGTGTGGCATACGAGAATGGATAGAGCGAGAAATGAGACTATTCAGAAGAAGGTCGGTGTAGCACCTATTGAAGACAAGATGAGAGATAATTGTTTGCGTTGGTTTGGACACATTAAAAGAAGGCCAATTGATGCTTCAGTTAGGAGAATTGAAGGATTATGTAATACTGAGGACGTAAGAGGTAGAGGGAGACCGAGGAAGACTTTGACGGAAGTGATAAAAGGGGATATGAATTTGCTAGAAGTAGATGAGAGTTGTGTTTGAGATCGAAAGAAACAGAGAGAATGCATCTATGTGGATGACCTCACGTGATTCTTTATTTGGTTCATGTAGCCGACCTCAATATTTTGAGATTAAGGCGTAGTTGTTGTAATGAAAGTTTTATATTTAGGAATGGGGTAGTAAATATTTTTTTATTTTTTTTTGACGCCCGAAGGCGAAGAGCGGAGAGTACCCTAGATAGGGAGATTGTAGCATGCCCCATGCCCGGGGAGGGAATTTAGCCTCACACGGAGGAGAATTTTATTTGGCCCACAAAGGGAGATACGGGAATCGACCACGGGACCTCCGTCCCGTGGCCGGGTAGCCCGATTCCTGTGAATGGGGTAGTATTTAGAACTGAACTAGGGAAGTGCCAATGATTCAATCACTCATACAAATAGACTAGGAAGGAAGACAAATTGGAAAACACACCACTTTTTGTATTGGGTTTTCTTCTTAAAGAAATAAAATCCCTTTGGTGTAGCCTGTCTTAAAGCAATTTGTTTTAATATCATTTATCATGGGATCACGTCAAATTGTATTCACTCTTCTGTGTTACTTCTTCTCACATTACAGCTTTATTTTTTCTTTCTTTCTCAAAAATTTCTTCAATTCAATTCTTTTAGGTATTGTCTCGTGACATAAGACAACACATCAGTGCCGCATCTAGAGAATAGGAGGCCTTAGGCGAAACATTTTAATTTCAATAAAGAATTATAAATAAATTATTTTTTTAAATCATAAAACAATAGAATCTGAATTGTAACAAAAAACTAAAGATATTAAAGAAATTTGGAGTTCAATCTAAGGACGAATATCTGCTAAAAGGAGGGAGAGAGAATTAAGAGAATCCTTACTTGCACTAACCCGACCAACTTTATATATCTTCCATGGTGAGACCATTTGAATCAGATAGTACAAATGTTAGAGAATAAATAAAGAGGTCAGACGAATTTTGGAAGAAAGATTTAAAGAAAATCAAAGTCCCAAAAATTCATATTCCCTCCGTTTTATAATAAAAGTTATTCTAGGTAGTTTGATATAAATTAAGGTAGTAGAATGTTGAAATATAAAGTCCCACATCGAGTGTCTAAGGAATATCCAAATAACATATAAACTCATGGGTTAACACCTCATTGCTAATTGATTTCGAGAGGATATGGAGATCACGAGCCAGTTTTCACAGAAAAAATAAGATACATTTTTACTCTTATACCCTTGAATAATTAGTTTATTCTCAAACGGCAACCCTTCTCTCTAGTAAGAATAATTTAAAAAAAAAGAATCTTAAATGTTGGAATTAACTCTTCAAACTTTACATCTCATGCTATGTTTTTTGGACCAGGAAAAAAGAAGAGTTGATAGATAGTTTGATACTGCATCTAACATAAAATTTCAATCACAAATTCATTTATATATATATATATATATATATATATATATATATATATATATATATATATATATATATATATATATATATATATATATACACGCTAAGTCATTTACATATATTCTTGCTTTTTGAGTATATTTCTACTTTTCTCTCTTTATGGGACCTAAGATATTGTTACCAAATTAAGAAAAACTATTTCAAGATTCGAAGACTGGTTAAAGTATTACAAGTTAAATACACTTGTTACATTATAAAATTAAAATTATTTTAGAAGAAATCGTTGTACCATTACATTAATTAGTGACGGAGGTATATATGGTTTTTGCTAGAAAAAGGATTATATTATTATTTCTTATACTTCTTTAATTCTAAATTAAATGTTGATTTAGACAATAGGAAATAGGTTGATTTCCTCATTTGTTTGTTGGATGAGATGTTTAAGGATTGCTTTGGTCGTAATGATCTAGTATGTTTTAATATCAATACATAATTTATTCTCCATAAAATAATAATTTGCATGTCAATTCATTAAAACTACTAGGTGATAATTTACCTAATGTGTGGAACACACCCTATAAAATATTTGGTATTTAGGTCTATTTGGATCCAACAATGATTGAAAATGTTATGCTACTTAAAGAATATTATATGCTTGTAAGAGGGAAAAAAGTTATGAAGACTCGAGTGAAAGAAGCAAAATATTTTTTTTCCTTTTTTTTTGGGGGTGGGGGAATACGGGAATCGATCCCAGGATCACTCCTGAGATTGAACAACCTAACTATTAGGCCATTTAGGTTTTCTGTAAAGAAGCAAAATTCTTATTTCTCCTTTACCAACCAAAAGAAAAGGAAAAAAAAGAAGAAGATAAAATTCAATTACCACCTCATATATATCAACAATGATTATTTGTTGGGCAGGTGGTGAGGATGAGGGGTAGAAAAAAGTGGGTTCGGTAATTCTTCTATTCGTGAAATACTGTTAAGTATTTAGTTCATATTTTGGAGAGAAATTTTATAAATCACAGTTTCAATTGTTAATAATATTTTCATTAGAGGATTAATTGCGTTGGATATGATTGAAACCCGAGAAGAGGTGAAGGATACTAACGGATTGTGTAAAAGGAAAGTTAGTCTTGAGCCTAGAGGTATAGAGGAGCTGGTAAGTCTTGAGAAGACGAGGAGAGAAATTGTCTGGCAAAAGATCAGATTCTCACTGTATTATTGCGTGAATATATTCTGGGATTCGTGTAGTGTTAACTTTCTTTCTTATTAAGTTTATGCTATCATTACACATCCCTTATTTAAAACCTGTCTAGTCAAGAAAGTCTTTGATATAGGTTAGAAGTTTCGCCTTCGAACATTTCCCCTTTAAAAAAGAAAGAAAGAAAAAGGAAAGGTAGTCTTCTGATGAATATCCTTTTATCCTAAAATTTGTTTGAGTGCTTTGAATCTCATGCTTTCCTTTCCTTGGAAGAATGTTTTGTCTTGTGGGTTGGAGTTGTTGATTATCTTATTCTTCTGCTAAGTGAAGACAAATTTCATAAAGGTAAGAGAATGTTCCCAACGGCTATATATTCTTTGCCTTTTTCTTTTCATTCTTTTTCACTTTCCAAATTTAAAAGATAAAGTAGGGGAAAAAAAAGGGGCAGACCAAGTGTTTATTGTTTAAGCAGTTTTGTTGTTCCATTAATAATTGTTTGAACCAACACAAGTTGGTTCAATTGATAAGGATTTGACACGTCCTTACAAATGTCAAGTGTTCAATTCCCGCTACCGACGTGATGACTGTGTTGGTGGGTGATCCCAGAAGTATCCTCGTAAGCGACCCTATGGTCCCTGCAAGCTCTTGCGACTCGTGGTGGTGACCAGAGCCGAACTCACCCAAACTTTTTTTTACCAAAAAAAAATTAATAATTGTTTGAAGTTGACAGATGATGTTATTTCATTTTCATCACACAGATGGTACTTTTCTAGTATTAATTTTTTTTTTATTGAAGCTCTTAAATTACAACTGTGAATTTTTAATATTTTACCCATGTTGAAAAGGGAAAAGAATAGTATATTAAGTAAATATATATTAATAAGTATAGAAATGAATTTAAATCACAACGTATGGATTTTACTATTACAACTATGAATTTTAATATTTTACCCATGTTGATAAGGGAAAAGAATAGTATATTAAGTATATATGAGTATAGAAATGAATTTAAATCACAACGTATGAATTTATAACAATTTAATCTTGTCATGTGCGATCATAACTAGTACTTCGTTTATCTCATTTTTTTTTTAATGTTTTCCATAGGGTAATACTTACAATTATTTGGTCTAATTTTTGGGTTAAGTGATTATATTAACCGTATTGGGTTGAAGTAGTCACCTTGATATTTTAAATTCAATTAATGTTATTTTCTGGATATTAAAAAGGTAGAGGTAACAGTAAAAAAAACTATAAATGCTTTTTTAAAATTATTTTTACACATTGGGAAAAAAAAAGAAAAAAAAGCCGTCAACAGTGACAACCTTTATAACTCCTCTAATGTTGAAGCATCATTCCAGAAGTCTCGATTAGGGGTGTCAAATGTGAGCTTAATATTCAATCTCGCTTTTTATGTGAGTTGAGCATGAGTTTGATCCCGCTCAACCCGAAAAACGTCGAACCCAAATAAGATTAATATAATTAAAATATTATATATAATAATAATTTAAAAAAAGAAGACATAAATTATAATTATAATATGTTGCTCAACTCAATAGTCAATTCTCACGGTTTGATTATATTCCCCTTGGAAACTAATCCGAGTTTTAACCTTTTGTGTCAAATCTTCACCTTAAAAATCAAGCTTTCTCATAAGTTATATTTATATCAGTTTATTTTGTTTCAAGAATTAAGTATCATTTTATTATGTATATTTGTATTCTTGTCAAAATTTAGTTTTAAAACTCATTGTATTATACTATTTTTTAGACAGGATTTTCATTTTTTCGCTAATATAAATTAGCTCGTGGTGAGCTAAGCTCAAGCTCATGTTAAAATGTGATCTGAGCGTGAGCTCAAGGTTTATGAACTTTTCCGGACTGAGCGTGAATTGAACTTTTCAATTTTTATGTGAGCGTAAGCGATACTAAGCTTAGCTGATATAGCTCAATTGACACCCCTAGTCTCGATTCTAGTACTGATACTTTTCATTTGAAGGTTGAGAGTTCGACTTTCGCATTGAGCAAAACTTTGTTTTTTTATGGGGTTTATGTTTAATTGAGTTACTCACTCTAACTCTGAGTTTCATTTAACCATATTAATTGATTATGTAATTTCTCCGATAATGTGGCACTCTTGTATTTTTTTTTCAAAAACAAAATATAGGGTTATCGCATTATTATTATTATTATTATTATTATTAATGAAAGGATCTTATTAATTTGATAGTAACATTACTTAGCAAAACAAAAAAAAACAAAATAAAATTGATAGTAACAGTTGTAATCCTGCAAAGGTTTAGATTAATCAATAATCTACCATTCCTTCTACGTTGGTACAACCTCCTTAAATAGAGATAAAAGTTGAAACTAACCAGAGATAAATTGAGATTTTTCTTGACGAAAATTGATTAATATTGAAATAGGATGTAGTCGAGACAGGTTAGTATGGTTGATCTAACACTTTAAACTCAAAATAATAACTTTCGATTTCGACACCTTTGCCTATATATATATATATATATATATATATATATATATATATATATATATATATTGTTAAAGTTGAGGGGGGGAAAACCATAGACAGGCCAATGTGAGAATGAGTGGAAAATGAGGGAAATGATAGAAAGTGGTGCAGCCTTTTAGAAAAATGTTACTATTGTGTTGTAAGCTAAGTAATGTGACAAGTTCAGAACAATTCAACCATAAGAAACGTCCCTAGAGAGTTGGAAAAGAAGTATAAATGTGGAAGTATGAACTGTAAGGTTTTACGTATTTCACAAGAATACACAGAGAGTGGAAAGATTGTTTAAAGAAATCATGATTTTTTTTACTATGTTTGGTCAATGTGTATTACATAGAGCCCACATTTTGTCTGAACACATTAATTAATGCCCTGCGTTCTTGATCAAATTCATGAACCCACACTTACACAATGTGTTCATATTTAATTACTCCCTTGTCTCATAGAGTCTACAGATAGAAAAGTACTTTTATACAAAGTTCGGCATCTAATTATAAGTTCAGTAGTTTCGATTCTTATTTTATGAAACATATTTTATGGTCATCTATTTATCTCTTTGAAAAGTTATCGTGGTGAGAGAGATTAGTTACTATTGATGCATGTGAACACTTTGGTCTCGACAAAAAAAATCGTCACTTAAGATTTTCGACTCCAAGTTATCCATATCCATCACAAATTGAATGTTTATTGCTATTTTTTTCCAGCTTTCACAACCATGCCACGGACCGTAATTTCATTGAGCATATCTTAATCAAAATCACTATCAAATACTAACAAATTATGCAAATTGATTCATCTTTTGTTAATGGGTGTAGAACAACCTTATCATTATTATCTTAGATGACGCTCTCAAACTTTTGAATTTTTTAGATTTCAGAACATAAAAAAACATACGAGAAAAAGATTATATCAAGTATGAATTGTACTCCCTCCTTTTGTCAGAATAATAAATATAATGTTATTATATAGAGCAACAAATATTCAATTTTTGTTAGAAGAAGTTTTTTTTTATTTTTTTTTATGTACTTTCTTCACAAAATTGAATTTTTACTCTTCTATTTAAATTAAGAAAATATACAGAATATTTATTCTTTTATTTAAAATAAAAAAATGTACATTTAATCTACCTTTTAAGATATAAAAAAAGGGAGACGTAAGAATACGGAATCATTAGGCTTCATCCCTCCTCTCGCACACTACAGTTCAAAATTTGAATCTTCTGTAACCATCTTTGTGATATTTCATATAAGACTTTAGTGACATTCTCTTTTCTAGTGCAAATTGTCTTTCTTCTTGTAAATTAAAAATGACATATTCCTAATTAAACAATGACTTGAGCCATCACAAGGAAATATTTTATATTATTACGAACCTTTAAACACCATAAAGGCCAACTAAAATCTTTGGCAAAAAACAAACACATAAAAGTGCTACAAGGGATCAATAATTTGAGAGTTGAAATCTTTATGAAGCAATCTAGTGATAGATTTGCATGTGTTGGCTACAAAAAGTTTGGTTAAAATGGTTATGATGATGAGGAACAATTTGCAAAATGCAAACCACTGACACAGATTTCCGCGTGAAAAAAATAATCAATCAGAGTAAGCAAAAAGTTTTTTTTTTGGTAAGAACAAATTTGGATGGAATCTGCTCTAGTAATTATCACGGGTCAAAGTATATCTTCAAGATTATAGGTCGCTTACAAATATTTTTACAGATTGTCTATCAATATTGATCTCATGTAGGCAGTTGGATTCCATCACATCACTTTTGTGAGCAAATACGAAATTTTTACTGACTGAGTTAACTTGTATCGGTAAGTAAGTGAAAAAAGATGAGAAAACAAAAGCATGCAAATTTCAAAAAAGAGGTTATTAAGAGATCGCAAGGAGAGATTCTTTGGTAAAATGAAATGATTGGGAGCTCTTTCTACTATGCTTTGTTCTACAATTACAGTAATAAGCAAAAGGCACATCAAAAGTTTGTCTGTGATTATTAGAACCAGAACAACAAGTTTGAAACTTTAATTTTTGAATGAAAAGTTTAGTGTCAGTCAATTTTGATGGCAAATTCTTTTATAATAATAATAATTATTATTATTACTATTAGTATGCAGTAGTAAGTGAGATAAATTTAATGAGTAGGGGCTAGGGAGAGGCATATGGAAGAACAATTTGCTTTGAGTAAAGCAAAAGGGTTTGGCATATGAAAAGATTAATGTTTGTTTGAATTTTTTAATTTTTTTAAAATATTTTAAACGTTTTATATTTAAGAATGGAGGGAATACTGCTTAATCAAAAAATAAAAATAAAAACTCAACTGCTTTTTTTTGGCGCCTTTTTAATACTACTACTATTCCTCTCTGGAGGTTGAGAATATAAAGGTAAGAACATGTAAAAATAATTTTATGTCTAGTTCTAGTACTTCTTATATTGGTGTGCTTGGATTGAGTCTATTTTGGGTTTGGTCTGCTTTGAGACTCAAACCTAGACCCAAATCATCTTTGGATTGAGTCTGGGATTTGGTCTGAGAATGATTTATAACACTTTAGATTTCATTCCCAGACTCACTCCAAAGTTGGTTTGGGTCTGCGTTTGAGTCTCAAACCAGACCAAACCCAAACCAAATCCAAACCAGACCCAATCCAATCACACCCACGTATTGAGAATCCTATATTAATTAATATTTGAATATATTTAAAATTTATAAGGATTATACAATTTCCTCCTTCTTGGGGTATCTTTTAAGGGTTGGATTTTAGTTCATTTTTAATCTAGATGTCGAGTTCTGAATATAAAAAGATATGTAACTTAATTAATTTCCTTCTTGAAATATCTTTTGAGATTAGAGTTAAGTCAAGCGCCAAAGGAGAAACCTGGGAAGACTCTTGAAATTTAGTTTACTTAGGTTTCAAAAAAAAAAAAAAATTAAATAACTTTATTGTATGAATTCAACTCTCATCCGATCCCTTTATTTGTCCCCTATAGTGATAAGGTTTCGGGTGATCTTTAATTTTCCAAACTAGAAGTCAAATATTATTTAAACTCTCATACTGCTTTATATTTATGTTTTTAATTTATAAGCTTCTAGTATAGAAGTTTGGAATGAATGTTTTTTTTCTAAATTATCGAAAAGCATATATATAGTACGTTTCTCTTTTACAAATGGACAATTGATATTTTCAAATATATACTCAAGCTCACAATAAAATAATGGGTAGTAAAAGGGGAAAATGACATGAAATTCCTCTAGTGAATTTTAAAAAATTATTTTTGAGGAAAATCTAGAGGGTATCCTGTTCGAATTTATGGCGAAAATGACATTGAAATTCGTCTAGATTTTTTTAAAAAAAGAAAAATTGAGGAAACTCTAGAGAGTTTATCCCATGTTAATTTATGAGGAAAGTGATGTCAAATTCCTATAGAGGCTTTATCGCAGGTAAATTTATCTAGTGCTCACATATTCAAGAATACACTAAAAATAAGATGTGTGGTGTGGTGGTTGTTCATCTCGCCCCTCTAATAAGAAGGTCAAGAGTTCAATTACTGTTAATAAGAATGTAGTACATTTCGTGGCCACCGGTTTACCTCATTGCAGAGCTTCCGCGCAATAAGGAAAATTAATCACTACTGCTGGTAATAAATACTCTGATTTCAACAAAAAAATATAATAAAAAATAAATTTTCATTGTTATTTTTAAGAAAAAAGAAAATTATTTAGATGACAGAATACAAGATAATTCAATACAGATAAATTGGGTTGGCAGTGATTGGGATGGATGTATGTATATGTCTTTCTGTGTTAGTATCAAAGAAAGAAAATTGTGATCAAGGTTGGGTTGTGTCATCAATGGATTAATTAGCTATTTTGATCCCTAAAGTTTTTTTTTTCAATCATTCGAGTCTTTTTTCATTTTTTCCCTAATGTATTTTCAAGCAGCTAGTTTAATTCTTTTGTCAAATTATATGAATTTTATCGTCCAAATTGGTGACGTGGCTTGACGGTCCTCACTTGTGCTCAGCTTAACAAAGGCAAAAAGAGGAATCCATTTCTCCCCTTGTCACTAGTTTGAAAGGCAAAATTCATAATATTTGACAGAATGACTAAAATAACTGTCTGAATATATATTAGGGGCCAAATAAATAAATAAAAAAAGATGAAAATGACCCGAGTAGCTAGACGAAAAATATTTTGGGAACCAAAATAGCTTACTATCCTGTCATCAACCCCCCTATTTATTCATTGTGGCCCCTTCTTATACGTACCATAATAAACCCCATCACCCCCACCCCCAACCCAGGCCCCTTGTCTCTATTTTCTGTTCTAGAATGAGGATCAATAACTTTATTTGCCTTCAGTAATTCAACCCCATTTTCAGTAATCCCAACTAAAAAAAAAAAAAAAAATTAATAAAATTCACTAATATTTCTTTCGCATGCACACTTGCACAAATTTGATTTTTTTTGGGATGATAATGTCAAAGCCCTTTACCAAGGTGGGAGCTAGGAAGGCAAGTTCGATATATTGCACTCGATTACGGCAATTCCATGTCTTCATGCCATAGCCGGACGCAGGAGTCGAAATCTAGTGGTGCAAATCTGGGGGCGAAACTAATAAAATTTTTGGAGGGACAAAAAAAAGGGCAAAAAAAAAAAATCCCGCCGGTCATAGATCCGCCTATGCTTCAGGCAAGGTAGCCTTAGCTATCCTATAGTACAAAATCGTTTGTGATAAAGTAAGTAATTAAAAGTACATTGTTTTGAAAAAAAAATTCCCCTCTCATTTGACTGGTATTCGGAGTATAATTCAACTAGTTCAAAGCATATCTGTATTGAAATACGTTAGTTTGATAATACGATATAAAATCGCTCTCCATATAAATTGAATTTGTATTTTTATTATGATTAAATCCTTGAGAATCAGAAGTGCAGCAAGCTGACCTGACCATAAAAATACCAAAGTAAGCATAGGAGGAAATTAGGAAGATAACAAGAGGAATGGACATGAGTTGAAGACAAAAAACTAAAGATAAAAGTAAAGAGACTTTAAACCAGAGGGTGGATTGTGGAATAAATGCATGGATAATGAAGAATAAAATCAAAAGCAATTTGGATAACTTAAACCAAGACAAGACTCAATTGACCAAGTCATCAATTTATTTTGCACCAAAAAGGAAAAAAAGAATTAAAATATATGAAAATTATACAAGATTAGAAGTTTATATGCTCCCAAAAATTATTTTTACCATTGTGTTTAGAATGCATATGCTCACTTAATTTACTATTTCAAAACTTGCTGAATTAATAGATAATTCTAAATTTAGTTGATCTATTCACTTTGTAAATAGCGTAGGAATCTTCTATCCCCGAACGGTGTCCCATTTTCTTTTCCCACTAATAAGAAATTGTCATCCATTAATTTTTTAATTAAAAAATTATAATCTAAAATGAATGTGGCAAAAATATATTCGTAGTATAAGAAACTAGATAAAGAATGATAACATATCATTTTTTGCCTGGTAAATATGCTTACATTCATTAACATTTTAGAAACTCTCTGACAAAATGACCCATGAAAAATGACAAGAAAATTAATGTAGTTCTCTTGTTTCCTTTTGTATGCTTCTCTGCCCTTAAGATCATTTTTTTAAACCAGCAAGTTATTCTATTTTCATGAAAAAATGGTAGTTGCATTACTTTTGTTGCATTCTAGCCCTAATAGGTAATGACCAAGAAAATATTGATTTTTTTCTTTTCTATTTTAAGTGTTATAATTGGTTTATAAATTCTCAACAAATGACTTGTCCTCTATATATACATAAGTGTAGTCTACGAGGGTTCGAATCCAACCAAAGAGGTTGCGATTCGACCCTTTATGCGCACTAATGTACTTTTGAGAATTTTTTATTTACTAAGATATATTACGCAATTTATATTTTTCATTAAAATTCTAAAAACATGTCGGTGAAAATGCTAGGGTTAAAACGTTATCTAATACATAGATTTTTTTTATTTTTTTTTGAGTGCCCGAAGGCACATAGATCTATACATGTATGAATAACCCCTAAATTCATTTTATATTATTTACCTTTCCATGATGGGATGATGTTGAATCACATGGGATTGTCCTTTTTTATTGTGGTTAATTTTAATTTTTTACCCCCAACAATACGTCACAACTGAGTATACCTTTTGACTATACAATAAAAAAGGAAAAATGTAAGAGATGGTAAAGAAATATAGAGAAAACAGAATGCAATTTTGGTGAAAAACAAGTATGATTGATGAATTTCCAAGCTTAGCAAGTCTTGCGCGTGATGAAATCACCAACTTAACCATCCATCCTCTTTTAGCTAAAGACATAATTATCATTCTACCATTCTTACCTTCACTCAATACTACGATTGTCTTTGTGATCCGCAAGGGTAGCCCAGTTAGTTCGGGGTGGCAGATTGTATACAAGGACACATGTTCGAATCTTTACAGCCGCAGTGTGAAAGTTTCAACCCGTCAATGTGGAGATGACTTCTTGCGGTGGGTTAAGAAAAGGCATCCCACCAGTCGAGTCACTGGGTTACTTTGATTAATATCCTGCACAATTCATGTCGGATCGGGAAGTGGGAGTCCTGAGAGCGTGAATATCGCCTTTTTGTGTACAAAGATTGTCTTTGTAGATTGTCCCGTAAACCTTCACATAAATTATACATAATCCATATGATATATGCAGGTAGGTCTTGCACAATTCAATGAGGAAAGGTGGGATTTTCCCTTACCCTACACTTTTCATTTTTTTTTTAATTACATCTTGTTGTTTTCTCCAAAAATATTAGAGATTTCCAACCATAAACGTGTTTCTATTGCAAAATCACCTTTTCTAACTATTATAATACTATTTTAAGCACACGAATGAAGGACATCTAATTTTCAAAGGACTTTGGAAATAAACAATAGGGTATTATTAATATATTAATCAACTTTATGCTTATAATAATGATAACATAATTACACAAGGCAATATTGGGAGTAAGTAAATTTAAGGGACTTGGAAAGTTAAAAGAGTTCATTAAGTAAACTCACATGAACTGCATGAATATATAAGTCTTGTCATGTCAAGTTACATAGTCTCAGAAATAAGTACATTAAAATAATATTCTATGGGGGAGAGGAAACAATGAGTGATTGGCATTATTTATAATTATGAGATACACGAGGAAGCTTATGCTTCATGTATCCTGGACTAATTTTTAGGCAGGTTTTTAAATCAAACGCCATCTAATTCAGACATTCTGTTAGAGTATTACATCACTTTTTTTTTGTAGTTCGATTTTCGAGTATCAACTTGACTAATTTAATAAAAATTTGTACATGATCAATTGATAATGAACATATAGTCGTTCATTCACGTGAAAAACTCGAACTCGTAATCTTACCTTAAACCTGCCTAAAAATAATCAAGATAAAGCGAGTTGAAATAAACCCGTTTACCTAATTACACCACAGTTTGTCATTGAACTGAAATTTGAAGAAATTTTCCTTTGTCCACTCTCTGACACACTTCTCTCTAAATGCAGTCCGGCTCCTAAGTGGAATAGGAAAAATTTCGCACCGTGCGAAACAATCTAGGCTGTCGGATGATAGTTTTAACGGTCCAGATTTGGAGAGAGAAAAATTGCAGCTGAACTTAAAAAATAAAAAATAAAAACTTTTACCTCTCTAAATCTGAATCGTTCAAAGCTATCATCTGACGGCTCATATTGTTTCGCACGGTGTAGAATTTTTCCTGTTCCGCATAGAAGCCGAAGTGCTCTAAATGGCGTAAAAACTTGATGCCTGGTAGTACAAGCAAAGCAAAGCAATAACCCAACTTTTTGTTTTTTGTTTTTGTTTTTATCTACCTCCCTAATTCACACTATCTTTGTTTGTCCAAAAATAAAAGAAGAAAAAAAACTCTCAAACCGCATGTAACTTTCAATATCAATTAATGATAATAATTTTTCCTATTAAAAAAAAAAAAAACTAATTTTAGATTTTTCTCTATCTTCTCAAGAATCTCAACCCCCTTTATTTGGCCCTCACTACTACTATAAGCTCATGCTTAGTGCTTCACTAGCAAAACCCACCTTCCCAAACCTATCTCCATTTCTTCCTCTCTTCTCTTCCCTTCCCTTCTTCTTCTTCTTCTTCTTCATCATCACCCCACTTAGTCCAAAACACCCCCCAAAAGATCATATATTTCCTTGAACACAACTATTCTCTTTTGTCATGGAGGGAAGTTTAACTCCCATATTGTTGATCTCTATCTTAGCTCTTGAGGAAGAAAAAACCCTGAAATGTTAGATATTTTTATGTCTTTTTTTACTTATAATCTTTTCAATATCTTCATTTTCTTTAATTTCAGTGTGCCACTATTATTATTATCTCTATCAAGTTTCCTTTTCAAGAGAAAGAGATATCAAAGCTAAGACAAGAATAGTTTCTACTTGCTCTCAAGTGTCCAAACCAGTTATCTCCCATATTGGCACTGAAAATTTTCCTTGTTTTCAACTTTCTCTTTTTCTTTAAACCTTAAAGAGAAAATTAGACTGTTTCCCAATTCTCTAGTTTGTTAATTAAAAAAAAAAACTTTCTTCCCTCTTGTTCATTTTTTATTAAGGAGTTTTGTTGTTTCCAAAAGAGTGTGGACAATTATATTAAGAAAAAACTCAATAGGATTTGTTTAATCATCTTAGGAAGGCCCCTCCCTCTTCTTGTCTTGTTTCCTTAATTCTCTTTTGGTCTCCAAAACAAACAACACAAGGGTATAAATGGAAATTCCAAGTCAAGCAGAAGAAGAAGGGGAGATCATGCCACTTCCTCTTAATAGTACCTATAGTAGTGGGGGGCATGCACACATGATCCACCACCATCATCATCATGATCATGATCATACTTCATCAACCCACATTATACCTTCTCCAATCCCACCCCCACCCCAAATGGTTTCCTCCAATGGCCCCATCATATCTTCTTCAAACATTATTGAGGATATTCATCATCATAATAATAATAATAACCATGTGATGACTAATAACATCAAGAGAAATAAGGTGAAGTATAAAGAATGTCTGAAGAATCATGCAGCAGCAATGGGTGGAAATGCAACAGATGGATGTGGTGAATTCATGCCTAGTGGTGAAGAAGGTACTTTAGAAGCCCTTACTTGTTCAGCTTGCAATTGTCATAGAAACTTCCATAGAAAAGAAATTGAAGGTGATCCCAATTCTTGCCTTGATTCTTATAATAATCAAAGCCCACATTTCAATAGGATTGGAAGGAAAGTCCTTGTGGGCCATCACCATCATCCTCATCATCTTCATAACAAGGCAATTTTAGGAGGTGTGCCTGAGTCTTTAGGGTACCCTATGATCCCTTCTAGAGCTGCACCACCACCCCATCATCATCATCCTATGATAATGTCCTACAATATGGGGTCTTTACCTTCAGAATCTGATGATCAAGAAGAGGGTGGTGGGGTGGGTATGGCTAGGGTGCAATTGCCACATCATCATAATCATCAGATGGTTAAGAAGAGGTTTAGGACAAAGTTCAGTCAAGAACAAAAGGAGAAAATGCTTAACTTTGCTGAAAAAGCTGGGTGGAAAATACAAAAGCAAGAGGAAGCTGTTGTTCAACAGTTTTGCCAAGAAGTTGGAATCAAAAGAAGAGTCCTTAAGGTTTGGATGCATAACAATAAGCTCAATTTGGCCAAGAAGAACAACATTTCCAATATTTCCCCTAATCAACTTCAAGGATGATCCTGAAAATTCAATCTAGGACCGTTTTGTGGGACTGATCTCACAGTCCCCTCACTTGGAGGGCCAAACTGCAGATATGAGATTCGCTCAATCAACCAATGACGGTCTTAAGATTAAGTGACTTATGATGATCCCAGCTGGAACTAGTTAAGCACCCTTTTTTCTATTTTTTCCTTTCATTTTTGAGATTTCTCTACCATTTCTTTGGGGCTTCTTTTGAATTCTTAATTATGTTTTTGTTTTATCTTAAGGCCTAAAATAACAATTAATGGTGTTGTAATGTAGCTTAATGAAAGTGGATTAATTAGTAGTAATTAGAGAGATTATTCAGCTATGAGTGAGTTTGTTTCTACTATGTTTTAAGGCAATATTTTATGTTAATATGGATTAATTAATTAATTAATTAATACATTAAATGTAATGAGGATGTTCTTCATTGATGAATATTCTAATGTGTAAAGAGTCATGAGTTAATTAGATTCTTCTGCCTTTTAATCCTAATCATGCATGCATCTTTTTATTACCAAAAAAAAAATCCTAATCATGCATTGTGTTTCTCCTCATAAAGACAGGTTCTCAGTGAGTGTGAGTTAAACTCAAAGTTTAAACTGTCTTTGAGTTGAGTTTGAAAATAAAACTTTAAACATTAAATTATGTATAATATGATTTGTATTCGAGTGTAATTTATAACATCCGTCTTAGGTGACATTAAATTATCCGTCTTAGGTGACAAGTGTTCTAAAAGTTGTAATTTTCATTTTACACGGCTTCTTCATTTTTTTTCTCTTTTACCTTAACATCATCTCATATCCCGAAAATTCAATTCTATAACCGTCTTTCTGACACTGGTCTCACAACTATCTCAAATAAATTGAACGGAATCTACTTGCAAATGTGAGCTCCACTCAATTAATGTGAAATGACAATTTAAAATTAAGTGACCCGTATATGATACTGTTTTTTTACGTGGAGTAGTGGCAGTAATTAATCAGGAAGTGAACTTTTTTTTGTTGATGAATGTATAAGTGGAATGATAATATGTGAACCTGGGAAAGTAAATTCTTGCTTGCCCTTTAATGAAATTGTGACTTTGGAAAAGACAAAAGATTAAAAATAATAATAATAATAGAAAAGGAATCCAAGGATTTATTTGGGAACAGCTTTATATCCGTTATGGCTAGTTGCAAATGTCACTATTTCTATTTGAATTATTTTTACATGGCGTGCCTTTGTCTCAGCTATTTAAAGTTGGCAAAAGAATTACGGCACCTCTTCTAAGGTCACTTATAAAATTTGAATTCAAAGGTTAATCTACCATACAAATGAAAAGCAAACCACATTTTTAGATTATTTTTATAACCATGGGAATTCACTATTTTGTGAGATTGAGATAGAATTAAGATTATTTGTTTTCACACAAAAGGGCAAATGGACATCTTTCATGACTTTATAATATATGGAAAACCGAATATGAAATAGTCCCAATGTGTACTGTTTGGGAGCAGTTGCGGATGTAAGATCCACGCCATTTAAAAACAATTTTTTTAGTAAATAAGATGTGTTCTAAATCTATTTAGATAATAAATTCACGACTGATTTCATACAAATAAAGTGAATCGATAAGTGATTCTACTGCTCTCAGATCTTGAATTCACCGGAGGACAAAATAGTAGGTTTGGGGCTGACATTCGAACAGAAAATTTCTAGTAAGAGGGAGTGGTTGCAATGGGGGGAGCACAAAGATGAGATAAAGGTTGATTTTGGTGTGATTAGACGAGAGACTTCTCAGCCTTGCAGTTCCATGGCAGAGCCAAACATACATATATGAATGTGACGTAGTATATATGTGAACATATAATAATACATTGTACCATATATATATGATCGGAAAATGTATTTAAATTTAGTATAAGCTAAAATGACTGATGTTTGTCTTAGACTAATTAATTTGAAATTGAGATTAGAAATTTCAAATTAGAGTCAATTCAATTTCCTTTGTCGAGTGTCTTTTCCCCATAACATTATTTCTTTTAAGTGTAAAACTTCAGATTATACAAGCACTGGTATGATATAGCACTCGTAAATAGTTTTGTGGCACAAAAAGCTATTTGCTCTTTTTAAAATGATCAACTCAATTATATACTCAACATAAGCTACTTTCTTCTAAACAGATTTTGAACTTCATGTAACATCATAACCTCAGTGTATCGTATACTCAAACAGTTCATCTTAAGAAAATACTCTAAATCTTTCCCAGTGAAAGGGTGAGGGAAGATGTGTTTTATTAAGGATCAAATCTTAACTATTTTAAAAAAAAATTAACAATACTTCATATGTTTCACAATTTAAAGTATTTTTGTGATTTCATTTCTCAAAATATTTAATTTTTTTTTTTATAAATTTTAAGAAATAGTTTTTTAGAAATTACCCTATTCATAAATATAATTCGTATCTATGCATGGACAATTTGTATGTGATTTTATGTTAGGTGACAAAGTCTGAATGAGAAAGATGTGATTAATAAGGGCAACCTAACTCCATCAGAGAATTCTGAGAATTATCACGTGGATCCACTGCTATATTTTTATTTCCGTCACTTTTCTCATCATCAACCCACAATATTTATTTATTAATCTCTCTTCAACCAATCTGGGAATTATTCTGATTTCATTCCCATAAAGTTGTTGTTTTGTTCGGTAATTTCTGTTTGGTTGTTTGTTGTGGGGCAAAGGGTATATTTGGAAATTGATTCATTTCGTGGAAACAAAATATGATATTTCAGATTTAAGACGTATATCTCACTTTTAGCAGTCCGGTTCCTATGCAGAACAGTCTTTTTTCTGCACCTGCGGAACAGCTGGAATCGTCGGATGAGATTTTGAACGGGTCAGATCTGGAGATAGAAAAATTGCGGCTGACTTAAAAAATAAAAAAAATTTTCTCTCTCCAAATCTGAACCGTTAAAAAATCTTATCCGATGTCTAGGCGGGACATTTGGCCGTCCCGCATAGGAGCCGTGAGCCACTTTTAGCGAGAGTGTCGCCTAAAGAGTGTTTAGTACATGGAGAGCGGGAAAGACAAAAAGAGCACGAAGAAGCAATTTGTTTTCATTAAACTAAGGCTATAATAATTACAATTGAAAGACAGAAAACATAAAATGTTCTGCCAGTCGCTATGGGGGCAAAAAAAAAACAGAACAAAATTTTACAAGGAAAGAGTATAAAGGAGGAAAATTTTACAAGGAAACAGAACAAACACCACTCCTTTCCTGTCATTTGACAAAATTGACGGGTGAACCAATTCGGAAGGATTCAAGATTATGTTAAGCTCTTTCTCAACTCTCATTAAGCTTTCATCGCCAATCGTTAGACCAATTCACACAGCCGAGCTCTGGCAGGATTAAGTAGTGACTCCGACATCACCCATCCCTGAGAAGTTTTATGAAACACACACAATTTAAGAGGTGCAGAATAGGGGTGATTACATGCATTCGGCAAAAGATGCAGACGATATGATCTTAAATTCTTTAACAGGCAATATATGGCACTTGAGGAACATTAGAATATTTTGAGAACTAAAATGTGGAGACATATAACATATTAGACCAATCAAGTACCAGTCGACATACAAAGTCTTGCTAGTCAAAATACATAAAGATGTAGAGAAAAATATCATTACCTGTCCCATATAAAGCTGAGACCATCTTATAAGATTCGGCAACATGAGATTGAAGATCAGCAGTTGTGGGCAGGAAAAGTGAGGGGTCACTTCCCTGAACTTTTCTTGTGGACGGTGGAGGATTCTCACTGGATGAACGAACGACGTGCAGTAGTACATGGGCCTATAACATAGAAGGTGGATTATTTTGTTCAGTGAAAATCTATGGTGAATTTTTACCATAAAGACATGTCGGAAGCCTCACGTGGAAACCTGATTTCAATATGTCGTCGGACTTTGCTTGATCCTTGAGCAAGGCATATATGTTACCCTTGGAAGGATTCTATGTCACAACATAGCGCTCTTTCTATCATTTGGCCCAAAAAGAACTAGTCGGAACATAGGTAGTAAAAGCCAGAGAAACAAGGTAATGGCGTAGTGCACTTTTCCAAGTTGACAAAAAAAATTACAATGCATTCATCATAACAGAATACCTGAACTGAAGATTTATCTACTAGGACCAAGTAATATACCTGAAAGATAGGCTCTACCGAAAGATACGAGTCAGGTTATTGAAATGCATCTTTAAATCTTGATCCTGCCAGCAGTTACAACTTTATTTTCATCCCAGAAACATACGAACACATCAGGAGGAATGAAAAGAAGAATGAGTTAGTCTCATGACATTACCAATAGCAATAGGACTATGTTTCGACCATGGCAAACTGAATATATTTTCCATTTTATTGCCCTCTTGTAGAGTAGGAACTCGCCCTGAGAATTGAACGTCACATCATACCATTAAGCCTTTTTAACACTCTAATAAAGCACATACCAATCCTATAAGACTCTTCAAAAGGAAGCTAGAGAAAATGAGTTTGAAAACCTATAGCATCAAAAAAATTTAAATGCAAGAAATTTGGCAGTTTTCAAAAAGCCAAATAAAAAATACAAATAGAAATTAAATAGAGAAAACATGCTCGTAGATTAGAGTAATTTTTAGTTCACAAGATTGACACTTGGGGGAAAAGGTCAAAAAAGTCTTAAAAGTTACAGCTTCCAATCAAGAACATAGAACAACAATCCGGCACCCATCATTACCTGTCTTAAGAAATGATTCTGCAGCTACAGTAAATCTAGCGCGGTTTAGTGTATGCAAGACAACAGATTTCACCTGCAAAGATTCATTAATGCCATAGGGACATTCATTAGTAACAGAGCAACAGCTTCGGTTTTTAAGAGAGTGATATTCCCAAGATCCAGACTAACCTCTTGGTAAGAGCTCAGAACATATCCACATGAGAGGAGGGTGAATGTGGTAACCAAGGATGGATTCTTTTTAGCAATCATGATACTCAACCCTGTTCCGAGCTTCACAAGCCAAAGTATTGTATGCAATTAGTTTAAAATGGAAAGGTATTGTCTCGTAGAATTCCAAACTAATCATACATTTTGACAATACTTTATTACTCGATCGCAAAATATTCAAACTCATTATTATGCCGGTTTACATATAAAAGAAGAGAAAAACTATTGTTTGAACAAATTGAAAATGCTTCATCCAATTCACGACACAAATGAAAGAACACCAGACTTGTTTCTGTTTGAGTTACATGACCAGACAATAAGGGAGCAATGGCGAAGGAGATTATGGATAAGCGTACCAAATCAGCTAGATTGCCAATGCATTCTCCTTTAGCAGTTACATCTCCAATATTCTCTCCTTTGGCAAAGGCCTTGTATATTGGAGTACAAGTTAGAGTAGATGTAACAGCAGCAACATTCTATCAATATACACAAAAATAAATTTTAATAAATAATTTTCTATCCACAAAGACATGACCATGATAGTGGTAGAACTGAAATGAACCTTAACCACATTCGCAGCACAAGCTAAAGGAAGAAAAAGATGTGGCGCGACTGAAGTAGCCAATTCTACACCAGCTCCTAATTCCATTAGAAGATCACCTGCAAACCTAAGCTGCAACGAATTTTGGCACATTGGATGTTAGACCTGCTCTCGAGAAAATACATAGTTTAACAAAGGTGTGAAAGCAACCTGATTCCCTAATTCATCCCCACCCCCCCCCCATCCAGGGAAAAAATTAACAAGACACCATCAAACAAAAGAACATAAAAAAAGGAAAGAAAAAAAAAGAAAGAGAACTGTATGAAAAAATAGAAAGCGAAAAGATTTAGTACCTGCTTTAGACCGAAATCAAATTTCTTGCCCTGCCGTGCAAAAAGCATCTTGCCAACACGACCAGCACCATCCTATAAGTAATATATTTTTTAGAGTTATAACCCATACAATATGAAATTAGCATTTTAAGCTCTGAATATGGAGCTAAGGTTGAACATAAAAGAATGCTGGTTAACTGGAAAAATGGATATGTGTATAACCCACCACAGCAGGAATTGGAACTGACGCTGAGGAAGGAGGAGCAGAGGCTAGGTTAGCGCTGATCCGAAACGTTTCGCGAACGAGTAGCCGCGCGTCCTGAGATGACGTCGTAGCAGCCGCCGTCGTCAATGTCTGCGAACTTGACTTCGGCTTAGGATGCTTCATCGGGAAAACTTCTTGAGTTGGAGAGAGTGAAGATGGGAATTGAGAGTTATATATTGAGGGAAGCTTTGGAAATCACGATGGAATATGCATATTTACAGGTAAATGAGGTTACGAGGTAGAGATGTTAATGATGAAGGACTTTGTGGGCCCAAATTAGGGGACCAGATTGATTTTTCTTTTCTTAATTTTAATTTTACGTACTAAAAAAATATTTATTAACTGGAGGGAAAAAATGAATTTTTCTTTTTGATAAAAGAAAAAAAAAAGAAGAAAAAAGAATTGAACTCAAAATTTATCAATTATGATAATAAGTTTTTTATTAACTAAGTTACTTTTTCGATATAGTGCAGTTATTCTTGAATGTTCTACGGTAATATTTATAATTGGTAGTAGATTCACATTAGACTATAAGTTATCAACCTCTATAAATCTCACTAAACTTTTCTCAAATGTTTTATGTATTTGATAGAAACTAAATTGAAAGGAAAAAAAAAATCCGAAAATCAGCACTAAAAAAGTTTCTAATATAATTTAGAGAGAGATTTTACTGTCAACGAAAGCTATCACAATTAGCAATATTTTCCAACTCGAAGCATTAGATACCATATTGTCCTGAACACACAAAAAATAACAAAAAACCGCAATTCCGTGTTGTATGGGTTTTCATTGTTTAGTTTGGATCGGTTTGGTTTTACACATTTTTCAAACCAAATCGAAATATTCAGTTTGAAAATTTTGAAACCAATCTAAATCGCAAACCGGTTCATTCAGTTTGTATCATTTTGTTTAGTTTTCGATTTTTGTGAGATACAAAGTATATTGATGACAAAATTAAGAATAAAACAAAAACATATTTATATAATAACTTAGTTGTTAAAAAAAAAATTATATCTATTATTTTCACAAGTTAAACACAATAAAGAAAATAAATTAATGAAACATAAATTCTTATCTTATTTATTAAAATTCAAATATATTGCTACAAAACTATCCTACTAGATAAGAAAAAGTTACAAAATTACGCCAATATCAGTTTAAAATAAAACAAAAGCTTCAAGTAAATTTAAAATCACATACCAACTGATAACTCCTCAATATCTTACTTTAGTACTTGGAAAATTTGATTGTTATGTGTATAAATAAAAAGTTAAATATGTTTTATTGCAAAAGAGTGATAATATATATATATATATATATATATATATATATATATATATATATAGTTTGGTTCGGTTTGAATTATAATTTTTTTAAAACCTAATCAAAATTTCGGTTTAAATTTAGTCCAAACCGAAACCAATAAAATGCACCGCGCAAATCGAAAAATCGGTTTGGATGGGTTGATTTCGCTTTTTCCTGAAAACCCCTACCGTGTTGGGGAGTAATTTGTTTCTTGACTGTTGAGCTACTCTAAAAAAATTGTCTCCTTTTTCAATTTTAATACTTACTACGTTTCTAGTTTGAACTCTAAGATACATAACTTGATGTTTAACAATAATTTAATATTTATTAATTGATTCCAATTTAGATGGTCACAATTTTTAACTTTAAATATTTTTAAAGTAATATCACGAATTCAAAATTGATTTGATCCCACCAGTTACAAAAATAATAATAACAGGGAAGCCAAGAAATTAAAAGTTCGAGATGTGAATAAAAAAAAAAATTAGATTTGAGAAATTAGACAATAGGTATAGATTAGGTAATTAGTCGGAGAGCTTAAAACTACCGGGGCTACTTCTAATAAATTGAAAAAATTGGAAAATCATCAGTTATTAGAAGTAAAAATAAATCAAAGGTGTCCTACCTCAGGGAAAAATTCTCATGGGGACGAGATTGCATGAGATATGAATGTTCATGGGGACCTCACTCGCAGGCGGTTGTTTCTCAAATTATGCGAGAAGTAGTATGCGGCAGACCCTACGCGCCTGCCACGCTGGGACTTTCCCCTATCTCAAGGGGTAGAAGCATATCCATGACCTGAGGTCATGGGTTCGATACTCTCCTCCTGCGTGCGGTAAACTTTAATATTTCTTTGTAAGGCTATTTTCTCATCGTCTGAGACAGTTCTTTCTCCCATATATGCCCTATATGGGGCAACCGCCCAATCAATCTTCAAAAAAAAAGTAAAAAAAATTACAAAAACCTTCACCCAGCACTCTCCTCTCTTCTTCTCGCCCCAGCCATAAAAATGGTTTTCTGATCGATCCTTTCCCCTCCAAATTCAATCCAATTTCTCCATAATCTGTAGCTTCTACCCTTCCGGTAATTTCAGGGAAAAAAATTAAAAGAAAATTAAAGGAATGGAAGAGGTTAGCGTTGAAGAGCTCGCTTCGAATCTCTCTACCTACAGAGAACAGCTTCAACAGGTATATACCCTAACCCTAATCAAACTAGTTTTTCATCTTTTGCAAGTTTGATATTATGAAGTATTTAGCCGGAATTTTGGTTGGTCGGTTTGTTCTTAATTATTTTTTTCCTGGTTCTAATTGCAATTAGGGTTTTGTTAAGTTCAGATTTTTGTGTTGCAATTTTTTAATTAAGATTTTCAAGAGTTTGTTCTTGGGTTTTTTTTTAGCATTTTTCTGTTCGGTTTAATTGTGTCAAAGCAGTTGGAGGGGATTTTTTTAACTAAACATTTGACTTCTACCTGAATTCAGAAGATTAGTTTGATCACGAGTAAGTTATAATAGTATCCTTACATATATGAGGACTTGTTAGTTGACGCTTAAATTATATGAGTCTAGGAAGAAAATATATCCATTTTAAGAAAGTAGACATTCATTTTGGGGGAAACTAAAATACAAGTGGACATTCAGTTTGGGGGGTGAAAATCCCTCTGTCCCCAATTCCTGTCCCCATCCCTGTCCCAGCCAATCACAATCCACCATGTGTATATATAATTGGAAAAACTATTTATATAGTAAATTTTGATTGGCTGGGACAGGGATGGGGACAGGAATTGGGGACAGAGGATTATTTGCCCAGTTTGGGATGGAGGGGGTGGTACTTTATTAATTTTGTGAGTTTTAGTGAAACTATGGTTCAATTTTGGCTAAAACCCCGTTATATTTTGACAAGGCAAAAGGGACCTAAAACCCCTTATATTTTGAAAGGGAGGAAAGATTTACATTGTAGAAGAACATAGTATAACACACATTCTATTTTGTCAGGTTCGGAGTCTTCTGGAGGATGAGCCTGGAAATTCGGAATATTTGGACATGGAGAAGGAGCTGGTTGAGGTACTGTCTTTATGAATGACTCTGGTTCTTTTGCTTTTGTTTGATTGCTTTGGTGATTAAACTATTCCGACTCTCTTGGACTCTAGTCCAGAGTTTTCCATTCGGATGTGAAGGGGTAAATGTTCACCACTTTTTATTTTCCTTTTTTTGAGGCTTTTGATTTATCCATGGCTATGTAAGAGTAATATGAGTATGGAAATTTCATTGTCTATCTAAGGTTTAACTATAAATCTGAATCTCTACCTTTCTCTCTGTGTGTGGGCCTGTATATTTGAATAATTGTATCACGCCAACAAGCAGTGTAAGGAATATCCCTGTGACCATAAAGGTATATCTTTTCCCCCAGAGTTCTGAAGGTGAGATTATACAAAATGTGTCGAAAATTTACAAAATTTTGGAGTAAAAGACTTTATAAAGGTGTCCATCATTTGTGTCTTGATTGCATTGCAGGTTTGCTATGAGTCGTGACGGACAGCCTGCTTCTGACCTGATTTCAGATCAATCTGTGATTCTAAGTTCAGAGTTTCAAAATAATTCAGAGATCATATTATCGAAACAATGGGTTCACTTAGTTTGTTCTCTGTCGATTTTTGTGAATGCAGGTCATAGATTTGACAGAAGAGCTTCTGATAACTGCTCAACAAAATGATAATGCTGGACTAGGTGCAGGCGCAAGTGTTGATGCTTCCCCCAGTTTTCACCATTCTAAGATTTCCTCCAATGCGGTAGGTCCCTAGATGTTTGAAGTAGCTAGTAATTGCATAGCTGTCTGTAGCATATGTTTATTAATGTTATATTTGCATGTATTGTGTTGTTACTCAGGAAACTATGCCTGATCACTCTAACAAGTTTCCAATTGGAACTAAAGTTCAAGCTGTTTGGAGTGAAGATGGTGAATGGTATGTATATAATTTAAATGTTTGACAGTTATGAATGTTTTTCCCTTCATTTTTGTACCTCTTCTTTGTCTGTTATTGATTAGCTAAATGTTCAGGTATGAATCAACAATTGAGGCACACACTCCAAATGGCTATTACGTCAAATATGATGGATGGGGTAACAAGGAAGAGGTAATATCTCTGTTCTAATTTCTTTCAACTTGGGATGATTGTTCGACTCTTCAGGTCCTGTGTAGAGTATAGATCATAATGAGTGGTCATGAATGCTGTTGGAATGTTTGCTGCTGACCTTTCTTTATCCATCAACCTTTAAATTTATGTTGTTTGTATGGTTTAGTTTCTGGTTCATGACCTAATAATGGACCTAAGAGATTGAAACCAAATGGATGATATGTTCTTTCCGAATATATGCAGTTTTTATTGTTCATGACATAGTATTGCCTTCCTTTTCCTTTCAGTTTGTCCCTGTATTGTGTCTGTGTTTCTCTACAGTTGTATCCCTGACTTGAGTTTATTTATTTGATTTGTTAAATTTGAGCCATTATATATCATTCAAGGTTTTTTATCTTTAGGTGGATCCTGATAATGTTAGAGCAATTGAAGAAGGAAGTGTAAATCCCTTACTGGAAGCAGAAAAAATAGCTCAGGCCACAAAAGAAGCTCTCAAAAGAAAGATTGCACAAGCTGCTTCTACTGACTTTCAGTCTAAGACTTTGCCAGCAAAGCTTCGTATAGAACCTGATGATCCTGAAGATGTGGTACGAATGATGTTGCATTTTCTATTGAAATTACATCAGGAGAAATTAGTAAATGCAATTGAAGTATTTGATTATGATTTCTTTAGAATATCAGGATTTTCCATCCCGCACAATTTCGTTCTTGCATCAGCTTCTAGTTGACTTGGCATTCATTTATTCACTTCAGAAAATTTTCTTTCTTAGGTGATTTGATATGTTAATGCTCCAACAGGGTATATTTTTTACCCGTTATATCCTTGCTGACAAGATGTTTGCATTTTGCAGAAAATTGCTAAGCGTAAAAAGATACATGCTTTTAAGTCTAAGATGAGAATAGAGCAACTTGAGGTCTCGCAAAACAAGAGGCAAAATGCTTGGCAGCAATTTCAGACAACTAAAGGGCGGTCTAAGAAGGTATGGTTGTAATGTATCTTGTATACATTATTTTTTCTAATTTTTTTTAAAGTGCATGGCAAAGTGTAGCATCTATATTAGCGTATTTTGTGAAAAATATTGATAGAAATCAAGGAATTTGGTTCATCTTACAACAAGGAGGCTGGTTACTTTTCGACTTTCGACTTCATGTGTTGTTTCATTCTGGTTAAACCAAATGGAAAAGAAGTTGAAAGGAAACCAAGATTCCTAAAATAACCAGAATTAAGATAAACTTAGGAAATGAATAAAAAACCAAGTTCTCTCCTGCAATGTTACCAAAATTTATCTGCAAGCAGTCAACAATTCATTTGGCATTATTGAACTTGCATCTTCAACATGACATTGACTTGTAACTCGTTCTTCTAACATGGAATATCACCATCCTGTTTGAGCTATAAATGTTTTTGCCTGTGTATATATGCCTTGATATTTCACGTGCTAAAGCATATATTTCCTTTCTTTCATTCATATTCAAACTTTGACTCTTGATTTCAGGTTGGTTTCTTCTCAGGCCGTAAGAGAGACAGCATATTTAAATCTCCAGAGGATCCCCAAGGTAAGGTCGGTGTAACTGGAAGTGGGAAAGGTCTGACCGACTTTCAGAAGAGAGAAAAACATCTGCACTTAAAGGGAGCTAATATAGAGACAACCGATGATTAAGACTCATGAGAAATAGTTCTACTACATTTCATCTCTGTATTAGTGTTCATCAGTCTGAATAGATATTTCACTTGTAAAATTGCAGCTTTCTGCTATTAGTACTTGTGTACACTATGAGGGAGCCAGAACGAACCTGGAGCTCTTGATCTCAGTAAAACTGCGTTTTGCTTATACGATCCTCTAATTTTCTTTTAACGCAAATTGATCTTCCAACTTTTACTCTTTATATTCTCTTATTATGAATATACGTGAAATGTGGATCAAATTAGGAGTCAGCAACTTAAAAAAGGAGCTGTTTGGTGTACTATACTTTCTTACGAGCTTGTTATAATTTCGCTGTAAAATATGGTATAGTTGTTTCTAGAATTGAACAGTGTGAATCTACAAGTATTCTTAAATTTGTATGAATATTTAAGTTAGTGTTTATTCTAATCATTTCCTAATGTGACTTTATTTTAAATGTTCACTCTCTTTTTCACTACTAATGTAAACACATATCAGAGTAATATATGATGTATGGAGGGACCATGCTATTGCTACTTCTTTACCCAACATTTTCATGAGAATTGAATCAGTGGTGTTAGGATGTTTGAAACTTTGAGAAGGAGCCCTCCAAAATCCTTAGTTCCAATCATCAGGACATGTTTCAGACATGTTCCTATATGGTACTACCTTCATTCCTAAATATAAGACTTTTAGGACATGTAGTCAAAAATTAAGATATTTTTGTAATCAAAATATCAATATTACTCTCTTAAATGAAAAATAATATTAAATAATTTTGCTACATGTCTTGAAAGTTTAATATGAAGGAATGGAGGGAACATGTAAGAAAGGTATAAAATTGAAGACATCATCATCCTCTGATACATAGATTTTCTAATGAATCTTCTGTTCCTCACTTTTTCACCTCTATCCTCTTTTTTGACTTTATGGATATAGGTTTTCATTGTGTCCCATGAATACAATGCATTGTAGTTGGTTTGCTAGGACCCCCCCCAACACACACACACACACACACACACATTCTCTCCCCATTCTCCTTCCATCCAGAGATAACTAAAAGCATGAGCACTGGGCTACCCACTACTTGGATTATCCTTCAACTTCATCCATAAGAACCATGATCTAAGGTAAATGACTCTAATGTAGGAGTGAACAATTCATTGAACCTTGAAAATGGATCATGGCCTCACTCTTATACAAGCTGTCCTTTTGTGGCACTTTTGTTACTTCATTATGAACTTTTTCATTGATCATCAAGATTAATGATTTTTTTTTGAAGATAAAGATTGCTGAAGTTGGAGACTATTAACTCATTCAACTCTAATATTTATCTCACCTGAAATTAAATGACTATTTTTTATCACAAAAATAAATAGAAATGTGGACACCAAATTTTGAAGAAAGATAATATTATTTATGATATTATACACCTTTTTACAAACATCAAGACCATTGGGCCTTTTCTTTTACCTTTTTTTTTGGGGGGAGGGGTAATTTCTTCTCCTCTACTTTTAATACATGAGCATATATAAGAGATGTTAGAAAAGCATCCCTTGAATATAATTAATATTGCCAATTCATGGAATACTATCATCTCCTACAATCTTTCTAGAGCTAAAATTAGGATCATATTGTAGAGTACTTTTGGCAGAGGAAGGGTCATTGTTTGAATGCCATCTAGCCCAAAAGATGTAGTTGATGAAGTTGAGGAAGCTTATAATTGCCAAAAGCCAATAGAAAAGGTCCAATCTGTCCTTGTTGAGATTGTTGTCACTAAGCCAACCACCACCATTGGAAGAGGAGTGTGAAGTAATCTTGTTAACCAAAGAGACTAACAATGAACTCAAATAAAATCCAAATGAATATGAGCAATAAGTTATGGCTGTTAAAAATGATTGCATCCCTTTTAAAGATTGTTTGTAGAAGAACTCAATTAGTCCAACTGCTGTAAACATTTCTGACAATCCAAAAATCAAGAATTGTGGAGTTATCCAAAATATAGAAATAATCTCATTTGAATTCCTTCTTTTATTTTCCATAAGAGCAGCAGAAACCATTGAAAAAATGGACAAGAAAAGGCCGAATCCGATTCGTTGTAAAGGGGTGATTCCAGAATCATGACCAGTGAATCTTCTAGCTAATGGAACAAAGAATCCATCATAAAGAGGGACTATAAAGATGAGCATTATATAAGGGATTGCTTGAAGTGAAGCTGGAGGGATATGGAAGTCTTTTGTTAGCTTAGTGTTCATAGAGCTTCCTTGTTGGACTGAAAATGTTTGGAGTTGGGCTAATATTGTGTTGAATATAATTGTGGATGCAAATATGGGAATTACTGATATTAGTATTTTTACTTTTTCCACTTGATCTATTGTGCATAGTTTCCATGGACTTTCTGTTTCTTCAACTTTTATGCATGCCTTGTCCAAGAACCTGATCAAGAGAGTTACCCAACAATTCAAAACTTGCATTAGAATGACACATTTTTCTTCTTCTTCTTTTGTACTCCTTAAAACTACTCCTAATCATGTGACAAAGAAGAACCCAAAAACAAGTAAGAATAATTATTATTAAGAAAAACAAGAAATAAAAGGAAACTCTCATGCCTGGTGGCTGAGAAGTGAGAGATGACTCGTAAGTTTGACAGTATCTAAAGTCGACAACTTGGATCTATAGGTGGAATTAAGAAACTTTGTGCTGGGGTGGGTTGTACAAAAACATATATCAAATGACTATATTAAAAAAAATCAATAATTTTAAGGGGCATAATTTAATATTTAAAAAAAAAAAAAATTTAAACATTCTAAGGTAAAATAGGTTAATTTTAAAATCTTAAAGCCACTTTTATTGGCATTCATCCTTGTTATACAAAATAAATGTCCCAGGTTGATAGTAATATGTAGCCTTATGCATTTATACCGTTTAATAATCTTAAACATTTCAAATGTGAGACGAGGTTACATAGGATATATAGCATACAAAGGTTTGTCTATTAGTGCATAAAAGTTAGTAAATTTTCTTCCTTTATTTTATCCAAAGTGAAAAAAGGATAACCTGAATCGATCGGTATGATGAAGATTCCCTATATTCTGAGAGATGGCGAGATTGGTGCTAGGAAGCTTAGGGTGGCTCCCATGAAGCATTCTTGGATCAGAAGGACTAACTTGCTTTCTCTTCAAAATTGCAGCCACCACTACCTAACAAACATAAATATTTACAAAAAAATATTTAATCAAAAACTGATTTTCATGAAGATGCTAGATTCTCCGACATTTTTTTATTAATGTTGGTTTATTATATGGCACATCAATTATGAATCAGAAGACAGCACTTTCTATAGGCATTACCTTAGTTTATTCAAACAATCTTTGAGATTATTTTAATGATCCATTAAATTAATTAATTAACAGAAAGAAAACAAGATTTTACACTCATCATAATCAAAGGAATCAAATAGTAGTTCCATTAACTAATTATAAGGTAGGTCATTTAAATATGGTGCCAAATTTACATTAAACAAATCAATAATCTTTGTGTGAGGTCATTATCAGACAGGCAAGTGAAATGATTAAAAAAAATAATTAGCACAGTAAATGAAACTTTATGTCACACACCATGTACTACAAATGTGAGACATAAAACAAAACCACAGAAAGTGAAAAGGTTGATCAAATATTATGTTAAGCCCCTCCTTCACAGGTTCATAGATTTAACAGCATTCAAAATCACATACTTGATAATTATTATTACTATATCTAAATGAATATCTAAAGTTGACAATTAATAAATAGGGCATACTCACATATATATATATAAAAGAATTAGGGTTTGGGCTTATCTATTGATTCTGACCCATATGCCCCTCTCTTACTTTTCGCGGGGCTTATTAATTTGCACACATAAAACCCTGATGACCCTAAGTGAACAGTAACTGTGTGAGGAACGTGAGTCAGAATCAATAGGTCAAGTGCATACCCCAATATCATCTTATACCATTCGTCATTCTTTTACGGATCTCATGTATGAAGAAGGAACATCACAGATCGAATATAAAACAATATTATGTAAATATTGAGGGGTAATAATTAGATATGACTTACTTGTGCCATTTGGGTGAAGATCATGGTTCCTTGAGGAGGTTTATTTCTATAAACAAGTGTACCAAAAACCAAGCTGATCAAACCCATAGCCATGGCTGCAGCTGAGACTCCAAATCCAATATCCATACCAGAATGAGTTTGGACCCAAACTAGAATAGTTAAAGCAATAAGTTCACCCATGGAGAAGGCAAAGTAAGCAGCATTGAAATATCTTGAGAGTTTCTTGGATTCCTTTGGAATATCTTTGTTAAATTGATCAGCACCATGAGCTATCATATTAGGTTTAACACAACCACTCCCTAATGCCACCAAGTAGAGTGCCACAAAAAATATTAAGGACTTGAATCCTTTTGCCTTCTCACATTTGTTCCCATCACTCAACATGTTGCATTTTGGTGGTTTTAGCTGTGGAAGATGGGCTTGGACTGATAATAGTATGAAACCCTATTCATATTTTAAACAAAAGACACATTATTCAGGAATAAATTTCAATTGTTTATCTTCTATGATGATATCTAAACCACACAAATTAATATACATTTGGACGTGGGTCCAAATAGAAATTTTCTTTTTTTTTTTTGATAGAAGGTTGAGACAAAAAAATGAAAATTTAATTGAGCGTCACAACTGGTGGCCCCACAGCTTTCTCACATGAATAATGAATTCAAGTCATGTGAAATGATTGTAGGACCAGTCCCACAAGGACGATGTCCTAGAATTGAATAACCCGACTAAAAAGAGTGGGGGAGAGAAGGGAAAAGACCTACCGAAAGTTCAACAAAGCCAAAGATGAGAATGGTCCAAAAGCAGCCTAGATAAGAGTCGGAGAGGTATCCACCAAGGAGTGCAAGCAAGAATACAGTTCCTATGAAATTTGTGACCACATTTGCAGATTCAGACAATGAAAAGTGCATCTCATTTATCACATATGTTATAAGGTTGTTCCCAACTGCTGCTATTGCCATTATCTCAAATGCTTGAAGCCCTGAAATCAATATATACCAGATATTAATAATCATCATCATCATGACGAGCCACCAAAAATAATAATAATAATAATAATAATAATAAAAAATAATAGATCAAGATTATGAATAAAATGTAGATACGATAGTTCTTATGTAAAAAACGAAGCTAAATGCATACTAAATTCTTGTAATGTCCAGTGGCGGATCTAAGAGGAGAAAGTAGTCACCCCTTTTAAAATCACTTGTTTTTATACTTAGAAAAAATAAAATCTTTTAAAATATCGCTTCTCAAATAAACATACTTGTACTCAATATCAAGTTCCTGATAATGTCACAAAAAATCAAGGAAAAGGTAAATCTAAAAAGATTTTGCCAAAATTAGAAAAGGAGAAGTTGAGCGAGAATACAAGGGACACCAAGTTTAAAACTACATAAATAAGTTGTCAACGGAAATTGACCTGATTGTTAAGATGGGTGCAGTCTTATACTTTTAATTAGAGTTTAAACTCCTCCTACGATATATAAAGCCTGTGTACTCTCAACTAGCCTAACTAGTGAGGGGAAAAAAAGAACTCCTTCCTATGCAAAAATTAGAAATTAATCGTTATCCTTGAAACTAATTCAGGTTCAGTCTAAATTACACGCGCAAAGTCTACACTTATTCAAGATTCATCTGCTGCATAGTTCAGGAGAGAGAGGGATGATATATATGTACATACCAAGAACAAAGGCAGCAGCAAACATTCCACCATGTTTGTTTGGATTGGAAGGTCTTCCTCTCCAATCAACAGTAAAGTTCTCTTCAGACAAATGATTATGATCTCCTTTGTAGTCCTGATCATGTGTTCTTCTCTCCATTTCCATTTCTTCTCTTCTTCTTCAACACAGATCTTTCCTTCACTCTCTTAATTAAGAGAGAGAGGGTTAGTGGTTTTGTTCTCTAATGCCTCAACACAGGTTTAGTGTGAGAAATGAGAAGAGCGTGGACAAGTTTTCTTTGTCGCTTTGCTATATACCAAGAATACAAGTGTCATAGAGTTCATTTATATATAACGTTTATGAGGGCCCCCACCCCCAACCTCCTCTATTCTTTTTCAAGAAAAAATAATAATAAAGAATTATTTCAGGATAAGGATGTCGAACTTGTAACTTATTATTTTGAGTCAAAAGTACTACTTTAATTATACGGCAAAAAATTGTTTGTTCCTATATATATTCTCATTCTTATATTCAATCACTCACGCTTGATCATGTGTGTATATAATTAGAAGAAATGTCAACATAAAAAATGATTAGATACATAAATGAGAATATAAACGAATACAAACGATTTTCACTCTAATTATATGTACTAGCATTCCTTGACTACCTCCAACCAGCTTAATTCACCATCCCAAATTACTCATAAATTAGCACTTATAAATTACTCTCTCCGTCTCAAAGTATCTGTTCACTTTGTATTTTACACAAGAATTAAGGTTTTATCAAATTCTATAGTGGAATATGATAAAATGTCAAAAATAACCCTATTTAATATTACTCCCAATTTAATTCACATCCTTTTCTCTCTTTATTTTTCTCTCTCCAATATTTTATGTAAATGGTAAGATTAGAAAAATCATCATTAATGAACTACTTAACAAGTAGACAAATAATTTGGGAGAGACCAAAAAAAATATGGACAGATAATTTAAGACGAAAGGAGTATAAAATAAAATAATAAATCTCGAATTTGATACCGCTAAGATAGAATATGATATTGTGACCAGTGAGGACCATGTAGGCCACACAAACACACGGTGACATACATATTTGAAAGTTTCTAAACAACCCACCAATATATTAATGGTGTTAAAGGTACATTTCTATCGTATTTTACTTCATCAATTTATTCAACACATAAATATTAAATTATTATATGTGTTTGTATTTAAGAGAAGTGATTTAAAACGAAACTTAAGATAGGTCAAAATTGTTCTGACAATATTATTTTATATGTTTGAATAAAATGTTTCACGTGATCATTTAAAGTTTTTGTGATTATAAAGAAGATATGCTTATAAAAGGTACTCCGTCCATTCCTAAATATAAGACTCTTTAGACAATTTGAGAAAATTAAGGAAGTTGTCATTTTTACCTAAACTTCCAATATTACCCAACCCTCCATCTCTTTCACTTATACGTCATAAAGAAAAGAAAGGAATATGTAGAGAGTATAATTGGAATAAATTGTTGACAACTAATAAAAGAATCTTAAACGACAATTAATTTGGATACCTACATATCTCCTAAACGACAATTAATAGGGAATGAAAGGAGTATATACCAAGCTTATATTAGGAGTGATGTAACAGTACCTTAACTTAAACTTGAGAACGAAATTTGCTTAGCTAGGTAACAAAATTTTATTTCGTACAATATAAAGAAGTGACTTATTAAAACCTGATAATTTTATACCATATTTGTGGTTACTAGGTTAAGTTAGCGTTCAATGCACTTTGATGAAACGCATTACTGACATTTTAAGTATTTTATATTTTTATGATTTATATAAACCAGATAGTAATAAAAAAAGATTTTATTTGTACAACAATTAGTGATTCCTAACCAAAGCTTATACTGATATATTCTTGAGACGTCCATTAACACTACAAAAAAAATGTATGTTAAGACAAAAAAATTCATAACGAAGTCATTTTTATCACGAAAAATAATTTTTTCGTTACGATATGTATGACTTTTAATGAGGAAAACGTTCTTCGTCACAAAAGGTGAATCTTTCGTGACAAAATATGTATTTGTCACGAAAAATTGTCTTAAAAATAATTTTTTATTTTATAAATATACATGTATAAGTATACTATAATTTAGAATATAATTTTAATTTTTATATTTGTTTAGTCATATAAAGGTATTACTAAAAAATAGTATCCAACTAGAATAATTTTATTCATATTTTAATAACAATTTAATACACAAATACAATGTATTTATAATTTAAAGTTAGAAAACGTAATTAATTTTTTTGTGGTTTTTTTTACTCACTGCACTTTTAGGTTTTTCTTTTGAGACTTATATTTAATAAATACTTTTGAGGTTTTTTCTATCTTCCATGTAAAAAGCTATATATAAATTGATTTATAGAGTAATTTTACCGTTCAATTATCAGTTGTGATTCACAAATATCCATTCTTCTTACTTCTCTTATATATGTCTTATTGAAAACTAGCCAAGCCCTCTATTTTGATTTGTCCAATTCTCCTTAACCTTAAAAAATGGTATTTCTAAATATTTAATGAAAGTGTATGATCAATTCAGCCAGGCTTTTAGTATAAGATTCCCTTTAGTTAATAAACTCTTTACAATATTCTAATTGTAGATTTTTTATTCATATATCCTAAATTTTGGGCCAACTGAGTTTTTTAACTTGACGTTTGGCCATTTTTTGTGTCAACACATACAAAAAATTATGTAATGGAAATTAAAGTTTTCAAGTCAATTAATCTACAGAAGAAAGATTAAATTTAAGTGTTGGGCATCACATGGCCACAACATGTCTTGTCAATTGGATTATGGTCATAAGCAAGAAATTAGGTTTGCCACTCGCAAAAGGTAAAAAGAAATTAAGAGGGCCTGTAGTTTTGTCTTATTTTGCCAATTTGTAAGACAGTTAAAAAGAAAGAGAAAAAAAAATCTGGTTTTTCGTTTGTGCTTTTTTTTAAATCCAAGGGGTAAATTGATTATTGCAAAATCAGTCGAACAAGTGGAGATTATAGAGGGTGAAAACTTGTTTCTATCATAATTGATCTAACGCGAGATCCAATTTTATAAGTAAATGAATCCGGACATTTCTACTGCACTTTACAAAAAATAAAAAAACATGAGAGAAAAATGTGCGAGTCTCATCGAGGAGATGACCAAATGGTAAGAGATCGTCAATATTCTGCTGCAATTTGACAAAAGAGGAATATAACTCAACTCTCCAGCCATTAATTTGAAAAGCAGCAAGGACCGCTTGCTATTCAAGATATAAAGCATCGGTACTCAGGGATGGATGCCCCCACTGAAAAGGAAGAAAACATTTCTTAGTAGTGATGAATTTGAAATATATAAATCTTTCATTTATATATATAAGGGTTAAATACACTAAATGACTCACCTCTATTTTACTATTTTCGAGTTAGTGTTTAAAATAATTATTTCTGCGGCATTTGTTCATAAAAAATTTACGGAGCTGCATGATTTTAACTCAGGCCGGCCAAAATTTCAAAAAAAAACATGTGCCGGTAAGGTGAGGGGCATTTTCGTCATTTCATTGTCTTTTTTCTTTTTCCAAGTAGAACCACCATCTCCACCCACCAAACCTTCTTCTTTTCTTCTTCCAAGAAAAACCACCATCTCCACCCCCACTCCTCCCACCAGCCGCAAAACCACCTTCTCCACCCACCAAATCTACATCTCCTCCATCTCCACCCCACCCCTCCCCTTCTCTCAAGCAACACCATTTCATTAGTGTTCTTATATAATGTCATCTAGGTCATGTATTCAATCAATACCCATTTCACCACAATATGAGGAATGGATTTAGTTCAATAGTGAAAATTTTCTGGAAATGGATTTCATTAGTGTTCTTAATGAAAATTCTTCATCTCCACCCACCAAACCCATTTCGTTAGTGTTATTAAATAATGTCATCTAGGTCATGAATTTAATCAATACCCATTTCACCACAAAAAGAAGAATGGATTTAATTCAATAGTGAAATTTTTGTGGAAATGGATTTTGATTGGGTGGAATCAATAGTGGCCTTTTTTTTTGGAGATTCTGGGCATTTTTTGGAGCTTTTGACTTCGCCGGAGATGTTTTTTGACTGATTTCCAGATTTCAAACAAAAGGCGTGAAAATCTTAGGCGTGGAATGATTTCCAGATGAAATCTGTATTTTTTGTGGGAAAGGGGGCAGCGTTTATGGCTTCTGCGCGGCGCGGCAGAGAAGATGGAGGTGGTGCGGTGGTGGTTGGCCGTAGATGACGGGTCGGAGAAGGTGAATATTAGGAACGGGACGGGTCAGTTTCTGGTGGTACGTGTCGGGTCAGGTTATGGGTACATTAGTCTTTTTACATTTTCAATTAAAAAATAAGGAGAAAGCGGCTGAAATTTTCGCCTGAGTTTAAATCATGCAGCCTGTAAATTTTTTATGGCCAAATGGCGCGAAAATAATTGTTTTGAGTCCTAACCCGAAATAGCCTGAGTTTTGTAGGGGAAAAAAAACTTTAGATTTCTTATCAATTTTTTTTCGCATTGGTATGAATTAATTAATTTTTTTTAAACTGATAAGCTAGTATTTCGTTCTCAGTTAAATAGTAAAGCCAAAAAACGTTCAAAGAATAATATTATTGAAATAAAATTTAAAAATATTACAACAAATCTTAAATCTCGTCATAAAATTTTAAGTCATCACTTCAATTACGGCGATAACAAACGAAAAGTATAGTTATAAAAATGACATTGTAAACTACGTCAATACGTGATAAAAAGTGAGATTGGTCTGCTTTAGACAATCGACGTTGGATTTTATATTTTTTTAAGACGTTGTCAGAGATTAATCTCTGATCTCTTAAACAACAAGTAATTTTCTTTGAAATGGTTAACTGAAGTAATTTAACCATAACTTTTACCAGTAACTTGAATAATTAGTAAAAAGAAAAGAATTACTAAAGATATTACTCCTTCCTTTTGGAATTATCTATGTTGTTTTCAGTTTTTGTTATTACAAATTGCTTATAAATCTCTAAATTAGTAATGTACTCACTAATTTAAATTTTACTAAACCATTTTGAAAGAAATTATATACTATCTACAAGAATCAAATAAAAAACATATGACCACCTATCAAGTGTCATTTACTAACCCTTAAATGCACCGCGATATCGAGTGATGGCAAACCTTGATTCTTGGTCACTTTCGACTATCACACATTACAAAATGAAACTATCGTTTGAAGGCAATAATTAAAAACGAAAACAAGATACCAAATTTAAATTTAAACAAGACACCAAAATGGAACTATCGTTTATGACTAGATATGATTCAAAGACAAGAAAACCAACCTCAAAAGATGGTCGGCAATGAAGACAAATGTGAATTAATATATATATTGGTGAAGTTTATATTTGTTTGGTCTCTCTATCTTTTA
The DNA here is from genome assembly GCA_026122235.1 of Vinca minor. Taxonomy (NCBI): domain Eukaryota; kingdom Viridiplantae; phylum Streptophyta; class Magnoliopsida; order Gentianales; family Apocynaceae; genus Vinca; species Vinca minor. The sequence goes on from JAOCZM010000056.1 coordinate 5,303,696, forward strand.
ATCCATAAGCTGGCGGTTGGTGGTTTTGTTTTCTCATCTCTTTCTGAAAAGGTTTTGATAATGCATTTTTTTCCCGTGTACACAAATAAAATTTAATTATAATAATATTAAACGTCAACTCTTGTTCTTGTCTCATGTTCTTCATTTCATGTCTACGTGTTTCCCAAAAGCACAAAAACCAGATAAGATTCATCCTTTTCTTTCTCCTTCTTCAATTTAAAGCCTTTAAAATTAATGTAAAAATCATGACTAGTTTGCATTTTCTAAAGAATTATTTTTCTTTATCTTATTAACATGTGTTTTTACTTTAAGAAAGGCAAACGCCAGCACTTTCAGTCAAAAATAGTTTATAAGTTTCATATTTACTTTTCTCCGATAACAATAAATACTTTTACGATCAAAATTTTTATTTTACAAATTAATATTAAGTTCATTTTTATGAATATCTTCCGACAATATTCAAGTGTTTTTCTTCATTTAAGCAATGATAATTGCCTAGAAAAACATTTTAGTCCAAGAACAAACTTATTTCAGTTCTTGACCTTCAAACCCTAATGTAATTATCAACAAAATAGTTATCAATTACCCTAATGTAATAAATCTAATTAATTTAAATTAAGCTAATGGGGTCAATGTTTTGGTCTCATCCTCAATGGTCCACTTTCATGTGTATTGTAGGCTTGTAATGAAACAAAATTCTTAGTGATGCAAATTTTGTTCCCCCTTACTTTTTTTTCTTCTTATAAGTGGTAAAACACCAAACTCCTACATACCCCCACCCCCACCCCATACAAACAAACAAACAGTACCCCCACCAAAGAAAGAAGAAAGGTAGAAGGGATGTAATTTTCATGAAAAAATATATTATTGTAGAAGTTCCCTTTTTGTTTAAAAAAAAACCACCAAAGAAAGGGAGAAGGGATGTAATTTTCATTAGAAAATATATTATTGTAAAAGTTCCCTTTTTGTTAAAAATTAAGATCCCACAATCTTGGTCTATTTAGAATATAAGTGGCAAAAGCTCATTGAATGGTCGGCTAGGAAATTGTAAGTACGTTTGAAATTTTAAGTGCATGCCAACCTAAAATAATAACCATCATCTTTAGAGTGAAAATCATCTGTCCCCATTCTTATCTCCAACCAATTAAAATTTATTATATAAATATTTTTTCTAATTATATATACATAGGGTGAATTGTGATTGGCTGGGAACAGGGATAGATACAGGAACAGAAACAGGGGATTTTTTGCCTCATCTTTGATCTTCTTCCTTGTATTCAATTTCTTTTTTCTTCTGTCAACTTAGATAGAGTGAATGGTAATGACTCTCCCTTAAATAAGTCGTTTAAGATTAAAATTTTAGTCCATACAAAATTTAGTCAATAGAAGTCTTTATTTATCTTCCATACTCGGAAAGAGATAAGTCCTGCTAGTATTAGGCGGAGACACTCCTTTATCAAGACAAAAATAGTAATAATAATAATAATAATAATAATAATAATAATAATAATAGTAATAATAATAATAATAATAATAATAATAATAGTAATAATAATAATAATAAAAGAATAAAAGACTCATTTCTTCTTCAAGTGCATGCACTGGTGGAACGAGGCCTATGTTGAGGGTTTTGTGTTGTGGGTAGGGGTGTCAAATGAGTCTATTGAGTCCATAATTTTGGATCCAGACCCAGACTCACCAAAAAAATATTTGAGTCCAAATCCAATTATATTGAGTCCCTGACCTTTTCACTTAGCGTCCAAATCCAACTATGTTAGGTCTGGATGAGTCTGGATCTAAACAGTCTGGAAATTTCTTTTTTTCTTTTTTTAATTTTGTTTTTTCAAGGGGGTAAAAAGATTAATATAGGAGACATGAAATATGGTAATTTTTTTTTTTTGAGGTAATGAAAATGAGGATTTGATTTGATCTTTCTGGGCTTTAATTTTGATTTTTTTTTCCCTGGGATTTGAAGAAGAAAGTGTTAGAATATTTTTTTCCTGGTAAACTGAAATATAATTTTGGACAGAAAAATTGCACTGGAAAAATAAATTCTGGACAGAAAAAACTGCACTGGAAAAAATAATTTCTGGAAAGAAAATAAAATTCTGGACAGAAAAATGCACTGGAAAAAATAATTTCTGGACAGAAAATAAAATTCTGGACAGAAATCCTGCACTGGAATAATTAATTTTTGGACAGTAAAAATTAAAAGAATTTAGATTTATAGAGTTTAATTTTTTTTTCTTGCTCTGCGAATAAGATGTGCATTATATTATTCTTTTTTATTAGAAAAAGGAAAAAAAAAAAAAAAAAGCATTGTGTCACTTCAAAAAAGAAAATTATGTATTAAAAAGATAAATTAGTACCCTTTTCGTGATTTAGACACTAGATATAATACAAAATGTTTTGTCAAATTACAAAATTAGAAGAATTATAAATAGAGAAAGAAAACTAGAAAATTTCAATAGCATATTAAAAACTACAGAGAAGACAAAGTTTTGTTGAAAGACCATTAATCCTACTGCAATCTGTTTATAAACAAAGATATATAATTAAAATTGAATTTGGACCTAACATAGTTTTAGTGAGTTTGAGAGAAATCTTGTTATTTGTTTGGGCCATAATGGGTCTTGTTGGGTCTTAGTGAGTCTTAGTAGGTATTTTAAATCCATTATTACTTGCTTTGATAATCCATGAGTCCAAACCTAATTAGATTTGGGTATACAAAAAATGAAAATAGATCCAAATCAGATATGTTGGGTCTGGGCTTGAGTCTGGGTCCTTGGGCACAATTGACACCCCTAGTTGTGGGGATGAGGTGGGGGTGGGGGGGTGTCTGCTTGTGCAGGTGCCTAGCTATGGAGAAAGACAATATATGTGGGAGACAAGGTGAAGGCAAGGCTTTTCAATTTTGTGTGGCTCCCATTATCAAAAACAATATGGGAACAAAAATCTTTTGTACAGTAAAACTTTTACATGCATCTATGATTGTGTGCACTTATATTAAAAAAAATTAAAAAAAAATTAAAAAAAAAGCCTTTGGTTGTATTGCATATGTAAGCGATGGACAATGTCACCACTGGCGGAGCTAGGGGGGGGCCTGCCCCCCAACTTTTTCCAAAAAAAAAAAAAAAAAAAAAAATTTATAATTTTAGTTTTGTTTTTATAACACCTCATCCCGTGAACATTTTGAATCACTTTACGATTTAAAATTAGATTTTTTTAGTTCAGTGAATTATAGTGAATTACACCACTTATATCTTAACAATTTTGGTTAAAATTGTAACAAACTTAATTGTGTAAGAGATTATAATATTTATAAAATTTCATCAAAAAATTCATAATTACTAATAGATTATAATATAAGATTTTATCAAAAATAAAAAAATATTCGTTCACATTAATAATAAGCCCTTCATGTTTCCTCCAACTTCATCTCTAATACCCATAATATTTCTAAATGGCCTTTTATTTTGGTCTAATCATACAAAAAAGGTCTTTGGGGCCTTTTTATTCAAGCTTGTTCTTTTTGGATTCAACAATCAAACATGATATATATTTTAATTTCCATTGTAAATATTTATTTTTTCTTCTCGAGAGTCCTTCTCATAAAAAAAAATTTTGGCTCCGCCAATATTTATATGCTTTTATGAATTTATTTTGTCAATGTTAATTTTGCCCCCCAAAGAAAATTTTCTGGCTCCGCCACTGAATGTCACATACCAGTGAAATCATCTCATATGAGTTTGTATCCCTCTATTATTGTTACAATTATTCAAAATAACATTTAATTTCGTTATTTTTTGTTACAAATAATAATAATAATCCATCATTGTCGGATTTCCACTTTAAGATAAGAAAAAATAAAGAAATTACCTAACAATTGAAATGTAAAATGTTAGACTTGCCTCTTACTACTAGAAAAAAGTGTCACAAGTTAACAAATATATATCGAATAAATATTAGTATATCATTCCTTGAAAGAAAAAAAAATTAATAAGGGGAGGGGTTTTGGGACGCTCAGATCCTGGGAAGGAGTCCTGTGCCACTGCGCTAGAAGTCTTGGACATCATTTTTGAAATCTATGACACGAGAAATAATTTTCATTATTTTTTTAAATCTATAACATAAGAAATAAAATAATTATATAAATAGAGACTGAATTAAAATATGCACTTTAGGAACAAAATACATTTAAAAGGGGAGATAAATTTTATAATTTTAGAGTGAGGGCAGGAAAAATTGTTTTACACAAAGTATGACATTTTTTAAAATGTTGTGGGAAAGACTCCACCACTGTACATAAGGAGACTTTCCTAGATTCCCATATGGTCAAATATATTCAATCAAAGATTTTCAAAAAAAAATATATATATATATATTCAATCCAAAAAAAAAAGGAAAAATATAGTCAAATACAGTAGGATTGAGTTGAACCAATCCTTAGGAGAAGGGAATAATGTATTCCACGTATACCTAAATATAAATGTCAAAAAAAGTTGTCAAAAAGGCAAAGGTCGGCAGTTAGCCACTCACAGAAACTATAATTCTTTTTCAAGTCTTTTTCCCTCAAGTAACCGACGGTGTTTTCAGTGCTTGATGGGGATAATTTCGTACATACGAAACTTCCTTAATCCGTTAGATTAAAATTTTAACGATTAAAATTGATTTAAAACGAATAACTGGTTCTGAACCTCATAATACATATTGCGTTTTTAACCTCATGACACTTATCATGAAATATTCTGTATGTATTGAAAAAAAAGTTATTCCACATACAGCTAATCTCCTCCAATCCTTTCCGCTTTCAGCTGGTCATATAATATAGTGCAGGTGTGGACTTTATTTCCACCAGTTCTCTATTTACCAAAAAAATAAATATAAAGCTTAAGGACTTTTAATCATACACGTTTCCCCACAACAAAAATGCTGCATTTGGCATGTGTTGTGCGTAAAATTATTGACAATTATTTTTGAAGTATAAAACAAATTGATTTTACGAAAGTGTTGTTGAAACTATTCATGTGGTATAGTTTTCGAATCTCCCTCCAATGGATATTCAAGGGGGGAAAAGTATAGAATTTGAAGCTTAGCCAAAGTATTCGTGCAGAATCAACTTGAAGATTTCATGTCATTTTCATCTAGTAAACGAAAACTTGGACTTAGTGTGAGGTTATTAACCAGTAGAAGTATTCAGACCATGAAAAAAAACCCATTTTTTCAGGAGAAAAAAAAATATAAATAACCACGAAATATCGATTTGCAGTGGAAAAGGAAATGTAAATAAGGCATAGTGGAAGGTGAAGAATGAAGAAAGATGACGAAGGATGAGTCGGCATTTTGACTTTCACTTAGAAATTATAAGCATTTCATTATTATATGCTAATCAGATCATAACCTCATGGAGTATAATCAACTCCCACATTATTCAAATGTCAACTATCGAGCATTCTGGAAATTGACAATGAGGCACCGGTATAGTGTCTAGAGGTCATTAGTTCGAATTCTTCCCCGCTTCTTAAAAAAATTCAACCTAATAATATGTACAAGGGAATCAATTAAAAAAAACCCCCATTATGACATATCTAATGAGAAAGTTGTTACCATATCTAGATGGAGAAGTTTTATCTTGGTAGGTGACAAGACATGTCAAATATATTCAAATTTTCTTGAAATACACTTTGTACAAATAATTAATTGTCATTACTGACTATTCAGGCTAATGAAAACCTCGAAGGTGGTGATTAGACAAAATTCAATGAACATCCTCCGAAGAAAACGGCACTTAATTCCACAATCGATAGCCTCAAACAAATCCACTTCACTTTACATAGCCAAAAGAAAGATCCACTTAACTTTATTTTCTTTTCAGTGCATTTCCATTTACCAAGGAAATCACTTTTCTATCACATAAAAAACATCACACAGGCATCAGCACTGGTGTATTTGGATTTTTTTCGTTTCATATTAAAAAATCAATACAAAAACTTGTGACTTTACTTTTCTTACAAACAATTTATGTTCCAAAAATTAAAAACAAAAACTTAAACTAACCTTGAACTTCCGTTTTATGACACCTCTGGACTGCTCCGGTGCTTAATGACGTAATATTTATTCACTCTTCTTCCCTATCAACCCCAGGGAATGTTTATCAGGCTACCTATGCCATCATCTCTTTTCTTTGATAAATAATTACTTACAACCAAAATAGCTCTGGAAAGATTTTTCATCCTTCATATTATTGTTACCCGTTATTACTATGATTTAATTTATATGAACGGTCATATTAATGACTTTTACATGGGCATGATTGTCACATTTACAAAATCTTCTAGCCTAGGAGGAATGTCAAGTGTCTCAATGGTAGTTAGATGTGACGAATAGGTCTATAAAGCTTAATATGGTGAGACGTACACAGTCTTTAACCTCAGATATATGAGGAACTATTGTTCAATGAACTTGTGTGCAAGGAAAAGTTACTTTACTTTACTTGGCAAAGTTACTTTAGCAGTGGATCTTGTCCTTAGATTCTCATTGATACCAAGGACCTTGTGCACTTATCATCACTCGCACACAAAAAGTCTTTGTGCACTTAATTAGTGCTGAGCTTTGTAAAAACCTCTAAAGTCAAACTAGGCCAATAGAAAATAGAACTCCCACCGTAAGGAATTGAATGTCTACAATTGTGGACAGAGGGAGGAATGAATAAGGACACCAAATGAAAACATTTTTTTTGATTTAGCAAAAGGGGCTTTGAAATATTTGATTCAATCAACCACCCTCCTTCCTTTTTGCACACCATTGAAATTTAAGTCAAGACTCCCAAGGTTCTATAAATAAAAGCATGGAAAATATGAAAAATAAGAAGAAAAAGTTTTACTACAGTGCAAAGGGCACTTAAATGTGTCCTTATCCAGATGCATACAATGAATGTCATCCTACAATGCACAAGGTTTTCAGTCAATCCACTATGCATGACAATCTCCGTAAACAAAGGACCTCCTCCACTGGCTTTACCTTTTTTCTTCGCTCCTTTTGTTTCTCCTATTTTTTTTCTTCTTTTTCCTAATGAATTTCAGAAGTCTTAAGTTTATACTTCAACTGAGTTAGCAGATATAAAACCACCCCTGCAATTCCTATGCTCTTATGTCGTAATATAAAAGGATTATAAACAAGTTCAATGAAAATAAAATTATAGTTTCTAAAACTTCTAAGGAATCTCAGTCATATCCTTCTTTCTTCTGGGTGGCCTTCTACTCATCCAGAATTGTACGTCATTCTACATGAAGTCCAACAAGAACCAAAGAAAACGGCCTTATATATACTTGAGGGTCAAAATGGGAATAGGAAACCCACTAAGCATTATTAACCCCAACACAAAAATTAATAGTGCAGTCACAAAGATAATACAAAGCATTATGAGCTAAGGTCGCGAAATAGTCACACTAGAATAAAATCAACCACAAACAGAACGCACAACAAGAGGTTTCTTGATCATAGCAACAATATGTGGCTCACCTTAGACAACATATGAGGACCAAGTTCTAAGATAGGGTTCGCTTGTTAAAGGATTCCACTGTCAAGTTAGCTGTAAAAGCAGGTATGGAATTCATCTTTCGGATAAATATCTCAACCTGCAGAGAGCAAAAAGAACAAAAGCAAACAAAAATCACCGTCAAACTTCATGAAACATTTTGTTTATCAATCGACTTTCGGCTTAGAGTACTATATTAAAAAGGTTGCCCCAATAGATTAGGTAGCATTTTTCTTCAAAGATAAATGCATTAGAGAGAGAGCGAGGTACCACCTATTAGTTACAAACTGCCTTCCTGTAAAACTATAGATTTCATGAATTAGCGCAAGAAAAGAACTGCTAAATCAAGATAGCTCTCAATATTTCCGTAAATGAAAGATTCAGAAATTAGTCTCATTACTTTTTCCACTCCAACTGTCATTCTTATCATTAGTTAAATATAATTTCAAGAATAAAGTATTCCGGCTTCTTAGCATTCATCAGTTATTACATAGCGGCTTTCAATCATGAAGTGAAATGGCATACAAAATTCTTTTACTCAGTAGATACCCTGAAACTTTAACCTATACAGATTAGTTTTAGCCTTTTAGGACCAGAATCCAAACACCTCAGAAAGAAATAAAAATAATAAATAAAAGATGTTTGCAACTGCAATTCAAAAGAAATGCAGAAAACTGGTAAATAATGAGATCTATTGAAGTACCAAGCTTACATAGGTGAGAGCAAGGCCAAGGGCAATTATGCACTTAACAAGAAAATGCTGAAGAAAATTATGCAGAAGAAAAGAATTTAGAATTGCATGAAACATTGTGCATACCTGGCGCGATATCTCAGGCTGCTTGGTGTACTGATTCACCTAATAGATCAAGGAAACCAAAAAAGAACAGATTATTTCTTGAAATGTTGACCATACCAAAAAGAAAGGGGGGATCAGCTCCACCGAAATGCTTCTTAAATGTTAAAAAACAAAATAAAATTGAAAAAGGGCGAAATATTTATCCCTGAAGCATGAAAGCTTATCTCATTCATACCAGGTGCAAGTATATCACAGCACCTACATCTCCCCCTACTACCCCCACCCCCCCGGCATTTTGATTCATTTTCACTGTCCAACTCAGAAAACACACTTCCTTGAAATATAAAAGCACCATAGAAATTAAATAATAGAAAGAAGATATTAAAGTCCAGATTACCAGAATATTTGTATTCCCTGATTCATATTCAAACTCAAGTTTTTCTTCATCATTTTGAGCATAGATTGACTGGAGTGTGAAGCGTGTAACTGGGATTCCATCCGGCCGTTGATGATCATCCATTACAATCTGCAAATATAATTCAATGTAAGATAGTTAACATAGAGACTTTTGTTCCTTTCGTAGAACATGTCATTTCTGTAAAGAAACCTTGAAGTCATCACAAGGCAAAAGGCTCTCTACTTAAAATGAAATGGTCACAATAGTCTTTTAAGATTTCACAAAAAAAAATTCAAGCGGACTACTCACAGTACCTTGTAACCAAAAAGTTCACAGCAAGCTCTTCTGAAAACAGAGATTCTATCAGCAAAAACAGTCTTGTACCTGTGCATTGTAACCTTAGTATTCTAAATGAAGTAACATCGCCAAGCATGTTCTTAGATCATTTTATCAACCCTCACCTCTCCTCTCATTTTTCAAGAGTTGCAATTTGCTCTTTTAACTGTATAATCTTTCCAGAAATATAGGAGTCTACAAGTGTACCTGTATCAGGTGAATAGCCCACCAAAAGAAAAGGAAATGAAAAAATAAGACCAAGAAAAACAGCACCAAGAGAGCGAAATACGACCCACAAAACTTTAGTGGTAAAAATTTCAAACAAACTTTTAATTCAACATTAATTTATTCCAAAAAGAGAAAGAAAAAATGTAAAAGAGACGGAATAATAAGCAATAGAATAGGTGGATCCAGTGTGATTGAAGCAGAGGAAAGTTGCCAAAAGAACACACAACTATGTTATTTTGGATAGAGTTCTCCGTCCAGTTAAATGTACATAAATAATCTTTTTTAAAGAGGAAAAGAAATGTCCTCCAATTTACGTGTCCCATTCTATGCTCAGTTCTCAGATATGTATCCTTTCCTCTACCAATCATGCAATTTTATTAATTTATTTAGCAATCAATTTAATTGAAACCCGTATAGAATGCATGCCAAATCAAGATATCATAAAGAAAAAACGAGTAGCATTACGACTTCCATCAAGATATTATGAAATGGTATGCGAAAAAACAGAATTTATTACAGGTGAATATCGCATTTCGCGTTATTTGTGTCTCCAATAGATAAATCTGTAAGGAAAATTCAATATCCAGGAGAAAGATACCCTCGTCTTGCAAACACACTCAATATTTTATACTACTTATTTCCCAAAAATCAGAGATGCAGCAAGTTGTGAGCTTGCAAGAAACCTGAATGACAGTCTAAAAGCAATATCAAAAGATCATATCTTGATTCTGTTCATCAATTGCCCAATTTCATAATTTTGGTTGCTTTATAGAACGACATGTGCAAGCTCGAAATAAATGCCTCAAGAACAAATTCATGGCTTCAGAGCCTAAATACCTGACTGGGTTTTTAACTCTTCCACAGCCTGTAACTTCTCCTTTGTTTTCTGTAGTTCCTTCTGCAAGGCCTCTATTGTTTGTTTTGCTTCATGGTCTACAGCTAGGGTGTTAACCATTCTTAGAACTTTTGTATTTGCAGAAGAGAAATCACCATGCCCCAACTGCAGCAACAAAACAAGTATTTAGGAAATCAGTTACGAGCTGATCTATGTAGAAGTTCTTCACAGGAGAAAATAGCTATCATAAACAATGGGAGGTTCACATCACAATCAAGCACAGATTTTACAATGCGTTTAATCTAGTTATGTGCTTATCCAACTGGATTTAACACTTAATCTGCTAAATTCATTCCAAAATAGCCTTCTATTTCTGGGTTAATAACTTGATATAGTTGTGTTCTTTTTCTTTTGGATCAAATGAAACATTTGAGATGCTGTAAACGACTAAAGCATGCACAAGGCCTAATAAACGACTACAGCTACACGATCCAGAAAATATCCACAACATCCTACAATATTTATGCCTCAAGATACCAACCTTGGCCTCCAAAAGAGAGATCTCGGATCGGAGTCGGTCACTCTCCCAGTCTCCCTCTCTAGGGATTTTGTTCTTCTGACTTCATTAGTTAGCCTCTCATTGAGCAACTTCACTTCATTCTGCAGTTGAATACTGATTTGCTTTTGCTCAACAAGATTGCTCTCTAGTTCTGTTATACTGTTTTCCTTCTTTACAAGTGATGCTTCAAGCTTCTATTGCAGCATATAAGTAAAGAAGCACAAAGAAATGTGAAAATTCCTGAAAAATAAAATAAAAAAACTTATGAAGGAAACTTATGGAATGGCATACCTGAACAAGCCCTGAATTCACTGATCCACTCCCCGCCTCAGCATTCTTTCCCTTTCTCAATTCATTAACTACATTTTTCAGATGGTCTCTTTCCTCTGAAACTGAAGCAACCTACAACAAGGTCACAATCAATTCAAATCTAGGTGTAGTATATGGATTTGGTTTCTGTTTGAAATTTTTTGTCTTGGTTCTCGTAAAAATGAATTGTTTGGGAATTAGAATGAAACGTGGTAAAAAATCCAAATGTCGCCTCAGCTTGGATGACCCACAGAAGGGAATTAACATATTACTAGGAAAATATTGGAGAAAATAACTGAGAACCTAGACTTCAGGGGTACTCTTTTGCCTAATGTGACTGTGCCTCAAGTTCAAAGCAAAAAGGCTAGCAGTAACCATTAATAAATTTTATCAGCACACCAAAGAATGGTTAATTGAGAAGACATTGGAATACATTTCAAAAATTAATACAAAAGGAAAAGATAACTTTGCCAGTAGGGAAACTACCATGACATGCATAAATCTGTTATTAAAAGAAATACTAGTACCTTTTTACCAAGAAGTTCTAAAGTTTCACACCAAGACTCCAAGAGAGAATTTCCTAGGGATACACATCTTTATCAATCCCATGTTACACTTACCTAATTGATCTAATATTAAGTCTTAACTCCATTCACTCATTTCCTTCTGGTTTTAAATAACAGGGCAGGACAGAAATCTCTAGGGTGGAGGGACAAAAGAACCCATTGGTGTATATGCTTGAACTCTAGAGTTTCCCAAGAAGCTAGCAATCCCTAGCCAACATTATCAACTAAAAGATTAACTTCAAGTGATACTAACCATTGATTCAATTCTCTTGATCTCTGCTTTTGAGAAATTCTGCCATCTCCTTAGCAAACTTAGCTTCAGCTACTGCACTTTGTTTATCAAGCTCAGCAGCATCTAGGGCCACCTCCAACTGTTTCAGACGTGCCTGTGTCTCACCAACCTTCAACATGCTATCAACCACCTCTCTGCATTCCACAAGCTCAATAAGTAAGGTAAAAAAGAACTCATTTGACACCAAGTATTGTTAACAGAGAACTATAGTTGGAAATGTTAACATTTGCTAAGATTCCTTGAAATGCTAAATTAATGCATACTAGCCAGTTCACTGCAGCAATCAGATAGCACTAGATCTGATCAGGCTTTCTTTCCCTTTTATGAGTCAAAATAGAGGAACTATTTTACTATAGTGTTCAAACTTGACAAGCTCAAAAGTTAGATAAGTCATGAATACTTCTGCAGAGCTGCAAGTTTGAGCGGCACATCATCCGCACTAGACACACCAGGAATGTCTTTCACCAAGGATTTCCAAGCAGCCAACTCATTCTCTAATTTCCCAACACTCAGTTGGCATTCAGATAATCTAAGAAGCTCCGACTCTGTCCTCTCTCTGCGGCTTTTTTCTTCTAGTAATTTCTCCTTCAATAACTCCACATTTTCATGAGAAGACTTTAATCTTCTGGCTTCACGCACTTCAGCTTCCTGATACAGGTGTACAAATTTAATTAGCACTTCAGGTCAATATAGATGCCATCAAAGGAAAAACTTTGGCCTCTCTCTCTCTCTCTCTCTCTCTCTCTCTCTCTCTCATTATAAACCCTCAATTCGTTATCTATGTAAGATGATAAATCTTTATTAAATATTGTCTATCAGTCGTCCCATTGTAGAAAACACCTTCTCAGCAAAGCAAATGCATACTTGGATATGTAAGGAATAGGTGAGCAGTAGTAGAACATAATATCCTAGGACTTGCTATAAAACCACATTTCAATCTGTTATATTTTTTAAAGATGTATTTTCAATATGAGTGGTCGAAAGATCATGATAAGTGGTTCAGTTTACCCCATGTTTAAGGAATATAACTACTGAAATCATTTTTAATTATCTCTTTTACAACAGTTATATCAGCAGTTAAGCTTGGTGTTGCAACACTTCAAATGCAGATTCAAGCTGATTTACAGTTTATGAGTTAGCAACAGTAGCATAGCCGAAGTTGTGATGACCAAGAACTTCCAATGGAAGTCCACGGAAATCTAGAGCATATGTACTGGAAAAAAAGTGTGATGACCGAGAAGTTTCTTTCAATTGAGGTACCCCTGGAAATCTAGAGCATATTTAACACGAGAAAAAATTATAAGAGGTACGCACAGTTTACATGACTTTTTTTACTATTCGAAATTTATTTCTCAAAAACATGTGTACTGAAATGACCATTTTTAATCAATAAAGACGACATTGTCAAGTGAGCAAGACACAGAAACTATATCCGTCTTTCTAAATAATATTTAAACCTTAGTGACCATTTTCTAGCTTCATTCTTCTGACAACTTTTTCCTGTTTTCTTTTCTTGTTTATGTTAGGCTTCAAGTGAGAACAATAATGGGTAATCATGTTAGTCTTGTTAATGTATGTTCTTCAAAACACTAAGGACCAAAAAGAAGAGGTAAAAAAAAGGATAACAGGATATCAGAAACGCATTTACTATGGATGAGAAACAACTTACACAATTTCTGAGTTCTTCTCGCAAATGCTTAACCAATATACTATTGTCTGTAGAAGGAGTTGCCTGAGATGACACATATAGCAACTGAACTTCCACCTCTCCTTTCTGCTGGATGCACTGAAAATGAAGATATATTTTTCATCAGTTCAATGATACCAAATGCATGGAAAAGGCTCGGATTTAAACAGGAAACGAAGTTGATAAATACACAATAACAACAACAATAACATAACTCATCCCCAATAATTGGGGGCATATGGGTAGGGGATAAAGAAAGTGTAAATAATTCAATCAACGGATAAGACGAATTCAACCAAGTAGCAACAAAAGCCAAAGTAGCTTATATGGAATTAATCATTTATTTTATGGCATAGAGATACAACTCAAATGGGAGCAGCGGAAATTATAACTAGAGAAAATTTATTAGGAAAAAGAAAAGCACCTCACAACATATTCAGCAAGGAGTGTACTTGGACTACAAGTTTGCAACTCAATCCCAATGAGAATTATTTTTAAAAAATATCTATATATACTGTATCATTTTTTTTCTCGAAATATCAACTTCAGACCTCGTCTCTTTCCCTCACAAAAGTCAGATGTGTACCCTACCGAAAATTAAAAAAGATAGAAAATATTCAATTTGAGTTACTTTCATTATATTCTCAACCATTCGCTCAAGCTAGGAATCACAAAACTTGAAACCCAAAAGATAATGCAACCATAAAACTTGAGTTATTTGGCCAAAATCAATTAACAAAAACCCAGGAATGCTTTGGAAACTCTATGCTCAAGCCCATCAACCGACCAAGTTAATAAGGGCCATCCATCATCTAATGCAAGCTTGTCAGGCCAAATAACAGTTCTATCATTTAAGACCAGAAACAATAAATTATTCCGTATTGGTAAGGATTCTATAAGCTAGTTAGTATTCCTTCATACGAGTTAAAATAACTATATGCATGTACTCTCCCCCTCTCTCTCTCTGATATCTATCTTTTATTTATTCTTGTAAGAATATCTTCCTTCTGTTTAACCCAAGTAATCTAATTGAGTAGCTGCACTTTCCTTCTAGTCAAGTTTATTGCCATCAGCATCCTAATTGACAACAGAAATTTACAAAAACACATAGGTTATCCTTCAATACGAGCAAAAAACAGAAGGATGGGAAGTGGCAAGGCTATAATCTATGCTTCACAAAATACAAATAGAGAACCTCATTACGTTGCTCCCTAAGCTGTTCTAACAGGTCCTTCAACAGTTTTGCCTCTTCCTCAGCATGCTTAGCTCTGCATTCCATTCTTTCAAGCTAAGTACAGAAAAGAGAAAAATTTAGATCCAGAAATTTGTAGTAAATTACACAAACCACACATTAGCAAACACAAAACAAAACAAAACAAAAAACTGACATCTGCACCAATTCTGGAAACAGAAAGCTTTGACTCGCTTTTTAGCTGCACAAGCTCATTCTGAAGCCGAATTTTCTCCCTCTCGATGCTCTGAGATACATTACTAAGTTTTCCCTCAAGCATGCGTGATTTCTCTTCAGCCGATGCTGCTGAAGCTTCAGCTTTGGTACGAAGATTCACTTCATTCTGAAACTTTACCTAAAATAAACAACTAAATAAGATTAAATTATTGTCTCTTAAAAATAAAGGAGAAATTAGTGAAAACAATTTGATATCATAAAATTATGCAACTCAAAACCTAATGGGGTCAAATCACATTCATCAATATAATACAATAAGACTATATTTCTAACATTCTGCAACATAAGGAGTCAAAATAATATTACTTGTGCAGTAGAAACCTCAACAGTGCAGCAAATCTTATGGAATAATATTTAAAGTTCATCTTGAATCTCCCCCTTGACCAGCCAACAAAGTGCATGTAATCCTACATGGATTCAATTCTACTACTTACTGTTGCAACTTTCCGCTCCATGCCTCATCATTCCAGGATGCAAAATATTGATTAGAGATTTTAGAAGAAGAAAATTTATGTTCCCATCGCACCCGACTGTATTTCTGGCTGCATCATTACCAGAACGCTGACCTAAAATCTCCTCTTCCCCGGATGAACTCTGTAGAGACTTGCATATACCTCCTCAATCGTATTCCAAATGGTTCAATAATATTCTCATTGCAGATAACACAGCCTGATAAGAGTGACTACCTTGAGTTGCCGAGATCACAAATTCCACACTAGGAACAAAAACACCTTAAACATGATGGAAGCCTATTTCTGCCTAGGAGATCTTATTGATTGTCTAGATTCATCATTGCAATCATAGCAAGAGGCAATAAATGACATTCCCTCAACCATAAAATCATATTCATATGAGTAAATCTGAGAGAAGACAAAACCAAATTGAGTTTGCAGTCATGCCCTTTTCAAAATGATCGTCCAAATTGATCATGGCATGACATAGCTACATAATTTATATCAGGAAAAGAAATCAACACAAGAGAAGAAAGAAAGCATGGTGAAGAATGAATCTCAGCACCTCAAGCTCACTATGTAACTGTATTTGTTTTCTGAGCTGTTCTTCAAAAGAATTGACATTTTTCAAGAGCTGTTCTTGTAGAGATTGTTCATGCCGCTTAGCAGCAGCAAGCTCTTGTTGTGCATATAAAAAATTATCTCGATACTTTTTCTTTTCAGCTTCTGCAACAAATAGAATAAAAATGAAAAGAACCCAAAAAATCAGTGTCGTAAAAGTCGGCCGACTTGGCCTCCCATGATTTTTGGTAATGTTTTGTACCCCTTATTTGGTAACATACATCGACCTTCCTCCAAGTTTGTCATAATTCAGAAGCTTTCTCGATATTGTATATTGCTTTTGAGTTAGCATTGGTGTCATTGTATATTGCTAATTGTTTGACCTTTGCTTGTTTGATAGTGTTGTAAATGGGATCTTCAAGTGCTGCATCCGCTAGTGTTTCTAAATCTATTGAATCTTCTGCCGTTTCTGAACTTAAACGGAAATCAAAAGATGTTGGTTGGGACTATGCAATTTTGGTAGATCCAAATAGATTGGATAGGGTCAAATGTATTTTTATTTGATTAGCATTTGATTGTTAATTTATTCTGAAATTTTGTTTGACTAGTATATTATATATGATAACAGAATTTTAAAAAATACATTGTAATTTAGGGTCGCCGACTAGTCCCCGACTAGGCCGACTAGTCGCTAGTCCCCTGTCTGCCGACCCGACTAGCGACTTCTGCAACACTGCAAAAAATAATAATGTCACGCAAAAGGAAAAGGTTTAAAGCTGCACAAGCTCCTGACACATGCCAACTGTTATAAAGAATCTCAAAAAGGTAAATACTGTAAAATGAAAAGTAGCATTCAGAAAACAATGACAATACATTAATCATCCTTTACTATATTTAATAGATATAGGAACCATAAGCAAGTATATTTCCAGAGTAGGTAGATTTAATCAAAGGATTAGGCAAAATCAAGACAACGTTCCTAGCACATACACGAAACTGATTACCTTCCGCGAAAATATATTGCTCAATAGGACATTGAACATTCTGAACCCTATTAACCTGTATTTTAAGAATTTCATGCTTCAATTTTAAGCTAATCTCTGAAGTAACTATCCAAGTTGCTGTGATGATTTCTACCTAGATTATCAAAAACCTCCCTACACCAAACAACCATAAGCATTGTATATTGAATAGACCCATAATCAAAACTTGCATTATCAGTTTACTCGTCACTCCCTTTGGCCCACTCTGCCTGATACTATTTGGCTAGGCGCCTGAAGCCATGTATTTGGTAATTTGGTTTGAATTGGATTAGGAACATATAATAGTAAAAATAAGGTCAATATTTGTGCTTATGTAAATCAAAACATCTCTAAGTAGGGCTGCTAAACTGCTGTTATATAAAAAAAACACTATTCTTACAGGTAGTCAAACAGTCCAGGACATCCCAAAATTACAATTGCATCATGTAAAATGGTATAGAGATTCTTTTTCTTTTTTCTTCTGTGAACACACTTTTAAAAGAGAATCTATATAAAACAATAAGCTGATAACTTAAATATGTGCGGAAATTTTTTGAAAGGTACAACTTGAAAATTTAAGCAGCTTCAATCATACATTAATAACATTACCTCTTATTTCTCTATGTGGAAAATTTAAGGACATTTGTTTTCTCTACAACTTACCAGATTTGCAAAAATCTTCACCAAGTGTTTCAAGTTTTGATTGGCAATCATGAGCCTTCTTTTCAGCACTGCTTAAGGCATCCAGAAACTCAGATTTTACCTACAGTACCACCAAGATATTCCAATCAAAGATAAAATCCATGTAGTCAAATTCAACTTGTGGATATATCGAAAAAAGCTGTACAGTTAACGTAATCCAAAACTTCCATCTAACCCTATTTTATCAGCTTTTTTTACACCGTTATGCTAATGAAAAAAATCTTCATTATACATAGTAGAGAATGAAGAAGCAATTAACAAACTTTTAAAGCGAAAAAAAACTATACATTTAACGTAATCTAAGACTTCCCCATTTTATCGGGGTTTTTTTTATATCATAATACTAATGAAAACAATCCTGATAATACATAATAGAAATTTTTAAAGTAATTAATAAAATTATTACCATCTGACGGCATTGGTAAGTGCATAGCATATGATCGAAGGTGATAATTGGATGCTCGTAAGATGATTCCGGCACCGGAGCTGGAGAATCCTCAAAGATGACTAATTGTTGGCGATTAGGACTACGCCTATTATTCAGAATTTGATGATCTTCCTCCGGTTGCGCCGCCGATTCAGCTCGGCGCTTCTTCGGCGGCGGCGTTCTCAGAATCATCTTCTTCTAGGGTTTATTCTCTAAAGTGAATAATAATTGAACTCCGACTCTTGAATCTTCAAGCATCTGCAGCAGAAAGTATATGATTTTGTGAGGGCAGTTTGAATTGAAAGGCGCCTTCAGGAGGGAAAAATCTGGGGTGGAACGGTCCAATGGGTCCGGCCCCACTCCCCTCTCATATAAAAGAGGAGGACTCACCTGAATGTCCTGCTGAATGATCTGCGGGACATATCCTATAATTGTGTCCTATCTAATTTTATGTGAGAGTAGTGTGGGGGTCTGCCAGACTTACCCCTTCAGGAGGCAGGAGAGAGAATATCTATTACCCGTTCTTATTTTTCTTTTTTCTTTTTCTGTTTCTTTTCTGGGTTGGGCTTTTTGTGAAAGTTTATGGTATTAGGGAAGAATGTGAATAAAACTCTAAGGAGGTGTATTCAACATAGATTATATAGAATTTTTAAGGAGTTTTAAAGTTCATAGATATTCAATTTGGATTTTAAAAAGTTCAATGAAATCTAGAGGTATTTAATATAGATTTTAAAAAGTCCAATGTAGAGGTATTCAATTTAGATTTTAAAAAGTCCATTAAAATCTAGAGGTATTCAAAACTCTATAGATTCTCATAGATTTCATTAAAGATAGGATTTTGATGGATTTCATAGGTTTAAATGTGTATGGTGAAATCTCTTCTTTTTCTCAAGATTTTGATTTTCTCTCATTAATATTAAAATTAAAATGTCTTTGATAATTTTATCTTAGATTACAATTTTTTTAGTAATCTCATTTCTATAAAATTATAAGAAAAACAAAGAAATATTTCAAACTACAAAAAAATTGAGATTTTTTTAACATCGTTAGAAAACTTAATATGAAATGTTTATTTCTAAAAATAGAAGTCATAATATCCAAACAATTTTCTTCTTGATCATCTTCAAATAGAAATTAAAGAAAGCAAACAATTTCTTCTCTATTGAACCACTAATTTATATTTTTCAAACATGAATTTCATTTTCCTGAAAGAGAAAAGCAAGTTCAAAGCAAAACTTATCACAAAACATATCTTTAATTAAACCAAAGAAAAAAATGTCATTAAGTAAATTATACAAACCTTGAACAAATAAATCAAAAAAGCCGCAGTTACGTGATCTAAAAAAATCAAAGACTATCGCCAAACTTTTTAAATTTTTAACAAAATGATTTAATTCCAAAAAAAAGATTGATAAACATATGTTGACTTTGGAAATTCAATACCTTTGGATCTGTATAATACACCACTTAATCAGTATTTCCTTTATTTTTTGGTGCTATTCAAATAATCTATAGACTTTATAAATCAAAAAAAATTCCTGATAAATCAATCTAATAAAATCTGATAGACTCTGCGCAGACTCTGGGCACAGATAAAACAATCTATAAAGTTAGCAGAATTCATACACTTTTAAAAATCAGTTAAAATCTTTTAAAATCTAGATTGAATACACCCCCTAAATTTGTAATCAAATTTAAAGGATCAAATCATGGAGAGTTATAAATCTTGTAAAAGTAAAAAAGATTCGCATTTTGGTTTTATGATTTTACAAATAGAATGATCCCTTCCTCGTGAAATGATGTTTGACAAATCATTTTTTCTTCTTTTCTTTCTAACACCAACATTTGCCATCCCTAAGGCTAGTATTAGGGATAAGTATTATTATTATCAGTGGGCCAAAATTAGTGTAATAAAATAATACTAATGATTACAATGATAGGAATATAAGTTAATTAGTTCATGACTTTGTCCTTGTATATTCCCACAACAATATACTATATAGGATTTCACATATATTCTACAATGTTGTGTAGGAGTATTTGAGAAGATTGATGATTAAAAGGAATCCTTCATGGTGGGGACACAAAAGGATATGTAATTACATAATTTTTATTATTAAGTTCTGATATAATTTTTTTGTATGATCGGTATACAGATATTTGATTGGTATATTAAGCATTTTGTGAGGTGATAAAATTGATACTTTTTCTATATTTTGTGTTTCAAGATATAAATTGTGGGAGGAAGTGGCATTTGATACGCCTAGATTTTTTGTAATAAAAAACTACGTTTTTTTTTAAAGAAATATAAAACTACTTAGAATATATAAAAAAAATAAGTCAATAGTTTGTAGTGAAGCACCATCTCCATCTTTATTGTCTCTTTTTTATAAATCTATGTATATTAATACCTAGGAAAACATAATTGAATTAACTAGTTGGATATAATGATCATAGATCAAAGCCTATATTTATAAAGCTACAATCTTTAGTTTTCCTCATTGATGTTATTATTAAAACAAAAATTGTAAAGTTGAAATGATCACAACTTTGGGTGAAGAATGGTAGGAATTGACCTCTTTTATAATGGAGCACTTAGAGGATGTTGGACTAATTAACCAATCTCATATTCTAACAATTGTCAAGAAATTCGAATTTCCCACACTCTTTATGAAGAATTAAACGAATTAAATTATTTATTATATGCTCAGAGGTTATTGAAGTAAATTCCGTATCTAAAAATTTAGAGTAGTCAAAACAATCGAATCTAATAAGTTCACGCATTTTTTGTGAAAGTTTAAGAATAACCTCATATAATAATATTTTTCCCTGATTCCTGAGAGTATTAATATATAGAGGTTTGACTGTATATAGAGAAAAAATTACTTTAAGTAAATTTTCCTTCCATTATGTTGTTTTTTCTTGCTCACGTGTATTGTGTCTATTGATCTCAAAGTAAGTTTAGAATAATGATCAGTTACTCAAATCAAAATAAAACTTCTAAAAGCGAAAGTTTGATTTTCTATCATTTCTTTCCTTAACTTTTTATTTTTCTACATAAGTACATCCGGTCATATCCAATCTAGGATATTAGTAATGAATTCAGAGTTATAATTTGTTTCTACATTTTACGATTTATATTACTTTTTTTTAATTTAATCATATATGTTAACTATTTGTGTTTATATAATTGTACAATGCCTTCACTTTTAAAAATAGTTTCTGACCAAATTAATCACATGCAACTCACATCATAAGAAATAAGAGGAAAAATCGAAAAATCATCCCAATTGGAAAATTACACCCGTAGCATATTAAATTTCAAAATCGTTTCCATTTTATACTTTTTCATCCTTCATTCTTGTTTGATTCAAAACTTGATTATTGAAAAAATTGTTTAGGTCGTGATTTGTTTTGCAGGCTACGAGACACAAAAATGTTCAACATTAGAAATTTGGTTGAGATTTTAGTAGAACTACCAGTCCACAAAATAAAACTTTTTAGTTACTTAAAAAAAATCAATAGACTTTAAAGTCTGCTAAGTAATGTTAAGTATTTTATTTTAAAGGAAGTCTAGCAAATATTATAAACATATGGGGCCATATTGACACCAAATAAAACTTAAGGGGTAAAATGAAACATGGCCAAGGAAAAAAAGAGCAAAGAAGAATTTCTCTTTCCCTAAATCAGTCTTCTTTAAAGCTTAACTACAGCCTCCTTCATCGTCGGCCACAAGGACACCCAACCGCCACTCTCCGCAACGAGCAAAGGTCATGATAAAGGGTCCCGATCTCAGAAGAGACGCAGCTCTTTGAGCTATTCGTAGAAGTGGTATATTATTAATTTTTGTACGGGATGTAACCCCTATGCCACATAATGGCTGTAGACCTCCGAAAAAAAGACGTGTGTAGAAATGCACATTGAAGAACTTGCAAAAGAAACAAGAGAAATAAATGATTCTAATGATCTAATGAAATAATATTACTATGGTTCGAGAGAAAATAACAGTATCTACTCGGTCTTGATATTCTTTATTACTGCTCCGCAGACAACCTAAATATTTTTTAGCCAAAAAATATTTATGTTTCCCTAAATCAGTTTTCTCTCGACATTTATTCTCGTCTTCTCGTCTTAAATCTCTTACAAATTAAATGACCTTCCTCAATTTCTCAATCCAAGCCTTAAGGTACGCTGATTTACTTTACTTTAGTTAGTATTTTCTTTACAGTAAGTACATGTAGTATTAAATTTAGGGATTCTTGACATTTATGGCCTTCGACTTTAAATAGTAATATACTCACTAAAAACGGTGCCGTTCAGTGAAACATAACACTTCATTTAATTATTTCCACTTTCTTCAGTTACTAATTTTTCTGAATTTATGTTTATATTTATTGTTTGTGTTGTTTGACTTCTTTGAATTGTGTTTTGCAGTAGTTATGGATCATAATGTTCCATGCAATCAACCAACAAGGCAGAGAGTTGATGTAAGTTTGTTTATTTTTGTTTGTTTAATTGTTAGTTTATTTGGATTATTGTCTGGATTTATTTTTGTTAGTTGTAGCACTCGATTATTTTAATCACTGAATGTTTGATTTTATTTTGTTGTAACTGTTTTGTTTATTTTTGTTAGTTGTTATTTGGATTATTGTTTGGATTTATGTTTATAGGGAGAACCTGCAATGTTAGACCTTAACAATTTTTGCTTTTCTTTTTTTAGACATAAACTTTATTTTTGTACATTCTTAGACCTAAACTATTTACGAGCACTCAGAAATGAAAAAAAATTCAAAATCCGGTCAAAATGTGGCCGTTGAGTAAAAAGCGACGTCGTTTGATCGAGGGCACAATAGTCAAATTACAAATATGTGGGTGAATATGCAATGTTGGACCTTAACAATTTTGCTTTTCTTATTTTAGACATTAACTTTTTTTTGGTACAATATTAGACCTAAACTATTTACGGGCACTCATAAATGAAAAAAAAAAAAATCAAAATCCGACCATAATGTGGTCGTTGAGTAAAACGACATCGTTTGACTGAGGGCACAATAGTCAAATTACAAATATAAATAAATAAATAAAACCAACCCAATTTGCAAACCCGGGCCGACCCATTTTCCTTTCTTCTCCCTTCTAGCTAAACACCACCATCCTCCTCCTCCAGTGAGAACATCATCATTCCACCCGGTCGGTTCCTCCACGACTCCACCGCCACGCCCTGCCCTCGCTTGTTTGGAGTAGGATTCTCTCGTAATGTAGTAACAAGCTGGATCTTATTTCGGATTCATAGGATTTGCAATAACAGGCCTAGATTTGGCACATGCAATTCGGTCTCTCTGATGAATAGCTAAAGGAATTAAGGTCAATCTTGATGCATCTAATCTATGACAAACATTATGAGAAAATTTAGTCCTCCTAATCCAAGAACCACCATCGTTCTCCATTTTTCTAAAGGGATTATTAAAAGACCAGATAACTAAAAGCCAATTCCAATCTAGTCTTTTCTACCATTTTCTTCAATTGATGAGATAAAGGCTCAAAATGAAGCTTCTTCTTCCCTTTCGAATCCCCATCACAGTTTACACAGTCTCGTAAAGGGTTTCTAAATTGCTCATCCTCCACACATGATTTTGATGTGTTTGAGCTTGTGAAAGAGATGAGAATGCTTAGAGATGGATGAATTTGCAGTGGAAATTTTGCAAACAATGGGTTGAATTATTACAATGCTCAAAAGACATAAATACCCTTAATAAAACGACTTCGTTTTAAGGAAAGGGTAGTTTTGACTGGATTTTGAATTTTTTTTTATTTCTAATTGCCCGTAAATAGTTTAGGTCTAAGAATGTACAAAAATAAAGTTTATGTCTAAAAAAAGAAAAGCAAAAATTGTTAAGGTAAAAAATTGCATATTTTCTCGTCGAATTATTACAATGCTCAAAAGACATAAATACCCTTAATAAAACGACTTCGTTTTAAGCAACGGGTAGTTTTGGCCGGATTTTGAATTTTTTTTTTATTTCTGAGTGCCCGTAAATAGTTTAGGTCTAAGAATGTACAAAAATAAAGTTTATGTCTAAAAAAAGAAAAGCAAAAATTGTTAAGGTCCAACATTGCAGGTTCTCCCTTATATTTATTGTTTGTGTTGTTTGACTTATTTGAATTGTGTTTTGCAGTAGTTATGGATCATAATGTTCCATGCAACCAACCAATTGGAATTGGAGATGGATCATATTGTAATGGAACACAATATTTCATAGAGTTTATGAGATGCACAAATACACCTCTATAAGGCGATGGAATTGGAGATGGATTTACACATTTCAACTACTAAACCCCGCGACAAATCAATTGGAAACAGACACCCGCATAAAAGTTTCATTCTTAATGACAAAAAATTCTACTGCTGTTTTTTAAAACCTTTTAGCCATAAGGAACCCTTATTTTGTTAAACCACTTAACTATTTCATACACCAAGATTGGTACTGCATTGGGTTGAACAAAGCAGTTTTTTAAAACCTTTTAGCCATAAGGAACCCTTATTTTGTTAAACCACTTAACTATTTCATACACCAAGATTGGTACTGCATTGGGTTGAACAAATTTGTTCAACCCTAGAAGAACATTTTGATTTTATTTTCCCAAATGATAAAGGGAATTTAAAATCACTTGTTGGATGGGAATCAATGGCAAATTCATTTACCTTGAAAGTTTGAGAGGATTATTAAGTAATTTGATTGATTGTCTTTTAGAACTCCATTAAGAAAATAGATGTTATGCACTTGAAACTCTCGATATCACTGTCAAACATATCATGGTGGTTAATGGGTAGCTAAATATGCATATCCTGCTTGTCCAATCGATGATTTAAAGAATGGTAAAATATAACTAAAATGTAGACTAAAAAGTTGGACGGGTTATAAATAAGAATAAATTCTACATTGTAATATTTCATAATTTTTTAGGACAATCCTTAAGAAATTTATCTTCATTTAGTAATAATATGACATTAAATTTTAAATATATTTGTATAGCAATATAAAATATTCATAAATATTTAACTTTATTCTTCATAAGTACACCCGGTCATATCCAACCTAGGATATTAGTAATGAATTCAGAGTTATAATTTGTTTTTGCATTTTACGATTTATATTACTTTTTTTTTTAATTTAATCATATATGTTAACTATTTGTGTTTATATAATTGTACAATACCTTCACTTTTAAAAATAGTTTATGGACAAATTAATCACATGCAACTCACATCATAAAAAATAAGAGGAAAAATCGAAAAATCATCCCAATTGGAAAATTCCACCCGTATCATATTAAATTTCAAAATCGTTTCCATTTTATACTTTTTCATCCTTCATTCTTGTTTGATTCAAAACTTGATTATTGGAAAATTGTTTAGGCCGTGATTTGTTTTGCATGTACGAAACACAAAAATGTTCAACATTAGAAACGTGGTTGAGATCTTAGTAGAACTACAAATCCACAAAATAAAACTTTTTAGTTACTTTAAAAACATCAATAGACTTTAAAGTCTGCTACGTATTGTGAAGTAGTTTATTTTTAAGGAAGTCTGACAAGTATTATAAACATATGGGGGCCATATTGACACCAAATAAAACTTAAGTGGTAAAATGAAAAATGACCAAGGAAAAAACGAGCAAAGAAGAATTTCCCTTTCCCTAAACCAGTCTTCTTTAAATCTTAACTACAGACCTCTTTCATCGTCGGCCACAAGGATACCACAGCCGCCACTCTCCGTCTTGATATTCTTCATCACTGCTCCGCCAACGACCTAAATATTTTTTAGCCAAGAAACATTTCTCTTCCCTAAATCAGTTTTCTCTCGACATTTATTCTCACCTTCTCGTCTTCAATTTCTTACAAATTAACTGGCCTACCTCGATTTCTCATTTTTCAAGCCTTAAGCTACGCTGATTTACTTTACTTTAGTTAGTACTTACTTTACAGTAAGTAGATGTAGTATTGAATTTAGGGATTCTTGACATTTATGGCCTTCGACTTTAAATAGTAATATACTCACTAAAAACGGTGCCGTTCAGTGAAACAACACACTTCATTTAATTATTTCCCCTTTCTTCAGTTACTCATTTTCTTGAATTTATGTTTATGTTTATGTTTTTGGCTTCTTTGAATTGTGTTTTGTAGTAGTTATGGATCATAATGTTCCATGCAACCAACCAACAAGGCAGAGAGGTAATGTAAGTTTGTTTATTTTTGTTTGTTTAATTGTAGGTTTATTTGGATTATTGTCTGGATTTGTTTTTGTTAGTTGTAGCACTTGATGATTATTTTAATCACAAATTGTTTGTTTTTATTTTGTTGTAACTGTTTTGTTTATTTTTATATATATATATATATATATATATATATATATATATATATATAGTTTGCAGGAAATTGTAACGGAACACAATATTTCATAGAGTTTATGAGATGCCCAAATACACCTCTAGAAGGCGGCGAAATTGGAGATGGATTTACTCCTTTCAACTACACCCGCATAAAAGTTTCATTCTTAATGACAAAAAATTCTACTGCTGTTTTTTAAAACCTTTTAGCCATAAGGAACCCTTATTTTCTTAAACCACTTGACTATTTCGTACACCAAGATTGGTATTGCATTGGGTTGAACAAATTTGTTCAACCGTAGAAGAACATTTTGATTTTATTTTCCCAAATGATAAAGGGAATTTAAAATCAGTTGTTGGATGGGAATCAATGACAAATTCATTTACCTTGAAAGTTTGATAGTATTATTAAGTAATTTGACTGAATGTCTTTTAGAACTTCATGAAGAAAATAGATTTTATGCTCTTAAATATCTAGATATCACTCTCAAACATATCATGGTGGTTAATGGGTAGCTAAATATGCATATCCTGCTTGTCCAATCGATGATTTAAAGAATTGTAAAATAGAACTAAAATGTAGACAAAAGTTGGGCGGGTTATAAATAAGAATAAATTCTACATTGTAATATTTCATACTTTTTTAGGACAATCCTTAAGAAATTTATCTTCATTTATTAATAATATGACATTAAATTTTAAATATATTTGTATAGCAATATAAAATATTCAGAAATATTTAACTTTATTCTTCATAAGTACACCCGGTCATATCCAACCTAGGATATTAGTAATGAATTTAGAGTTATAATTTATTTTTTTGCATTTTACGATTTATATTACTTTTTATTTTAATTTAATCGTATATGTTAACTATTTGTGTTTATATAATTCTATATTGCTTTCACTTTTAAAAATATTTTCTAGACAAATTAATCTCATGCAACTCACATCATAAGAAAATAAGAGGAAAAATTGAAAAATCATCCCAATTGGAAAATTCCACCCGTATCATATTAAATTTCAAAATCGTTTCCATTTTATATTTTTTCATCCTTCATTCTTGTTTGATTCAAAACTTGATTATTGGAAAAGCTGTTTAGGCCGTAATTTGTTTTGCATGTACGAAACACAAAAATGTTTAACATTAAAAATGTGGTTGAGATTTTAGTAGAACTACTAATCCACAAAATAAAACTTTGTAGTTACTTAAAAAACATCAATAGACTTTAAAGTCTGCTAAGTATTGTTAGATAGTTTATTGTTAAGGAAGTCTGGCAAGTATTATAAACATATGAGGCCATATTGACACCAAATAAAACTTAAGGTATAAGATGAAACATGACCAAGGAAAAAACAAGCAAAGAAGAATTTCCTTTTTCCTAAATCAGTCTTCTCTGAAGCTTAAGTACAACCTCCTTCATCGTCGGCCACAAGAACAACGCAGCCACCACTCTCCATCTTGATATTCTTCATTGCTGCTCCGTCAATTTAATTTTAGCTATCAAAAAACTTATATAGTAATTTGGGAGTACAAACAAAATCTAAAAGATTTTGGTCTTACCCAAAAAACTTATATTTTTCATTTTAGCTCCAGAAGACTATTTATTGGGCCATTAATTGTAAGTTTAGTTATGGAAAAGTGAGCGACTGTTTTGAGACGCTTGAGATATTTTTTACGAATTCTTTAAAAAAGTTTATCTGTGACGTAGAAATAATTTACAATAGCATCAAAATATTACTCTTTAAATTAATTAATTATTAATTTACTGATTAGGGAGAGTCAAAATTAGATACGTGTAAACGATTTATTTTCACGACAAATATACCATTAGCATTTAGAAAATATAAAGTAGAGTTTTGTAGTGGCAGATTTAGAGGTCGTGGTTGGCTGTCACACCCAATAACTTTCAACGTGTCATACTTACTATAAACAAATTTTATTTTTTCTGAAAAACCTTTTAAAAATTGCATCAGACCTCCAAAATATTTTACAATATTTTGGAAAATCTTTAATCACTTAGAGAATTTTACAACAAACTAATGAGCAAAAGTTTTATATGAAACACTTCACGAACTATTATTTGACATTTGTAGAAAATATCAAGTCCATGGTTTATAACCAACAAAATCCACCATTCAAAAAGCATAAAACTAACAGGTCCTCCGTTGAAATACATACATATATATATATATATATATATATATATATATATATATATATATATATATATATATATACATATATATATACAATAATAATAATAATAATTGTCACCTACTAATCCAAGAAAAAGAATAGAAAAGAATGAACATGGTACAATTTAAATGCCAACTAAATTGTGTAGAGGTCTCCCCGATATAACGATATACTTGCTGAAAAACCTGAAAACAGTAGATTTTGAAATACTTTTAGCTTTAGAACTAAATATTTACAGCAAAATCACAACCAGGTTCAACTTTCAGTTGAAGCAAATTATTTATGCAAGAGAATTAATCATCCTGGATATAAAGATGGGTAAAAAGTGTCCACACCCCCTAAACTATCTTAGATTTTGGTTTTTGACCATCAACTAAAAAACGTTAAGTATTTGACCCTAAACTTTTTTGAAGTATCAATGGTGCCCCTTCCGTCCAATTTTTCCGTTAAATAATAATGAAAGGTGCCCATGTGACACTCACATGATAAAAAATGGGTGCAAAAATAAATTAACCTTTAAAAAAATGTATTAGAAAATGAAAAACCCTCCCTAATTTTCTTAACATCCCAAAATTAGAAAGCTCTAAATCCTTGAAAGAAAATGTGATCTCCCACTGAAAATTGATTCAAGAAATCTTGATAAATGAGTAAATAATATTTTCAATTTTTGGCACAAAAAAAATAAATCATGGAAGTCATACTTAGGTTGTTATGGGATATGATGAAGACACTGACTATCTTCTTTGTTAAAAACTAAGTTAAAAAACTCGGTATAATGAATTACAGTTTTCATGCAGTTTAACATAATTTCACGGAAGTCATGTTTATGTTATTTAGCAAAAATAAAATAGAAAAAATTGCTTAAGTTGTTCATTGGGGGAATTTGCAAGATTTCAATTTCAGAAAGAAGTGAGATTTCACTAGACATGAAATAAAGAAGAAATTAGGAAGAGATTTATGGTGAACCTCGATTTTCTAATCCATTTTTTTAAAGGTTAAATTATTTTTGTCTAATTTGCCCCCATTTTTTATCATGTGAGTGTCACATGAGAACCTTCCGTTTTTATTTAAATGAGAAATTGGACGGAAGGGGTACCATTGATACTTCAAAAAAGTTTAGGGTCAAGCACTTAACGATTTTTTAGTTGAGGGTTAAAAACTAAAATCCGAGATAGTTTAGGGGGAGTGACACTTTTTACCCTATAAATATATGTATAATTTATACTTTTCCATGATGACTTGGTATTCTCCATACAATCCATTCAGTCCTAACAGAAGAAAGAAGTCTACCTATTACCTTTTGTGACTGAGATAAGCCAAGACTTAATGCATGGCGCTTGAGCCCTAGTTTGCTTGCCTGTGCAACTGTTCCTGGTTATTTATGGCGACCGATGTGTGGGTATAACCCTAGGATATGCTCCGGCATGAAGTCGTGCCTAGTCAATATTCCAACTATTGGCGGCCTCTGCAAAGTATATAACAACAAATTGTAAGCATTTCAAAGTAAAAGAGCACATGCTTGAGACAATTTACATGGTAAAAATCAAAATATAAACATTTTTCCCCCTGTACTTATACGGAAGTGCATCATCATTACGGCGACTTCTTCCTTTCTCTTTCCCCCCCTGAACTTTCAGTTATCTCCCTTAAAACAACGGTTACAAACAAACATATTTATAGATGCAAAATATCAGAACCATCAACGGAATTTCAAAATGGTTAATTAACTCCCTGTGAATTAGTTTTAGGAACACAAAACATCAGGATTTGGTTTACATTTTCGCGTTTAGAACTATCAAAGAAAAGTGAAGTCCACAGAAGAAAATCTTACCCCAGTTGTCCTTGGGACAACACATAAGTGCCTTAGACCAAGGGCATGGAACAAAATTGCAGCTTTAGCCAGAGACATTGTCTCAACAACTGTATATGGAGATGTATTAGTAATTGGATGAAGATCAACATACATCTCCATCTCCTCCTCACTGACTTCTACATCCTCAATCTTAAGCCCCTTTCCTGAACCTGGCTTGGCAAAGTCGAATGCTTGAAACCCCCTTAAAGTTTGTGATCCAGTCAAAACCCTGTGCTTTGAAAAGTTCTTCCCCGTCAGAAGAACAAGCAAATGAGCCCTCAAAACCATACCACATAATTCTGGTGAATCTGAGAATGGTGGTTCATCAATCACTGGGAACCCATTATGTCGAGTAAACTTCAAAGCATGTATTATGTTACCCACTTTTTCAACACCAGTAAAAGATATCAGTGGACCAGAACAGACATCTCCTGCAACCAACTGCCTCATGTATGGTTCAGCATGGGCTTCCAAGAAAGGCAAACCCTTCATTTTTACTATTTGATCATAAACACCTTTGTTAAAAGAATCGGCCACAGTTTTAGAAATTAGGAGAACAAGCATGATCAATGGCAGCATTAACAGATCATTGGTAAGCTCGAGAAGTATGACGCAGAGTGAAACTGTCATTCTCATTGTGCCACCGAGGAACGATGCAGCTCCAAGGACAGCAAAGAGACCTACATCTAGAGAGGAAATAGATCCCAGAAGCCTCCCAACAAGACGCCCATATGAAGCTCCAGCTAGAATGACAGGGATGAACAACCCAGAAGGAACAGCAATTCCATAAGTGATGATACCAAGGAAGTATATGGCAACAAAGAAGATAAAAAGTGTAGAAAGGTAAAATTCATGATCATTTTTGGGGCTGAATAAATTGCGGATGGTATCATCATTGGTGTTGAGTAAAAGGGAAGCAAGGTCATTGTAGTGTCCTGGCGGGCACTGGAAAATTTTGTAGTTCCCAGATCCATTTTTGCCGGGGCATTCTTCCACTGTTCCAGTAGGACAAGGGGTGCACCTCACAAACCAAGGGAGGCCATAAGAGCAACAAGATGTCAAGATAGATATGCAGACAACCAGTAGAACTTTGAAACTTGGACTTCTCCTGCAATTCATCATCAAAGATAAACAAACCCGAAATGAACCCACGTGCAATAAAGTGCTAGAGTTCAAAAATACATTTGAGACTTAAGTGTAATCTGAAGACGATGCAAAAACTAAAAAACTTAAGTTCATAATACATAAAATAACTAAAACAGAAACCAAAGAGAAAATCAACTTGAGAAGTACTCCCTCCATGTCAAAATAAGAGTAGTTTTAGAAAGAAATTCTCTTGCCAATATACGTGTAGTTTTACATTTTTCTAGGAGAAACTATTGAATCTTTTCACTTTTACCCTTCTTGATTATTGGGAGAGAGAAAATAGTGCATTGAATGAAGTAAAAAAATATTAAATGAGTAAGGGTATTTTTGGAACTTACTTGAAAAAACAACTTTACTTTTAGCTATCTTAATTTGTGTGTCCCTAAAACTACACTTATTTTGACATGGAGGGAGTACAAGAGAACAAAATCAAAGATAAAATTGTTACTTTACAAGGTCATCTTTAACTATTCTGCTTGTGTCTTATAGAAGAATTCTTAGTTCAAGAAATCAGAATGCTCCTATAAGTAATTCCATTCAACATTATACCAGTTTTTTGGCTAGACAAAGCTGGGTGACTTGATAGTTTCAATAGTGTAGTCTGACGACAGATTGATGCAAAAACTAAAAAACTTAAGTTCATAATACATAAAATAACTAAAACAGAAACCAAAGAGAGAATCGACTTGAGAAGTACTCCCTCCATGTCAAAATAAGTGTAGTTTTAGAAAGAATTTCTCTTGCCAATATACATGTAGTTTTACATTTTTCTAGGAGAAACAATTGAATCTTTCCACTTTTACCCTTCTTAAATTATGAATAATCCTTTGGTTGTAGAAAAACCTAGAGAATGTAGTACATGATTTACCAAGAACTGCACAGTGCCAATACTTTCCAAATAATACGTTTGAGTGCTTATTCTATAGTAAAAACTGTTTAGAATAACCTAAACCAACAATAATACTATGCTTTTGAAGGGAACCAAGAGACATACTCATTGATGATGCTATATGTTCGAAGCACCTTGTCCACAAGGTAGTTATAGAGGCTTCCAAACACACCTCCGAGAACTCCAATAAATATAACTGCAAGGAGGTCTTTCGTGTTATAAACAGGCACAGAAGAACTGATATCGAACATTATTAAACCTCCTTGGCCGAAAAGTCCGCATTTTCCACTCCGACAAAATTGCATGAAACTCCTTAAAACTACAGCAACTACTGCAGTAGTGAAAAAGGTCCTCCATAGGAGAGCACTCCTCCACCTGCAATAGACAGGCAAACAGTAAATTCCTCGTAATTGAATCTTTTTAACAGCTTCTAACAACTGATTGATGTTAAAAATGAAACTACATGCCATGGAGAAAATCTATTTGTTTAACCAACTCCTACCGTGCCAATTTCACTCATCCTAATCAAATTTGGTAAGACAGCAAGATTATTTGGAAACATATTGCAGCTCCTGTTGATTTAATAGTAAAGACTAAAGAGGTTCTGACACAATTTTAAGAAATTCGCATAGTGGTACACTAATTATACATTCTTCTTTACTGCTATGAATCTGCACATGATCCTCAGGCTACCTTATTTCCTGTTATTTTACCCAATGTGGTCATGGCCCCTAAAGCTGCAAGGTATACCAGTTTTTCCAACTATCTATTGGTAAATTCACTTTCTTAGTTTCCACAAGTTAAACTGCATTGACCACTGTCTAATGCTAGTCAAATCCAAAAACATACCAGCTTTTGAAAATAGAAATATACTAATGCATGTGAAAATTACAAATACAGGTGCATGCATGCCATACAACACATAAAGAGGAGTAAGAACCATGTTGCTGCTTCTTCAAGGGCGAAGAGGACGCCACCTACTGGGGCCCGAAAAGCGGCTGCAACGCCAGCAGCAGCTCCACAGGTGATTAAATCCCTTCTGTCCCGGTCGTTTTTGAAGTACTTGAGCCATTTCCATGTCAAATGATACTTGCGTGAACCTCCCTGACCAAGCAAGTTGGCAATGCACGCACCAGTGTGTACCATGGGTCCTTCCTTTCCGACTACAAATCCAGCAGAAACTCCAAAAATAGAACCAAAGATCTGCCAAAAGTTAAAATGTTAAGAATTTCGTAAAAGTAAACCGGTTCAACTAAATAATCCTCTCATCGAAAGTTCGACTTCAAGGAGATTTCGCCAGAGAGAGAGAGACTTTTCCAACGCCCAGTTCAAAAAGTACCAATCAGGTTCTGTCTAGCTTTATTTTCTGGATAAGATATTTTTCCCTCCATTAGTGCTTTTCTGAAAGAATCAATCAGTTCTGTAGAATCCTAACCGACTTCAACAGATGTCACCAATACGTATACCGGAACACTGACTTCGAGACCATATATTGTCATTCATTAGTCATCACCGCAACATGGTGAAGCATGTGCATAACAATTAACAAGTTTTGGCAATTTATTTTGGCCCACAACAAAAGTAAGGAGGGAAGTTTCTCATACTATTCAACTTCTGTCTATGTATGTGACATCCATACATTTCAATCTTTATGTGAAGCATGTGCATAACAAATTTTGACAATTTGTTTTGCCCCACAACTAAAGTAAGGAGGGAAGTTTCTCATACTATTCAACTTTTGTGTATGTATATGACATCCATACGTCAAAAAAAAAAAAAAAATGACATCCATACATTACAATCTTCAGATTACCAGCTGAAATCTGCTACATAATCCCAAAATATTCCAGAAAATTGGCTATTAAGCAGAAGTATTCCCTAGATTTTTTTATTATTTCTTGTCTGGTCATTTATTTTTCTTCATTTCAAGGAGCGGAGAGGGTGGAAAGAATTGGCATACAATAAGATCATCAAGAAAGTTTGTTTACCAACCTTCACAAATAGGGTACTTGGAGCCAGAATAGAATGAGCATCCACACCATTTAGATAGGCTTTAACCTCAGGAATTCCAGAACCTGCTGCTGCAGGGGCTACAAAAGCACAGAGAACTGCAGCACAAGTTGCCAGAAACACATTGATTCCTGCATAAGCAACAAATGCCACAAAGAACCTGCAGCGAATCTAAGATAAGGACAAGGGTGATTGAGGAATCAAACATGTTCATCAAGGATTTGGCTCCTCTCCAGTACAAGATTCTCAAGTTCTTTTATATAAATTTGACACATGTCAAGTAAATTAATTGATGGACCAGATTCTTTAGGGTCCACCTTTTTCTATAGGTTTTAGAATTTATTTTGAAAGAGAAGATTACAATAATAGATCTCAACTGTCAATGGATTATTGGAGGATCTCCCGTTCTTTAAGGAGTTGGAGAGTAACCTTGCCTGTTCATCAAGTCAGTTGCAGAGCTCCGGTCGAGAGAATGAATTACAAGTTACAACTTCAATGCTATTGACATGCATAATCATGTAAAGAGTTAAAAGTATATGCAAGGGTATCTGAAAGTGGACCCTAATGCTCATAGTGAAACATCTAAGCGCCTAAAACCAAATTTATTAGAAGCAATACAAATTCACTCGTAAAGAATCAAACAACTGGCAAGTTATTACTAAAGGATCAAACAACTGGCAAGTTATTACTAATTCATATGAGCTAGCACTTGGGCAAATATTACTGTTGGTCAGCTATTACTGCAAGTGACCAGGTTTACCTACAATTAGCTTCCAATTGAACTATTAACTACTACTGTATCATTTTGCCACTGGTCATATCAACAGAAATACACCGTTCAAAACACG
Organism: Vinca minor; assembly: GCA_026122235.1. NCBI lineage: Eukaryota > Viridiplantae > Streptophyta > Magnoliopsida > Gentianales > Apocynaceae > Vinca > Vinca minor. The sequence goes on from JAOCZM010000056.1 coordinate 5,339,202, forward strand.
GATGTCAAACTACGGCACAGCTAAGCTAAAGGTAAATTAAGGACATTTCTCATTTTTTGAGTATAAGCAATAGATAGAAATCTTCAGTCTGCCAGGAAGATTACTATATGGAACCAATCTCAGGCCCAAGATTTTGCCATAACAAGTACAGGACACTAATAATTAGCTGATCGAATAAATGGGGACGATAACACTCACCTGTGCTTCGTCATTAAATCAGTTGTAAGTAGGAGCTTGAAACCCGCAATATTCTCCACGGCTAGATTATTGAAGAAACCAACAAGTCCTGTACTCAATCCAATGAGAAGAGCAAGTGTCCATTTGAGGAAAACATATTGATAAATCTGAACCTTCTTCCTAGATCTCCAATCCTGCTTAAAAAGTTCATTTTCAATAATCCTGCAAAAAAGAATTTTAATAAATGGAATAAATACTATTTGAAATCTCATCATATATTCTTAGAGTCTTAAAACTTCTGACGTGAATGTAACAACACAATATTGTATAATCAATTCAATTAGTCAATACAACACCTTCATCATCATCAATACTTGCAAAAAAAACACAATTTTGATCAACAAAAACAATAATGAATTACAAATATCCAATTCCTTCTAAATCCTATTATACATCAAACGATATCTTCCAAATATTCTGCTAACATTAATCGACCGCAATTTCGTAAGAAACATCAAAATCCAGATGAACTAAACACTAAACTTCATTAATTTTCATCTAAACGCACAAAATAACAACAGAAACAGAGTGTTCCATTGAGCAGAATTTAAAAAAAATGGAGAAATTTACGAAGATCATACTCGTAATCGAGGCTTTCGATCGGACAAACATTAGCACCAACAATAGCAATCTGCGAGGTCGTATTCATTCTGCTTCTCAAAAGCGGCTCACGGATTGCAATTTCTCCATCTCTATCCGAATGCATAGACAAATTGATCATATTATCCTTCCTCTCACACAACAACGAATCATTTCCTCCTCCTTCTCTTCCTTCTTCAACGCATTCATTCTCAATATCAACATCAACTTCCTGCTGCTGATGCTGCTCCATCATTCAATCGATCAATCAAAAAAATGCGAAAAATCTACTCCGAAATTCTCGATTTCTCTTCCTTTTGCGTTTTTTTGTTCAAGGAGATGGAAACCTACAAGTATCCGAGCATTTGATGAATTTGGAACCTTCAGCTGTATATGCCTAGAGAGAGAAAGAGAAAGAGAAAGCTATGTATGTCCGCATAAAAAAAAATGGCTTTGATTTTACATACAGGAGAAGTCAATACAATCCTTCAATGAAGATTCAATGTGGACCATGGGAAAAAGAAATTTGTTGCTTTTTATTCAAACCTTTACTTTTAATTTTTTATATTACTCTCGAGATAGGAAACTCTCGAAATTTTTGGTAAAGATGACTAGGATTTATCTTTGGTGGCAATATATGAGATATACTCGGATCTTCTAATATATTTTTCTAGAAAAATATTTAGTGGATTACTTTGTATATTAATACTATTAATTTGGAGTAAATTTAATAATATTATTAATGTATTAGAGAGTGTCGACATGGATTGATGGCTAAAAGAAATGTATTTATATCCGTCTAATTTTAATACAAACAGAATAATACTTTTAATCGTCAAGTCGTTGAATTTAGTGCACTAAGTAAAGCTTTCTGAAGTCGCTGAATTTAATGGTTAGATAATTATTTGAAAGAAGAAGAATCAAATTTCAAAGTTATTTTTGAATCGTTATTTTAATGCATGTCGATGTAGGGGTGAAAATCGTCTGTACTCTTATGTGTAACTATTTTTATGCTCAACCAATAAGAATTCTTTATGTGATAATTTTTTTTAATTATATATACACATGGTGAATTGTGATTGGTTGAGATAGTTATTTGAAGAGGAAGAATCAAATTCCAAAGTTATTTTTAAATCGTTATTTTATGTCGATTTAGGGGTGAAAATAGTCTGTACTCGTGTGTATCTATTTTTGTGCCCAACTAATAAGAATTCGTCATGTGATAATTTTTTTTAATTATATATACACACGGTGAATTGTGATTAGTTGGGCACATTAATGAGTATACAAACGGGTACAAACGATTATTTGCCTCGATTTAGCACGAGGAGCTGTCATTATCGAAACCAAAGTGTTATTAGGTATCATTTAAATATTTTTATTTTATTTTTAAAATAAATAAAAAATTATTCGTTGATCATAAATTAGTCGAATTTATTACAATTGAGATATAATTTATAAATATGAAATAAAAATTATACAATAATTTAAAAACTATGATAACAAATAAAGTGTCATATATGGTGACAGAATAAGTTGAAATATTTTTATCAAATCTCGCAAATTTAAATTGTTAACGAGAAGTTTTACGTTAAGCTTTTGTTTTCAAAATCTTATCCAAATACGATCGAAGTCAATGATAGTATATTCAGCCCAAAAAAAAAAGTCAATGATAGTAAACTATGTATATTTTATTTGGGTGAAAATACTCTATTCCCATCTTTATCCTTAACCAATTAAAATTTACTATATAAATATTTTTTCTTATATACATACAAGGTGAATTGTGATTGACTGGGAATTGAGAATTTTTTGCCATTTTACTTTAATTGAAGGATTATCAACAAATATATATATATAAGATTTCAAAATAAAGTAAAGTAGTAGTTGAATTAGCAAAGGTATAATACGATTTTGAATATTATAGTATATTTAATACATTAATGATATTACTTCACATATATTAATTTTATTGGTCCATAGTGAATTTAGTGACTTGAACTTATAGGGAGTGTAACAATATAATTGGTGTACGTGGAAAATACAAAGTCATAAAACACTCTTTATCAAATCAAAATGTGCTAGAATAATAAAATATAATTATTGAGAAAAAAATAACTTTAAAATGTTAGTTTAATTAGTTAAAATCTTTTACAGATAAGTTTTAAGTTTATCTGCATCTCTATCCTCCACATGAAGGTGAACAGTGTAACTCTTTTGTTATAACGACAATGTTCCTTCCCAATTTTTTTATTAAAACGACAATGTATTTACTATTACTAACTTAAATTGTTTGCAACTTTTCAATTTTTTAGATATTCTAAATTATTTATCATATTAAATACAATTAAATATTTAACTCGATAGTAATATGTTAATTAAATCTTAAGTAGTAAAAATTTAATGAAGTAGGTGTACATACATACAATCACATGTGACCGGCCATCAAGACGGGAAGGGTCTCGTGGACTTGGGTGGTTACGTGAAAAGGAATCCATGCATCTTGTAAATGGAAAGTCTTATTAATACGTGCCATTATTAAGTTGTTATAAGTCAGTGTTAAGCGGATTAAGGTCGATTTAGATGGTTGGATATCTTTAGGATAACTTTACACCGTATCTGGTGATGGAGAAATAGATGTTTGTTTGAGGTAGATTATGCTCTACCACCTCTTCCTGAAAGAGTTAGAGTCTTGATAGATAGTGGGAGTGAGTTACGCTGCGCTCAGGCGACAGTACCTGAGGTGCTCACATTGAGTTTGTAACTTATACGTTTACTTATTTTTTCAATATACGATCCATTTACACCAAAAATAAATTAAATTATTTTAGGGGTAAAAGTGTAAAGTAACATGGGAAATCTTCTTAAATACAATTAAGGATTTTCTTTGCATTTATATAGATATTTTTGCTCTCAATTAATTTATTTTTTTGAACCACTTTGTTGAGTCAATTGGCATTACTATTAATAATCTATTACTAGTATTTTAAAGCAATAATTACTAATCCAATTTTGACACCTGAAATATATAGGGGTGTCAATCAAGCTATGTGAGCTGAGCTTGGCATAGCTCACGCTCAGCTCACATAAAAATTCAAAAGCTCACGCTCAAGCTCAGCCCGGAAAAAGTTCATAAACCTTGAGCTCACGCTCAGCTCACATTTTAACACGAGCTCGAGCTTAGCTCACGAGCTTCCCAAGCTCACTTATATTAGCGAAGAAAACGAAAATCCTGTCTCAAGAATAGCATAATACAATGAGCCTTACAACTAAATTTGGACAAGAATACACAAAAAGAAGCAAAAGTTTCAGAATTGTTTGATATGCTAATAAAAGGAGTCTTATATAAACAAAAAAACAAAAACAAAAAACAAGAGAATCCATGCACTTAAAATTTTTAACAAATGATAAATTTGCAAATTTCAAAAGATTGATTTAATTCCATTTTCGTTGGCAATTCCAATTTTGACAATCCCATTGAATTCTTCTACACCATCTCACTTTTTGTTGTGATTCATCCCAATGTATTTTGTACCGTGTTTTCCCACGCTGTCTTTTCCTTTTTTCTCTCTTCCTTTAACTTTTGTACCTGTCTCTCTCCTGTTGTTAGATTCCTTCTTTAATATAATCTACTTTCTACCCAAAAAAAAAAGATTATTGAGTTAATCCACACATTATAATTATAATTATAATATGTATATAAGTTTTTTTTAAAATTAGTATTATTATTATTATTATTATTATATATATATAATATTTTAATTATATTAATCTTATTCGGGTTCGAGCTTTTTTCGGGTTGAGCGAGGTCAAGCTCACGCTCAGCTCACATAAGAAGCGAGCTTGAATATTAAGCTCACGCTCACATTTTTTTCGAGCTATGTGAGCCGGGTTCGGGCATCGTATTGAGTGATCTATTTCTTTTATTTGATTGTGAAAAACTTTGTATCGTATTTGAGAATGGAAGAGAAAAATGTCCAAGATGTCTCTAGGACCATTATGTCACAACCACATGGTTGTAATCTCCAACTTTGTCTCTTTTACAAAGAGAAGAATAAATAATGCAACTACTCCCTCCTTACAATGTATCTATTCCAAAAATAAATAGTTTCCGCGAAGAGTTTAGTGAGATAATTTGTCAGAGTATAATAGTAACTTTTGTCTTCGCATATAAAGTAGGAGTTCAGTTAGTGTTAAACGTTGAATCGTGTTTCTTGTGAGTTGTTGTACATACATGTTCATGTTAAGACATGATGAAGTTTAGAACTCATTATCTAACTACCTGCAAAAGAGAAAAAAAAATGGGACTAATTCTCAAAACCTACTTCGATACTTAAGTCAGTAATCAAATAAAGAGAAACAAAAATTTAAGACAATATAGTATAAATAACTAGGTATTTATTGGGAAATCTTCACCTCAAAGTAAAATTCTAGAAGGATCTGAAAACTCTAGACCTTCCAATATCTTGTTCCTGTCGGACTGGTCTTTTTAGATTCTCTAAGAATTTAGTAACTTCCAAATCGGCGTGTAGTTTCAAAACTTCTAAGAAAATCCTAAACCACATTTTTCAAAAGAGGGCGGCCTTATAGGATAGGTTCTCCGAGCCTGCACCACTTTGAGCTAGATTAATTCTCAAACCTCTTAGAAGACAAGCTTCGACTTATCGATTGGGTCAAGTAACCCATCCCGAACCCTAATTCCATTAAGGCACATCCTGTGATTTCACTCATGGGACATAAAGGTATGAGCTCTTAGAGATGGGGCTCAATCCTCATTCTAATAATAATAATAATAAAATCGAATAATAATAATTGTTGGATAAAAAATATATTAGATAAAACATGGATCAAAGTGTATACAACTTTGTCTAATTACAAAATTACCCTTCTATAAATTGGAGGAAAACTTCAATCAACTCCCCTAAAAATATTTAAAGGTGTTAAGATGATTTTGAACAAGTAATTTTAGAATTTGACACAATCTTTAACACTTTAATCTATTATTTTATTCAATGATCACTACCCTATTTTCAAATCACAACTAGTGTTACTAGGAATGGTGACAGTAGTACAGAGGACCTTCTTCACCATATGGAGCTGGTTCTCAAAAAAAATACTATGATTGGCCATTCAACGGAAAAATGGCCTATTTAGTCTTTTATGAATTTACCATTCAATTTTAACATCTCTTATATTTAATTTTGACTTTTATCGTCCTAAATGTTTTTACGATCTGTCCTAAAAGAACTTCCGTCCAATTTTCTGTGATCTCCCCGTTTGCCTAGTCATCCCAGTCAACATATTTGTCTTATCCCAGGGGTATTTCAGACATTTCAACCTATTTCTCACATGAAGATATTTGGGTACTCAATTGTTTAGAAAAATAACTATGAATACTCAATTTAAAATAACAAAATAAAATCTAAAACTCATCCCTCCCCACCATCTTCATCCTCCACCACCAATTACGGCCACCACCACCGCCACCATAGGGTTGGAAGTGTGATTTTGTTTCTTATCCTTAACCCAAAAATTTTCGCCCATACAAAAGTCATCATACATTTTGCAGAAAATCCATTAAAAAATTAATAAAAATAGGTTTGAAACCCATTTTTTGGTTTATTCAAAGAAAACCCCACAAAGCACATAATAAGAACTTCAAAAAAAGAAAGCTTCTGCAACCAGGCCAATAAAGAACAAAATCAAAAATTTGCCCATGAATTATTTTGGTGGCTTACTTTGGGGATGGTTCGTTTGCTTGGTGTTCACCATCACAATTATTTCCTTTTTCACCGCTCATCTTCCATGGCAACGACCACCAAGCCTTCATCTTCTCCAATAATCATGATTCACCTCAACCCCAATCAACTACCGAGCCCTAATTTTGCCTTCTTCTCTTAATAAGAGGTGTCTTTTTTACAATTAATTTACTACTAGTGCTAATAGTAGTAATTTGCCTTTTAGATATTTTTAATTTTGATTCGAGGGAAAACAGTTTGGTTCTTGATAAATTTAGTGGCCTGGTTGCAGATTTAGAGGGGCTAATTTACTTCCAATCCAACATTAAACAGTCATTGTCTGTAATCTTCTTGTTCATTCCTGGAAATTGATTGCTTCTCAAATATGTAGGGTAAGATGATTTTCTTCAAGACACCATCACTAATGGCCCTCTGCTTCAAAAAAAAATATATATATTTGGGGGAAAAGTTTTAATTTTGGATCGAAAGAAAGTTGGGTTTTTTTTCCTTTGAATCTGGGATTGGAAGGAAATGAGAATTTGAAATGAGTTAATTTGGTGGATTGGGTTTTCTTTTTTCTGATCTCTACCAGACAATAATTATTGAATTGGGTCAATAATTTGGTGAATTTATATCTCAAAATTTGACAATAGACAATGAAGAACCCAAAAAAGATGAGGGAGGACATGGTGACTGTTGTAAGTGGTGGTGGTGGAGAAGAATGTGGAGTTTTCAAGCTCTAGAACATTTATTTTCTAAGTCAAGATTAAGGTCACAGATGGACTTTGTTTAAATTGAAATATGATAGTGGGTGGCGGTGGGTGTTGCAGGTGGTGGCGGTGTGGTGGAGGTGAGTGTTGTAGGTGGTGGTGGAGAAGAGTGTGGAGGATGAAGATGGAGAATATGGGTTTGAAATTTTTTATTATTTTAAATTGAGTGTTCATAGATATTTTGTTTAATAATTGAGTCCACATGTTTTTTTATTGAAGTGGGTAAGATGGAATGACAGAAATAACCCTGGTAATAAGACAAAATAATTGACCATATGACTAGGTAAACGGGAAATCATAGAAAATTGGACCGAAGTCCTTTTAGAGCAGATCGTAAAAATATTCAGGACGATAAAAGTCAAAATTAAATATAAAACATGTTAAAATTGAATGGTAAATACATAAATGACTAATTAGGCCATTTTGCCGCCATTCAACACAAAAGTAGATGAGAGACTTTTCTATGATCAAACATAAAAGTAGTTACTTAGCAAAAAAAAAACATTAAAGTAGTTGAGTTGCAACTTTCACTTTCTAAAAAAATCCACTTTTAGCACATGATTCATATTCACATTTTTCACACTCTACCTTATTCATTTATTTTTACGAGATCAAGAAATCATTGTGTCCATTTGTAGTTCACCAGAGTCCAACAATATCTACAACGATAATTTTGTCATGTGCGTAATGTTTGAACTTAAGTTTTCTTTTTTCTCTCTTTTTCTTTCTTTTGAAGTTTTTTTATTTTTTAACTTTCATGAATAAATCCAACCAAAAATTTCGACTTTCAATCGGATCTTGATTGGATCTATCTATCCTCCTTCCACTTTTGTTGTCTTCATCCCATTCTTTTACCGTAAAAGCGTGATAGAATTTTTTCAGAGCTAAGGAAATTGTTTAAACCCATTATCATGGTACAATTTGAAAGCTTGGGGGGTTCCGAAGGTCTCGTCTATGAACACCAACATAAATTTGTTTTCACCTTTTCCTTTTCTTTTAAAAGACGGTGCGAATTTCTTAAATAGAAACTCTATTCAAGTTCAGTCTTAATGTCGCAATTCCTCGCTGAGATCCAAATACACCTATGTTCAACAACTAGCTCGAGTGAGGGGGCTATACGTCTCTGATGTTATCAACACTGCGAAAAGAAGAAAGTACTATTCAACATTGCAAGAAGGAAAAGTTTCTTAGGCTGCTCTATGGGCATATTTCACCAAAGATTTAAAGTGATCAATATTATGAAACTAATACTAGATAAGTACATTGATTGAATAAGAAGGATATGTTAATCCAGTGACGCAAACAATCAAAGCAAAATGTCTATGGAATATGGAAGTTAATCCAGAATAATGACCTTTAAACCTTTAAGGAAAAAAGAAGAAAGATAGAAGCAGCGATATCCAAAATAAGCTACAGAATCACTTGAGCAAGTAAAAATGATACTGAGATAGAACAACAGCGCAAGAGAAGCTGCAAGGAGGAGAGAAAAGAAAACACTAGCAAAACCAGATTGCAGTGGAAAATGGCACTCAAAATTTTCATTAATACCGACTACAGCGAATTCCACTGAAAACACTTACAAACTTCAGACTATTAACTTTTGTCACCTTGTTACACAACAATATCATATATATCAATAAGCTCGCCCCTGCCATGACATCTGAGATTCTTGCCCTGGCCATGACATTTGAGGAGCACTAGTTGATGTTTGCTCCTGCGATGATATTTGAGATGATTTCCCCTGCCACGACATCTGTGGAGAGCATGCTAATTCTTGCCCATGCCCTCGCCATTGCATTTGTGCATTTGCGGGAGATGTCTGCCCTTGTGTTTGTGCCGGGGGTGAAGCCTGCCATTGCATTTGTGCCGGGGGTGATGCCTGCCACTGCGTTTGTGCATTCGCGGGTGATGCCTGCCATAGCCTTTGTGCACTCGAGGGCAATGTCTATGCTTGTGTTTGAGGTGTTGGTGCTTGTGCAGCCGAAGGCTGCCAAGACGTCTCTCCTTGTCTTAGCATTTGGGATGGACCTGAGCGCTGTGGTGGTGAATAAAATGGAAATCTCGCACTTACAATTCTCTCGATCACCTCACGCCTCCCTTCTTTCTCAAAAGCATCTAACAGAAACTCCTTAAGCTTAGGAGTGATACCAACACCAACAACCATCATCTGACCGACTACATTAGAACATTCGTCAAGGTCACCCATTCCACAAAGGCCTCTGATCACAATATCATAAGTTGTAGCATCAGGTTTTATCTCTGCCTCACCCATCTTCATCAGAATTGGTACACACTCAGTGACTATCTTTTTCAATTAAAAAAAAGTTAAACCATTTATTAGCATATTCTGGAATAACTCTGTGGGCTGCAGCCATCTTCGCACACTTGTCCAAAGCCTCATCTACCCTCTCTAACGTAACATAAGCCTCAATTAACGTCTTGTAGGATGTAACATCTGGTGACAATGACTTGCCCTGCAACTGTGCAAGATAATTCTCAGCCTCCTCTGCCATCTCAAGCTCACAGAATCGTATGATCATATTATTAAACCCTGCCACATTCATAGACAAAGGCCTCGACTTTGCTCCATTTCCTACCTTTTTAAAAACCTCCATAGCCTCATCAACCTTCCCCAACCTGAAACACCCATTCACCATTATGCTAACGGTATCCGAATTAACAGCCTGAAACGTGGGAGGCGTATGATTGTCCAACATACTATCAAACAATTGCCACGCCTAATTTTCCTTACTATACTTCAGCAACACCTCCAAAAGCACATTACAAGAGATGGGCACTATTCCAAACTGCTTATCCATCTCCTCATTCTCCCTCCCTTGCTTAAAATACCAATCCATAAAAGTTGCACTCACAACCCCATCAAAAACCGAACACCTCTCTTGTAACTCCTCAAAAAATTCATTAGCTTTTTCCAAATCACCCAAATTCAAAAAACCAGAAATCAAATTGTTATAAACTAAAGAATCCGCGCCCTGACCTTTATTCAACATTTCCCTTAGCATATCTACAACAGCATTAATCCACCGCGCCTCAATTAAACCCTTAGTAAGATTCCTATAAGTAAAAGAATAAGGACTAAAAGGAGCAGCTTCTAATATTATGATAATAAACTTTAATAGCCTCATCAACATCACCATTTTCGCAATGTGCAAGAATTAAATTATTATACGAAACAATATTCAGAATAATATCATATTGATTAAAAAAAGTACTGAAACAGAATCTTAGCATCATTATATCTGCCGCCACGGTACATTGCCGCAATAATAGCATTGCAAGTAAAGACAGTAGGACGAACACTGAAAAAGACAGCGTGGCAAGCTATGGAGGCAGCGGAATCGAGGTCGCCGGCACGGATAAGTGATTGAACACGGTTGTGTACATTGAGACAGGGACCCACAAGAGCGGAGGTGGAATCAGGTAGGCGTGGACCAGGTGGGTTGTTTTGAGATTGGGATGATGATGAAGGAGGATCCCGGCGTAGTGCCCACATGGGGGTTCGATACGGAGACGACGCTTTCTAGTTTCTACAACGTCGTTCGGCGGCTGCTTCTTTAGCTGAAGTGAAGGCAACTGATCGAAACAGGTTGTAGGTGGTAATAATTGGGGTTTTGGACATTGGTGGAAATGATTTTGGTGGCGGCGGAACGGCGGAGGTGTCATACCCCGTAACCAGGGTGATGACATGGCAGTGTCTCATTGGTCGATGAGACACCAAAGCCTACGATACAGAGTTACTAAAAAGGCAATTCATTATGCATTAAATCCAAAGTAAATTTTTAACAGCAGAAATCTAAATACATAACTGAAAATGAATCTACTTATTACATTATTGGAATAAGTCTACGCGTTCTAAAAGAAATAACTGAAAAGGAAATAAAGTCTAGCAGCTACGTAGATTAGGATCACTCCTCAAATGGCCCCTCCCAGGTATCATCATCGTGAACAAGTTCAACATCTACATCACCTGCACAGTAAAAAGTGGATGGACTGAGCTCTGGTGCTCAGTAGGGACCTAAAAACACATTTATAAACATAACAGAAAATAGCACAGATAAATGAAATAGATTCTCGTTTCCCAAAATACTCATTTGGAAAATAAAAGCTCTCGACAAGCCACTACGCAAGTCTTTTAAGACCTAGAGTCTGAAACAGAACAGAGCAGAATCCAATTGGATCAGAACAGAACGGTACAAAACATAAAAGCAACCCAAAATACAAGTTAAAAGACACAAACCAAGTATCAATAAGACCCAAACAAATGTTCGACTATACTTATCAAATCTGACATTCCAGATCAGAATTCATGACATGAGCATCCCATACTACTCATGCACTACAAACCAATAGTTATGTCAGACAATCGAGTATAAAACAAACAAGGACCAAACAAGTAAAGAACAACAAATAAGCAAAACAAATAAACTCTTCACGTCTAAACACTTCACACAACCGAATCCACATCAAGCACGTCTGCCCTACAGCATCCTCGGTTACACAATTTACTTAGACGTTACGAACTTAGTTATCGCTATGACACTACAATCCCACAGTCAAGCTCAATTGTCTAATCAGACCCATAATCACTGCTAACAGCCCCCATGTAATAACCCAATGAGGAAGGGCCACACAGAATCCACACAGAAACCGGCCTAAACTTTCCCCCGGTTGGAGGCCAAAAATAAAGAATATGTCCATTGTGTCATTGCCCACACATGAGCTCCACAATTAACTGTTAGCAGCCCCAACTTGTTTCTCCCCGCTAGGGCCCGGGTCCACATATCCACACAGAAATATCGCGAACACCAGGTTCTAGCGATATATAAATGGGACGTATCCTGCTACAGACCTTTCATAAACAAGAGCTCGAATGGGGCGAAGGCTCGGTCGACCAAACCAATTAGGCCAAAATAAGGACTCTCAATTAGGACAACTCAATGAATACCCAAATAACGCAATTACAAAAAGGACTCCAGCAGTCCCCCAGAACAATTCAGATACATTCCAGAGACAGTTTATAAGATTTTAGCAATTAATAAAAGCGATTGAAATTCAGCTATAGACCCAATTAATCCAAAATTCACAATTATCAGTTAATTATGACAATTTACATAAGACAATAATAAGAACGCAGTAATCAATTTACAAATCAGATTATAATGAATTTAAATCATACCCAAAACAGTTTATACAATATCGAAAGCAATAAACACAATTTGTACAACTATTTTATAAATTGAATAGTTTATTCGCTTTTACTGTGTAGTAATTAATGCGAGAATTAAATGACGTAGGGGTGTCCCTACCTCTTACGAACGCGATAAGACACAGAAATCCGTAATCAGTCCTGGCAGCTTACTCTGGGGGCGATAACTATCTGCTGGAACCTCCGATTCACGATTCGTCTATGCTCACTCGAAGGTCTTTCAATTCTCTTCAAAATCGATATGCTGTTAGTCGAAAACAGAGGTCGATAGCATCCTCAATCGTCCTGTCGAAGTTCTGGACAGAATATATTTAATCGCACAAAAATCTGGTTCTGCCCTCCACTTCTGACATATATTACGAAAAATCTAACGGTTAAAATATCGATCCCTCCGGTCAGATTATAACCCTATCAGTCTAGTTTTTAAATAAAAAATAATTACTCCGATTGGAGTTTGAATGTTACCTTTACGATGATTCTACCGAAAGTGTACACAAACCGAAACTCAGAAATCAGCCCCACTTCCGATTCGATATCTTTCCGCTCCGAAATCCAAATCGAATTCCGTCTTCATTCCCTCGAAGCCTTTGTGATTACCTTCGATTCGGTGTATCTCGCGATGAAAACTTATTTCTCGAACCGCATCAATTGTTGTGTCGAAGTTTTTTTTTTTTTGCTAAATAAATTAAGATTTCATTAATCACAAATAGCCGAGGCCATTACAATCAATAAAAAATATGAAAGTACAGAAAGTAAAAGTTATACTGATGATTTAAAAAATCACGATAATGAGACGAAAAGACACATCCAAGAAAAACTTGGATGGTTAGGAAAAAAAAGCTAGAAAAACTAGACAAATAAACAAATACATAATCTTCTTCTTCAAAGCATCTCCATCGCCATTCTTGAACCACAGGGACAGGAGAATATCACTTTCAACATCTTCCTTAGGAGTCGACAATTTATAGGACAATGGGCGTATCAACCGACAATTTATTGTTGTGTCGAAGTTGCCAAAATATTTAATCACCTGAAAATCTTGTCTTCTGACTCTTCACTGTGCGGCTACATTCACATTTTCTTTTTCCCTATTTTGGCACGATTTCCGAGAGATCCCCACTGGCTGCCTTTTCTCTATTTCTTTCTTGTTTCATCGCGGCAGAGAGAGAAGCCTCCCCCTTTCTTCTTTTTGCTTTGTTGCTCTACACGGGTTCCGAGAACCCTTAGACACCCACGTTTGCTTTTCTAATTTCCTTCTTATTTTCTTTGATCTCCGGATCCCAATAGCCACAAAATCCCACACTCACACACGTTTGCCTCCCTTTTTCTTTTAATTTAATTTATTTTATCTAAGTGAAACACAACTTAAGTCCATTAATTACGATAAATGTATAAAACGCCCCTCAATAAAATGTATACGAAAAATAACACGTAACATGTTATAAAAATAATTATACATGTAGTCACATAATCGTATGAAAAAAAAATATTACGCATACACAGTTAATCGCGAAAAATTAATTTACACGTCAAATATCACGTAAGCAAAAGTTACGGGTTTTACAGGAGAAGGGTACGATACATGGTGAGATTTTTAGTGGAAGAGAGGATATCGTAGAAAAAAAAACTTTTTGGGGATTTTAAGGGTTGGAGTTCTTTTTCTCGAAGTGTGTTAAACCCTAACATATTCTGAGCTGAGGTTTATGATTTTCTACATTGTGCATTGGTGATTGTAACATGATCCGACGGTTTGGGTTTGTGTTGTGAGCGGCTTAGATTAATTATAAGTAATTTCTAAATAAATTTAAAAAAAAGAAAAGAATTCAAGCAAAAGTATCAAATTCAAAACTTATTGTACCGATTTAGATATTGTGTCAACCATTACTTTCTTTCAATCCAAATTGATTGAACAAGAATTGACAAAAGGATCTATCACATGAACCGGAGACTGCCACCCAGTAAAACCACAAATGCAAGTTTTGATGAACACACAAACCTATGCAAAGTAGAATACAATAAACACAAACCGTCAGACAAAGGGCCTTACTTTCTATCCTGCATATGGAGAATAACCGACCAGTAGCCTAGTAACTCATCAGAAGATTTTATCCAATCTCATCAAGTCACCAATTCACAAAGCAATTCTAGCAGTTAAACACCCTCTCTCCTCATTAACTAATAACTATTCGGCTTGTAACTACCGCTGTAAAGGAAGAAATGTAGGAGCTTTTATCTGTCCCAAACACTGGAAAAACAAATATGATGAAATCCTACATGTCCAGTGTGGATGCAAAAAACACATATATCATATAAACAACACAAACTGATTTAAGCAGCTCTGCATACCAAATATCTGCAATTCATACAATCTTTTATCCAATGGCAAATACCCAGCAAAAGGGTTTAAAAAAATCATTAGATTGAAGTGCAACAAAAGTGCCTTGTTACACTGGTTCTGGCCTTTAGCTCAACAAGATAAAATCAACGTAAAGACCTTCTTGGTCTTATTCAATCGGATAGATGACTGGTTCTCGTAAAAAAGAATTTTAAATTGTTACTGATGACAAAAATTATGTTCCCGTTGCTTAAAATTTTAGTATTATGCCCATACAAGTAAATAGCCTTCAAGCAGTTGACTCCTTGAGGTAAGCAATGAGATCAGCTCGATCTTGTGGCTTCTTCAATCCAGGGAAAACCATCTTGGTTCCAGGAATGTACTGCACAAAACATAATTTTACTATTTAGTAAGCAAAAGAAGAAGGAAAAGAGAAAAGGGAGGATAAATTCAAGTTCAAACAAGAAGAATAGGACAAACAAAAAATGATTCCATCAGAGTTGTGACAACAAGTTTTGCAATCTCTCCAAACCATATTAAGTCATGCTGACAAAAGAACATATAACTCGTAGCTGGAAAAAAGAAACACTGAAACAGCCAATCTGGCTGCAATGTGTTAACAAGTTTGAATATGGTCTTTGGTTGCAGTTAATCAATGGTAGGCAGACTACTAAGTCGGCCGAGATATTTGAATACCAGCACAAAAGAACATCTTATACAGAATCATGCCAAGGTATCCACAGCCACATTCAAAACTTATTCGGGCATAATATTTTTGTTGAACAAAACGGGAAATTATGCCAAGAGTATAAAATACCACATGAATTAAGTTGATATAACAGCACACAACAGACCATGCAATATTAGTTTGAACTATGTCTACTCTAATAAAGCCCAAAGTTAACTTGTACCTTCTTGGGATTAAGCAAATAATCGTACAGCGTATTTTCTCCCCAATTGACAGCCATATTCTTGTTAGCAGCAGAGTAAGAATAGCCAGGAGTTGTACCAGACTGCCTTCCAAAAAGCCCATTCAAATTGGGCCCTAGAAATTCCAAGAATGTAAAGTAATTATACCAAGTCTATACTAAGTAGATAAAAGTCAATGGTGCAAAAATTACTAACAACAGAGAAATAAATACGGATCATTAAAATCTGATACGAAGACGTCAAAAATAATATATTGTTATTCTAGGAACTGTGACAAAGAATTGACATCTTTCTATAAAATGGCATAACATGGATCTAACCTTAGATTATGATTTAAATCATCGACAATTTTGCAACAGCAAAAAGTAACAGTAACACAATGTTTACGCTACAGGCACTGTATGAGCCCATATTACACGGAACAATCACACAAAACAAACCAGCACGTAGAAAAAATTATTGTAGATCTATACTCTAGATCTAGTAACACTAATCAAATTATCTTTCATTTTGAATGAATCCAATAACACATATTTGACCTATGTTTAAAAAACAAATTTTACAGTGGGAAAATCTTCTTTGTTTTGGAATCATTTTTAACTAGCTGAATAAGATACTCACAAATATATTCCGTACCAGTAATCATAAATTTGGCAACACTATGAGGAAGGAGGAATCAGATCCACTATATGATATAACATCCAAAAATTACACAATAAACACAGGTAAAATAGATCGCATCAGATTACGATCAACGCAAACAAATCAAAAGCCGAAATCACAAACCACAACAACATATCGAACAACAAAAAAAAGAGAATTCGTTGATGAAAGCGGAATTATACCTTGTTTGTGACCAGCGCCTTTATCAACGGTGTGACATTGAGCGCACTTGGTCCTGAAGATCTTTTCGCCGGATTTTGCATCACCGGCCGGTGCTTGTTCGAAGGTAGCCATTGTCGCCGATTCAAAATCAACCAAAAAGTACAGACTGATTTAGGGCTGCTTAAGGTTCCAGCGAGAGAGAGCAATAAGAAAGTTCTTATTTAATCTAGGGATTTTTTTGTGTCCTCTTTTCATATTATATATGAAAATACGAAAGGTCTCTGCTTAAAAAAAAAAAAAAATAAAAAAAAAGCAAAAGTCACACCAGTTTTAGCCATAGGGGCGGCACGGGTGACGACCGCGGATTAGTTAAATGACGATTATGCCCCCTTTTGTTTGCGGTTAGAAATTGACAGTGGCCCTCAAAGCTCAACTGATGTACCGGGTCATTGAAGAAGGGTAAAGTGGGCATGTCAGGATTTTTTTAGTCTCTCGAATATTTTGATTATGTATTGTCGGTTATTGTAGCCGACGTTGAGGGGGAAAATTGCATTTTTTTTTTTTTTTTACGGGGTATGGGAATCGATCACGGGTCTTACCCTTGTGAAGGAAGGACCTTACCACTAGGCCAACCTGATTCCCATAGGGGGAAATTGCATATGATAAAAGATTAAAAATGAAAACAAAAAAAAATTAATAATAGTAAGAGAAAACAGTCTCACTCGTCCTACAACTTATTTCAATTAATCTCGAGAATCCTTATATAGTTTTTACTGTATAAATAATCCCTAAACAATTTACATTCAGTACACAAAGCCCTAGTCACCACTCTCGTGGCGAAATCCTATCAATTTCAGCACATGCTTTAAAAATAAGGGTATAATTGTCATTTCATATTTAAAATTAATTTTTTTTAATCCCTAATCAACTATATTCTTCTTCCCAACAAAACAACCCGCCCATCCTCTCTCTCATACCCACCACCCCACCCTTCTCTCTCTCTCTCTCTCTCTCTCATACCCCGTCCATGATTCCGTCGCGGGCCTCTATCGTCGAACCAAAAAGGTTCAGGTATGTGCGGCCGTTCATGTAGCCGCTGGATCTTATACTTTTGATCCAATGGCTGTGGCAAAAGCAGGGGTATTTATGGAACTGAATTGTTTGGCTGTCCATTTAAGCGGGAAATGAATTTTGAATCCTATTTTTCTCTCTCTCTCTCTCTCTCTCTCTCTCTCTCTCTCTCTCTCTCTCTCTCTTTTCCTTTTAATTGGTAAAAGAGACTTTCAGATCCATAAAATCTCTACCATTTCATCTTTTTCCTCCTCTTGAGGCTTCATCATCTTCTCTCACTTTTAATCGTGTTCAACCTCTTTCTTTCCCAGGGCGACACTTTCTCTCTTGGTGCTATTCGAAATCGGGAGAAAAGTTGAGGTTTTTTGGGTGTTGTTCTTGCTCTACTGAAGGTTCATGCTACAAATACTTTGATTTCGTGGTTTTTCTTGAAGATTTGGAAGCCCATTTCTTGGATTATACTTCCTTAGGAAGTCGTTTTAAGTGGTTACAAAGTCCGATTTTTTGTGATAATTGTCTGGTTCTTTGCCTAAATTAAATTTTAGGATCGAAGGTAAGTTTTTCTTGGTTTTCTCGCATAACCGTGCTTCACTCACATTTTTGCGATTTTTTGGATGATTCGGTAAGAATTTGATGCTCAAACTTTACAGCTTAGTTTCGTCTTTTAACTCGTGAACAAGAGTATATGTTTGGTTTTCGGGTTTAATGGTGTGTAGAGATTGGACTTTTTATTTGAAGAACCCAGCTTTTTTTCGCCCACTGCTTTTTCCAGCGTAAATGTTGCTTAAACTTTGTAGGCGTTTTCTCACAGAACACATGTTCTTTGTCACAGAACACATGTTCTTTTTGTGTATAGGTACATTGTTCTGTTAACAAGAACACATGTTTTTGTCCACTGAACACATATTTTTTTTTATTGAAAACTCATTTAAGTATCATTTCAATCCATAAGTTACTGAAGAACACATGTTCTCTTACCAAGAACACGTGTTTTTGTCTCATCGAACACATATTTTTTTTATTGAAAACTCGCTTTAAGTAGCATTTCAATCCACAAGTTACGAAGAACACATGTTCCGTTAACAAGAACACATGTTTTTGTCTACTCGAACACATATTTTTTTATTGAAAAACTCATTTAAGTAGCATTTCAATCCAAAAGTTACGAAGAACACGTGTTTTTGTCTACTGAACACATATTTTTTATTGAAAACTCGTTTAAGTAGCATTTCAATCCAAAAGTTATGAAGAACACACGTTCTGTTAACAAGAACACATGTTTTTGTCTATCGAACACATATTTTTTTTATTGAAAACTCATTTAAGTATCATTTCAATCCATAAGTTACTGAAGAACACATGTTCTCTTCCAAGAACACGTGTTTTTGTCTCATCGAACACATTTTTTTATTGAATACTCGTTTAAGTAGCATTTCAATCCACAAGTTGCGAAGAACACATGTTCTGTTAACAAGAACACATGTTTTTGTCTACTGAACACATTTTTTTTATTGAAAACTCATTTAGGTTTTCTGGCATAACTGTGCTTCACTCACATTTTTGCGATTTTTGGATGATTCGGTAAGAGTTTGATGCTCAAAATTTACAGTTAGTTTCGTCTTTTTAACCGTGAACAAGAGTATATGTTCTTTGTCACAGTAACACATGTTCTTTTTTGTGTATAGTGTACATTGTCCGGATTACTTACTGCAACCATCCTGGGCAACAGCTCAAGACACTTGCAATATCCGGGACATAGAAAAATATGAAGCATCTCATTCAAAGGTTATTCACTAATGGTGATTTCGATAATGGCAACGAGACATTAACAAAGAGATTGCAGATAGGGAAGTTGATGGTGGAGGAGATATCTCATGGAGAACATGTGTATTCTTGGCATTAATGAATTGTATTCTTGGCTCTTTTTTGTAGTTAATTGACTCTTTTTTTTGTGGTCGCTTTAATTAATTGTATTTTTTGGCCTTTTTTTATACTAGTAAACAAAATATAGTAAATTCTGAATGAATTTATGTATATTGTGATAATTGACCTTTTGTTTTTTGATAATTTAATGAATTAGTAGATTCTGGTAATCTTTTGCACAAAGTGTCTGGTGAGTGTTTTCTTCATCTAGATATGAACTGGTTTATGCATATTTTTGTCGCTGTTCAATATGCTTGACCATTGCCTGCTGCCTTTTTAACTTTACAAATCTCTTTAACCTCTTCCAAGAAGACATTTGTCTTACAAAGAACACATGTTCTATTAACAAGAACACATGTTCTCTTGCCAAGAACACGTGTTTTTGTTTACTGAACACACGTTCTCTTATCAAGAACACGTGTTTTTGTCTATTGAACACATTTTTTTATTGAAAACTCATTTAAGTAGCATTTCAATCCACAAGTTGCGAAGAACACATGTTTTCTTACCAAGAACACATGTTCTCTTACCAAGAACACGTGTTTTTGTCTAATGAACACATATTTTTTTATTGAAAACTCGTTTAAGTAGCATTTCAATCTAAAAGTTACGAAGAACACATGTTCTCTTACCAAGAACGCGTGTTTTTGTCTAATGAACACATATTTTTTATTGAAAACTCGTTTAAGTAGCATTTCAATCTAAAAGTTACGAAGAACACATGTTCTCTTACCAAGAACACGTGTTTTTGTCTACTGAACACATATTTTTTATTGAAAACTCGTTTAAGTAGCATTTCAATCCACAAGTTGCGAAGAACACATGTTCTCTTACCAAGAACACATGTTCTGTTAACAAGAACACATGTTTTTGTCTACTGAACACATATTTTTATTGAAAACTCATTTAAGTAGCATTTCAATCCAAAAGTTACGAAGAACACATGTTCTGTTAACAAGAACACATGTTTTTGTCTACTGAACACATATTTTTTTATTGAAAACTCATTTAAGTATCATTTCAATCCACAAGTTACGAAGAACACATGTTCTCTTACCAAGAACACGTGTTTTTGTCTCATCGAACACATTTTTTTTATTGAAAAACTCGTTTAAGTAGCATTTCAATCCACAAGTTGCGAAGAACACATGTTCTGTTAACAAGAACACGTGTTTTTGTCTACTGAACACATATTTTTTTATTGAAAACTCGTTTAAGTAGCATTTCAATCCAAAAGTTATGAAGAACACACGTTCTGTTAACAAGAACACATGTTTTTGTCTCATCGAACACATATTTTTTTTTATTGAAAACTCATTTAAGTATCATTTCAATCCACAAAGTTACTGAAGAACACATGTTCTCTTACCAAGAACACGTGTTTTTGTCTACTGAACACATATTTTTTTATTGAAAACTCGTTTAAGTAGCATTTCAATCCACAAGTTGCGAAGAACACATGTTCTGTTAACAAGAACACATGTTTTTGTCTCATCGAACACATATTTTTTTTATTGAAAACTCATTTAAGTAGCATTTCAATCCAAAAGTTACGAAGAACACGTGTTTTTGTCTCGAACACATTTTTTTATTGAAAACTCGCTTTAAGTAGCATTTCAATCTAAAAGTTATGAAGAACACACGCTCAGTTAACAAGAACACGTGTTTTTTGAGTGTTCACAAGAAATCTATTCCGTAAGCACCAAAATGACTTCTTTGAAATAAAACCCAAAGCAAGTTCTATCTTCATTTTATTATTTAATTTCTCCTCCTAATATCCCCAAAAAGATTCAATAGACCAAGCATAAACCTATAAAAAAAACTCTTTAAAAATCAGCTTGTTCCATACAAAAACCAAATAAATCAAACAAATCATAAATCGAACAATATAAATCATCTCAAACGAAAGATAAATCGAACAACAACAAAAAAAATCCAAGTTTTTCACTATTTTTTTTCTTCCCATTCCGCTTTAAATTTTGAATAGATAAAAGAGACCCAAAAAAATTAATGAGAACTCTTGATTAAGAAGAAATTTTGGAGAATGAGCAAAGACAAAAAATCAAAGCTTTTCACTCTTGAGCAAGCAAAGAGGAAGAAGAAGATGAGACGCTTTTTTCTGATTTTTGGGGGACGCCCTGAATCGATGTGACGGTTCGGTGTCCCCTTTTTTCTTTTTCTTTTTTCATTTGTGAATTTACGTTTGTGCCCTTTTTAATCATTTTTAAAATCCAGCCGTCGATTCAAAAAATAATTGAATCAACAGCCGGATTTGTGGCCCGCACGTGCGGAACTTTGGGGGTTCGGCACAGGAGCCGGACTGCCATGATTCCACTCAACAAACATAAGCTTCTGAAAAACGTCAACCCACGGTAAAAGCAGTGACGGATGCAACTAGTTAGAAGTGGGGTCACACTGCTAACATGACCCCATTGATTTTTTTTTAATTCTAATTATATACTTATATAATGATTATATCTATTTTATTAAATTAGTGACCCCGATATAAAATTTAGTGACCCCATACTCAAACAATATCAAACGTAGAAGTCAATAACGTGGTGATATAATTCTCTTGGTTGTCGTATGAGTCCAATCGCTTTCTTTATAATTTTTCTCTTTATTTTAAATCTTTTTAATTTTTTCCCACAATCACGGAAGATTGGATTAATTTCGGAAAACATTCTTTTTTATTATCTCAATCATGATAATCGTGAGTTCTAATACACAAAAAAACCTCAATTCATCTTGTTCATATTTTTTCTTCTATTTTTTTTTCTCGATTCCTTCAATGGATAATTCCATTATCGATAGTTTGAATCTACCAATTCCCTTCACCGAATTGTTTGTTAGCTAATCAATTCCTGTTTCTGATTCCATAGTTATTTCGTTGACAAATCACAGTGGTTTTGATTCAATTCCAAAATCTAATGATGATGTTACTGTTATCGCGGTATAATAATTATTGTGATTGTAATTATATTTATATTTTTTTTTAAAAATTTAATACGTTTTTTGATTTTGTGCTTATCTTTTTAATTTAGGGTAAAACATAGTGAAATACATCATATTTGTGTTCAACGTTAAGTATATAGTTATTTTTTGATGAATTATATATTTTGTTTATTATGGGTTTCTGTTAAATCGTTACTGGTATTATGTATGTGTATCATATATATTATGTTCTTGTCTAATAGCTATTTGAACAAATTTTGAAAGATTTTATGGTGAGATAGACGAATCCAGCCTGGGGGCTAAACTTAATAACTGTTTTAGGAGTTATTTAGAGGTTAATAAACGTCATGGATGTTAATGGTGACAATTGTATTTATCATTTGTAATAGCTATTAGTGCAATGACTTATAACTATTATGTAAATAAACTCCAGGAATGTTGTTAATGACAATTGATTTTTTGCAGTTGTAATAGCTATCAGTGTGGTAGCTTATAGCTATTAAAAATTATTATATAGTAAAAATCATTTATATTCCCAGAATCTCATTAAAAAGCATTACATTTAAATTTTGCTGATTTTCATCACTTGTTTTGCTTGTAATTTGTTTCATGCTAGAAGTGTGTTCTCTGTCTGATTCATCAGTTGCGAAGCAATGCTTTTCCGCTTTCGAACATCGTACTCGGCGGTCGGTCATATGTAAAACCAATTGGATGCAATGCCCCTTCCCAGTGTTTCATCATACTCACTAAGAAGACACCACAACTGTTAGGATAGCCACTTTGTTGTTCTGGTACTGAGCCCCACTCGAAATTTGGCAAGAACGTATGTATCTTTTCACTTGGTAAAGTATCTCTCATCCATAATTCAAGAAATGCAAAAACAGCATCTGCAATCGGTTTATAATTGGTATCGATAACATGACTTTCCACATTCAGGCTGCTTAGATACCACCGTTTTCATGTCGATTAGTGATCATTGCTACAGACTGGAATGTAAAACTATATTTTTCACATATTGAACGAATGTTAGTGAATGATTTTAAAATAGGTATGCAATATTTGTAATAGCTATGTCAGTTGTGATTTATAATTTTTTTGAATAGTTGTAAGAATAGTTAAATAACATAATATGAAATAAAACTTACAATATCAACTTCAAGTGGTATCCATCGCTCTCCAACTTTGTTCCTAGACAAATATGGTAGTGTTTTGAAAAATGTATCATCAATGAATTGAATTATATCGCCACTACCCCAGTTTGAACCAGCCACAACACTTGATAGTGTTGTTGTGAAGAATAAGCGTCTAAATGTCTTCCCATGTCTTTCTCTTCTGTTTAACATGTGTGCATAAGTAACGATGGTTGTGCTCTCCATTATTTCACCGACTTTTAGCGATCACATATCTCTTCTGTTTAGGGTGATGAGTCCATCCCTTAGGAATGCCACATTTTCGGGTCCATCACCCCAAGAAAACTCAACCAGCGCATCCTCAATATTGATTAATTTACTTTTTTGTTTTTTCTTAATTGATGGAGTGTTTTTCTTTCCTTTCCCCTTTGGGCTTTATTTTTTTTACCTTTTTTGTTGTTTCAAGTTCTTCAACTTCAGGTTCAATCTAATACAATACAGACCAAAATTATTTTTACAATCAAAATAGTATGGAAAAGACAATAATAGTTATAAGACACCTGTAATACAACTATTATGAATATAATAAGTAGCTATTTTGCTCATACCTTAGTGTCTTCATCATTTGGGGCATTGTTTTGTTGTTGATCTACTGCTGACACCGCTCTCAATCTTCTTGAATATGTTATTGTTATTGGGTTGTCCACTATTTCTACAACAAATGATGTTTCTAGTGGTGGCTCTATTTCTTCTTGGGCCTTCATTGAAATTATATGTCCTCTTATACGATCTAGCTTGTTCTCATATTTCTTTTCAAAGTTATATAATACTCCAGTGTACGGTTACCTGTAGAAGAGGTTTTCCTTTTTTTTTTGGAACGGGTTCATTATGGTCTGTTTCATCTTCATTCTCCTCACCTATATAATTTCCCTCTTCCATATTTGAGAACCCAATCTCCCAAATGTTGTGCATTTTAACCACTACATTTTTATTGTCCCAGTATTTTAATGTTGTTGTAAGTCTTGATGTGTGCTGTCCGGTCACGTAGTCAAAATAATGAATATGTTTTAAGGTGTTGCAAAACAATATAAAATTCTAATATCAACACATAGCTATTATGTACATAACACATAGCTATTGAACACAAGTGTTATAGCTATTATCCATAGAAGTTACAATTATTTTAAATTAAAGTTAGAATCTTTTATTGTTATTATTTTGAACATAATAGGTATATGTTTTGCAACTTACCATTATAGTTTTCATTACTACTTGTCACCACTTCTAATATTTATTATCTATATGTGTTATAGCTATTATTATCATATGTTACAGTTATTTACCTCAAAAATCAAATTATGCAACACAGTTTCAATCATTATACTGGATCAAAACAGTAAACTTTATCCACTACAGCTATTAACAATGTAATAATAGCTATTATTCACAATTATAAAAACTATAAACAGGTCATACCATCATGAAATGTATATTTCCAACAGCTTTTACATTGGTCTGTTATGAAGTCATTTTTATTTTATTTGTTTCCAGTATTTGGTATCACTGCTGCAAAATACTCCGCCCAATTAAATTTTTTTGCATCTGTCAACGACTCCAACAGCATTGCATACCTCATGTTCATGCTTTCGATAGTATCCGCCAACATTGCAGTAGACATTACGAACAAGATATAGAGGACACATCATTTTTCATCAGCTTCTATTTCATCTTGTTCCAACAGATCTTTCACTAGTTCCTCATTCGTGTAAATTTTTTTGCTGATCTTTACATTATAGCTATTTGCACAGTATTCCTTAGCCCATTTTGCTTTGGGCAGTAGGTCTTCATTGAAGGTTTTTCCCTCATTTTTCACACCATATACTCGCTCAATGTCCGCTGTTGTAATGTACAGCTTACGTCCATCAGAGAGGAGTATACATTTTTCATTCGCGTTGTAGTTTTCGGCAAAAAAATCTACACGCATCCCCATAAATTTTAGACAATGTTATCTCAGTTAATTCAAAAAAACCAGACATTTTAAGCCTATATAATTTGTTTTTTGTAGGCAGATTTTTTCTTCATGATTTGCTTGTTAATGTCTACAATATGTTTAAAACCACTGGATACTTGAACAACTTATTTATTTTGCGCCATAACTATGGATCAATACAAGAATAACTATTATGATATTAGAAAATCGTTTAAAGATTTTTTAGGTTTTTGCAATTTTTTACCCAAATTAGTGTTCATTCTTCTATTTATAAGAATCTAAAATTCTGTGTTCGATTAATGGTGGTGAACGTGTGCGGATGTTACTGGGTAATAGCTAATGAGGAAGGTAAATGGTTGATTTCGAGGTGAACGTGTTAATCGCCATTAAAGGGGCTTGAGATCGTGGGAGGAAAACGATGCATGAGGGTTTTGGGAATTTTTGGTATTCCGATTTGAGTGTTACACGGTTTTTATTCTATTTTGCAATCCACGCCTTTTCTGGACGTTGGATCTCGAGCGAATTAATCCTCTAGTATTTGTGATGTTCTGCAGGTACTTAACCTAGAGGGGGTTCAACACCATAGCCAGGTCGCAAGCATCCATGGTGACTTGTAAGGTGCTCAAGAGAGCAGAATCAAACCAATAAAAGCATCCATGTAGCTCTTGTTGTTCATCAATAAAATTCCTTTATGTAACTAAGTTGGTTTAATTCCTTTATGTAACTAAGTTGGTTTGTGTGATCGGACACTCTTATCCTTTAAGCAAGGTTAAAAGCTCAAATTCCGATCATATATGAAGATATCACATTGGTCAACTTTTTATTTCTTAGTAACCCGACCCGATATTAACGAATATTTGTATGAATATAGTATTCCACAATTAAGCTTGCCCAAAACACCTCTTAGTTCCACAAATAAATAAATATGGCCTCACATTGAAATTTCAATCTAACAAGCTAACATGCCTTACAAATGACACCCATCTCTAAGAACCAGGATAAACCACGGGACCACCAGATCATTATAACTCAAGTTTAGAAAGAGTAAGCAGCATTTTTTATCCCTAATCACTGAGAATATGGTTAACTGTTATAGGCATAGAATTTGAGCAAATACATATCAAGAATTCACCCAGAAAAAAGAGGGTGGGTAACAAGCAAACCACTATATCCCAAATGCAAAATTAACAATAGCAATCCTTATTAGTTCAAGGGGGGCAAAAAAAAGGAAGAAAAAAAAAACTAATCTCTTTACAAACAGTTTTCTTCACCACAAAAATGTCTTCTAGCTTCACACATTAGGGTCTCCATGAGTTTGTGCAGATGGGAGCATAGGCCAGCCAAGAAGTGAAGGTGAGCCAGGTGGCGTCGAATGCTGACTAGGAGAGAAGAGGCTCAATTCCACATATGCCCCTGAAGTTTCATCTCTCTCCATTGCCCGGAAAGAAATGGACCCCCCCTTTGTTGAAGCTGCTGAGTTTCTTCCGGGACTACTTGGCACATTCTCATCATGTGGGCTCTGGTTAGCAATTAGTGAAACGGTATCATTATGTTCATCACCAACTCTTCTTCTAGCCTCTATATCTCTCTGTAGATTCTTCAAAGCTAAAGAATCCGCAACTGGGAAATACACAAGCAAGCAAATACCCACCCCAAGACAACACAAAAGGGAAAGAAAAGCCAAAAATGCAAGAAATTCAAACGGCAAATTTTCCGGCCTAGACCGAACAGATAGACCTAGAAATATAACCCTTAACGTGAAGAAACAAGAAACAGAAAAAATTAAGGTGTATACTCTCTTCTGCAAACACTTATTGATGACCAAATTCAGAATTCGCCTTCCAAGCAAGAACAAATAGGCAGTTAATATGGAACCAAAAAGACCTAGGAAGAGAATACTTAATAACGGATATGTGCAGAGAGTGACATCATTGTCTCTAGTCTTAGTAGCTGTCCTTGTGAAGTATGAAGGTAACTTGCGATTATCCTTGTTGAACTCTGGTCCAATCAAAACTACTACCATCTGGAAAGCAAATACGGGAAGGGAAAAGAGAAGTACAAAACCAACGGTTCGGACATTCCACTTCCGATTCAATGTCCCAGACTTCTGTAATGACGCACGAAGAAGGAATATGAGGGTGAGGAACAGGCAAGGCTCTGCAAACCCAAGATTTGAAACTATGTAACACTTGCAGACCATTTCCTGCCATTGCGAGCTAAGGGCATTAAACAATCTACCGTCACGTCTCAAGAGATGCAATCGAATAATCTCTCCAAAACCCCACCAGATTGCAAACAAGATCAATGCAATTCGAATGATCCAGGGACCACTAAAGTAACCTAGTTGAGCAAAAGCCTGATAGTGGATACGATTGTGGAAATAAAATGAATACAGTATGCAAAATAGCCCAAGAAGAACCAAGACGGCAACTAGACAAATTGTTACCACACCGAGTGCATCAGCAACAAAGCTCGTAACGTGCATTACCCAAAGCACATATTCCACGCATGCTCTCTGCCAGCATGGATGCAAGGAGATCTGCTAGTACATATAAGATCCCTCCCAACGATCTTAGAATAACCTTGCAAGGCTTCACAAATCTCCAAAACTAACATACATGAGCAAGCACACCAGAGGTTTCAGGAACTTCAGTCGGAGATCACGTAAAAGCACTCAAAGGATGTTACAGGCAACAAACCCACTAAATAATACCAGTAACACTTCGTAAAGGACACCTTCACCGCTTTAAAAGTGCAAAGCCAGGAATTCGCAAAATCAACGATAATTTGCTTTACGACAGTGCAGTAAAGCAAAAAACCTGCAGCACAAGCAGATCAAAGCAATTATTATAAATGTGAACAATATTAGTCACAACAAACTTGAGAAAAGAAGCAAATAATTTTAAATCCCGAGTAAAGTACTGTTTCCCTATTGCAGCATACCTACTCTATAATACCTCAATGTTTCAAAACATATATTGTAGTCTAGATTTTACAGATTATTAACTACAATTAATGCAAAGTTAGCTAGTTTCATAGTTAAGATTCTCTAAAACCGACTCATATGCTTCAATCACCAAGCATTTGGGTGACGTCAGGAAGATCACACGCTCAGTAGAGATGCTACTCCCACGACAAAATAGACGTCATTATATAATGGCAGCATCAGATTAGCTGCACACGACTTTTACGCTAGACCCTACTACATGAGAAGCTTCAGCACTGTCTTCTACTTTCTCACATTTACAACATCATCCACCACTCACACCAAAGATAACCATCCATGAGATACGTCATGTGGTAAGACTCAAGGAATTTGCACCAATTACCTCATGGTTCAGCACACCCCCTTCAAATAATAGACATAAAAATAGAAAGTCACCGCTTCTAAGTAAACTAACAGTCCTTTAATTATCCCTACCCTCACTTGGTTGGAAACAGCAAAGCAACCATCAACGTCAGGGCACGAAATTCCCCTTCCCCCAATCTCGACATCTCAAATTCCCACTTTTCTCTACTTTTCCTAATCCTCCGTTTCCCCCTCTGGCCTCTCATCATCTCTTCTACACGTTAGGAACTCTGCTAAGTATTGAAAAATTATCAGTAACTAGACATTCAAACACTGGAACATTCCTGATATCTAAGAACAAAATGTGTTTAAGACAGATATGCAAGCAATCTAGCAAAGACAGTTTGAGAAGGACAAAAATAAGATGAAATTATAACAATTAACTAAAAAAAAACTAAAAATCATTAAAAATTATATAAAACACCGAGCAAAAATCCTGCTCCACAACACAACGTACAGAGAAAACTAATGCCTCGAACCAAATATTTAGACAATAATTAAAAAACAACATAATGTGAAAGGTAAAACCGAATAAAATTCGAAAAAATAAATCTTAAATGATGAAAAAAAATATGAGAAAATAGCTCAGAAGTCTACGAACCTCGATTCGTAAAACAAAAACGTACAAATCTACAGAGTCGAACAAACAAATTGAAAAACCCTAAGACGAGGAAACCAGAGAGATTTAGAGAGAGAAACACACAGTAAAGAGGAGAAGAGAAATAAGAAAGAGAGAATGTAAGGTAAGAGAGAGGACTTGGGCAAACCAGAGACTAGAGAGAGAGTGGGAGACTTGGTTGGTGACAGCCTGTCGCCAGCGAATAAAACCAAAACCATAAAGATAGGGAAAAAAAAATCATTTTAGAAATAAATATTTTTATCAAAAAAAATATTATTTTAAATTTTAAAAGTTCCACCGCCCCGTATTTAGATTATTAGAAAATATAAATAGTAAAATGTCTTAGTAAGACTTTACTACAGACTGTGTATATACTATGACCATACAAGAAATTTAATTACAATATTATTCTATGAGTAAAATAAAAGTTTTCGCAACAACACTTATAAACATGTCGTATATTACTTTATGTCCCTAGATAATAAACATTTTTATTGCCATTATTTTTTATTTTTTATTTCTCATTCAGTGTTCATCTTTGACAGGTTTGACTGATATGGACTGGGTGCTGCAGAGGCTTAAGAAGGGGCGACCCTTCCAACACCACTAACTCCATACAAATGTCATAGTCACGTTTTAAATCCCGGATTATTCTTAAAGAAGGAGGAACCTCATGCACTCTACCACAACTGATGTTGATTTTATTGTCATTGTTTTTGCTTATTGAATAATTAAAAATAGGAAAAAGGTTTGTCGAAGGAAAAGACAGGGTGTATACAGCTGGATATTCTGGACCTGGAGGTTCGGGTGTGGCCGCAGCGATGTTGCGGCAATGTGACCGTAGCGGTTTTTACGGTGAATGTTTTTGTCTCAGTTTTTTTCCCTTGGCCATAACCCCCTCAGCTTTTATTTAGTGTCAATATGACCCCATAAGTTTATAATACCTGCCAGACTTCCTTAACAATATACTTACTTAACAAAACTATGATTTTTCAGTAACTAAAAAAGTTTTATTTTGTACATTATTAGTTTTACTAGATAAAGTCTTGACATTCTTAGATACTGCTCCCTCCATTCCTAAATATAAGACTCTTTAGACAATTTTATAAAATTAAGGAACTTGTCATTTTCATCGAAAGTTTCAATATTACCCCTCTCTCTCTTACTTCTATAGCATAAGAAGAGAAAGGAAAAAATAGGAATGACAGAGGCGATAAATAAAAAAAAAAATAGAGGATATAATTGGAACAAATTGTTAACAACTAATAAAAAAAATTTAAGTGACAATTAAATGGAAATGGGTGGAGTAGTACTTTAAATTCTGAATGTACGGAACAATAGTTACTGTGGAACGTTTTAATTTTTTAAGCGAATATCTACTCAAATTTTTTCAAACGCATATTATCAAGAGAGGAATAGTTATTTCATCTTTTCATAACAATTGTTCTATAATAGGTATTCCAAAAAAATAAACAGATACACAAATAAATAGTAACTGTCAATTTTTTTTTCAACAAAACAAAAAATATGTGTAACATTGGAGCGGTGTTGAAATAATAACCATATTTTATTGTTCTTATCTTTTTTAACAAAGGGATAAGGCGGTTAATTCCAAGTTTGGAGGTTCAGGTCGGATCGAACTCAATGATGTGTCAATCAATAACGGATTTACATAAAAAAAAAATATATATTTCTAACGTAATATAGAAAAAAATTTAATATTCTCCTTATAAAATCGGTAAATTGGTTAATATAATCCCTAAACAATTTATAAATTGCATGCAATGTCTTTAAAGATTAATTCTGGATTGGCATATAAGGTTATTCCGTCCAAAAAGTTATGGTCAATCTGAATTTAGGGAAAAAATGGAGTTAAAGTTAATTAATTAAGAGGTAATTATGGTATTTTGCATCTTCACCCTAACCAATTTCCTGGGTGAAAATCGTCTGTTTCCATTCCTGTCCCCAACCAATCAGAATTTAGTATATAATTATTTTTTCAATTATATATACACAGAATAAATTGTTATTGGTTGGTGACAGACACGGGGACAGAGGATTTTTTGCCCAATTCCCACACACTACCTTTACCCCCAATACCCACACCCCCAGCTACCGGCGGCAATAATAATGACGGAAAAAATGTGGAGAAACTTAATTTTGATTCGGTGCTTAAAGAAACACCGGCTACTTATGTTGTCGCTAAATTCTTCTAGAAATCAGTTGCACTTCTTGGTAACTCCACTCAAATAAAATAAATATTCTAGAAATTTTAAATTAAGGCTTTGCTTGTATTTAATTGGGTTTTTTATTTTTATTTTTTTATCTCTATACAACACGATTTTCTTTCACTGGTTGTAATTGGAACTGATTTCTTTTATTTTTTGGTTCCAATTGAGATTACCTTATAGGTAGGGGTTGAGTTAGGATTCGGGGATGGTGGTGGTCGGCGCTGCGGCTGGTGATGGTTTCCATATGTTACTTTCTGGGGTTTTTTTTCCCTTTTCTGTAGTAAAATTTGTCTGCACTTGGGAAGCTTGATCAGAGAATCTTGAAGTTGCATATGATCATAGTATAAATACACTAGCTGAGAACCTAGAGGTGGGTATTTGAAAGAAATGTTAATAATTATAATCATGAGATAGAATTTTGATCATTGGGTTGGAGCTTTGGATGTTGTCTTCTAATAATTGTTGGCTTAAAACCTCTTGATTGACCATTCTAAGAGCTGGTTATTGATCTTTCATTGGTTGGTGAAAATATATTTGCGTGGAATTGCCAGGGGCTCCTATTGAATTGAAAAAAATATTTATTACTGTGAATTTATATAGGTGGTGGCGTGGGAGGTGTCGGGTTGGGAGGGGTGAGTGTGGTTGAAGAAGAAAAAGAGAGATGGGGTATCGGGTGTGGGAGGAAAAATGGGTATTTTAATTGTGATGTACCAAATATACCCCTAAAAGTATTTTTAAGTCCGAATTTTTATCCTCAGTTGTTTTCTATTTTCCAGCAACGGATATGTTGAGCCGAAGCGCAATCCAAAGGCTCATGAAATATGGGAATTAATTTTGAGGAAACACATAATATATATTACTACTGTTTGGTTGTGAGTTGAGGTTAAGCAACCCAACCCAACCCAACATAAGTATCATTTGTTTGGAATTCAGGTTTATAAGTAGACCCACTCCTACTTGAGACGCACAAAAAAATACAGAAGGCCCGCAATATTTTTCATCTTTTTGGACAAACAAACATGGGAGATTTACAATAGAACCAAAGTGGTTTGTTGTATTTGCTTCGGCAGCTTAGCTTGTTTAGAGAGCGAGGATCAATTCGGTGCAAGTGGGAATTAGTATATATATAGTCTTCAAAAAATCGAAGCCAATTATGACACCTTGTGAGTTGTGACAAGACAAAAAAAATTGAATTAGTATGTATATAGTCTTCTAGCATTTACAATGTATTTTAGATGGGTGCTTGATTTTCGAATTATTGAAAATTGAAAATAAATTACCTAATTTAGTTGTCTTTTTCTAATTTTTTTTGTTAGACGTTGATGTTCAATTCAACACTCACAGTTACAAGTGAGAAGTGTTAAATCAATTATAGTACTAGCATTTCTTCCAAAAATAATTATGATCATTTGTATTTTAAAGTACTTCACAAATGGGAAATTATTTGTCAAAAAATTTATCCTTTTTTTTACAGGTATTCAGACATTTGCTCGGTTAATTCGTTTGACAGTGCTAAATTGTGGACTAAATCCAATACTAAAGGAAGGAGCCTACTTCAAGGAAGGAGCCTAGTTCGACTGGCTCCGCTTCTAACCAGCAAGCTTTTCGGCATGCCAATGTTAGGAGTTCGATGTATGCTTGAGACGGGTTTATCTCGAAGTGGCCACAGTGCCCTAGTGATGGAGGATCTCTCTGTATGAATCCCTCAACCGGATTAGTCGGGTTCACCTAGCATTGGTTTAACCCCAAAGGAGCCATAAAAGAAAAAGAAAATAACTTCACACGTAGGATATTCGCATGTGACTTATGAAACAAAAATACAAGTACAAAATCTCGCCACATTTCAGCAAATAGACAGTTTCTAGGTGTAAGATTGCAAAGTGGTCCCCACTATTTATTAATTCCTTCTTCCTCGCGTGACCTTCGTGGCCTTACCAGAAAAAAATACCGAATTAATAAAAAAACAAGAATTCGGAATTAATAAAAAAACTTGTCTCTGAAATTTGTATTTCCCTCGAATTTCAAACTTGATTCAATTCCGAATTCCGAAATTAATTTTAAAATTATATTATTATTATTATTATTAATTTGTTTCGAAGAATAATCAATTTGATCTCTGTAAAAAAAATAATAATAATAACTTCAATGTTCACTCGCATTTCTAGGGTTCGTTAGATCCGTAAATTTCTCTAACAGAATCTCAATTCAACGCCCAATTACTAATAATTTTTTAGGAACTTTTTTTGTGAATTTTATTTGAATAATTCATTTCTTTTCGTTTTTTTAATTGGAGAAATCCAAAGGCTTGAACTGAATTCAGTGTAGAAAAATCCGGAGCCTTATCCCCATTGTTGACCATCTTACTAATTCTTCTCTCTCAACGATAAAATTTTTCTTCCCCCAGTGATAGTTAGTTATTCCTGCAAGATTTTGTGATTTTTTTGGCAATGCTGACTGTTCTTTATTGACAAATTTGCATATTTTTATTGAGGAGATGTGAAATTGCTGAATTTGGATAAAGGGCTGCAAATTTCTTGTAAGTTTCTGGGTACATTGTGTTTTTATGATTTTGGAATTTGGAGGTAATTTGAGAAATTGGAAGAAGGGATTTCATTTGTGGTCTGCATTTGGTATTAAAGTTGCTGTCTTTGTGTGAGATTTTTATGATTGTTTGGATTCTTGAGGATTTTAGGACAATGCCGATTCGATCACGGCTAGATGTTACAAGCAGACTAACTTGAGGATTTTGTTTCAAGAATTTGGTGGGTAGTTTTACAGTTTCCTGTTTTTAAAGCAGGAAACTGTATAAATCTAAATGAAAATAGGAAAAATTGTGAATTTGAATTATATCATGGGTTGCATTTGTTCTAAAGGAGCTTCTACAATCAAGAAACAGGGTAAAGAGGGCGATTCTAAGAAATCATTGTCGAAAAGATTTGTTGTATCATCTAAGAAGGAGGATATTACAGTAGAGGTTGACAATAGTGCAAATGATGCGACTACATGGCTTATTTCGACAGAAAATGCTGAGAAAAGTGCAGCTTCGACCCCTCCTGAAAATGAGGAAGAAAAGTCATCTGTTGTTGTTGAGAAATCCACTGAGCCTCAGATATCAAGGAGGGGCATGGTGGGGGATGGCATTGCTGGAGGAAAACCTCAAATGTCTGGGGTATTTAATGTCCGAAATGGAGTTGATGGAGCTCAGGTTGTTGCTGGATGGCCGTCATGGTTGACTGCAGTGGCAGGGGAAGCTATTAAGGGGTGGGTTCCTAGGAAAGCTGATTCTTTTGAAAAGTTGGATAAGGTATATGATCAATCTTTTGTCCTCTCAATTTCCTTTAGAAATGCTCAGTTTGTTATTGAAACTGATCACATCTTTAAGTTTTGGAAATTGGAATTACCTTGTGTAGATACTTTACTTTCTTTGATGTGCCGCATTAAAGTTTCTATTCATGCAAATAGTGGATTCATTTTTTGAATCTTTTTCATATGGTGGAAGTTTTGTATTCGTCACTTGTCTGATTCAATAAAGAAAAAATGTTCCGTCCTCTTTCTGGTGAAATCGATCTTTCATATCATAATTCTGACTTTTGTAATAAGTATATTATAAAATTGGCGGTGGTAAAGAGGTCCCCTTGTCTTTGCTTACAGCCATATTTAGGTCTATATTCCTGAATTTACTGTGACAGCAGGTTTCCCTAAACTTTGACATACATTTATTGAATAATTCAGAGCATTCATAGACCTCTTTGTGCTTCTCTAACATCACATTGGTGTGTTAAGTCCTGAATTACTGTATTACTGGTGCCTTTTATGGCATGATGACTAGATTGGGGTGCAATATTATAGGCGCGAGTCCTGAACTTTGATTTATGGTATGTTAGTGCTTATAAAAGTTGGGTCCTTATGCATTGGACCTTGTGTATGCATTAACTATCCAATATGAACTACGTCCTGTATTTTGGGCTTTATTTTATAATTTCGTGATCTTTTGTTTAGTTTAACTTAAATATGCATAATGCAGATTGGCCAGGGGACATACAGCAGTGTCTATAGGGCAAGAGACCTTGAAACTGGAAAAATTGTTGCATTAAAGAAGGTGCGGTTTGTCAACATGGATCCTGAAAGTGTCCGTTTTATGTCAAGGGAAATCCTTATTTTGCGTAGGCTGGATCATCCAAATGTCATGAAATTAGAAGGCCTTGTCACCTCTAGGGTGTCATGCAATTTATATCTTGTATTCGAGTACATGGAGCATGATCTTGCTGGCCTTGCGGCATTACCGAATGTTAAGTTTACAGAAGCACAGGTTTGTACTACTGTTTTAGTGACAACTTGGTTTCAGTACTAATGAAAAGTATGCTGTTTGATTTTGCCAAGGATCAATTTTAGTGAAGTAGAGATAGTGTAATTTCTTGGGGAACAAGTAATTTCTCGGGGAGAGTGAGGGAGAGAGAGCTTGTTCACCGTTGTGGATGGACTCTGACAAGAAATTTGTTAAAATTTTGGATTAATTTTTTTTTTCTCCTCACTATAAGAAAACACAGGCTAATAGATGTACATTAGTTTCTCATAAAGGATTTAACATCATGTTCTTTCAGATTAAATGTTATATGCAACAACTTCTTCGAGGACTGGAACACTGCCACAGCTGTGGGGTTCTACACCGTGACATCAAGGGCTCAAATCTCTTGATTGACAACAACGGCAACCTCAAGATTGGGGATTTTGGTTTGGCAACCTTTTATCGTACAAATCAAAAGCAACCTCTGACAAGCCGTGTTGTTACCTTGTGGTATCGGGCACCTGAGCTCTTGCTTGGTGCAACAGATTATGGACCAGCTGTGGATTTGTGGAGTGCTGGTTGCATTCTCGCAGAACTTTTTGCTCGGAAGCCTATAATGCCAGGAAGAACAGAGGTAATATTTTCAATCACATTGTGAAAGAGGGAATATGATGAGTTTTGTTTGTTTACGAATTGTGAAAGTGATGCATCATACCAAAAACAATTATTGGGCTGTGGAAATGATGATTTGACTAGCATAATGATACGTTGCATTTATGATGGCATGTTAAATTAATCATTTGAAATGATTTCTTTTTTATGCAGGTGGAACAACTACACAAAATCTTTAAACTTTGTGGTTCACCATCCGAAGCATATTGGAAAAAGTCAAAGTTGCCACATGCGACCATTTTTAAGCCTCAGCAGCCTTACAAACGAACTGTGGCCGAGACATTCAAAGACTTCCCAGCATTGACTTTGGCACTCTTGGACATTCTACTTGCTTTTGAACCTGAGTGTCGGGAGATCTACAACATCTGCACTCCAAAACAAAGTAAAGATCAGTTTACTGTTTCTATCTAAACCAGTTGACTTGAATTTTGTATGTTTTGGAAGTTCATATGTCCTTGCAATCTTACTCTCCCGTTTTTTCGAAATGTCTTTACTCCTATTTTGTTTAAAATGAATTGGAGAGTCGAAAAGTTTGTTACTTTGAGACCCAATATACTCGTATGGCAATCATTAGAAAACAGTATTTATAATCTCTCTTTGTTTTCTTACATTAGTCTTATTTTTAATTAAACTCATTCTGCTGTTTTCGAGAGGTTATATATATGCTCACTCGGAGTTGTTATTACAGTTCTTCACAACCAATCCTCTTCCATGTGATCCATCAATGTTGCCGAAGTATCCTCCGAGCAAGGAATTTGATGCCAAGATTCGAGATGAAGAAGCTAAAAGGCATGCCTTTTTATCTTTTAGTGTTTCTTATCTTATAAGTGTTGCCTGGATGAGTATTCTG
Organism: Vinca minor; assembly: GCA_026122235.1. Classification (NCBI taxonomy): domain Eukaryota; kingdom Viridiplantae; phylum Streptophyta; class Magnoliopsida; order Gentianales; family Apocynaceae; genus Vinca; species Vinca minor. Next base: position 5,376,918 of record JAOCZM010000056.1, read on the forward strand.
TCACTTCACTTCACTTGCCGAGATAAGTTAGTTGGCATAAATTTTAATGTATTCTGCTGTCCGTGCGGCGTGCACTTTGTAGAGTGATGTTTCATTCACGTCTGAACTTGCAAGAGTAAAATTGATATTTTCTTTTTTGCCTCTTTCTTTTTATAGATATGGTGGTTGTGGCATATGTATTTCCCTTGATATTCTATATCTCAAAATTCCAAAGTCAGATTCTTTTTTTTTCTTTCTTCTGATTCTCCTAAAAAAATTCCATCAATTGGACCCAATATTGATGTTTTTCATTTTATTGTCTTGTAGACTGTGAGATGGAAATTCATTAAACTTGAATTTCATTATGTTCTCATTATCCTGTTTTCTCCCCTTCATTAATCTTTTTCTTGATCATATATGCAGGCAAAAAGCTGCCAGTGGTAAAGGGTGTGGAGCGGAATCATTTAGAAAAGGTTCCAAAGAATCAAAAGCAGTCCCAGCACCCGATGCTAATGCTGAGCTGCCAGCATCAATACAGGTACTTCCTCGCTAGTAAAGCTTAATTTGACATACTCTCATGAATGTGTATGCCTTTTCTTTCGATATGCATCTGTATGACTGAATGCATTAATTTGTCTTCCGGAACTCAGAAAAGGAAGGAGTTGACAAATCCCAAAAGTAACAGCGAGCAGTTCAATCCTGAAGAAGATGGTTCTGGAGGATCTTTATTTAAAGGTCATTTGGCCCAAAATGGTGCATTCAGAAGCTCCTTGAACATGAGTGGGAATGAAGTTGGGCCTCGTTTTAATTCTCAGGTATATTCCTCGGGGCATGGTGATGCAGAGTTGAGAACGCAAAGATCTTTCAAACCTCAGGCAGGAGCAGCACAATTGTCTAGGTTCTCCAATTCAGTTGCAGTTCGTGGTAGTTCGCGTTTTGACCTTAGTAGAGATGACAGCGTCCATGCTCAGTGGCCAGGGGAGCGGCTAAATGGTAAATATAATCGGCTGAATGAGCCGGATTCAACGCATAGTTTGCTAGGCGTACCAAGTTCATCTCATAAGAAGGACGCAAGAGCAGCTGCCCAGCAATGTATAGTGGTAAGGGAGTAAATCTTGTCTTTATTCACAATGTGCACACCTGAGGCCATGTTCGAATATTCTTCTGGCTCCAGTTCGTTTCCTTTATATTCAAAAGAAGAAAAAAAAACCCGAAACAAATGCTGAAGCGAAAGTTTTCAAGTACTCAATATACTTGTTTTTCTATGCAGGGCTATGCTCCTAAGTCGTCAAAGATGCACTACTATTCTGGACCATTGTTTCCCAACGGTGGAAATTTAGAGGAAATGCTCAAAGAACATGAGAGACAAATACAAGAGGCTGTACGGAAAGCACGCATTGACAAGAACACAAAAGCTTTTCGTGATAATGGACAAGCAGAATCATTGCTACAATACATAGGGGGGAATTGGCGATGACCCTCGTGACAAAACATGTGCCCGTTCTTGAGGAATTCCCCGAGTTTATGGTTATATCGCGGTAAGGATTAAGGAAATATCATTGCGATGAAAGAGAAGTATTGGAGATTTTTTTGTCATGGCTGCATTTACTGTGTTCCCATCTTCAGAAAAAGATTAGGGAGTGGGAAAGACGGGAGAGAGAGAGAAACGTGATCAATTCCATGGCTTTGAAGATGACATTCTTGTACAGCTTTTACGTAAAAAAAAAATCCATTTTTCCTTCGTTGATATTAATGTAAAGGCCAAGGCATCCTTGCACATATGTAGGGACTATTGTCGAATTTTGACAATTTCAGGTCAATATGCATTATAGAGCTAAGATCTCAAGCAGCTAATGGAAAAATGCCCCCACTGCATTAAAATTTCATGTTAAATGAGAATTCGATTAGTTTATTGGTTAAGTAATAAATGGATAATAAAATTTCATGATCTATTAGGTTAGTGAGATAGAACATATCACTTAGTTATTATCCTATTACTTAATCATACAAATATTGAAAGTGTCGATGCAGTAATACTTATAGATACTGTCACGTTCATTTCTACATGCGATTATCTCTAAACATGTTGTTCCCGAAGCTTGAACTTTGCTTACAAAGAGACTTGGCAGCTGCAGTTATAACGAAGGATCCAAGTAAGGTGAGGCTTCTGCGGGAGGGAGAGTTGGTTCAGAGAAAATTTGTTGGCTTTTGGGTTTCATAGGGATTTCAAAATATCAACTCAGTATTTGGGCCTACTGGGATTATGATTATGGGCTTTACACATGGTTTAGTTTCCTAGAGCCCATATTATTTCTGTTTTCGTTGGGGGTAAAGAGCCTAAGAAGTTTCACTCTTTGATTATCTCGGAATAGTAATAAAATGCTAAAACTATTTAGATATGGAGGGAATATCATTTTTAGTAACTAATAAATCCTATCAATGAGGATAAAATTACATAAAGAAAGAATTCTTTTTATAGTTCAGGTAGCCGATCGCAATTTTGTAGGATTAAGGTTTGGTTGCAATATATCCTGTCAAATCTTTCTCCAACAATCCAATTCTCCCATACTACACCTCTTTAGAAAGAAAAAATTGAAGTTCTCCATCTCCAGGCATATTTGGGAACCACGCACCAGCACAATATTTCATTTTTAATGTTAAAAGATTCTCGTGTTCAACCATTGTTTTTACAACGTTTTACCTATCAAGAGCCATTATTTTTTCCCAACCACTTAGTTACTTCATCCACAAATAATGATAATGTATTGCCTTTGAAAAAATTTTGTTCAACCTAGAAGAACATTTAGACTTACTGTTTAATGTACACATTTAGATATAAAGATCACTATACATATATAATACTAACCAATAGTATTGATTACTCAAATAAATAATTCAATGCAATGACCTCTTTTTATTGCAATGTCAAATTTTAATATAAAAAAATGTATCAAGACACAAAAGGAAAAAAAAAAATTCAATTCTTGAAGGAACAATAAAATAATCAAAACCCATACATGTCTTATAAAGGACAAAACTGCTGGTCCAAATTATTACTCCTATAGCTTGGGATCCTAAAATGTCTTAGCCTCCCAACTTGTTTCTTCAAATAAGCATCACAAAGAAAAGCTCTTGAAAACTTATCTTCTATCTCCCTATTCACATCATGAACAAAAATATCAGTCTCTCCTTCCTCCTTATTCCTTGCAATCATTCCGGCCGTATATATCGCCGACATCCTCCCCGGCGCCTCCTCGTAGTAGCCGGTCGGAGCATCCACCATGATCAAATCCCACTTCATATCATAAACTTCATTAGGCAATCCCTTTAAAGCAAGTTGGCACATGGAATACCTTGGATCCCCAATGGATGTACATTCAACCCCTTTTCCTACCTCCATTAAATTATTTGCTTGATTCACTTTACTATCATATGTAACATGATATGATTCCAACATAGGAAATCTTCTCTTGATTTGCTCAATCCAAGATTCATCTTCTTCTAGGAAAATTGTTCTTCCACCATAGTTTAGTGCATTCCACATTAGACTATCATGGCCAAGTCCAAAAACTAGAAAATTGCAAGGAGATTTTTTTTCTAGGATCTTTAAAGTTACTGAAATTTCTTTCAGTGTTTGTTGTGGTGTGATTGTTGAGGTAGTGTAATGAATTAGTGTATGTGCTAGAAAAGATGGGATTTTATTGCACTGCGTGGACGAACACTCTGCATTTTTTTCCTTCAATTCTTTTGTAGAAATCAAAGGTCTTGGTAAATCTTTCATTGAAGTAGTTTCCTTACTTGAAAAAGATGATGAGAATGTTGATTTCAAAATAAAAAGAAGTAAAAAAGCCACAAGAACTCCTATAATCAAAAGCTTTAGATTGAGGGAGTTTTGTGTTTTAGGCCTCATTTTTTTTTCTTGGAAAATTAAATTCAAGAAGTGAGAAATATGGTGGAATTTAAAAGTTTAGATCAAATAGTTATAGAAAGAGAAGAGTTTGTTGAGCTGAAAGAGACAAAAGAATGGTTTTGATGCTTAAAGCAGAAGCAAAATTAGTTCACTTTTTTTTCTCCTTATCCAATTGGTATTGATGAAACAAAGGAACTACAAATATTTCATATAAAGCAAAATATTTGCTGGTAGGTCTTCAACAGCAAGGTTGGTATGATATTTTCTGGGAGTTGTGATGGTGATGATACTTGAGCATTGATTTTGATGGGGTTTGGATAATTTATCGATAACAAAACTGTTTCTACTGTGGTTCTTGTGAACCATTATTCTTCGAGCACTCTAGATTTTTCTATGTATGACAAATTACTTTTTGGTTCCATTTTGATTCACATCTCATTTGGAACTAGTTTATGTCACTTGCTACAAATAAGACTTCATTGATCATTATTCAAAGTCAGGGCAGTGTTGTTAAGACTCACGTCTCAAGCGAGCCTTTGCGCCTCAGTTTTCAGGGATATCGTCTTAAAATCTCAGACACACTTCAAATTAGTAAGGCGCACGAAATTTGTTTTTAAATTCCTAAATCCATCTCAAACTTCAAATGTCATAAACCAATAGACATGATACTGTAACTACTTGGTTGCAAAGTTTATGTCAACCATGTACACAAAAAGGCGATACCCACGCCCACAGGGCCCCCATCTCTCGATCCGACAGGAATTGTGGAGGATGTAAATCAAGGTGACTCAGCGGCTCGATTGAAAGTTTACGTCAACCATGGCACCATGGAAAAATAGATACTCCCTCCATTTCTAAATATAAGACGTTCAATAATATTGCGAAAATTAAAAAAAATAAAAATAAAATGTTTTTTAATCAAAATATTAATATTATTATCTTAAATAGAACTAGGGTCATACAAGTTCAATTTAAAATAATAATATTAATATTTTGATTAAAAAAAAATCTATTTTTTTTTGTTTTTTGTTTTTTTAGTTTTCGCAACATTTAATACAAGTCTTATATTTAGGAATGAAGATAATACTATTTTCGACTAATAGTAAAAAAAGTCTAACTAATTAGGAATTAGTTAAAAACTCATTTCCCATTTTCTAGAAGACCGCACCAAGTCCACCTGCTGGAAATATTCAAATATGTCAAGCATGTAGTCCTCAAACATTTCATCCAATTTAGTCAGAATTTTTTCTCTCGTGTAACCCTGTTTCAAAGTTTAAAAAAAAATGAAATAAGACAAAATTATTTCACAATAAAATACATGAAAAATCAAGATTATTAAAATATTAAAAAGTGAAACAATTAATCTTACTAACCTCAATATATAGACTGAAATGATGCGATACATTGCGTATGTGACGCCCCGTCGGGACGGGTACAGCTGCGTGCCTCTCGGCACTGGGTTCTATCTTTTATAATATAAATTACATGTGGATAAAATTTTTTCTAAACTATTCTATGGCTTCTAAGTTGACTTCGGTCTTTGATTGAATCCCAATGTACAGATCTCTAATCCCAAACTTTCGCTGCGCACTCTAATACCAAAATCTTCTAATATGGGCTTGTGTCTAGCGTTGACTTAATTCTTTGTCTTGGTTCAATTCTACACCCCATAATGTTCTTGTTTTATCTGCTCAATCCTGCAAGAACTAAAACAGAAAATAGAAAAATGGTGAGCTATAAATAACCCAGTGAGTCCCCAGTGAAGTTTGTGCTAGTGATTTTGAAACTCATTTTATTTCGCAAACTTTTTATTTTGAAGACACGGAGAAACTTTATGTATTTAGAAATACTCTTTCTTTTTCCAAAACAATTCCAAAATCATTTTCTTTGAGAAAACATTTTCTTTATTTTCTTTCAAAACAATTTAGAAATTATTTCATTTTAAAAGAAACATTCTTTATCTGGAATATTCTTTCTTTTCAATTTCAGAAATATCCTTTCGGAAAGAGAAGACCATTCCGTGTATCAGATCCAGAAATAAAAAGAGTGCATGACCGGCCAAGTCAATAACTCTTTAGTCAATACCAGCCTCACGCCAGACGTAATTACGATTTATCCACCCCATCCCCTATATTTTCATGTAACCAAGAACTGGGGTACCACCAGCTTGGAAACCAGAATACTAACAGCTCATGAGTTAAACCTCCTAACCCCGGAGACATGTTAACAGTCAGATTACGATCCGTATGTGGTGCACGTAGGGGATACAATCAGCCCGTTGCTTTCCCTGCCCATAATGATTCACACACCGGTTTGGGATCCCATTACGATATCCGAGTGTCCAAAACTAAAGGTGCGAGATGCCCTTGAACGGGTGACTAGCGTAGACCCCCAATGGTCGGACAAGAGTGTAAACGCCACTTTTTAATCAGAATTCCAGTAACATTCCTCTTCAGAATTCTAGAGTTGTCGTTCATATATTTTTCAGAAATATTTTCCAAGAAATACTTTTCAGAAACATTTTCCAGCATTTTATTTCAGAAATACCGTAACTTTTCATTTGTAAACAATTTTCATGAAACACATTTATAAAACAAGTTCTACGGTTTTGAGAGGAAACTCACATTAGCCTCTTATTGTTCGTACTTTCTTCCGAGTCTTGTACCTATTTTACAAACACCAAATCTTTAGGAAATACTTATGAAATTAAAGACATGCAAGCCTTAATATGCCTAGACTAAGTTTCTAGGCTTCTGGGGTCTTTTGGGTAAATTCCTAAAGTTTAGGGACTAAATTGTAAATATTTATCCTATAACACTTCTACGTTTTTGAAGACATAATTATATCATATATGTTACTATTAGTCTTATAAAATTTTCCCGAAATAATTCATGAGCTTTAACGGGCCTTAAAAGGGAAATATAAAATTATAGGGACTAAAATGTAATTTCTATAAAATACTTATTATAAGTTATTTCAGATATATTTTATTTTAATTATTTTCTTAAATATTCCCTTTTGTTTTAATGTCCACTTAAATCTTTGAAATCTTAAAGTAAATAGTTTAGGACTTATTTGTAACATAATTATTTTATAGGACTTAGGTGCTAATATTTGAATTTCCATTTTAGTGCTAAGTATATATAGTCTCCTAAGAGACAACCCTAACCCTAACCCCAATATTCATTTTCTCTTCTTCTCCACAAGGGGAGAGGCCGCCGCCTCCCCTTCTTCTTCTTCTTCGGCTCCGGCTCCGGCGACCCCAACCACCGCCGCCGCCATTTTCTTCTCTTTCCTCTTCTCTTCTTCCTCCTCTTCTTTCCGCCGCCCGCTGCCCTCTTTTTTTTTTTTCCTTTTCTCCTTCTTCCTCCCCTCTCTTCTCTCTTCCGCCGTGGATCATCTCCGCCGCCGTCTCCCTCAGCCGCCACCATTCTTCTTCTCTCTCTCTCTCTCTTTTTTTTCCTTGCTCCTCTTCTCCTTCCTTCCTTTCTCTCCTTTTTTTTCTCCGCCGCTGGTCCCCTTCTCAGCCGCCGGCACCTGCGGCTTTTCCCTCTCCGGCGACTAGTAAGGTTTCTTCTCTTTTCTCTTTATTTTCTATTTTCTATCTCTATTTATTATATTTTATTTTAATTTTCTGATGTCTTTCTTCTTCTTCTCTTTTTTTCCCCCTCAGATCTGTTGCTGCCTCCCCGCTGCTCCGCCGCTGCCACTTTGCCGTTCTGCCGCCTCTAACCACCTCCTTCTACTACTTTTCTTTATTTCCTTTACTTTCTGTTTTCCTTTCTAATTTTATTACCATAAATGTTATTATTATTTTCTATTATTCTTAATGTAATTTTTATATTTCTAATTATTGTTCTCATTCTCAGATCTGTTGTTTCTCCACGCTGAGACAACACTACCAAGGTAATCTAAAATTTCTGATTTACTAATTTATCACTATTATTATTATTATTACTATTATTATTATTTTCCATACTTGCTAGTAATATAGACTTGGGGACTTGGTATATTTTTTACTAGTCATTCATAAAATTACATTCAAATTCTTAAGAATTATGAAAATCCTAACTTAATAATTTAACACTTAATTTAATTAATTTCCTTTAAAAACAAAATATGGTGAAGAGATTTAAAAAAAATAGAGATGCGAAGAGAGAACAATTTTCTTGTAGGGTGAGATTTGTATTTTGTTTTTGAAATAGTTGTTTTCCTTTTCCTTTTTTTTTAAAAAAAAAGAAGGAAGGGACTACTAGTCAATTTTTTTCTTAAAGTTTGCTTTTAAATTAATGGTCCGGATTCAATGGTCCAGATTTAAAGGACCAGATTTAATCAATGCACCAGATTCAAGAACCTAACCTTAGCAGCAGCACTCTTCTTCTCTCACTCTGCAAAACCCTAGCCGCAACACTCTTAGAAAACCATTGCAAACCGTACAAAAAAAAATCAAAGAAGAGAGATGAAAGTAGAAGAGAGCTAGAAGAGAGAGGATAGAAGAGAGAGAGAGAAAGAAGAGAAACCGGAGACATGAAGAAAAGTTACCGGAGACAGAAGAAGAAGAGACTTACCTGGATGAGCCGCCTCAGCACATTTAAGCGCGCCTCTCTCCGCCTCGCGCTTAATCGGCCTCTTCCGGCGCCTCCCGGACACCGCTTCGCCTCAGCCTTTGGAAGCGTTATCGTCATTGCCTCGCTGCGCCTCACGCAGGCGCGCTTTTTAATACCCAGCGCTGGTTCCGTCACTGATTATGGGGGCTATTCAATATGCAATGCTTGGTGGTTGTTTTGTGTAGGGAGGTTTTGATAATCTAGGTAGAAATCATCACAGCTACTTGGATAGTTACTTCAGAAATGAGCTTAAATTTGAAGCATGAAATTCTTAAAATACAGGTTAATAGGGTTCATAATGTTCAATGTCCTATTGAGCAATATTTTTTTACGGAAGGTAATCAGTTTCGTATATGCACTAGGTACGTGGTCTTGATTTTGCCTAATCCTTTGATTAAAACTACCTACTTGCTTGGTTCCTAGGTCTATTAATCTATTTCAGTTCCCTTCTTTTCTGTACTACTGATCTTGAATTTAGCTCGAATTCTTCATCTTCTTGAATCAATACAACCTAATCATTGATTCTTCTTCTAATTATTCTTGTTCATTTCTTGGATTGATTCATTTAATGAAGTGCTTAGTTCATAACATAACATCCCTTTTGCCTTTTACTTGTTTACCATAATAATTATACATTTCTTCATGCATACTTGATGGAGTTCTTTTTCCATCTACTCAGAATTTTAACCAGTGTTGTTAAGGCGCGCCTGAGGCGAGAGGCGCAAAGGCGAGGCTCAAAGCGCCTTAAAATTTGAGGCGCGCCTGGATTTCGTGAGGCGCGCGCCTTTCTGGAAAAGCGAGAGGCGCAAGGCGCGGATCAAGGCGCAAGGCGAGTTTCAAAGGCGCTGCTTGAGGGTTTTTTTTAAGAAAAAAAAAGAAGTCAAGGGTTTTTTTTTCTGTTGAAGAGTTAAACAGGGGCTAATTATAAGGGTTAAAAAAAGAAAAGAAAAAAAAAAGAAGGTGAAGAGTTTTAAAAGAGCCACTGATCTCGCTACTGCTCTTCAAGGTAAGTTTTGATTTTTTTTTATTTTTTTTAACTTCTTCTCTTCTTCTTCTTCCCTTTTTTTTCCGATTTTTTTTAAAAGAAACTTTGAGAATGTTTTCCCGATTTTTTGTTGAAGAGAAATTTTGAGAAACCTACATCCGATTCACTGTTTAAATGAGGGTTTTTTTTAAGAGAAGAAAAGAAAACTGTTGTGATACTGATATCATATTGACATATTTTGCTGAGGCGAAAAGAAAAAGTGTCGTGATACTGATATCATAGACATATTTTTTAAGAGAAGAAAAGAAAAGTGTTGTTTATGTATTTACTATTTTGCTCTTCTATTACATTAATATATACCTTCTTCTATTTTCTCCTTTTAATAAAACAAATAGTTTAAATTATTTTTCATATATTGTAGATTAATATATACATTAGCTTTTTTTTTTTTACTCTATTTGACTATGTTTTTTTTAAAGAACTTCATTATTATGATTATTTATTATTATTATTATGTTTTGCCTAAAATTGCATGCTCCTAATATATAATAATATTTATTCAAGGTGCGCCTTTTTTACTAAGGCGTGCGCCTTTTTTGCGCCTTGCGCCTCAAGGCACTAAGCCCCCGTTGCGCCTCAACGCCTTGACAACACTGATTTTAACCAATCAAATATCAATCTAAATAACCAAAATACACAAACACCAAAATTATATGTCAATAATATTTTAGAAATAACTAGTTGCCTAACATCCACAATACCGTTGATATTTCTTGATTTGTTTTTGAATTCTTAAATCTATCTCAAATTTCAAATATCATAAACCAATAGACATAATATTGTAGCTATTTGGTTACAAAGTTTTTGTTAACCATGCAAAATCGATACTTTTCTCGAGTAATGGTAAAAAAAGTTAACTAATTAGGAATTAGATAAAATCTCATTTCCCATTTTCTTGAAGACCGCACCAAGTCCACCAGCTGGAAACATTCAAATATGTCAAGTATGTAGTCCTAAGACAGTTCTTCCAATTCAGTCAGTATTTTTTTTCTCGTGTAGCTCTGTTTGAAGTTTTAAAAAAGATGAAATAAGACAATTATTTCATAATAAAATACATGAAAAATCAATATTATTAAAATATCCAAATGTAAAACAATTAATCTTACTAACCTCAATATATACACTGAAATGATGCGATACATTGCGTATATAGTCAAACTTGGGGTAGGCACATCTGGTCTTGTATAACGTCTTTTTATGCTCATACTAAAAAAATTCTTCAACACGTAAACTTTATCACAAATTTTCAGGTCAAAATAATCTTCAATCCCCATTTTTTCTGCACTAAATACACTTATTTTTATCTCTCATTTTCTATGTTAACATCCCATCTCATCATGGAGAGGTAAACCATGATCTCAAACAACATAGCATCTCGTTGCAAGCATTGGGCCCAACGAAGAGGTTCCATAAAAGAAATCTTGGAAAAAATCGATGTCTTGAATATTTGAATCATTATTACAAATGTTAAGTATGCAAATTAATGAATTTTATGCCTAATTCCACTTAGGTGATTCTACAGATTTCAGCGTGATTAAACTATTATAATATTAATAGGTTACCATCTCAAAATTGGTAAACAAGAAAATGGAAAGAAAATTGCTCATTTACCCTCTTCTAGTATAGCAAAATTCAAGTCTTTCCCATACCCTTCACCATGTGAGCTCTCTTAGTCCTCTCGAAACGTTTTCGAATGTCAGCAGAATGTCATATCTGATATATCTGCCATCACATGGTAGGAATATCTCTGGTCCATATTCAATAGCACCGGATGATGTGACAACTTTGAACTATAATAAAAAAAACCAATAAAAAAATCCAGAGTTAAAAAATAAATATTAAAACAGTAAAACAAAAGAGAGTAGAATAATAACGAAAAAATGATACATAAATGGTTGAGTCACGTAATAGCGAATCTCATTGTGCTTGATGGCAAAAGTAGACTTTAAGAGTTTCATTAGTTTAGACCCGTCCAACTTTTGTCTACCTTCTAGTTCTATTTTACCATTCTTTATGAACTATCGATTGTAAAAGCAGGATGCGTTTATTTAGCTACCCATTAACCACCATGATATGTTTGAGAGTGATATCTCGAGATACAAGAGCATAAAATCTATTTTCTTCATGGAGTTCTAAAAGACCATAAATCAAATTCCTTAATAATTCTCTTAATTTTTCAGGGGTAAGGGATTTGACATTAATTCTCATCCAACAACTTGATTTTAAATTTCCTTTATCATTTGGGAAAGTTAAATCAACATGTTCTTCTAGAGTCCATTGTAGTTTCAATCTTTGTGTATGAAATAACTAAGTGTTATGAAAATAAGGATTTCTTATGTCTAAATTTTTTTTTGTAATTAAGAATGAAGTTTTTTTGCGGGTGTCTGTTTCTAATTGATTTGTCACGGGGTTTAGTAGTCGAAAGGAGTAAAATCCATCTCCAATTCCGTCGCCTTATAGTGGTGTATTTGTGCATCTCATAAACTCTATAAATATTGTGTTTCATAGAAATTGACTGCAAACTATATATAAGTGCCGACTTCCATATGTACTTGGCTACTCCAGCTCGTGACCTGGTTTTTGACTCCTCTAAGAAAGGAGGACCGAACAAATCGTTTTGAAAGAATCGACATCACCACAGCACACTTGCTTCTCTCGCTCCTTGCTGACGCATCATTGTGGGAAAGGTCGTAATGCCAGAAGAATCATTACCGCAGGGCATAGACGGGAGATCGCATACATTTCATAGAATTTGATCAAAAAAGTAGTGGACGTTTTGAACGAATCGACATCACCACAACACACTTGTTTCTCTCGCTTCTTGCTGGCGCATCTTTGTTGGAAATGTCGTAATGCCAGAAGAATCATTACCGCAGGGCATAGAGGGGGAAATCACATCCATTTCATAGAATTTGATCAAAAAGTAGTGGGTTCCAAAAGGAGTACCCCTGACGAGCTTTGCGTTAACGAGCCGTAAGAAAGATGAGCAGAGCATATATATAGTTTGTAGTCAATTGCAATGAAACACAATATTTCATAGAGTTTATGAGATGCATAAATACACATCTAGAAGGCGACGGAATTGGAGATGTGTTTTACTCCTTCCAAGTAATAAACCCCGTGACAAATCAATTGGAAACAGACACCTGCATAAAAGCTTTATTTTTAGTGACAAAAAACTTTTTAGACATAAGAAATCCTTACTTTCTTAAACTACTTGTCCATTTCATACATCAAGATTGATACTGGATTGGGGTTGAACAAATTTTGTTACCCTAGAAGAAAATTTGATTTAATTTTCCCAAATTATAAAGGGAATTTAAAATCAAGTTGTTGGATGAGAATTAATGTCAAATCCATTTATCCTGAAAGTTTAAGAGGATTATTAAGGAATTTGATTGATGGTCTTTTAGAACTGTATGAAGAAAACAGATTTTATGCTCTCAAACATATAATTGTGGTTAATAGGGTAGCTAAATATGCATATCTCGATGGTTTATAAAAAATGGTGAAATAGAACTAGAAGGTTGACAAAAGTTGGACGAGTCTAAGCTAATGAAACTTTTTAAGTCTACTTTTGCCATCAAGCACAATTAGATTCGCTATTTCGTGACTCAACCATTTAGGTAGTATTTGTTCGTTATTATTCTTTTCTCTTTTCTCTTTTGTTTTTCTGTTTTAATCTTTATTTTCCAACCCTGGTTGTGTTTATGATAATCCAAAGTTGGCGTATCATCCTGTGCTATTGAATGTGGAACAGAGATATTTTTACCCTGTGAAGTATAATATATCAGATATTTTACCTGTTGACATTTGAAAACGTTTCGAGAGAACTAAGAGTACTCACATGTTGAACGGGTATGGGTAAGACTTGGGATTTAGCTATACTAGAAGTAAATAAGCAAGCAATTTTTTGTCATAAATCTATTGAATCACCTGGTTGTAATTGAGCATAAAATTCATTGTACTTGCATCATGATTCAAGACATCAATTTTTTTTCTCTAAAATTTCTTTCATGGAACCTCTTCGTTGGGCCCAATTCTACGAGATCATTGTTTAACTCTCCATGGTTAGATGAGAAGTTAACAATTAAAAAGAGCATCTCAATGAGAAGAGTTAAAAATTAGTGTATTCAGTGCAGGAAAAAAAAATGAGGATTGAAGATTGTTTTGACCTGAAAATTTGTGATAAAGTTTACGTGTTGAAATTTTTTTTAGTATGAGCATAAAAAGACGTTATACAATAACAGATGTGCCTACTCTAGGTTTGACTATATACGCAATGTATAACATCATTTCAGGCTATATATTGAGGTTAGTAAGATTAATTGTTTCACTTTTAATTTTTTAATAATCTTGATTTTTCATCTATTTTATTGTGAAATAATTGTCTTATTTCATCTTTTTTTAAAACTTCGAAACATGGCTACACGAGAGAAAATTTCGACTGAATTGGATGAATTGTCTGAGAACTTTATGCTTGACATATTTGAATGTTTCCACTGGTGGACTTGGTACTGTCTTCTAAAAAATTGAAAATGTGATTTTACCTAATTCCTAATTAGTTAGACTTTTTTTACTTTTTTTACTATTAGTCGGATATAGTATTGATTTTACATTGTTGACGTAAACTTTGCAACCAAATAGCTGCAGTACTATGTCTATTGGTTTATTATATTTGAAGTCTGAGATGGACTTAGAATTCAAAAACAAATCAAGAAATGTCAACGGTATTGTGTTACACCTATACTATTGAATGTAGTCATGCCGTAAAAGGCGCCAGTAATACCGTCATTCAGGATTTCAATCATTCAGGAAGTAGTAATGCTACTCGGTTTTTCTTTATGATATCTTGATTTGGCATGCATTCTATACGGGTTTCAATGCACAGGTACAAGACTGTTTTTGCAGATATAATCTCTGTTTTTAGAAGAGCTTGCTGTGAACTTTTTGGTTACAAGGTACTGTGAGTAGTCCACTTGAAATTTCTTTGTGATATCTTAAATGCCTATTGTGACCATTACATTTTCAATAGAGAGCCTTTTGCCTTGTGATGACTTTAAGGATTCTTTACAGAAATGACATGTTCTATGAAAGGAACAAAAGTCTTTATGCTAACTATCTTATATTGAATTATATTTGCAGATTGTAATGGATGATCATCAACGGACTAATGGAATCCCAGTTACACGCTTCACACTCCAGTCAATCTATGCTCAAAATGATGAAGAAAAACTTGAGTTTGAATATGAATCAGGGAATACAAATATTCTGGTATTCTGGACTTTAATATCTTCTTTTTATTATTTAATTTCTATTGGTGCTTTAATATTTCAAGGAAGTTTGTTTTCTGAGTTGGACAGTGAAAATGAATCAAAATGCCGGGGGTGGTAGGGGAGATGTAGGTGGCTGTGATGTACTTGCACCTGGTACGAATGAGATAAGCTTTCATGCTTCAGGGATAAATATTTCCCTTTTTTTTTTTTTCTATTTTATTTTATTTTTAAACATTTAAGAAGCCCCCCCCCCAACACTTTTTTATTTTTTATGCATCATTTTCTTGTTAAGTGCATAATTTCCCTTGGCCTTGCTCACCTGTGTAAGTTTTGGTACTTCAATATATCTCATTATTTACCAGTTTTCTGCATTTCTTTTGAATTGCAGTTGCAAACCTCTTTTATTTATTATTTTTATTTCTTTCTGAGGTGTTTGGATTCTGGTCCTAAAATGCTAAAACTAATCTGTATAGGTTAAAATTTCAGAGTATCTACTGAGTAAAAGAGCTTTGTATGCCATTTCAACTTCATGATTGAAAGCTTCTATGTAATAACTGATGAATGCTAAGAAGCCGGAATACTTTATTCTTGAAATTAGCTTTAACTAATCATAAGAATGACAGGAGTGGAAAAAGTAATGAGACTAATTTCTGAATCTTTCATTTATGGAAATATTGAGAGGTATCTTGATTTAGCAGTTCTTTTCTTGCGCTAATACATGAAATCTATAGTTTTACAGGAAGGCAGTTTGTAACTGATAGGTGGTACCTCCTTGCTTTGTCTCTAATGCATTTATCTTTGAAGAAAAATGTTACCTAATCTATTGGGACAACCTTTTTAATATAGTACTCTAAGCCGAAAGTCCATTGATAAACAAAATGTTTCATGAAGTGCATAATAATATTTCCAGAAGATGCACGTAGTGAAGAAAAAAAACCACAATATTAGTTTTAGCATTAGCTTCTGAAGGATGAAACACGCTGATGATTACCTCATGGAAATCTTGATTGCTATTGTGTATCTTTCTGTTCCTTTTGAAGTTTAAAGGTGATTCTTGTTTGTTTTTGTTCCTTTTGCTCTCTGCGGGTCGAGATAATTATCCAAAAGATGAATTCCATACATGCTTTTACAGCTAACTTGACAGTGGAATCCTTTAACAAGCGAACCCTATCTTAGAACTTGGTTCTCATATGTTGTCTATGGTGAGCCACATATTGTTGCTAAGATCAAGCAACTTCTTCTTGTGCGTTCTGTTATGGTTGATTTTATTCGAGTGTGACTATTTCATAACCTTAGCTCGCAATGCTTTGTATTATCTTTGTGACTGCACTATTAATTTTTGTGTTGGGAGTTAATAATGCTTTGTGGATTTCCTATTCCCATTTTGACCCTCAAGCATACTGTATATATAATGCCGTTTTCTTTGGTTCTTTTTGGACTTCATGTAGAATGATGTATAATTCTGGATGAGTAGAAGGCCACCCAGAAGAAAAAATGATATGACTGAGATCCCAAGTAGACGGATGGATAGCCCGAAAATAGAGAGGAACAAACGTTTAGTTTCCATTCGGTCGAAGTAAAAAGAGTTTGCTCACGTTCACCATTACGGCCACGAAATGAGGAACACATCCATCTCACCAAATCATGGCTGAAATAGGCGGAAAGTTACTTTCGTAACTATAAATTGAAAATCAAAATGAAGAACAAATGCATCATCATCAACAATCAAAATGCCTAATTATCTACGTTTAAAGAGTCCCTGCCAAATGACATTTCGTCTCATATAAGGACTTCTGTCAAAAGCTTCTCAGAGTACAAAATAATACTACCTGCATTTCTATTTAATTATCATTTAGGAGATTTATAGGTGTTCAAATTAATTGTCGTTTAAATTTTTTTTATTAGTTAACAGTTTATTCTAATTATACCCTTGATATTTTTTTTATAGTCACATGTGCTATTCTTATTTTTTCCTTTCTTTTTTTAATACTATAGAAGTGAGAGAGATGGGTAATATTGAACTTTTAATGAAAATGACAAGTTCCTTCATTTTTTAAAATTGTCTAAAAAATCTTATATTTAAAAATGGAGGAAGTAGTATTTGTTAATTCTCTTTACATAACTCACACTTTCTGTCCCATAATTATTTACTAGTTACTATTTTCTCCCCATCATTTTGGTCCTATTTGAGTGACCCGGAATTAAGATTTTAAGACAATTTTGGGGAGCAAATTGGAATTCACGCTGAAGTTTTCCAATCCGGATACAGTGAAGAATATCAAATGAGCGGAATGTTGTGGAACATATGATGGTCGTCAGATCTTGATTTGACAGGTGAGATTATTTGGCTTAAACCTTTTCATAATAAGTATTGAGATCCAAATGATTTAAGATGTCCGATTTTTAATTTGATGCCAACATATGTTCCATACGGTTCTGAACATTAGATATTACACTGTAACCGGGTTGGAAGTTTTCATTCATAAAATCCCTGGCGACAGTCGACATTGTTCAGTTCGAAATTCATTACTCTCTTAACTATTCAATCCGGTTCCTATGCAAATATTTTTTTTTCTGCATATGCAAAACATTTTTTTTTGCCTTGAAAACATGGATTATTAGTTTAAGAACACTTGTTCACGCGAACATGAGTTAATTTTAAATCAATCTCAGTCGTTAAAATTTTAATCCAACAGATAAGATTCTGTTTCGCACGTGCGGAACAAAACTTGTTACGCATAGGAGTCGTGGTGCTCTCGGAAAAGCTTCAATTTCCAGCCCTTCCCCTGCTACGTATCGGAATCTCTTTGAATCTATGATGCATTCAATCTTGTATGATACGATCAAATCTCCCATCGTTCGGCTTAGGTATGTCTTCCCCTTTTCCTCATCTAGGGTTTGTTTTTTGAATCCTAAATCCGACCCCGCTACGTATCGGAATCTCTTAGAATCTATGATGGATTCATTATCGTATAATACGATCAAATCTCCCCCTTAACAAATCTAGGGTTTGTTTTTTGAACCACGTTTGATCTACCAAAAAACTCTGCTTCCTCCTCCTTTGCAGGCTCTCAATTAGTGATGTCGACTTAGGCGATTACGGATGCGATCCAGACGATGGATTCAATTCTTCATGACTTGAGAAATTACTCCGGCGTCGATTTATATTTTGTTAATGCGCGACAGATTGTCATATTCATGTATTCCGGTAGGCTCTTTGATATGTCCATCTGTGGGTCGTCAAGTTCCTGAGTCCGAGGTGCCCGTGCCTGGTACCAAATGTCCCGAGTCGCTTATTCGCTGTACTGAGGCTACTTTTATACCTGATGATAGCAACCAATATCAATCCAATGTAGAGTACATTATTAACACAAGGATGTCTAGTGTTGTGTGCGGAAATAAAATTTATATGTTGGGTGGAACCAAAGGATTTTACAATTATAGTCGTCTTCTGTCTCCTGATGTGATGCAATTTGAGATTAAGGGAGACAGGATTCTGGGAGATCCTAATTCTTATTTGAAAAATCCAATGCTTTCTGATAAAGGATTAGATTCCATAGCTCTGCACCACAACAATATGCTCTATGTCCTTGCTAATAACTCTTTTGGCACTGGTACCGATGACAATACTTTTGAGTCTTACAATGTCAAAGATGATCAATGGAGTCTACTCGAGCCTCCCCCTTTTTATAGGGCATATCTAAGTTCAGTCCGTGAAATCGTTTCCTATGTAGTCATAGGTGATAATATTTGTGTATCAACTAAGTTGGCTGCATTTTCTTATAATATTTCTAGCAATCAATGGGAGTCCTGCTCTTTATTTGACGGGTTTTCTCTTTCTCGTGACGACTATGATGATGAGGTATGGAAACGATGTGAGGAGACCAAAATTAAGGGTGGAGAGGCCAACGGAATTAAGTTTGGACAACCATTTGATTTTCTTGGGGAGGGCTTACTTTTTGAAGATTTTTTGATAGGTGCGAACTGGATCGAAGAATCAGTTGTTGCATACAGGATCGTGGACGGGAAAGTCAAACAGAGTCGAAGGCTATTTTATGTACCAAAACCAAGAGACTCCTCCCAGGATCATTACCTTTATTATTTACTCGAACTGGGTGAAGGCTATTTTACTGTAGCTTTCTTCACGGAAACTAACACGTCGGCGCGCACTGTCACGTTGGTGATTGTGGTATTCCATGTATCACGAGAAATTGAAGCCTCTGGTGATATATTTTTGAGTTCTAAAATCTGTTGCACACATGAGATTAAAACACCCCGTGAAGATAGTAATGGTCTTACTGACCCCTTATTCTTCACAATGTGAGGTTTTTGTTCTAGCCTTTTGGCTCTTTCCAACTTTATATTATGTTTGGATAACTTATTATATGAGCAATATCGTACACAAACGCGCAGCAAAATATGCCCTGCTATGTGAACGTGACACAGTAATGGAAAGAGTGTCGTGTTATTGTTTTTGCTGTTTTTGATTCCTTGCTAATATGAGCTTTGTTAAGTGTTAAGTAATTATATACATGGTTGTTTTGCAGGCAGGAAGGCGGGGATGGTGGCTCTGGGGTTTTGCGAAGTACTTGAAGGGGTAAGCTGAAAGCAATAGTAATTTTTAAGCCCTGAATAAATATTGTAGGTTTTGTTCTGTAGTCTCTGCTATTTTGGCTTGTACTTTGAGCGAATCAATACTAAGCTTCGTCTCTCTTTATTATTTGCTTCTTTGACATTCTTTGAACTGGTTTTTCTATGAATGCAAACTGCAGTATTGGATCCATTATAGCTTTAATATGATTTGCTGATCTTTAACTAATTGATTTAAGAAACCTTAGAGCATTATGTATTTGTCCTCTCAATTTGGTGCATAATTCACAGAGACATTCAGAAGATCAGCATTGACATATTCAGATGAGTTCCTTGTTATTGATCTCTCTCTTTATTACAAGACAACTAGTTACAACTGAATTTGCAATGTTATTCCTGCACCACCATGTCCCCATAAATACTATTGGATGCCCAGCTTCATTCCATGTTTGTTAAAGAAGCATGTGAACACACCATTGTGGGCCAAATGACCTTTAAATAAAGATCCACCAGAAGGGTTAATGGGCTGAGCCCAGGATAATTACTTTTGGTACTCCCAATCCATTTTTCATTATCATCATGAAAATGATACTCCACCCATCCCAAATTATCGATTCACCTTTTAAAATAAAGGGCTTGTTAATGATAAATTTTTTAATCATACTCATTATGTTAAATGTTTGAGAGAGAAAAAAGAAGGTAAAATTAACCAAAATAAAATTAACTAGGATAATTTGGGACGGAGGGAATAATAATTAGACTATTGCACCCATCAACAACAAAAACTGCTTCATTATATTTTCAATCGTTGCATGAAAACAAAATACTTCTATAAAATAAAAATAGATATTCAATTTGAAACGGAGTGAATAAACAAATTAATACTGGCTATAAAGTGAGAAATACACCTTTGATAAACAAATTCAATGATGAGTTACATATAATTGTTCCGATACTAATAAATAAATAAATAATCAATCGGAAAATCAAGTTACATTCAATTGTTCTATTCAAAAAGAGTAAATGGTAAAAAAACCTTTAGGGTTGAAAGTGATTATCTTAATTTTGAAGGACTATTTGGATATTATTTCCAAAAGTAATACCCCAAAGCTGGGCCTATGATGAGTGACGTGAGTAGACAAGCTGGGGATCAAATTTCTTCCACTTTCCATTTACGACTCTCTCTTTCCACACACAAAGAAAGAACCATTTCTCTCTATCAAACACTCTTTTCAGTTTCTAGAAGATGAGCAACGAATAGTAAGATTTCAATTATTATTATTTGTATTTCTTCTTCGATTTTTACTACTTCTTGATTAATAATCGGTGATGTTTTATTTTTAACTTTAATTATTGTTTTTGGCGTTTGATAGCGACTATCTCTTCAAGTTATTGTTAATTGGCGACTCCTCTGTCGGCAAATCTTGTCTGCTTCTCCGATTCGCTGTAAGTTCACTTTATTCACACTTAAATTTACATGAATGATTGAAATAAATAAACAATTGATGAAGGAATCAATGAAATGAATGCTGTTTTTTTTGGTGATTTCAGGATGATTCGTATGTTGATAGTTACATTAGCACTATCGGAGTCGATTTTGTAAGTTTTTCCTCTCTTTTTTTGTATTGAATTCGTATTTGAAAAGTGTGTAATTTGTAAAATTGTCTGTGAATAAATTGTGATTAGAGTAGTTTGGTGACTGAGATTAGCTAATTTTGTATTATTTTTTCAGAAAATTAGGACTGTTGAACTGGATGGAAAGACAATCAAGCTACAAATTGTGAGTAATCGATTTCACTGCTTTCTGTTATATACTGGTATCTGATTGTGCTTACTGTTGTCTAGATAACATATGTTATCTTGCTATTAAGTCCTACTGGTTTTCAGATGCATATAACTAAAACTAGCAAACTTTAGATCAAAATGGTCGGTAGAAAATTGTTTTTGCCTTCTGAATATGAAAGATGCTTCCTTTGAGGTGACTTTAGATAGTGAATTTTACGGCTTTTATTGGGTTGAGCTGGACTGAGTGCTAGTAGTTACTGCAAAAAGGACGTGAAAAATAGTAAAGCATGAGATACTGAGAGTGGCATGCACCGCTTATTCACTATATTTTTTGAAGGAGCTTAATTTTTCTTTTCATTTTGTCATGTTCTAGGACATAATATATGTTTATTGCTTTTCAGTGGGACACTGCTGGCCAGGAGCGTTTTCGGACTATAACCAGCAGTTACTACCGAGGAGCTCATGGCATCATTGTAAGATTATCTTGTTTTAATATTATTGTATTGAATTTCTTCCGAAGTATGTATGATTGACAATGTTCGATGCAAACTCTTGCCAGGCTGCCAAGTTGTGATTTACTTGGCCTTTGATAAGTCAACTGCAGATTCCTGTTGTCCTGGATTTATTTATGTTGAGAATACTTTCTGTTGTTTTTTTCCAGCAGAGAAGGTTGTGAAAATGCGCTCTACTGTCCAGCTAAGCTAATGTACGCTTAGCTAATGTTTGCCATTTTTTTAAGAGTGAAGACTCTAATTATTAGGTAGTGGAAAGAATAAGATATAGAGCCTTAATATGGCTGTTTATGTAGTTATATCCTAGAATGGATATTGATTGGCATATTTTGGTGGATAACATGATGATTTGAATAGAATTGTTGCTGGACTTTTAGAGTCTACTTTGGTAAAATCAAAGTCATTCAATACCTCTCAAAAATAAGGTTAGACTTGGTAAATCATTGCAGTTCCAGTTAAAAAGTTTTTTCTCTTTTTCCCCCTGGTAAGTTTGAGGGTGATTCTGGTGCAACTTAAGTTGTGCTGGGGTTTATGGCTATACTTACCTCTTTCTGATGTCTATTTAATGCTGAATTAACTATGAGTTTATTAGTTACTGCTTCTAAATAAGCAGCTTGAATTCCTGTTCCCAAGCATAAGAATTCATTTGGAAATTTATCCACCAATTGTAGGCATACTTTTGCATTTCATTGATGCTCTTGATTGCAATGATAGATGATAATGCCCTTGTAAGGAAGTCTAAACTTTTCTTCATCATGTCATACAGTGTTAGTATCATGTAAATTACATATTATGGTTTGTCTTTGTTAAAGATGGAAGAATCAGATCATTGTCAATGTTATGGATCAGAGCAAATTTTCTCCCCAGCCATTGTTTTATAGTATAGTTAGATGCACTTTTTCCTTGTTGCTAGATGTTCTCACACTTGTTTAAATTGTTATAGATCGTGTATGATGTAACTGAGATGGAGAGCTTCAACAATGTTAAGCAATGGCTGAATGAGATTGATCGATATGCCAATGATAGCGTATGCAAGCTACTGGTGGGGAACAAATGTGATTTGGTGGAGAACAAGGTTGTGGACACTGAGACAGCAAAGGTATTGTCAGTTCTGTGGTTTAATTGTCAAAATTATTTATTCCTCGCAATGTAGTTTCACTTGCATTCTCCCATCTTGATTTTTTTGCTTATTGCATCCACTGAATACTTGATTCAATCAGGGTGGAAAATGCAACCACTTCATGTTGAAGCATACTGCGGAAGTCTTTATTTAACTGTTAAATTACATTTTTCTAAAGTGGAATATATACGCTATGATTTTCTGTCTGGGAATTCTGAAATATGATATCTTAGAAATCAAAGCTAGACCAGAGCTTCTGCTACTGTGACTTGATTAAGGTGCGCTTAAGCGAAAAGATATCTCCTTTGCAGTATCCATGAATAATATGGTTCAATGTTCGTTCATTAAAAGAACTCTTTAGTTTCTGCACCATATATGGTATTCTGGTGGTGCCTTACTTGGATCATAAATTGACCCCTTTTTGCCAAGAACAGTCACTTCTTCTGCAGCCTCTGCTCTTTTCTTGGTGTGTTGTGTATTGGGAAGATTTATGTTCTTATTGTCTCGTTAATTTGGATACTGTGCTTGAGTGATTTGTAGGCATTTGCGGATGAGCTTGGGATCCCTTTTCTTGAGACCAGTGCAAAAGATTCCATTAACGTGGAGCAGGCTTTCTTAACCATGGCGGGAGAGATTAAGAAAAAGTAAGACAGAATAATTGATTCCTGTTACCGCCTTCTGTCAAATTCAAATATAGATAGTCTTTTTCCTTTTGTTTTCGCATCTTCTAACACTATCTTTCTGCAGAATGGGTAACCAGCCATCTGCAACAAACAAGGCAACAAGCACAGTTCAGATTAAGGGGCAGCCGATTGAGCAGAAAAGCAACTGCTGCGGTTAACCAGTAGATTTATGTTTAGTTCTGTATTAAGATGGTAAGAAAGAATACTAGTAACAGCCTCGTTTACCCTATATATTGTTCTAATCCTGGACCTTGTCAAATCTGTGAAGTGTTTTTAACTCTTATCTCATCTGTATTCTGCTGATTCAAGATTTGGAAGGTCTTAGGTTGTTTCTATAGCCTCTTTATTATTATTTTTCTTTTTGGTTCTTCCCCCATGTGTGTGCGTGTGTTGGTTTCTTTTCAATTTTTTCTCATCGCTGTGGATTGATTTGCAGGAATTGGTAGTACTTCGTATGCAGTGCATACATTTTGCCTCATTTTTGTTTAAGCATTTCACATACTTTTCTTACATCTAACTGCCAAAACTTTCAGGGGATAAACTGTGAGGAGAAAACAATTTGGGTAAAAAAAATGCTGGTACCACTTGTTCTTTGTTTTCCCTTAAGAGGAAATACCTGAAAATCTACATGGCCATTAAGATTCATTCTGCTAGCTGAAATGCCGCGAAATAATGGTTACTGGTAGTCGGCTGGTTTTGGAAAAATCTTTCCAGATGAAACATCAAAGTATGTGAAATGCTTAAACAAAAATGAGGCAAAAGGCATATACGGGGTGTGAATGTTTCTGAAGGCTTGTGATACAAAGTAACCACATTCTTTCTTTGGCATTTTCTACCCGAGAATGTAATGGCCATTAGAATTTAGAAGTAATCAATGTGAATATATAGAGGAAATAGCCAATTTTGTCTACCCACTATTTGTCAAGTTTCAATTTTGCTCCCAAACTATTTTTGGATCTGATCTTACTAACTAACTATTTATGATGTGCCAATCTTGCCCAGACACAACATAATTCAGCGGTGTTGAGGGGTAAAATGGTCAGAGTAAGATAAACTTTAGAATTTATCACATTTTACTACCTTGATTAAAAAAATATTACAAAATTTGCCTAAAAGCTAAAAAAAACCCTCATTCTTCCTCTGTCTTCTTTGGTGGCGAGCACCAAGTCCGTGACACCGTTTCTAAAAGCTCCTTTCCCGAACGAACCATGCTAGAACTATGGTTACGTTTTCAGGGCTGGGTCTGTCGTTCCTCTGTAGCATGCGGTCGAACCTACTTTAAAAGATCCTGCAGCCCAACTCCTCCAATCACCACCCATTACCGCGGTACACCTTTCACACTCACCACCATCCACCATCCACCGCAACCACCACTTCTCTTCTTCTTCCGTCTTTTTTCCCCTCGTTTTCCACCACCATATCCAGCGAATTGATACAATCTTATAGTTTCGGGAGATTGTTTAGAATTAACTCTAACTTTATCTTTGTTTTTTACTATTTTACCCCTCAATGCTGCCCTCTAATTGCCATATTCCATTGTGTCTGGGCAACATTGACACATAAAAAATAGTATATGAGTAAGAACATATCCAAAAATAATTTGTGGGCAACATTGAAACTTGACAAATAGTTGGTGGCAAAAAGGCTATTTCCTCATATGAACATGCAGCCAAAAAAGACTAGGATATAATCATCATCAAATAGCTTGTTTAATGGCATTAATACATAGAACCTAAAATATAATAATAACATAAGAATACGAATAATTATATAATAAAAGAAAAGCCAAACCAAAAGAGAGAGGGTAAAAACAGGAACCAATGCTGGGCTTCGGCAGAAAGTGTTCGAATGAGAATTTCTGGTTAAACTAGGAAGAAGAACAGCAAGGCTTCTTAGTGTTGTTCTCCTGTGTCCCAACTACAAGAGTCTTCCCTTCTTTGATGCTAGCAGGTGCTGGCTCATCAGAAGAAAGTGACTTCTTGCTGATAATCCGATAAATCTCTCCAAGGATTGTTTGGAAAGCCTTCTCTACATTTGTTGCTTCCAAAGCAGATGTTTCGATAAAGGAAAGTCCTTCCTTCTCTGCAAAACCTTGAGCGTCCTCTGTAGCAACTGCCCGGAGATGTTTCAGGTCGGTCTTATTTCCGATGAGCATAATCACTATGTTTGCATCAGCATGGTCCCTCAGTTCCTTCAACCACCTGCTAACATTTTCAAATGTAGTTGGTTTTGTCACATCATATACCAGAAGCGCTCCAAGGGCACCTCTGTAATAGGCACTTGTTATGGCTCTGTATCTCTCCTGTCCAGCTGTGTCCCAAATTTGAGCTTTTATAATCCTTCCTTCAACCTATAGTTGTACCCGGTAGCACTGAGATATCGATGCAATAGAGAAAATGGAATATAGAATGACTGCAAGGCAGGTAAAATGCAACTAGATAGTAGGAGTAAATCTAAATCTCAAATACAACAACCAAATTCCCAGATATGAACTTCTTTCCTTTTCTAACTAGGACCCATAGTAGCAGTTTATAAGTGGTCCACCAAGAGAACGCATTTCATATATGATGGGTGCCTTGTTAAGATCCTGGTACTTAAGTCCAGGCCCAGCCAACCTCATAAATCCAAAAATATAGATCATTGTGGCATCAAATTGAAAAGCGCTCCAATTAACCGGTAGCACTGAGATATCGATTCAATAGAGAGAATCGAATATAGAATGAATGTGAGACAGGTAAAGTGCAACTAGATAACTGGAGTGTATCTAAATCTGAAATGCCACGACCAAATTCCCTGATATGAACTTCTTTCATTTTCTAACCAGGACTCAAAAGTAGTAGTCAATTTAAAAAGGTCGACTAACAGAACATATTCCATCTATCATGGTGCCTTATTAAGATCCTGGTAATTAAGTCCAATTCAAATATATACTAGTCTTTGGTTTGACACTGTCTATAACTAAAAATGTTCAGAATGACTATGAGGGTTATTCTTATGAATAAATCGAGACATCAAAGCTCCAGAATACTAGAGATGAAAGACTCCGAAGTCCTTTGCCACGCATCATGTGATCACACAGTAATTTAGCAGATGCAGCAAAACCTCATTATATTATAGCAGTCACAGACAAAGAACATGTGATCCACAGACACATTACAAGCCTCCCGAACACGGAAGCAATAAATCCAAGTTCCATATACTCATAAGTTCATTCTACCAGTAACCAATTCTCAATAATTACTAGAAATTGTTATCGTAAAAAAAAAGCTACATTAAGAACACAATTGATCACGTTGATCAAGCTACCTAATTACAGAAAACTACTCTGAATCATCTAGAACCATTCCAGATATAGACATCTTTACATTAAACACTGAGGATTAGCTAGTATATATCAATCATCACATAACTTAAATACAGATCCACACCTTCTCAATCATAAATCATAAAACCGAACTAGACCCTGAAACAAATCACAAAAAAAAATGCAAAACTCAAATTCACGGATTTCAACAAATAAAAAGCAAAAAAAATACAGATATCCAAACATAACACAGAAATTCATGCATATATGGCTTAAATATAGGAGTAATTGGTGAGAGAGAAAGAGAGAAACGAACGAGATCCTGAAAACTATGAACAAATCGAAAAAATGAAAAAAATGCAAAATTCAAATTTATCGATTCGAACATTAAAAAAAGAAAAATTAATGCAGATATCGAAACATGACAAAGAAATTCATGCATAAATGGCTTTAAAATAGTAGTAATTAATGTGTGTGAGAGAGAAACATACTTGAAGTGTACGAGTAGCGAATTCAACACCGATAGTGGATTTGGATTCCAAACAGAATTCATTTCTGGTGAATCTGGAAAGCAAATTAGATTTACCGACGCCTGAATCTCCGATTAATACTACTTTAAATAGGTAATCGTATTCTTCGTCCGGTCTCCTCGCCATGATTTCTCCGCCCTCAGGAATCGGTCCTTCGCCCGTTTCTCTCTCTAGACTGTGGGTGAGACTGTGGAGCAGTGTTGCAGTGTACAGAGTAGTATATCGATGATTGACGATGGTCGTTCTTTGATTCTGATTATAATGGTGATTAAGAAACAACCTTTTTTATGACGGGAATGCCCCTGGTTTATATCTTCCTAAAGACATGTATACCCTCATCTAGTCTGGGAATACGAGATTAGCGGGGAATTTCTGTTCCGGTACTTTCTTTTAAAATGTGTTTTCTTCAGATTGCTACCATTTTTTTTTATTTTATGTGCGAGTAACTTTTACTTTCTGTACTTTCAGATTTTTTTATTGATTGTAATGGCCTCGGCTATTTGTGATTAATGAAATCAGAATTTATTTAGCAAAAAAAAAAAAATTCATACTAATAGTAAAATTAATTTAAATTTAATTAGTAAAATATTTGTAGAGTTTGGCTTTTATTGAGAAGTACTATGACTTAATCCTGAATTATATTCTCAAATGATCCAAAACAATAGTAGTATCACATTAAGTCTTATCTTTTTTATTTATTTATTTTTTGTGAAACTTTTTTAGGGGATTTTTTAAATTTTATTTTATCCAGAAAATTATATATAATTCAATTTTACATTAGATATTATTATGGAATAATTAGCCACTTTGATCATCAACGTTTTTTTCTTAAACTACTTTTGGTCAAAATTGAGTTTTTAACTTATTTCATCATTAAACATTTTTTCTACGTACCATTTTTGTCAAAAAATAATTTTTTTAACTTTTTTTTCATCACTAAAGTTTTTTCATTCTCGCTATTTTGGTCACTAAAGTTTTTTCGGTCTGCCATTTTGGTCAAAATTTTTAGTGACCTAAATGGCAGAATGAAAATACTTTAGTGAGCAAAATGGCAGAATGAAAAAACTTTATTGATCAAAATGGCAGATAGAAAAAACTTTAGTGATGAAAAAAGTTAAAAAAATCATTTATGACCAAAATGGCAGGTCGAAAAATGTTTAATGATGAAATAAGTTAAAAAACTTGAATTTTGACCAAAGTGGCTAGACGAAAAAACGTTGATGATCAAAGTGGCTAATAATTCATATTATTATGTGTGACCGACATGCTATGACTTTTACTATAACCTAATGGACTAGTATGTCTCAAAAACAAGTATTAATACTTGATTAATGCAACTTGTTTTCCTTAGAAGGATTTCTAGTATTCTAGAATATTGTTCACCAGTGTCTTTTAAAAATATATATCTTTCTACTTTTTTTTGGGTGATTTATAGTGCTTTTAAAATGTGAAATTTGCTAGATCACATAAAAGGATATAGTCTTCCAACTCTTATTCATTCACCCATATATTACATGAAGACGTTCATATATATACACATGAAGCAAACTTCACCCAAACTTACACACAATCATAAGAAAAACACACACTTATCTTACATGGCATCTTTTATTCTTGTGCTGGAAACTGAAGCAACAGACACAAATTTAGGAAGCAACTTCGAGAAAGGGATAATCAGTGTAACCAACAATCGGATCTTGAGTATAAAAAGTTTTCCTTTCATACTTGTTCAGCGATGTTTTTAACTCAAACCTTTTAGGTAAATCAGGATTAGCCAAGAACAGACGTCCGAATGAGATCAGATCTGCATAATTTTCTTCTATAGCGTTGTCACCATCAAATTTGTTGTAGCCACCAGATGCAATAAAGGTCCCTTTGAAGGCATTTCTTATGGGCAGAAGCTGACTTGGAGTTCTAAATTGATCACTTATTTTGACCATTCTAGGCTCAGTCACATGAAGATAAATAATGCCTAGCTTGCTTAGTTCATTTGCAAAGTAAATTCCAAGTCCTTCTGGACTAGAGTCCCCAATAGTGTCGTTTAGAGAAAATTGATCAAATTTTATTCCAATTCTTTCTGCTCCAATTTCTTCACTTACTGCTTCTGTGACCTCTATGGCGAGACGACATCGTTTCTCCAAGCTCACTCCATTTTTGCTATTTTTGTCTATCAAATAGTCATTCCCCGCGTGGATTTCAACTCCATCGAATCCTATGAATAATGAAAATCATTAAGCTCAAAATTAATACAGACTGGTGTACAAAGCAATCCCTTAATCACGCAGTATAGAGAACTTGAAAGAGAATTATGTATTTCGAGAATATCGTAGCTAATTCTACCTGCTTCTATGGCATTACGTGCAGCAATTTTGAAATCATTGACTATTTGATCAATTTCATAAACGTCGGGTTGGCTAGGTGTTGGGTACTTGTAGTTTTGATCCTTGGGTTCTACATAAGAAGAAACAAAATACATGAAAAATCTACATTAATAAGTTGATAAAACAATAATTGCAAAAATATTATGATCTTGTAAGTTATACTCCTGACTACTTTTAATAAGAAGATTTCATATCTTTTAATGTTAGGCAAAATCATGGTTGTCTACCAGCACTATTGACTGCTTTTAATAAACCCTGTCTTCAATATCTTGTAAGTCACAAATAAGAAGATTTCTTTTGAAAATACTACCCGCCTTCAGTAGTGTGGGTAGACAACCATGATTTTGCCGAATTGTTCCATTGATCCTTAGGTTCTACATTAGAAAGAGATTTGTGATAACAAGTCTATACTTAAGATTTTACTACGCGTGGATTACCTCTGGATGAAAAGGTCGAAACAGATAACCATGTTTGTGCAGAATCACTGGATTGATTCTCATGCTCTACATTAGAAGAGATAATCATATGAAAATAGTAATTGCAATAGCCAACATTAATATTTTGATTATCAAAGCTAAACAAGTAAAATAATTTGTGAACAAGATTACCTTTGGATGAAATAGTTGAGGCAGACAACCATGTTTGTGCAGAATCATTAGATTGATCCTTCGGCTCTACATTAGAAGTGATGTATAATTATAACTCTATACTTAATATAGAGCTTATAATAAAAAGAATTATGGCATATGCTAATTGCAATAACCAACATTAATATTTTGATTATTAAAGTTTACCAAATAAAATAATTTATAAATAATATTACCTCTCGATGAAAAAGTCGAGACAGATAACCATGTTTGTGCAGAATCATTGGATTGATTCTTCGGCTCTACATTAGAAGAGATACACAATAATAAGTCTATATTTAATACCAGCTTATAACAAAAGAATCGTATGAGAATAGTAATTGCAATAGCCAACATTAATATTTTGATTATCAAAGCTAAACAAGTAAAATAATTTGTAAACAAAATTACTTCTGGATGAAATAGTTGAGTCAGACAACCATGTTTGTGCAAAATCGTTAGATTGATCCTTCGGCTCTACATTAGAAGAGATGTATAATCATAAGTCCATACTTAATATAGAGCTTATAACAAAAAGAATTATGGCAAATGCTAATTGCAATAACCATCATTAATATTTTGATTATTAAAGTTGACCAAGTAAAATAATTTTTGAATAAGATTACCTCTGGATGAAAAAGTCGAGACAGATAACCAAGTTTGTGCATAATCATTAGATTGATTCTTCGACTCTACATTGGAAGAGATGCATGATAATAAGTCTATACTTAATACTAGTTTATAACAAAATAATCATATGGGAATAGCTAACATTAATATTTTAATTATCAAAGCTAAACAATTAAAATAATTTTTGAATAAAATTACCTCTGGATGAAAAAGTCGAGACGGACAACCATTTTTGAGTAGAATCGATAGATAGTCGTCCTGGATGCCAAATCTGGCAAAAGAAGACGCCTCCCTTCTTATGAACAGCCTCAACTATCGGTTTCCATGCTTCCACTTGCTCTTTTGTCCAAATTCCCGGCATATCTTTGGACCTAATTTATCAAAGTCACATTTGCAAAATTTATTATTATTATTTTTTAGTCAGAAAAAGTTTAGGCGGGTTTAACTCCAGTCAGGGCATGCCCTAGGCTCTAGGGACTATATGTCGTTTACAAAGGGTACTTACATATCACCTACCAACACAGCTCTCACGTCGACAATGAGAATTGAACACTTAACATTTGTAAGGACACGTAAAATCTTTACAAATTTTATTATAGTTCTAGCCTTTACGACTCTTGAACACTTTTTTCTTTTTTCAAGTCATATACAAATTATTTATAAGAGAAGACTAGGGTCCATAGTTAATTTTTGAAAAACAAATATTTTTTTAAGTAGTAGTACGTACCTTTGTGAGATATCAGTAGCTGCTGTAGACTCGGAAATAATAAGGCCTCCTGGTGTGGTCCGCTGCAAATAATACTCACCGCAATGGGGTTGAGGGGTATTGTTGTATGATCTATTTCTCGTCATTGGCGGCATAACCACTCTGCAAATTCAAATTCAATATCTAATTAAAAAAAATTGCCTAAATGAAAAATTATTATATTCAAGGAAATAATATATATATATATATATATATATTGTACCTGTGGGAGAGGCTGAATTTTCCCATCTTGAAAGGAGTAAGAAGAGGAGAGTTTCCTGATGCCATATCTGGTTATAGTGATATGATACCTCTGTACTTCTGAATCATTGAAACCCCAGATATATATATATAGGGCTGGTCATGCACAGGTTCCTTGTGTATGTATTTTTTTTCTTCTTTTTTTTGGTTGTGTGCATAGTATATTGAAGTGAGAAAATGTACAAATTTAGGTAAAAAGTTGTTTGTGCTCATTTTTTTTGTTTCGTTCACTGTCTCACCAATACGATATTATCATGTCTTAATTTTTTTTTTTATTTTACTACTTTTTAAAAAAATTAATTAAAAAATTAACAAATGATAATTTTTTTATTGACGGGACATGAAACAATACAAAGAATAAGGATAATCGATTCTTACTGAGAAATTCATGATGCATTTGGATTGAAAATTTCACTTATGTAACTCACATTCCCAAAAAGATAACTAAAAAATTATTTCAAAAAGTTTTGTCTAAAGAAAATTTATTAACAGAGTAGGGGCTTATCAATATGTTGAGTAGAGAGTGCTTCTTGAACTGCGCTGATCTTCTTTGACCCAAACTAGTCAAAAAACTTCTCTAGCCAACAAACTATTCCAAAATAGTTTTTTTTTTTTTAAACCATTCAATAAATTGACATAAATGTATTCTACTATAATTTTCCTCCGTTGATTGAAATTAATAAAAAAAAAAATTAAGAATATATTCACTAAATTACATTTTTAATATATTTGTAATCAAGTCAGTTTGATAGCTCATTTTAAGAAAGGTTTCTCGAAATCTTTCCTCTCTTAAATTTTTCTGCATCTAATTTTAGGTCTATTTCTAAATGCACGTAATCTTATCAAAGTAATGTCTATATATGAATTTTTAGATATGCATATATTTTTGTACATGTTTTACTTCTAAGAGGAGAATGTTATATTTGGAAGTATGAAGTCGACTAGATCAATTCTAAATTTTTATTTGATTTTTGAAAATGATATGGGTTGAGAAAAAAGAAAAAGGAAAAAATATGAAATTTCCTAGTTTTGTTCTTGGATCTTTTTTCTTTTTTTTAACGCCGGTGTTGTATTTGTTGTCCTCACTTTGACATTAATCTGGACTCGGTCATTGTAAGCGTCTCAAAATTTGACTCAGGAGAAGAGTTTGGCCTCTGAAAATCTTACACGACACTTGCAATCAGATACTATTGAAAGCCAAAATTTCATCAAGTAATTTGAACTCTCGTCCGCGATGTAATATTGATATGCTGCAACCAACTGCCCATGATCGGAGGTTGTTTGTGGATCTTTTTGTTTACCTTTTTTGTGCTATTTCGTTTTGTTGCTTCAATTGATGGCTTTTTCAAAATTTACAAACTTATGAGAATTGCACGATGAGGTTGGAATTGCATGTTGGGCACGCAACTTTTGAAAGCTATGGTAACTTTGTCCTTAGTAGAACATGTAATAGGAAAAAAAAAAATCATATATTCTCGTATATGTCCTCATTGTTATACTCAATCAATTACAATTCGTCATTTGTATATATATATATATTTGAAAAAATATTCACCTACCTTATGTACAGAAATAGGAATATAGACAGAGACAAACAATTTTCACCTCACGTAATACACACCGGCTGCAAGTTCTCTTGTTACAAATTAATGCTTTAAAATAAAAGAAATATGGTTAGCGTTACAGGTACGTAGAACATGTAGTAAGATCATTAAAATTTTACATTTCCTTCTTCAAACACTACAAGCAGAGGTGTACCTAGAAAATGAGGGTCTTAGGCAAAACTTTTTGAGAGGCCGGATAATTAACTAATTCTGAAATCTTCTTACTTTATATATACTGGTATTGAGATATTTGGTGACTAAGCTGATTTGATTTTGAATAACACTTTGACCTATTTTAGCGAAAATTTATATAAATATACAACATATTATCGTTCTTATATATTTTATATTATTTAAACTCTGTAAATGGGAGACTTCAACTATTACAACTTGAATAATACCTAACTGTATCTTTGATTAAGTTGCATAATGTATTTTTTCTTAATAAAAACTGATTGTAATAACAATCGCCAAATCTTCAATATCAAACTATTAATGACTTTTCTTATTTCTTTCAAAAAAATATTTTTAAACATACTGATTGTTTGCTTCTTCCTTTAGTTTTTTTTATGAAGAAAACTTTACTTATAAAATGCCAAATATTTCTTGGGGGCATTTTAAACTTCTTTTTTTTTGCTGATTAAGAAATTATTCAATAATTATTAAAATAGCAGAAGCCTTTCTTAGACCCTAGAAGATTAAGCGATCATCTCGTTCATTTAAGGTTAGCTACAACACTGAATACAAGAAATTATATAAATTTTAGGATTTATTGCAAAGTACCCCTTGAAGTTATGGAGTGTAAATACTTTAGCCCTAAATGTTAAAAAATAATACTCCATTATGGTCGGTCAGGTAGGGTTTAGTAAAAGATGACATCGTCGTGATTTAGATAATTTACCATAGCCGTTAGTCTGTCAGCTAGGGTTTTGTAAAAGATGACGTCATGATGAATTGGTGATGTAGGCTTCTTCATTAGCTCAAAGTCCTTGAGAAAAAATATCTTCTATTGCTAAGTATCGCATTTTATTTTTGGTTAAAAATATCTCACAAGTACGAATAACTAATATAGTAAACCATCCAATTAAGAGTTAGTTTGGATTTGGTTTTGGTTTGAGATTTTAATCTCGGTCTCAAATCCAATCCAAATTTTAAATGATTTAATATTATATATTTTATTTTAAAACTCAATCCAAAGTTGGTTTGGATCTCAAACCAGACCAAATCCAAACCAAACTCAATCCAATCAGACTCTAAGCCACAAGTTGTAGTGAGAGGTTTGACATGTACCAAAAATTATTGTACTCGTAATCTGAAGCATTTTACTTTCATATTTCTGTGTTTAGTCAAAGTATGAAATGGTGCATTTGGCTCAAATCCAAACCTTTAAAACCCAATTCCATTTTTCAAAAGCAATCTGACTTTCAAAAAATTC
Organism: Vinca minor; assembly: GCA_026122235.1. NCBI lineage: Eukaryota > Viridiplantae > Streptophyta > Magnoliopsida > Gentianales > Apocynaceae > Vinca > Vinca minor. The sequence continues at coordinate 5,411,941 of JAOCZM010000056.1, forward strand.
AAGGAAACAATTCCGAACACAAGCTTTATTAAATCAATCTTACTCTGAACAATAAAATATCATAAATCGTTGCTGAGCACATATAGAAGTAACTACTACTATAGAACCAAGTCTACATATTTGGAATCTTGAGATTAAATTATTAACGCATTCTACACCAGAAGCTCCAGTGCCACCAAATCCTCTTTTAACTGCCAACCCTACAAATCAACGATATATACAACTTAAAAGGGGAATCACATAATAAATGTACTAACTACCAAGGAAAGAAACAACAAAACGGTACTATTACTCTTACAACTGTAAAATATCTTATAGCTCATAAATCACATTATCTTGTACATAAAAAAAGCGATATCCACGGCCCCAGGGCCTCCACCACCCGATCCGACAGACATTGTGGAGGATGTTAATCAGGTGACCCAGCAGTTCGATTGGTGGGAGGTCTTGTCTTAGCCCACCGCAAGAAGCCACCCCCACATTGGAGGGTTGAAACTTCCACACTGCGCCTGCCAAGATTCGAAACTGCGCCCTTATACACAATATACCACCCTCGAACCAACTGGCTACCCTTGCAGATATAAATCACATTATCTAGAGATGTGCAAAGTGGGAAAGTAAAGGCTAGAGCAAAGACTTACACAGCAAAACAGAAGGGTGGAGTCATCATATCTTCGCCGGACAATAGAATCTCATGTCTCCAACACATTTGAAAATCACAAAAAAAAAAAATTCACCAGATAATTTCTCCTGCCTCGACACACGGAATACCTCAATAAACAACTTATGAGTATAAGGATCAGCACAAGTAAACCTCTTGTAGGTGACCTCTTTAACCCGCTTGATACGCGGTGTACTTAATTTGGCACCAGATTATCTAACATAAAATGTCAATCATACTGAAATAGTAAATATTGTGTACCCAACAATTTATGATTTGGAAATTCGATTTATCGTCACTGCGATATCCTCCTCCTTCAATTCCAAACTGAAAAATATTTCTTCCCCCGATTCATTCTCTTTGTTATCTTTACCTGAAAAAAAAATCAAACATGAACATCCATGAAAAGAAATACATATCAACCACCATTTTCTAATTTTATGAGTGAGTACTGGTTTGTCTAAATATATATTATAAGGAAGAAAACTGTTGAAATTCCCATAACGATTAATTGGGAGTTGGAAGAGCATTTAAGTGACTTTTTCCATTTTTCACAACTCTAAAAGGACCTTTGGTAATTTCAAAGGTTTGTTGTTATTCATCTTCTCATAAATATAAAATATAAAGACCAAGTTCGGTTAGTGTAAGACTAATTATCAGTGTTTCAGTGATTCTTTCTACTGCAACACAATAAAAATAACCTCCTCATTCTTTTTTCTTTTTGTACACACGTTTGAAAATGCCCAAAGGTTTCAAAAAATATCTATTGGAAATCCGATACAGATTATTAAAGTTTATAATCTGTTTCTCTTCATTGTCAAATATCGAAAATGTCGCGGGTTGGGTATTTTGGCTGTGAGAAGAAGGTTGAGATTTAAGTTCGGAAGAAATATGTTGTGATTTTTGTCCGGATGAGGCTAGTTGGGACGGTTGAGACTTTTTAGACTTTGGACTAGAAGAGGCAGTCGGGGACTCTTGCACTGATGAGACAAACTGTTGGACGTGTGCGTTAATGTTTGATACGAATGTTATAGTTCCCTGTCCAATTGTTTTAAATTTCATTTCTTATATGCCATCGATATAATAATGTGCATGCATAAATTTACCCCCTTCCTGAAAAAAAAACAATTACAATAGTTAAAAAATGGTAATAAACAACCTTATAACCTCTCTTGTGCAATTTCCTTTTAACAAAAAAATTATGAAGATGTCGTCCATCGATATCTTGCAACTCGTTAGTATTTTTTTTACCTTCACTCTCATTCATAAAACAAAGAAATACGTATTTCAGTTGATCATCGATCATCATAAAATCCATCCAATCAATCTAATTTTCATCTTCAGCAAGATAAACCATATTGTTTTTGTTTTAAGTTCATTCAAACCCAATATTGCGTCCCTTTAAAAAGAAAAAAAAGAATTAAAACAAGAACAAAAATAATGAAAAAATATTTTTGTTTACAAAACATATTTTAAAAAGGAATAAAAGAATCGTGTTTCTTTCTTTACCTTAATATGATCTTAACTTTGGGATCGAGTAGTGCAATTACTCTATAACCCGTTGTTTTTGGCTTCTCAATCAAACAAAGCCTCTTCTTCTTCCTATCATCTTCTGACCACAAGCGCTTGAAAACATTATTCTTTCTACTGCAACACAATAAATATCACTTCCTCCTTTTTTTTTGGACTCGTGTTTGAAAATGCCCAAAGGTTTCAAAAAATATCTATTGGAAACCCGGTACAAATTATTAAAGTTTATAATCTGTTTCTCTTCATTGTCAAATACCAAAATGTCGCGGGTTGGGTATTTTGGCTGTGAGAAAAAGGTTGAGATTTTCTTTTCGAAGAAATATGTTTAGATTTTTGTCCGGATGAGGCTAGTTGGGACGGTTGAGACTTTTTGGACTTTGGACTAGAAGAGGCAGTCGGGGACTCTTGCGCTGATGAGACAAACTGTTGGACGAATGTTTGATACGAATGTCATAGTTCCCTTTCCAGTGATTCTTTCTACAACAACACAATAAAGATCACATCTTCCTTTTTGACTCATGTTTGAAAATGCCCAAAGGTTTCAAAAAATATCTATTGTAAACCCGGTACAGATTATTAAAGTTTATAATTTGTTTCTCTTCATTGTCAAATATTAAAAATGTCGCTAGTTGGGTATTTTGGTTGTGAGAAGAAGGTTGAGATTTTTGTTCGGAAGATATATGTTGTGATTATTTTCCGTAGGAGGCTAGTTTGGACGATTGAGTCTTTTTGGACTTTGGACTAGAAGAGGAAGTAGGGGACTCTTGTGCTGATAAGACAAATTGTTGGACGGGTGCGTTAATATTTTATACGAATGTTATAGTTCCCTGTCCAATTTTTTTAAGTTTCGTTTCTTGTATGCTATCAATATATTATGTGCATGCATAAATTTACACCTTCCTGAAATAAAATAAAAAAACAATTGCAATAGTTAAAAAATGGTAATAGACAACTTTGTAACCTCTCTTATGCAATTTTCTTTTAATTATGAAGATGTCATCCATCTCTTGCAACTCGGTAGTATTTTTTGTTACCTTCACTCTCATTCTTAAAACTAGGATAAACGTATTTCAGTTGATCATCCACCATCATAAAATCCATCCAATCAATCTCATTTTCATCTTCAACAATATAAACCATATTGATTCTTTTTTTAAGTTCATTCAAACCTAATATTGCGTCCCTTTAAGAAAATAAAGAATTAAAACAAGAACAAAAATAATGAAAAAATAATTTCGTTTGCAAAACATATTTTAAAAAGGAATAAAAGAATCGTGTTTCTTTATTTACCTTAATATGAATTTTACTTTGTAACCGAGTAGTTTAATTACTTCAGAACCCATTGTTGTTGGCTTCTCAATAAAACAAAGCCTCTTCTTCTTCTTCTTATCATCTTCTGGCCACAAGCGCTCGAAAAAATTATCAAGTGTTTCTGTGATTTTTTCTATTGCAACACAATAAAGATCACCTCCTCCTTTTTTTTTTTTTTGGACTCGTGTTTGAAAATACTCAAATGTTGCAAAAAATATCTATTGAAAACCACCTGGTAAAAATTATTAAAGTTTATAATATGTTTCTGTTCATTGTCAAATATTAAAAATGTCGCGGGTTGGGTATTTTGGCTGTGAGAAGAAGGTTGAGATTTTTGTTCGGAAGAAATAAGTTGTGATTTTTTTCCGGATGAGATTAGTTGGGACGATTGAGTCTTTTTGGACTTTGGACTAGAATAGGAAGTAGGGGACTCTTGCGCTGATGAGAAAAACTATTGGACGTGTGCGTTAATGTTTTATACGAATGTTATAGTTCCCTGTCCAATTCTTTTAAGTTTCATTTCTTGTGTGCTATCAATATAATAATGTGCATTGAATAAATTTACACTTTCCTTAAATAAAAATTTAAAAAAACAATTGCATTAGTTAAAAAATAGTAATAGACAACTTTGTAACATCTCTTGTGAAGTTTTGTTTTATCAATAAAATTATGAAGATGTCGTCCATCTTTATCTTGCAACTCGTAAGTATTTTTGTTACCTTCACTCTCATTCTTAAAACTAGGATAGGCGTATTTCAGTTGATCATCCACCATCATAAAATTCATCCAATCATTCTCATTTTTATTTTCGGCGAGATAAACCATATTGTTTCTTATTTTAAGTTAATGCAAACCTAAGATAGCGTCCCTTTAAAAAAAAAGAATTAAAACAAGAACAAAAAACCGAAAAAATAATTTTGTTTACAAAACATATTTTAAAAAGGAATAAAGGAATCGTGTTTCTTTATTTACCTTAATATGAATTTTACTTTGTGACCGAGTAGTGTAATTACTACAGAACCCGTTGTTTTTGGCTTCTCAATGAAACAAAGCCTCTCCTTCTTATCATCTTCTGGCCACAAGCGCTTGAAAAAATTATCAAGTGTTTCTGTGATTTTTTCTACTGCAACACAATAAAGATCACCTCCTCCTTTTTTTTTTTTTTGGACTCTTGTTTGAAAATACCCAAATGTTGCAAAAAAATATCTATTGAAAACCACCTGGTAAAAATTATTAAAGTTTATAATATGTTTCTCTTCATTGTCAAATATTAAAAATGTCGCGGGTTGGGTATTTTGGTTGTGAAAAGAAGGTTGAGATTTTTGTTCGAAAGAAATAAGTTGTGATTTTTTTCCGGATGAGATTAGTTGGGACGATTGAGTCTTTTTGGACTTTGGACTAGAATAGGAAGTAGGGGACTCTTGCGCTGATGAGAAAAACTATTGGACGTGTGCGTTAATGTTTTATACGAATGTTATAGTTCCCTGTCCAATTCTTTTAAATTTCATTTCTTGTGTGCTATCAATATAATAATGTGCATTGCATAAATTTACACTTTCCTTAAATAAAAATTTAAAAAAACAATTGCAATAGTTAAAAAATAGTAATAGACAACTTTGTAACCTCTCTTGTGCAGTTTTTTTTTAACAATAAAATTATGAAGATGTCGCCCATCTTTATCTTGCAACTCGTAAGTATTTTTGTTACCTTCACTCTCATTCTTAAAACTAGGATAGGCGTATTTCAGTTGATCATCCACCATCATAAAATTCATCCAATTAATCTCATTTTTATTTTCAACGAGATAAACCATATTGTTTCTTATTTTAAGTTCATGCAAACCTAAGATAGCGTCATTTTAAGAAAAAAAGAATTAAAACAAGAACAAAAAAATGAAAAAATAATTTTGTTTAGAAAACATATTTTAAAAAGGAAAAAAAGAACCGTGTTTCTTTATTTACTTTAATATGATCTTAACTTTGGGATCGAGTAGTGTAATAACTCTAGAACCCGTTGTTTTTGGCTTCTAAATAAAACAAAGCCTCTTCTTCTTCTTATCATCTTCTGGCCACAAGTGCTTGAAAAAATTATCTGTGATTTTTTCTACTGCAACACAATAAAGATCACCTCCTCCTATTTTTTTTTGGACTCGTGTTTGAAAATACTCAAATGTTGCAAAAAATATCTATTGAAAACCACCCGTTAAAAATTATTAAAGTTTATAATATGTTTCTCTTCATTGTCAAATATTAAAAATGTCGCGGGTTGGGTATTTTGGCTGTGAGAAGATGGTTGAGATTTTTGTTCGGAAGAAATAAGTTGTGATTTTTTTCCGGATGAGATTAGTTGGGACAATTCAGTCTTTTTGGACTTTGGACTAGAATAGGATGTAGGGGACTCTTGCGCTGATGAGACAAACTGTAGGACGGGTGCGGTAATGTTTGATACGAATGTTATATTTCCTGTCCAATTCTTTTAAATTTCATTTCTTGTATGCTATCGATATAATAATATGCATGCATAAATTTACCCCCATCCTGAAATAAAAAAAAACAATTGCAATAGTTATAAAATGGTAATATACAATTTTGTAACCTCTCTTGTGCAATTTTCTTTTACCAAAATAATTATGAAGATGTCGTATATCTCTATCTCTCAACTCGTTAGTATTTTTTTTTACCTTCATTCTCATTCTTAAAACTAAGATAGGCGTATTTCAGTTGATCATCCACCATCATAAAATTCATCCAATCATTCTCATTTTTATTTTCGGCGATATAAACCATATTGTTTCTTATTTTAAGTTAATGCAAACCTAAGATAGCGTCCCTTTAAAAAAAAAGAATTAAAACAAGAACAAAAAACCGAAAAAATAATTTTGTTTACAAAACATATTTTAAAAAGGAATAAAGGAATCGTGTTTCTTTATTTACCTTAATATGAATTTTACTTTGTGACCGAGTAGTGTAATTACTCCAGAACCCGTTGTTTTTGGCTTCTCAATAAAACAAAGCCTCTTCTTCTTCTTATCATCTTCTGGCCACAAGCGCTTGAAAAAATTATCAAGTGTTTATGTGATTTTTTCTACTGCAACACAATAAAGATCACCTTTTGTTTTTTTTTTTTGGACTCGTGTTTGAAAATACTCAAATGTTGCAAAAAATATTTATTGGAAACCCGGTACAAATTATTAAAGTTTATAATCTGTTTATTTTCATTGTCAAATATTAAAAATGTCGCGGGTTGTGTATTTTGGTTGTGAGAAGAAGGTTGATATTTTCTTTCCGGAAAAATATATTCTGATTTTTGTCCGGATGAGGCTAGTTGGGACGGTTGAGACTTTTTGGACTTTCGACTAGAAGAGAAAGTAGGGGACTCTTGCGCTGATGAGAAAAACTGTTGGACGTGTGCGTTAATGTTTTATACGAATGTTATAGTTCCCTGTCCAATTCTTTTAAGTTTCATTTCTTGTGTGCTATCAATATAATAATGTGCATTGCATAAATTTACACTTTCCTTAAATAAAAATTTAAAAAAACAATTGCAATAGTTAAAAAATAGTAATAGACAACTTTGTAACCTCTCTTGTGCAGTTTTTTTTAACAATAAAATTATGAAGATGTCGTCCATCTTTATTTTGCAACTCGTAAGTATTTTTGTTACCTTCACTCTCATTCTTAAAACTAGGATAGGCGTATTTCAGTTGATCATCCACCATCATAAAATTCATCCAATCAATCTCATTTTTATTTTCAGCGAGATAAACCATATTGTTTCTTATTTTAAGTTCATGCAAACCTAAGATACCGTCCCTTTAAGAAAAAAAAGAATTAAAACAAGAACAAACAAATGAAAAAATAATTTTGTTTACAAAACATATTTTAAAAAGGAATAAAAGAACCGTGTTTCTTTATTTACTTTAATATGATCTTAACTTTGGGATCAAGTAGTGTAATAACTCCAGAACCCGTTGTTTTTGGCGTCTCAATAAAACAAAGCCTCTTCTTCTTATCATCTTCTGGCCACGAGCGCTTGAAAAAATTATCAAGTGTTTTTGTGATTCTTTCTACTGCAACACAATAAAGATCACCTCCTAATTTTTTTTTTGGACTCGTGTTTGAAAATACTCAAATGTTTCAAAAAATATCTATTGGAAACTAGGTAAAAATTATTAAAGTTTATAATCTGTTTCTCTTCATTGTCAAATATTAAAAATGTCGCGGGTTGTGTATTTTGGCTGTGAGAAGAAGGTTGAGATTTTCTTTCCGAAAAAATATATTGTGATTTTTGTCCAAATGAGGCTAGTTGGGACGGTTGAGACTTTTTGGACTTTGGATTAGAAGAGGAAGTAGGGGACTCTTGCGCTGATGAGACAAACTATTGGACGAGTGCGTTAATGTTTTATACGAATGTTATAGTTCCCTGTCCAATTCTTTTAAGTTTCATTTCTTATGTGCTATCAATATAATAATGTGAATTGCATAAATTTACACTTTCCTTAAATAAAAATTTAAAAAAACAATTGCAATAGTTAAAAAATTGTAATAGACAACTTTGTAAACTCTCTTGTGCAATTTTCTTTTATTTCTGCTGCTCTAGGTTCCTTTGGGGGAAGAGCTTTTTTTTTTGTGGGAGGGGGGGGGGGAACTTAGACAGTGTACTGATACTCTTTTCTTTTTCTCTTTTTTTTTTTTTCCTTTCTGAAAGAAGATTACTTTGAACGACGGAACCTCTACATGTACAGAACGACGCAAGAAGATTACATTGAAAGTAGCAAATCAGTTTTAAAAAGAAACCAAAGAGAAAGACGGAGGAAGTTTAATTAGCATCATTTACAAACCAAAATAGTACCAATAGATAGGGGTGTCAATCGAGTTATGTGAGCTAAGCTTGGCATAGCTCACGCTCAGTTCACATAAAAATTGAAACGCTCACGCTCACGCTCAGCCCGGAAAAGCTCATAAACATTGAGCTCACGCTCAGCTCACATTTTAACACGAGCTCGAGCTTAGCTCACGAGTTTCCCAAGCTCATTTATATTTGAGAAGAAAACGAAAATCCTGTCTCAAGAATAGCATAATACAATGAGCCTTAAAACTAAATTTGGACAAGAATTCACAAAAAGAAGCAAAAGTTTCAGAATTGTTTGATATGCTAATAAAATGAGTCTTATATAAAAAAAAAAACAAGAGAATCCTTGCACTTAAAATTTTAACAAATGATAAATTTGCAAATTTCAAAAGATTGATTTAATTTCATTGTCGGTGGCAATTCCAATATTGCACTTTTATGTATTTTGTACCGTGTTTTCCTACGCTGTCTTTTCCTGTTTTCTCTCTTCCTTTAACTTCTGTACATGTCTCTCTACTGTTGTAAGACTCCTTCTTTAATATAATCTCATTTCTACCAAAAATAAAAAGACTATTGAGTTAATCCACACATTATAATTATAATTATAATGTATATAAGTTTTTTTTAAATTATTATTATTATTATTATTATATATAATATTTTAATTATATTAATCTTATTCGGGTTCGAGCTTTTTTCAGGCTGAGCGGGTCAAGCTCACGCTCAGCTCACATAAGAAGCGAGCTTGAATATTAAGCTCACGCTCACATCACCTCAGTTCACGCTCACATTTTTTCGAGCTATGTGAGCTGGGCCCGCCCGAACCCGTTGACATCCCTACCAATAGAGTAACCGAGTCTACATATTTGGAATCTTGATATGCTATTTATTAATGCTTCCGCAGCATCCTCTTTAACTGGAACACTTCTGATATGGACCGGGTCCACTGGACCATGCGGTCAGATTTGGTCACATCACTGCATTTTCTTCTCTCTCCTCATTCTGCATTGATGTGGCCAAATCTGAACCACATGATCCACATGGACCCGGTCCATATCAGAATTTTCCCTTTAACTGCCACCCCTAAAAATCAACCATGTATACAACTTAACAAGGGGAATCAAATAATAAACGTACAAAATACAAGGAAAGGAACAGAAAATATATATTCAAAGACAACAAAACGGTATTATTACTCGTACAATTGTGAAAGATCTTATAGCTCATATATCACATTATCTAGAGATATGCAAAGTGGGAAAGCAAAGGCTAGAACAAACTCTTACACAGCAAAACAGAAGGGTGGAGTCATCATATCTTCATTGGACATTAGAATCTCATATCTCCAACACATTTGAAAATCCAAAAAACATTCGACTCTATTGTTAATTACCTAAAATTAATTAGGTTGATTAATTTTCTATTGTTAACTTTCTTCACCTCTGTCTCAAGAATGATGTTGATGCGGATCCAACTTGTCCGATTTCGACTAAAATGAAACATACATCTACTAAGTGGATTATGAAAACACTTTTAATCAATAGTCATAGAGTCACGAGTTAAATAATACAGCAGTCTAAATCCTATATAATTACTTAAACAAAACTCTAGTAAGCATAAATAACTACGTACAATTGTGAAAGATCTTATAGCTCATATATCACATTATCTAGAGATATGCAAAGTGGGAAAGCAAAGGCTAGAACAAACTCTTACACAGCAAAACAGAAGGGTGGAGTCATCATATCTTCATTGGACATTAGAATCTCATATCTCCAACACATTTGAAAATCCAAAAAACATTCGACTCTATTGTTAATTACCTAAAATTAATTAGGTTGATTAATTTTCTATTGTTAACTTTCTTCACCTCTGTCTCAAGAATGATGTTGATGCGGATCCAACTTGTCCGATTTCGACTAAAATGAAACATACATCTACTAAGTGGATTATGAAAACACTTTTAATCAATAGTCATAGAGTCACGAGTTAAATAATACAGCAGTCTAAATCCTATATAATTACTTAAACAAAACTCTAGTAAGCATAAATAACTAAAATTTGTGCATGTTTAGACAGTTAAATCTCATAATTTGTGACTCTGGTTACAAGTGTTCTCACAATTCATTAGAAGATGTGGATTTTCTTGAAATTTTCTTTTAAATATCGTATCACGACTTCTAAAAATTATTCAATATAAAAATTTATTTTTCATTGACAACTTCTTAACTCCGCCCTTAAACGAGTGTTCATTGCATTGTCCCTAGGATCCGCAACTAAAGAGAATCATATGCAACTAAAGGATCGTGATGCACAAAATCCTAGCAAGTGAACTAGTGTCCAGTTGAGTATATAAGTAAAACAAGTGTCGTTCCCACAGAGATTATAATTAAGTACCAAAATTGTTTATTATCCTAATTTAGACCTACAAATATTTTTTATAGTTTTACTAACTAATGCTTAAAACTAAATGACAACTAAATTAAACAAATACGAAAGAAGATATCAGATAGAGAGAAAGGTTGATTAGGACATTGATCCAACTTGTTTCCCAATGATTAGTTTAAAAGATTCCTTTTTAATGTGTCAAATTCCCTTAAATTTATCCTAATTCATTAACGGTAAAATTCCCTAATCTAGGTTTTATTCAATTCTTTGCAATAAACCCCCTAATCTCAATTAACAAAAACCATATGTCTATGTGAAATTAATTAATGAGACAAACGATTAACGATTTATGGAATTCCCCAATTTCAATCCCCAGTAGTTATCTACTTTTTGGAAACCAGCTCAATGAAACCGAATCTATTCCTAGTCGGGTTTTACTACGAGTTATTATTACTTAGTTCCTAATTAATTACTTCACCTCCCGGTCCTTCGCAATTAAATTATGAGATCATGTATAGAGTGATCAAATCCATACAAGCATTGAACACACCATAAAAATAATTAATAAAATAGGGATTAAGGGAATATTGAACACAATATTAAGGGAAAGATAATTAACTAAATCATTGTTCCAACAAAGTCTTCACAAGCCTAATCAACTAGAAAATTTAGCCAATCATCATATAGCAACCAATCATAGCAATTAATTTAGACATGAGAAAATTACGAATTAAGAAAATAATAAAAAGAGATAAGTTTTAGATATGATCGATGTGAATGATGAAGACTTGCGGCTAGCTTTCTTTTCAGAATGTTGCTCCCCCCGTTGGTCTTCTTTTTTGGTGAATTTTGATGCTGTTAAGATGATGATTGGTGGTTGGTATTTTGCGGATGAAAAATTAATGATTTAAGGCTCTGTCTTGTGGCTCTGCTGACTGGAGTCTTTTGCAACTTGGTGTTTTGCGGCTGCTTCGGGGGCTGATGATCGGGGCCGATGCGGGTTGATTTGGGTGTGTCTTCTTTAGGGCTTCATGCCCTCCTTTTATAGAGATGTGAGGAAGTGTTAACCCTTTCTAATTCTTGTGGGCCAAGGTACGAGATCTTTATTTCCTATTCCATCTCTGACTTTATTACCAATTAATAACTTTCCTACAAAATCAAATCTAAGAAAATATAATATAATCTTAAAATAAAAATTCTTAATATTATGTTTCTATTTATCATATAAAAATACCTAAAATACATATATCAAATCAAAATAAATATATTAAGAATTTAATATCAAATTGACTCTAAAATATGGAAATATAATATTATTTAGGTAAAAACTAAGTGGAAAGTAGTATAATTTATATAGAAAATATGAGTTTATCAGATCGCATAACATGTTCAAGGTTCTCAGGTGCTTGGTTACAAATGCTACAAAAGAGTTACATAAATTTTTGAGCAAAAGATCAAGCTAAATATATAGAGATCCATCTGTACACATGTAGTTGAATATTGGTGCAGAAGCAACTTTAAAGTTTGTATCTAGATGAATAAGTGTAATACACGTGAATCAAAACGCCAATTTACAGAAGAGATAATTAAATTATTTGCACATATGTATTGCAATCATTTATGTGGAGTAACTTTTAAAGTTGCTTTGGACCATTATAAAACTTCTCATCTTTACACAAAATGAGGTCAAATTGCAAATTAGTAAAAGGTACAAGCCCCAAGAATGCAATTTCTTGAAACATCGGCCGCTAGCAAATGGTAGCGTAAATATGCTGTTCAACTATAGTGCTTATAAGTAGTAGCAAATCAGTTCAAAGAAGAAGCCAAAGAGAAAGACAGAGAAAGTTTAATCTGTATCATTTACAAAACCAAAATAGTACCAATAGAGTAAAGGCAGATATAGTAGTATCTACTACTACTACTATAGAACCAAGTCTACGTATTTGGAATATTGAGATGATATTATTAATGCTTCCGCAGCATCTTTCTCCACCAGAAGAAACTCCACTTCCACCAAATCCTCTTTAACTGCCACCCCTACAAATCAACCATGTATACAACTTACAGGGAATCAAATAATAAACGTACCAAATACCAAGGAAAGGAACAGAAAATATATATTCAAAGACATCAAAATAGTATTATTTACTCACAATTGTAAAAAATATTATAGCTCATATATCACATTATCTAAAGAGATGCAAAAGTGGGAAAGTAAAGGCTAAAACAAACACTTACACAGCAAAACAGAAGGGTGGAGTATTCATATCTTCATCAGACATTAGAATCTCATGTTTCCAACAAACTTGAAATTCCAAAAAAAATTCGCTAGAGAATTTCTCCAGCCTAGACACACAGAATACCTCAATAAACATCTTATAAGTATAAGGATCAGCACAAGTAAACCTCGTGTAGGTAACACAAAAATAACCTTCACCCAATTTCACCAAACAAACGCCATCATCATCACTCCTTAATGTCAACTTGGATAGAACTTGCTTCTGTTGGACTTTCCCCGCGACAACGCGATATGCAACTAAATTGTTTAGAGGTCGGAACACACCGATCAGAAACTCGTCATCAAAAAGTATGCCCTCTCCACTAAATTCAAAGGGTAAACCACCCTGTATTTTCTCAGAAACTCGCCAAGGCTCGTCCATTCTCCAGGAAGGATTATAAAAATAATTATAAAACCGTTTAACCTCATCAAATAAATGACAGTTCACCCATTCCTTGCCAAGGGTGTCATAAGCAAAAGCACTCCGTAGGGTTGATACACAAAGCATATTATCCATGACTGCATAAGAAGTGATCGTAGAGGAATCCATGAATCCCCTATGGAAGGGAGGAGGCGTGAGTGCATACCATTTATCCTCCTTGATATGGTAAGCCTCAAAAGTATTGGTTGGGATATCCCTAATTCGGCAAGAGAGAACATAAATGAAACCATTATTCTTCATAGCAATGCAGCGTGTTCCTTTGTGCGAATTCATCGGACTAATCTTTGTATAAGAAGCCTTGTTTATTAAAATTTTAGGAGGGGAAATTTTAAATTGAAACACATTGTGAGAGCAAACATGACGATTATGCTCAATCCCTGTAATACCACCCATCAAATAAATATTTTCCCCCAAAACAACACAAGTTGTCCGATCATTAATCTTGTATACATCAGTAAAATTGGATGATTGGGAGATATGGTCGACTACAGTACTCCTAGTAGTACAAGGGGTGCCAGGAGGAGGAGGGGTAGGGAGGGGTAATTCGGGGAACTTTGCAGAAGGGGGAGATACCAGAGTGCGTACCGGAATACATAAATAGGCCAATCGAGAGAACTTGAACAAAATATAAAATTTACTATCATTAAGTGGGCAGTTGCTACCAACAAAATGGTTGTCATTGGTCAAGTCGGAACCGCCGTCAACATCATCCTTGAGACTGGAAGAAGACGAAGAAGGTAAACAACAGAAAATTAATCAACCTTATCTCAAAACCTAGATGTTCTTCTTTTTTCTATTTTTCTCAACAACAAAAAAAATGTCAAATGGAAAAGGAAGAATTACCTAAGACGAACGAGATGAGATTCGATCATATATTCTTCTGTTGTCGACATCAAATTCTGACTTCTGAAGGAGAAAGAAGAGTTGAATAAAGGTTAGTTGTAGTTTTAAGTAGATATGGAGAAAAGATAGGCTATTCCCCCTCCGTGCCTGATGAACGAGAAAGATGTAAACTGAAACAAATTTGAAAAGTCAGAATTTGAAATATATGATCTCATCTCATCTCGTTCGTCTTATTAGATAATTATTCCTTTTCCATTTGACATTTTTTTTAGAAAAATAGAAAAAACGAACATCAATTTTTTTTTTTTTAAAATGCGCTTCTCATCTCACGTGGATTAATTAGGTTGATTAATTCTCAATTGTTAACTTTCTCACCTCTGTCTCAAGAATAATGTTGATGCGGATCCAACTTGTCCGATTTCGATTAAAATGAAACATGCATCTACTAAGTAGATTATGAAAACACTTTTAATCAAGAGTCATAGAGTCACGAGTTAAGTAATACAGCGGTCTAAATTCTATATAATTACTTAAACAAAACTCTAGTAAGCATAAATAACTAAAATTTGTGCATGTTTAGACAGTTGAGTAGTTTAATTGTGGCTCTGATTACAAGTGTTCTCACAATTCATTAGCAGATGTAGGTTTTCTTGAGATTTTCTTTTAAATATCGTATCACAACTTCTAAAAATTATTCAATATAAAAATTTATTTCTCATTGACAACTTCTTAACTTCGAACGAGTGTTCATTGCATTGTCCCTAGGATCCGCAACTAAAGGATCGCATAACATGTTCAAGGTTCTCAGGTGCTTGGTTACAAATGCTACAAAATAGTCAACAATGTACATTTAGATTGAGAAGATTTACAAAAAATAAATAAATAAATAAAAACTTAAATCTGAGACCAATAGAGTATTACAAGTATCATATACAAATAGGGTTCTATATAATTTTCTCATCGTAAATATGACAACAATCTACATTAAAATAAAGAGAAGACGTACAAGAAATCATATACTTCAATTAAGACCAATAGAGTATTATGTTTAACATGAAAAGAAAAAAAAATTGTAAATGTTTCTCTCTGGATTTCAATACATTTATGCACTACTTCCTTCCGATACAATATTTGACCCAAAAAAAAAAAAAAAATTAAGTCCAACATTTTTTTTTTCACAAATAACTCATATTGTCATTTCCGTTACATAAATTTTCGAGCAAAAGATCAAGCTAAATATATAGAGATTCATCTGTACACTGGTAGTTGAGTATTGGTACAGAAGCAACTTTAAAGGTTATATCTAAATAACCCCGAACTATGGGGCAACTGGTTGGAGTTGTCATATGTCTCACCGTTGACGAGGGTTCGATTCCCACAGTGGACATCAACTATCGTGGATTTTTTCGCGGTGGTAGGGCTCTGTGTTTAAGAGCAGTATGGGCCAGGCCCTCCCCCGCTAGCGGTCACTCTACGGGCCAACCGCAGGTCGAGCCCAGATTAGTCACCACGTTGTAAGTGGACACCGGATGCCTCTCGGGGTGAGAAAAAAAAAGTTATATCTAAATGATTAAGTGCAATACACGTGAATCAAAATGCCAATTTATAGAAGAGATAATTAAATTATTTGCACATATGTATTGCAATCATTTATGTGGATACTTATTAACAAAGAATCTGCTACTTGGAAAGAAACCTTGGTCAGAAACTTATTCACGGAGGATGAAGCTAGGGCTATCCTCCAAATTCAAATTCCATGCCAAATGGAAAATAGCATCCTTGTTTGGTCTCCCTCCAAGTCAGGGAGATTCTCTGTGAGATCAGCTTATAGAGAAAGCCAGCAATGGAGATACAATGTGAGATCCCAGGTTCCAAGGACACTTTGGAAGAGATTATGGCAAGCTCAATTGCATCCTAGGCACAAGCACTTACTGTGGAGACTGCTTTCAAACATTCTTCCCACAAAAGAAAGGATAGGAAACTACATTGACACAGGTACATCTTCCTGCTCTTTATGTGACTCAAGTTTGGAAAGTGTGGAACATATTTTTCTTTTGTGCCCTTTAGCTAAGTTAATATGGTGGAGATCTAGATGGAGTATCAAGTTAGATGCCTTCAAAGACTGGAATATTGGTAAATGGATTGATTTAATCTTGCAACCTGACTTGATTATCCCTCTTCATTCTGAAGAACAATTCCTTTTCACAAATTTTGCTCTTGTTGCTATAGAACAGATTTGGCTTGAAAGAAATAGTATTCAATTTAGGGGAAAAAAAAGGGACTGGACTAAATTGAGTGATGATATCAATATTTTAGCCCAAACTTACTGTGATGCTGGGATTAGAAGGAAGATTAAAACTCAGAGTATGCTTATTCCCCCTCACTGGACCAGACCACCTCCAAGATTGTTAAAAATAAATTTTGATGCAACTTACTTGGGAGGGAAATTTCACCGTGGCGACGATTATTAGAGATGAGAATGGCAAAATCAAATTAGCAAACGAACAAAATCAAGGGCAGTACAGGATGCTTTTTCTGCTGAAGCTAAAGGAGTTTTGCTGGCAATCAAACTAATGATATGCTGCAACCTAGAGAGAGTAATACTTGAAGGGGATGCCACCAATGTTATATACTCTCTCAGAGGACACAGAGAAGCTGAAGAATGGAAGGGGAAGGCTATCACGGATCAATGTAAAAGGCTTCTCCAGTCATTTAAGAATTGTAAAATTATGCCTATAGCTAGAATCCATAATAAAGCTGCCCACAATTTAGCTCACTGGGGGAAGGTTAATCAGATGAATGGTTTTGTACCTCTTTTGAACCTTCCCACAAGTGTTTTCTGTGATTCAGAAACTTTTGGTTTGGGTGATGTTATTATGGATGTTTGTAACACTTTTCTATTAAATGATTAAGTCAGTTTTCATCAAAAAAAAAAAAAAAAAAAAAACTTTTAAAGTTGCTTTGGACCATTATTAAACTTCTCATCTTTACACAAAATGAGGTCAAATTGCAAATTAGTAAAAGGTACAAGCCCCAAGAATGCAATTTCTTGAAACATCGGCCGCTAGCAAATGGTAGCGTAAATATGCTGTTCAACTATAGTGCTTATAAGTATGTTTTGAGTATATACATATATGATCGGAACCTTTGAATTTATTTTCGGACGGTCCTGATTAACAGTAGTCCACAACTACTATGCACAAACACTGTTTCTGATATGTGGTGTGTGATTACTTTTAATTGAGTCCGTCAACGAATAAATCTAACGACCGAAATCATATATGTACGATACTCAGGAAATACCTATAAGCATAATATCTACGTCGGCGATTTTTTCATAGAGAACGAAAAGCGCGTTTCTAAGGAGAGGAAAATAAAAAAAATCGAGAAAAAGGAAATTGTTGGAAAGAGAAATGAGAGAGAGAGAGATGAAGGAGTTCTCATGTCGGAGATCGTTGCAGTGGTTACTTCTGTTCTTCTCTTCAATTTCTCTGCAATTCATTTTAGGTTTGTTCGTAAATTGCGAATTACATTATGAAATTCTTGTTTATTATGTATGAATTTAAGAATTTGCTATATATTTTGTTCCAAGAGGAGAATGTTCATTTGATTTTTATGATTATATAGAAATTTTCAGTTATGTTTGTCAGTTTTCTGTGCGATCTCTGTATTTTGCTTTCTCAATTTTTGTTTGCGGTGTTGATCATTGAAATTTACAACTCTGTGAATTGCAAGCTGAGGTTGCAATTGCATGTTAAGTTGAAGTTCGATCGAATTATCTGAAAATTGAACTATGTTGTTAATGTCTTTGGTTTGTTGTTTATCTAGTTCGAATTATCACCATTTCTAGGATTTAGGTTCTGCAGTAAAAAAAGAATGTTGTAACGATAATGATTTGCAAATTTTATATTCGTGAAGTTTTTGTTAGATTTAGTAAGTAAATATGTAGTAAGATGATCAGCAATCACTTTGACTTTCATAGTTTCATGGTGTTCGTGGAGCTGGTTTAAACTATGTCTAAAAGCCGAATCATTCTCTTGGGTTTAGGTTAGAGCTTTTGTTCCATTTTCAATCAAAGACTACTTCTGTTTAAGTACCTGAAGTATGTCTAGTCTTCCCGCCAGAAGGTCTGTGGCACGTCATTTACTTCTTAATTATTTCTTCATATGGTATATGCATGCTTGACTTTCTGCATCCAGAATAAGGATTACTTAAGTAAGGGCTTCCAGTACTTTGTAGAAAGCTTTCATATGAGGCTTATAATCAAACTCTCTGATATGCGTTAACAGCTACTGTTGAAACGGCATATAAGTTTCCAATAAGCTTACCCTTCCCTTTAACTGTGGTGAAGTTTCTGATAACATCTTTTAGTGATTATGAAGATCACCATTCAAATTGTTAAAAACTCTAGGAAACCAGGAGCTCATTGATGCCTCTTAGTTGCCTATACTTTTTCCTTTCAGGTTCTTCAGATGATTCAAGTTCCAAAAAGGAATCCAAGACCGATAGTCATGCCACTTCTCATAGCAGTACAGGATCCAAAGTATTCATAATATGCCTTGTTCTCGTCGCTGTTGTTCTTCTATCATTTTCCTCTTCAAGTTTTGGCAAAAGAAGAACCGTGAAGAGCAGTATGCTCGTCTACTGAAGTTGTTTGAAGAGGATGATTAGCTTGAACTTGAGCTTGGTCTCCGTGATTGAGCTTTCATATCATCTATGATATTGTTGAATGTAATTGAGGTGAGGCTTCTCCTGTATATCATTGCTTCTGATTTTGAAAAGATTGGCTACATTGATTTACATGTTTGCTTTAGGATTGAATTGTAGCACTCATATTTCAGACACTTTTCTACACTTTCAACCTTTAAATACATGAACTGCACTTTATTTGTGAGTAGACCTGTGAGCTGGAATGCCAATGACAAGATTAGTTGTTGAATTTTGGAGTTCTTTTGGTTCAAACTCCACAGATTCACCATTCCTGCATATTTATGTATTCATATTGACTCAGATGCTTGCTTACATAAATTGCTACAATCCTGGAGCCCTTCAAGATGAAAGGACAATAGTTGATACTTCTTGAATAAATTTTTATAGTTCCTTTTGAATCCCTTTGAGTTCAAATGGTTAACTCTTTAACTGGAGATTCCAGAGAGTGGAATATGTGTACGTGGACGAGAACCAAGCAGCATTACGAGTTTGCGTGTACTTTTACAATCGATAAGTGGAAAGTAAGAAAAGATGATTCGAAAACAAGTTATAGTATTAGAGTCTCTCAGCTTCTGGCAGCACTAGTTCAATGAAAATAGCAACGTTCATTCTTCTTGCCTGTCTATGTCCTTAAATTCTACCTATTAAAATAAAATAAAAACATGTACTTAAATTCTATTAGCAACCGTTTAGTGTAAATGATGTAATCTTTTATTTTTTGCTCATAGCATTCATATTTTTATAATAGGTTAAGGCCCATGTAATTTTTTTTGTTTCTATTGCATTTGAGAGTCCTCCTTCATGCAATGTTCTTCTCCTGTTCTGTTAAGATCAACTTGAATCTTTGTTCTTGAGTTAACATGCACCCACACCCATACATGATTCAGTAATAGCCCTAAACCCATGATCACATCTGATTTCAGGTTTTACAACTGTTACTCTTACGGGGATCTAAACTAGGACCTATCATTCTAGTTTTATGATAACGGGTGAATTTGGAGTTCTTGGTGGCAATTGTTTGCTTATTGAGATCTAGGAAACAACATGTTTTTATAGTTCTTCTGTCCAATAGGCAAAGGAGCCCTAAATCTAAGTCATTACAGAGTACATGGAGCTATTATTTAGCAGACCTAACTTTGGCTATAACCTATGAAAGTGCATAAAGGGTGAATTAAGAGAACGGATTATTCATGAAAGAAATGTGCACCAGCTATATATTGGACGGTGGATAGCAAATAACTCATGCTCAAGAGAAGGCAATATCTGTAGGGGTTATCATCATTCTTTGCAGGAGCTTGAATTAACAATTATTCACGTAATTTATGTCCTCTCATGTATCTTGTGTTTGATAGTTTAAGACCTTTGTGGCAGGATGAAATATTTGACTAACTTCTTCATATATGTTATTTCATTGTTATTACCTACCTATAATCAACTCAGCAAAGTCTTTATTTAACTGTTTCTATGATATTCTTTCCTTGCAGATTTACGTCCAAATGGTGGTTTCTTTCTCCATAAGCCGTTTGGGATGGTTGTAAAAGAGTGGACATCTTTTTAGTTTCCAGATTGTAGCACATGTATCAATATGAGAGGATCAGGAATTCGGGGTTATTCTTTTTGGCTAGTTAGTGACTTGGTAGTAGAATATTGTTAAGTTTCTCCGTTTGAGATTGCAGTTTTGCATGCGCTGAGATTTATCATTCTGTTTGATATATGTTTCATAGTTGTATAGAAGAAATGCAGCTTACTAAAGTTACTTTCTTGCAACCCAAATACACCCTAAATTTGTTGTCATGCCTCAACTAACTTGCGAAAGCATCTTTAAGAACCTGGCTTTATAAGTAGATATCAGTAGTATTTACCCTTTTTGAAGGTTTCTAAAAAAAATCGATTAAACATTAATTTTGATATTTTGAGCATTTCTATATGGTCACGGAAATAATGTCTTTCAAGACTAGTAATGTATTACAATCATTTTCCAAATGCTTCTCTAAATGAGATTAAGAGAGGTAAACTTTTAAAGTTTTTTAATTAATAGAATAAAGGGCAAAAAGTGCCCACGCCTCTTAAACTATTTCGAATTTTGATTTTTGACCCTCAATTAAAAAACGTCAAGTGCTTGACCTTGAACTTTCTTGAAGTATCAATGCTTCCCCTTCCATCCAATTTCTCCGTTAAATAATAACGGAAGGTGCCCATTTGACACTCGCATGATAAAAATTGGGGCATATTGGGCAAAAATAAATTAACCATAAAAAAATTAGCAAATTGAGGTTAGCCATAAATCTCTCCCTAATTTCTTCTTTATTTCATGTATAGTGAAATCTCACTTCTTTCTGAAATGAAAATCTTACAAATTCCCCAATAACAATTTAAGCATTTATTTTTATTTTTTTGCTAAATAACTTAAGGATGCTTCCATGAAATTACGTTAAACTCCATGAAAGTTGTAACTAATTATATCTAGTTTTTTAACTTAGTTTTGAGCAAAAAAAGATATTCAATGTCTTCATCGTATCCCATAACAACCTAAGAATGACTTCTATTAAAAAAAAATCCATAAATTGAAAATACTATTTACTCATGTATTAATATTTCTTGAATCAATTTTCAATGGGAGATCACATTTTCTTTTCAAGGATTTAGGATTTTTTTTTTTTTTAATTTTAGGATGTTAAAAAAATTAGGGAGGGTTCAAAAGATTAGGGAGGGTTTTCCATTTTATAATTATTATTTTTTTGTCAAATTTACCCCATTTTTATCATGTGAGTACCTTCTGTTATTATTTAACGGAGAAATTGGATGGAAGGGGAACCATTGATACTTTAAAAAAGTTCAGGGTCAAGCAATTGACTTTTTTTGTTGAGGGTCAAAAATCAAAATCCGAGATAATTTAGGGTGCATGGGCACTTTTTACCCTAGAATAAAAATATCTATTTCCCACTTGTGAAATGTGACAATGGTAGATATTATTACTAGTAGAGAACAATATCTACATCTCATGTCTAAAACTTCAATGAGATCAACATGGACATTTCCCCACTAGGCAAACAACAATCTCCTACACACAAAATACAGGTTGGTTATGGTACAAAATTGTCAAAATTAAGTATATATTAAATAATTTTGGTCATTGGATATAAATTTTTAATAGTTCAATTTTTTTTGTGTGAACAACTGTTATGATTTTCAAACACATATTACATAAGACTCGTGTTATGTCCATTAGAATAAAACATTTGTTAGAGACCTAAAACAAATGTTCATAACGAAAATACATGTAACATGAGATTTAAGACTTGTAAAAAAAACATGCAACGCTTATCTAAAAAAATGTATAATACGTTAACACAATAGTAATGAATACAAAATACAAAGTAAAGAATCACATGAGATCCACTGGTTTTTGTTTTTCTAAAAAACAAAAATTATGTATTTGTTTTCATATATTGATACAAGTCCACTATTTAGTAGAGGTTTTTTACTTCCCAAGAGTCTCTTTCTCCCTTCCCCCCACAAGAGTCGAAACCCATTATTTATATTTGTATGTTTTGTTTGATTGTAATGTGGATCTGTGTGTTTTGAACACTTAGAGGAATTATGGATACAAGAGTCTGCTGGAATTTTGAGTAGAATCTTGCTGGTTTAAGATCAATAGTAATGTAATATTCTTTAAGATTTGGTAGGAAATTTACATTCTTGATAAGATTGTTTGTTGTGCTTGTGAGTCTTGCTGAAGGATTGATTAGAAGCACATGTTAGTTGTGTGAAGTTCTTTTCCCTCAGGACCTCATTTATCGGGAACACATATGGCAAAATTTGGTTTTGATGGCACTTATGACATATGTCATTTATTTACAACATTTATGTAAAAAATACCATATTTTTGTGGCACTTTATAAGAAGAGTCACAAAATTTATGACATTTTTTCTATTGCCTCATGAAGTGCCACGTAATTATGACAAATTTGAGAAAATGTCACATTTGTGCTATTTGTTAGATTGCCACATAAAGTGTTACAAAATTTATGACAATATATCAAAATGTCATATTTTAGTGGCATTTTTAAACTAGTACATTAAAATTTGTGACATGTACAGTAAAAGTGCCACATAAAATTCCATTAGATATTTAACCAATTAATTTCATAAATGTAAATGAAATTTATATTAAAAGTAATTTAAAAAAATATTGATGTTACTATTTTAGTGTGTCAATTTTAAAAGTTATTAAGATATATGTTTATTAATGATAATAAATAATTATAATTAATTGATTGTGAAATTAAGTAAAATTTTCATTTTAAAGTTATTAAACAAAATCTTTTAGATGAAATACAAAAACTCACATTGCACAAAATTTCATATATTCTTTATTCTACGTTTCTTATATATATTTTATAACATTTTCAAGTTTTACAAAAGAAATGACAAATAATTAGTTATTGAATTTCATGTGATCAAATTTAAAAAATATTATATTAAAAATAATATATAACTAGAAAATATAGTAAATAGTCTTACTATTTTATAACATATTCTATAATTCGTATGATGTTAAGATTAAAATTTGTATCTAGTTTTCATTTAGTATTATTTTATACTCAATTTTTTTTTAAAAGAGTTTTATTTCTAATTGCTTGTTGTTAATATACATTAATAAATATAAATATCATGCTTAAAAGTAACTAAATTAAATTTATTGTTATCTCATATAAACAAATTTGGTAAAAATTTAAACAAAAGTCCTTGTGGTGCATTGGTTTGAGTGTCAGTGTTTGCAATGAGAGATAAGTGTTTGAAACTCACCAAACGCAAATATTAAATTCTATATAACGTGTGACTATGAATAATGCTTAAGGATCTTTCTCTGTTTATCAATTTTCTTTTAAATAAAATATATTTTATTTTATTTTATTTTTATTTTAAATTATTAAATTATTTTTTAGGCATTTAGCAAAAAGTGCCGCAAATTATGTTATATTTTCAATGTGTTTGTGGCATTTAAAAAGTACCACAAGTTGTGCCGTAAATTTATTTATGACACTTCATTAGTGCCACGAAAAAAAAACGACACCACTTGTGGGAGCACTTTAAAAAAGTGTCGCACAAGTGCTACAAAAGTGATTTTGTGGCACTTAAACAACTTTTCGTGGCACTTATACATTGCCACCAAAAGCCAAATATGTCATAGTGATATGGGGAGATATGAAGGTTGATGCCGTTTCTTATTTAGCATTTCAGGGGTTGTGAATCATGATAAAACATTTGTATTGTTGTGAAATATGTTCTCGGGAAAAGATGAAGAAATTCTTAATCCTAAAGTGCCATAATTAAGTGCAATTGGAGCACTAATGTATTTTGCTAGTCATACATGACCAACATATCATTTTCTGTCAACCTATTAGCAAGGTTTAGTTCATGTCCTACTCGAATGCATTGGAACGGGATTAAGCATGTACTTCGCTACCTACAAGGTACAAAAGATAAAGGTTTGTTCTTTACTAACCTATCCAAAGAAAATTTAATTGGTTTTGTAGATGCAGGGGTACTTATCTGATCCTCATAATTCTTGATCACAAACTATTATATCAACTTCTTCTAATCATGCTGAAATTTTGGCAATCCATGAGGCTAGTCGTGAATGTGTCTGGTTAAAATCTGTAATTCAGCACATACGAGAAGATTGTGGTCTATCGTCTGGAAAAGAAGTTCCAATAGTTTTGTATGAGGATAATGCAACATGCATTGCACAACTCAAAGATGGATACATCAAAGGTGATAGAACAAAGCATATCTCACCAAAAAATTTCTTCACTCATGAACTTCAGAGAAATGGCGATATAAGTGTTCTACAAATTCGTTCAAGTGAAAATTTGGTAGATTTATTTACTAAGGCGCTCCCAACTGCTACATTTGAGAAATTAGTGCAAACATTGGCATGCGTCGACTCAAAGATATCAATTGATGTAATCATGAGGGGGAGTAAATGCGCGTTGTACTATTTTTCCCTTAACCATGGTTTTTCCCACTGGGTTTTTCTGGAAAGGTTTTTAATGAGGCAGCATCTCATGCGCATTATGAAAATTGTTCCAAATAATGGACATCTAAGGGGGAGTATTATGAATATTATGGATGTCCATTTGCATTTCCATAAAGTTCATAACATCTCCATTAATGTATTGAATGTCTAAAGACTCTTGGCTTTTCAAGAGACATAATATTCATTGCATGTTATGAATCTCCTAGCCTATAAATAGACATGTATATTTATTGAGATAAAATACACAAGTAATACAATTTTCCTCCTTCTCTTAATCTATTGAGTTTTGTTCAATCATATTATATATTACTCCCTCCATATCTAAATACTCTTAACATTTGGACTTTTCAATTTTATCCAAAATACTTCTAACATTTAGAATATCAATAGATAATAAAGATTTTTTTCCAATATTACCCTTATACATCACTCCAAATTCCGTTGAAGTCAAATTGTGTACTCCAATAAGTGATGAATAGAATTTGTATGTTTCCAATAAGTGTGATAACTAAGAGGAAATTATAAAATTGATAATTACTCTTTGATAGGATAAATAAAGGGTATAATGGACATTTTGTTTCAATTTTGATTGACTTCAATAATTTCTTAATTTTAGTGAAAAGTCCAAATGTTGGGAGTATTTAGATATGGAGGGAGTAGTAATTTATTCTCGAAGTTTCAAAACAGTGGGTATATTAATTTTCTCGGTAAAATTTTTTTTTGGCTAAAAATTAATGATGGCATAAGACGGTGCTTTCTAGGATTTTTTTTAAAAACAACTCGTTTATGAATTAAATAGGAATAAGGGTAAAATGGGAAAGAAATCCATTTTATCCAATAATTTGAGGAGCCTAGAATTTTACTAAAAAAAATCAGTTATATCAACAAGAAAAGATTTCTGCTGCTCTAGGTTCCTTTGAGGCAAGAACTTGGATACCGTACTGATACTCTTTTTTTTTTTTTGGTTCTTCCTGAAAGTAGTGTAATGACCAATGATAGAACCTCTACAGTGCAGAACGACAGAAGAAGATTACATTGAAAGTAGTAGCAAATCAGTTCAAAGAAGAAACCAAAGAGAAAGACAGAGGAAGTTTAATCTGCATCATTTACAAGCCAAAATAGTACCAATAGAGTAAAGGCAGATATAGTAGTATCTACTCTACTACTACGTATTTGGAATCTTGAGATGATATTTTTAAGAACACTTCTGATATGGACCGGGTCCACTGGACCATGCGGTTCAGATTTGGCCACATTACTGCATTTCCTTCTCTCTCCTCATTCTGCATTGATGTGGCCAAATCTGGACCACATGGTCCACATGTACCCGGTCCATATCAGAATTTTCCTATTATTAATTCTTCCGCAGCATTCTTTCTCAACCAGAAGAAACTCCAGTTCCACCAAATACTCTTTTAACTGCCACCCCTACAAATCAACCATGTATACAACTTAACAAGGGAATCAAATAATAAACATACCAAATACCAAGGAAAGGAACAGAAAATATATATTCAAAGACATCAAAATAGTATTATTTACTCACAATTGTAAAAAATATTATAGCTCATATATCACATTATCTAAAGAGATGCAAAAGTGGGAAAGTAAAGGCTAAAACTGTTAGAAATCACCAACTATCTCTCTCCCTTGATCTAGAAGCTTCAAGAAATGGAGAGATAAAATCTCCAAGAGAGCAAGCTCTAGAAAGTTCTAGAATTGATCCATAAGTTCATTCCTAGAAAAGAAGTTCTAGAATGATCTATGAGGGAAGACATGGGAACACACTAGAGAAAATGAGAAGGTTAGCTTCTAGATTGTTCTAGGTTAAATGCCTAGTTGGTAGAATACTCTAGATGGTTAGAGACTAATCTAACCAACTAGTATAAATAGGATATGTGTAGTAAACATTTGCATGAAGAAAGAGCAAGAAAGAGCAAGTACTCCAAAGCAAGAGTCAACTTTGAGAGTGAAGCAAAGTTGTGAGCTTGAGAGTGAGCCAAGTACATAAGTGTGAGTGTTAGGTGGCTTTGTGTAGTGTAAATTCAATTGAAATATAAAAGTGTTTGTCAATTAAATTTCTCTACAATTGGTATTTGAGCTAATACTCAATCAGTAGTATTAGATCAAAATACTCAACAAAAACAAACACTTACACAGCAAAACAGAAGGGTGGAGTCATCGTGTCTTCATCAGACATTAGAATCTCATGTTTCCAACACACTTGAAATTCCAAAAAACATTCGCTAGAGAATTTCTCCAGCCTAGACACACGGAATACCTCAATAAACATCTTATAAGTATAAGGATCAGCACAAGTAAACCTCGTGTAGGTAACACAAAAATAACCTTCACCCAATTTCACCAAACAAACGCCTTCATCATCACCCCTTAATGTCAACTTGGATAGAACTTGCTTCTGTTGGACTTTCCCCGCGACAACGCGATATGCAACTAAATTTTTTAGAGGTCGGAACACACCTATCAGAAACTCGTCATCAAAAAGTATGCCCTCTCCATTAAATTCAAAGGGTAAACCACCCTGTATTTTCTCAGAAACTCGCCAAGGCTCGTCCATTCTCCAGGAAGGATTATAAAAATAATTATAAAACCGTTTAACCTCATCAAATAAATGGCAGTTCACCCATTCCTTGCCAAGGGTGTCATATGCAAAACCACTCCGTAGGGTTGATACACAAAGCATATTATCTATGACTGCGTAAGAAGTGATGGTAGAGCAATTTACGAATCCCTCATGGAAGGGAGGAGGCGTGAGTGCATACCATTTATCCTCCTTGATATGGTAAGCCTCAAAAGTATTGGTTGGGATATCCCTAAATCGGTTAGAGAGAACATAAATGATACCATTATTCTTCATAGCAATGCAGCGTGTTCCTTTGTCAGAATTCATTGGACTAATCTTTGTATAAGAAGCCTTGTTTATTAAAATTTTAGGAGGGGAAATTTTAAATTGAAACACATTGTGAGAGCAAACATGACGATTATGCTCAATCCCTGTAATACCACCCATCAAATAAATATTTCCCCCTAAAACAACACAAGTTGTCCGATCATTAATCTTGTATACATCAGTAAAATTGGATGAATGGGAGATATGGTCGACTACAGTACTCCTAGTAGTACAAGGGGTGCCAGGAGGAGGAGGGGCAGGGAGGGGTAATTCGGGGAACTTTGCAGAAGGGGGAGATACCAGAGTGCGTACCGGAATACATAAATAGGCCAATCGAGAGAACTTGAACAAAATATAAAATTTACTATCATTAAGTGGGCAGTTGCTACCAACAAAATGGTTGTCATTGGTCAAGTCGGATCCGCCAACAACATCATCCTTGAGACTGCGGAAGAAGAAGTTGAACACGTGAGATGATAAGCGTATCTTAAAAACACACTAGATGCTCTTTCTTTCTTTTTTTGAGGAAAAAAAAAAGATAATCATATATCAGAGATTACATGGTACGAAAAAATTCGGAGGATCTAAAAAAATGTCAAATGGAAAAGGAAGAATTACCTAAGACGAACGAGATGAGATTCGATCATATATTCTTCTGTTGTCGACATCAAATTCTGACTTCTGAAGGAGAAAGAAGCGTTGAATAAAGGTTAAATAGATATGGAGAAAAGATGGGCTATTCCCCCTCTGTGCCTTATGAACGAGAAAGATGTAAACTGAAACAAATTTGAAAAGTCAGAATTTGAAATATATGATCGGATCTCATCTCTTTCGTCTTATTAGATAATTATTCCTTTTCCATTTGACTTTTTTTTTGAGAAAAATAGCAAAAACGAACATCTAATTTTTTTTTTAAGATGCGCTTCTCATCTCACGTGGATTAATTAGGTTGATTAATTTTCTATTGTTAACTTTCTTCACCGCTGTCTCAAAAATAATGTTGATAGCGAATCCAACTTGTCCGATTTCGATTAAAATGAAGCATACATCTACTGAGTGGATTATGAAAACACTTTTAATTAAGAGTCAAAGTGTCACAAGTTAAGCAATACAACAGTCTAAATCTTATATAATTACTTAAACAAAACTCTAGTAAGCATAAATAACTAAAATTTGTGCATGTTTAGACAGTTGAATAGCTTAATTAGTAGCTCTGATTACAAGTGTTCTCACAATTCATTAGTAGATGTGAGTTTTTTTTAGATTTTCTTTTAAATATCATATCACAACTTCTAAGAATTATTCAATATAAAAATTTGTTTCTCATTAACAACTTCTTAACTCCGCCCTTAAACGAGTGTTCATTGCATTGTCCCTAGAATCCGCAACTAAAGAGAATCGTATGCAACTAAAGGATCGCATAACATGTTCAAGGTTCTCAGGTGCTTGGTTACAAATGCTACAAAAGAGTTACATAAATTTTTTGAGCAAAAGATCAAACTAAATATATAGAGATCCATATGTACACAGGTAGTTGAATATTGGCACAGAAGCAACTTTAAAGGTTGTATCTAAATGAATAAGTGCAATACACGTGAATTAAAATGCCAATTTACAGAAGAGATAATTAAATTATTTGCACATATATATTGCAATCATTTATGTGGAGTAACTTTTAAAGTTGCTTGATTTACCAAAGAAATCAAGATCCAGAAATCAGCCGAGCTGCAGCAGCTCCTGGATTAAAGTACCCACAGGAGATCCTAATTAAGGCAACTACCAAAGATCTTCCCCCTGAAAAGCTACCATTATAAAACTTCTCATCTTTACACAAAATGAGGTCAAATTGCAAATTAGTAAAAGGTACAAGCCCCAAGAATGCAATTTCTGGAAACATCGGCCGCTAGCAAATGGTAGCGTAAATATGCGGTTCGACTATAGTGCTTATAAGTATGTTTTGAGTATATACATATATGATCAGAACCTCTGAAATTATTTTCGGACGGTCCTGATTAACAATATCCCACAACTACTATGAACAAACACTGTTTCTGATATGTGGTGTGTGATTACTTTTAATTGAGTCCGTCAACGAATAAATCTAACGGCTGAAATCATATATGTACGATTCTCAGGAAATACTTATATGCATAATATCTTCGTCGGTGATTTTTTCATAGAGAACGAAAAGCGCGTTTCTAAGGAAAGGAAAAAAAAAATCGAGAAAAAGGAAATTGTTGGAAAGAGAAATTATAGAGAGAGAGAGATGAAGGAGATCTCAAGTCGGAGATCGTTGCGGTGGTTACTCCTGTTCTTCTCTTCAATTTCTCTGCAATTCATTTTAGGTTTGTTCGTCAATTGCGAATTACATTATGAAATTCTTGTTTATTATGTATGAATTTAAGAATTTGCTATATATTTTGTTCCAAGAGGAGAATGTTCATTTGAATTTTGAAATCTACTGGAAGAATTCTTAATTTTCATTTGATTTTTATGATTATATAGAAATCTTCAGTTATGTTTGTCCGTTTTCTGTGCGATCTCTGTATTTTGCTTTCTCAATTTTGGTTCGCGGTGTTAATCATTGAAATTCACGAACTCTGTGAATTGCAAGCTGAGGTTGCAATTGCATGTTAAGTTGAAGTTCAATCGAATTTTCTGAAAATTGAACTATGTTGTTAATGTCTTTGGTTTGTTGTTAATCTAGTTCGAATTATCACCATTTCTAGGATTTAGGTTCTGCAGTAAAAAAAGAATGTTGTAACGATAATGATTTGCTAATTTTATATCCCTGAAGTTTTGGTTAGATTTAGTAAGTAAATATGTAGTAGGATGATCAGCAATCACTTTGACTTCCATGGTGTTCGTGGAGCTGGTTTAAACTATGTCTAAAAGCCGAATCATTCTCTTGGGTTTAGGTTAGAGCTTTTGTTCCTTTTTCAATCAAAGACTGCTTCTGTTCAAGTACCTGAAGTATTTCTAGTCTTCCCGCTAGAAGCTCTGGGCACGTCATTTACTTCTGAATTATTTCTTCAGATGGTATATGTATTCTTGACTTTCTGCATCCAGAATAAGGATTACTTAAGTAAGGGCTTCCAGTACTTTGCAGAAATCTTTCATATGAGGCTTATAATCAGACTCTCTGATATGCGTTAACAGCTACTGTTGAAACGGCATATAAGTTTCCAATAAGATTACCCTTCCCTTTAACTGTGGTGAAGTTTCTGATAACATCTTTTAGTGATTATGAAGATCACCATTCAAATTGTTAAAGAACTCTAGGAAACCAGGAGCTCATTGATGAATCAATTGCCTCTTAGATGCCTATACTTTTTCCTTTCAGGTTTTTCAGATGATTCAAGTTCCAAAAAGGAATCCAAGACCGATAGTCATGCCACTTCTCATAGCAGTACAGGATCCAAAGTATTCATAATATGCCTTGTTCTCGTCGCTGTTGTTCTTCTATCATTTTTCCTCTTCAAGTTTTGGCAAAAGAAGAAGCGTGAAGAGCAGTATGCTCGTCTACTGAAATTGTTTGAAGAGGATGATGAGCTTGAGCTTGAGCTTGGTCTCCGTGATTGAGCTTTCATATCATCTATGATATTGTTGAATGTAATTGAGGTGAGGCTTCTCCTGTATATCATTGCTTCTGATTTTGAAAAGATTGGCTACCTTGATTTTCATGTTTGCTTTAGGATTGAATTGTAGCACTCATATTTCAGACACTTTTCTACACTTTCAACCTTTAAATACATGAACTGCACTTTATTTGTGAGTAGAACTGCAAAACACAAGAGGGGGGGTGAATTGGGTTTTAACTAATCTCGCTAACTTTTTCGATTCTTTGCAAAGCTATTGAAAGTTTGAGCAACAAGAATAAAAGCAATGCAAAACCCAATCAACAAGACAAAGGATTTAGAGTGGTTCGATTCACTTAGAATCTACATCCACTACCTTGAGCCGCACCCAAGGATTTCAAACAACTTCACTAAGAAGAATGTTTACAAATGTGGCTAACTCACTAAGAGTTTTACAACACAACCACACAACAAAGAAACTCACTAAGAGCTTGCCCACACAAAGTAGGACTTTACAAATTGTCCACACTAAGTAGGACTTTTACAAGAATTACCCAATCACTTAGAAAGGGAATTGAATGTTTAAAGAGAAAGATAAATCACTCTTCTAAGTGAGAATATATACCTTTGAAGTACAAACAATTATAGCTCTTTGAACATATGAAAGTCCACTCTTTGTCTTGCTTTTGAAAGAATACTCTTGAATGATTTAGATCCATAGAGATGAAGAGTATTTTGCTTTGTGAGTGTTTTGGCTTGATGAGAAATCAATGAATATTTGATATGCAAGCCTTGGAGTCATTCTCTAGCTTTGGAGTATTTATACATTTCAAAATAGGCTGAAAAACGACTCTTTAACTGGTCAAAAAAAGCGGCTAGTTTTTTCGCGAGTTCGGTTGACCGAAATCACACCTCGGATGACCCTCCGGATGATAGTTCGGATGAGGGTTCGGATGACCGCTCGGATGAGGGTTCGGATGACCGAACACGACCTAGGTCGGCCGAAGCCACTTTTACACCTCTCGGTTTCTCTTCGGTTGATCCGAGCTTGAGCTCGGTTGACCGAACTTCTAAGCTTATTTTTCACACGTTTTGAAATCTTTTGAAGTCTTTAGAAGTCTAAAAGGTTTTCCTAAAAGGTAACGAGTAAGAACACTTGGAAAACTTTTCTAAAAGACTTATCTATGAAATCAAAGGCTTTTTGGATAAGAACACATGTAAAGATCATTTTGAAACTTAAGCCTTTTGAAAACGTGTAAGTGTGCATGCAAGACTAGAGTGTAGAGCTTATGTTCATGAGAGCTTTGGTTAGAGCTATATAAGATAAAGACTTATAACGACAAAGCAAATCTAACCAAACCTAAGTCTTCAATCTTCAATCTTGAAAGATGAGCCTTGAATAATACGACTTTGAATCTTGATCATGGCTTGATTGAAGTACTTAGAGCTTCCAATATTAGTTCCGATATTCTATCACAAAGATATAAACATTAGACACAACATCAAGTGTTTGTCCATTATCAAAAACCGAGTTTGATCGCCCTTAGGGCTAACAATCTCCCCCTTTTTGATTATGACAAACTTTGATGTAATTAGATAGGATATGGACAATTTTAAGTACAAGGAAGCATGGCAAAAGGATATAAGAACAAATAAGTGTAAAGCTAAGTGCTTATAAGATAAACCAAGATAGAACGAGAAACATAAGCACTAGCATGTTAAGTTCTTATGCCATATACATTAGGGACCCTATTTCCCAACCAACCTCCTTGCCTCCTTCCTTCCATAAAATAGCATTCTTGTGTGTAATATACATACCTTAGTTTACACAAGAAGCTAACTTACCATTTTCATCAATGTCGATGTGAGTGCTAAGGATCCTATTAAGAAGAACATGCTCACACAAACATTAGAACTATCAATGGTTTGTTGTCATCAAAACAACATAGGATATTTTGCCCTTCGGGCTAACAAGAACTGAGAGCTGGAATGCCAATGACACGATTAGTTGTTGAATGTTGGAGTTCTTTTGGTTCAAACTCCACAGATTCATCATCCCTGCATATTTATGTATTTATATAGACTCAGATGCTTGCATACATAAATTGCTACAATCCTGGAGCCCTTTAAGATGAAAGGACAATAGTTGATACTTCTTGAATAAATTTTTATAGTTCCTGTTGAATCCCTTTGAGTTCAGATGGTTAACTCTTAAACTGGAGATTCCTGAGAGTGGAATATGTGTACGTGGACGAGAACCAAGCAGCATTACGAGTTTGCGTGTACTTTTACAATCAATAAGTGGAAAGTAAGAAAAGAAGATTGGAAAACAAGTTATAGTATTAGAGTCTCTCAGCTTCTGGCAGCAATAGTTCAATGAAAATAGCAACGGTCATTCTTCTTGCCTGTCTATGTCCTTAAATTCTACTTATTAAAAAAATAAAAAATATGTACTTAAATTCTATTAGCAACCGTTTAGTGTAAATGATGTAATCTTTTATTTTTTGCTCATAGCATTCATATTTTTATAATAGGTTAAGGCCCAAGTAATTTTTTTTCTATTGCATTTTGACAGTCGTCCTTCCTGCAATGTTCTTCTCCTATTCTGTTAAGATCAACTTGAATCTTTGTTCTTGAGTTAACATGCACCCATACCCATATATGATTCAGTAATAGCCCTAAACCCATGA
This sequence comes from Vinca minor, assembly GCA_026122235.1. Taxonomy (NCBI): domain Eukaryota; kingdom Viridiplantae; phylum Streptophyta; class Magnoliopsida; order Gentianales; family Apocynaceae; genus Vinca; species Vinca minor. The sequence goes on from JAOCZM010000056.1 coordinate 5,446,177, forward strand.
TCACATCTGATTTCAGGTTTTACAACTGTTACTATTATAGGGATCTAAACTAGGACCTATCATTCTAGTTTTATGATAACGGGTGAATTTGGAGTTCTTGGTGACAATTGTTTGCTTATTGAGATCTAGGAAACAACATGTTTTTATAGTTCTTCTGTCCAATAGGCAAAGGAGCCCTAAATCTAAGACATTACAGAGTACATGGAGCTATTATTTAGCAGACCTAACTTTGGCTATAACCTATGAAAGTGCATAAAGGGCGAATTAAGAGAACGGATTATTCATGAAAGAAATGTGCACCAGCTATATCTTGGATTGGACGGTGGATGGCAAATAACTCATGCTCCAAGAGAAGGCAAGATCTGTAGGGGTTATCATCATTCTTTGCAGGAGCTTGAATTAACAATTATTCACGTAATTTATGTCCTCACATGTATTTTGTGTTTGATATTTTATGACCCTTGTGGCAGGATGAAATATTTGACTAACTTTTTCATATATCTTATTTCATTGTTATTACCTACCTATAATCAACACAGGAGAATCTTTGTTTAATTGTTTCTTTGGTATTCTTTCCTTGCAGATTTACGTCCAAATGGTGGTTTCTTTTCTCCATCGGCCGATTTGGATGATTGTAAAAGAGTGGACATCTTTTTAGTTTCCAGATTGTAGCATATGTATCAATATGAGAGGATCAGGAATTCGGGGTTATTCTTTTTGGCTAGTTAATGACTTGGTAGTAGAATATTGTTAAGTTTCTCCGTTTGAGATTGCAGTTTTGCATGCGCAGAGATTTATCATTCAGTTTGATGTTTAATTGTATAGAAGAAATGCAGCTTACTAAAGTTACTTTCTTGCAACCCAAATACACCCTGAATTTGTTGTCATACCTCAACTAACTTGCGAAAGCATCTTTAAGAATCTGGCTTTATAAGTAGAGATATCAGTTGTAGTTTTTCTTTTTTAAGGTTTCTAAAAATTATCGATTAAATATTAATTTTGAGCATTTTTATATGGTCACGGAAATAATAATGTCTTTCAAAACGACTACTATATTACAATCATTTTCCAAATGCTTCTCTAAACGATTATTAATCTTGATATTTTGAGCATTTCTATATGGTCATGGAAATAATGTCTTTGAAGACGACTACTGTATTACAATCATTTTCCAAATACTTCTCTAAACGAGATTAAGAGAGGTAGACTTTTAAAGTTTTTTAAGTAATAGAATTAAAATATCTATTTCCCACTTGTGGAATGTGACAATGGTAGATATTATTACTAGTAGAAAACTTCAATGAGATCAACAACATGGACATTTCCCCACTAGGCAAACAACAATCTCCAACACACAAAATATCGGTTTGGCTATGGTGCACAATCGTCAAAATTCAGTATATATTAAATAATTTTGACTGTTAGATAAAAAAGGTTAATGGTTCAAGATTTTTTGTTTCATTATCTTTTGTGATTTTTCAAACACATGTGGTACGTAAGACAAATGTTATATATGTATAATAACAAGTGTCCATTAGAATAAAACACATTTTTGTAGCCCTAAAATATATGTTTATAATAAGAGAACACTTGTACCACAAGATTTAACACTTGACAAAAAACATGAAACACTTAATAAAAAATATTTTATATGTATTGAATTTGTAACACCATCGTAATGAAGACAAAATACAAAGTAAAGAATCACATGAGATCCACTGGCTTTTGTTTTTGTCTTTTTATTTTTGTAAAAAAAAATTATTTATTTATTTTCACATATTGACACAAGTCCACTATTTAGTAGAGGTTTTTACTTGCCATGAGTCTCTTTCTCCCTTCCCCCCACAAGCAGTAGTGACTCAGGTCTCATAAGGGGGAAGAAGACTTCCCTCTACCCTCTCTTCCCATCCCTTTTCCCCTCAAAAAACCCTTTCTGCATCCACTCCCACTACCCAGTAAGCCCCCCAAATCCATACCATTTTCCATGTCTATTTTAGTCTTTTTTTATGTACTGTGTTTGATGTTATTTTGCTATTGATTTTTCTTGATCATGATTCAGAGTTTGTTATTGTTCTTGTTATTGCAGATGTCAATGCTTTCTGGGTGTATTGAGAATAGAATCCCATCAGGAGGAAGCTACTTTCAGTTTTCTCCAACTGGAGGAGTCCATGGCCATGGCCATCCCTCACTTCAGAGGTCTAATTCTATTTCAGATCGTGAAAGGTCTCAACTTTATATCTTTTTATCTGATTCTGTCTTTGTTTATGTACTTTTTATTTTCGGGTGGTCGAAACCCATTATTTATATGTCTGTTTTGTTTTATTGTAATGTGGATCTCTGTGTTTTGAACACTTCTTTGGATGCTTGATTTTAGAGGAAGTATGGATATAAGAGTCTGCTGGTTTGATTTTGGAGGCTTTTAATGTAATATTCATCAAGATTTGGTAGGAATTTTACATTCTTGATATGATTGTTTGCTGTGAGCCCTGGTGAAGGATTGATTAGAATCACATGTTAGTTGTGTGAAGTCCTTTTCCTCCAGGACCTCATTTATCGGGAATATGGAGAGATATGAAGGTTGATGCAGTTTCTTATTTAGCATTTCAGGGGTCATGATAAAACATTTTTATCTTGAAAACTGTTGTATTGTTGTGAAACCTTTTATGGACGTGTTATGTTGTTATTAATGCTTCGGCAATTGTTTCTAACTATGGATTTTTGTGCTGGTTTTCCCCATATAGACTCTCTTGTCTTCGGATCATCCCTACTATTTGTTTACCAAGTTTATTTTTTTAAATAGGTTCGTGATATTGATTTTGATTGGTTTCTGCTCCCCAGGTATTTGGCAGATCTTTTAGCAGAGAGACAAGCATTGGGACCTTTCATGCCATATCTGCCGGTTTGCAGTAGACTTCTAAATCAAGGTTGCCTAATCTCCTTTTAGCCATATGTACATCAACTCGCTCATGTCTTCTTGATTAGTAATTTACTCTATCTGATTTTCACATAATGTATAGGATATGAAGTAGTTGGGCGAAAACTTCTTGGCATCTTTCTACTTGCGAATTTCAATGATGCCATTTCTGTAGTTTTTCCTTGATCCTTTGCACCTTTTTTATTCTCGATGCTCCTGTGTTATTGAAAGAAAAGTTGTACAATTTTTTCTTGTTTACAATGTTGAATAACTATCAATTAGAATCTTGTGTGGTGTATATAATGTAAAATGACAAGGAATCTGTTGATGTATATAAAAAGAAGTAAAAGCTAAACACAACATATCATTTCTTTGATGCATATCCATTTTCTCACTCACAATACAAATGTTGAAGTATCTTCTTGGTTTCCCTGTAAAGACTAGTAGGTGTCTACGCTTCAGAGTGGTCGTATAAGATGGCTGTTCGAATAAACAGGAACCTTTTAAAAATGATATTTTGGGTGATATTTTAGCTTGAAATGTATATTCAGAATCAAATCGCTTGTTAGATCAGTATAAATAAACCTCTTACTGGACATCTAGATATGTGATACTTGTGACTTGGTAATGAAAGTTATTTATTTTGGTCGACAGGCTTCTTTGGTTTGTATTTGTCTTAGATGCCAATTGTTGATGCCTGTCTGTTAACCGCTGGCAACACAAATTTGATATACAATAATTCGTGCTGATTTCATACTTATTTTGCAGAAATCAGGCGAGTGTCGGGGTTGATTGGAATTTCCAATCAAGTTTTGGATCGTGAATGGTTGGGGCAAGAGCATCAATATAGGGCATTAGGTCAACAACCTAATGGTGGGCCGATGAATGTGGAGGGATGGAACGCAATGGGCACTGAGGTATGTGTGGTATCTCTTTCGTGGAAAATGACGAAGCTATACATTTAGTTTCAAATTGATCTTTCCATAGGATGGTAAAATATGAATGTTTCCAGGCTATCTTTCCCATGTAGCTCATCTGTTTGTCTATGTTGTTGTCGGCATTATAATCTATTGATTTTAAAACTAAGTGGAAATTCATACTGAAACTTGTACTTTGTGTTTTCAAAATTCAAATTTTTAGTTGCCTCCATCAATCAACTCAATCTAAGTAGAGCGGATTTTTTATAGTTAAATTGCTACCCTAAATAAGTGTTTAAGAAAGTCGCTTAAATTTTCTTGGAGTACTAACTTCGTGGACATATGTGATGACCTGCTCCAGGAAAACAGACGTATCCGGGAAGTGTCTCCATTTCAACCTTCCTCTTTAGATTGGCATTTGGCTTCGGGGACCCCGACCACTCCTACAGTGAAGAGAATTATCAGATTGGATGTTCCTGTGGAGAAGTTTCCTAATGTTAGAATCAATAACTTCCAATTTCTAAGACCCGGAATTGATTTTATCCCTTTTAATCTTAATCTATTTTCCTTTAATAATAACAGCTTTTCTCTTGAACTTCAGTTTAATTTTGTTGGCCGAATTCTGGGACCTCGTGGAAACTCCCTAAAAAGGGTTGAAGCTGTAACGGAATGTAGAATATATATACGGGGCCGAGGTTCAGTGAAAGACACGCTCAAGGTATAATTTCTCATCTCAAATTGTTGGACTTTATACTCCCTCCCTTTCATAACATAGGGCCTTTTAGTCACTTTATGCTTTCTCCATAATTTAGCCCTTTGCGAAGTTTAAGGATTAATTTTCTAGAGCTACACTCACCCATAAATGCAATTTTCTCATTGTACATTATGTTAGTGGAATTAGTTAAGGACATATGCAAAAAGGCCAATAGGCCTTATATTGTGAAACGGAGGGTACTATTTTAATAGTACATTTGTTCATTCTATGCATGTTGTGATGCATGCATCTATATGTAGCTTGTCCAACTATATCATGTCTACCATATTTACCCTCATTTATTGTGAAATCTCGAGATTTCACATTCTAATGAGTTATGTGGGTCCATGTAATTAACATGCATATACTAGATGAAACATTTATGCTTCGTTAGTTAAGTGCCGTATTTGAGTGAGTTCATGCTTATGAAAATAAATATTGGGGGAGCGAATAAAATTACATATTAATGCAAATAAGATATCATATTATGTTTACGACATGACATAGGTGACAAAAATGTCTGGTTTTGGTATGTAAATTTCCTCTGGTTCCTGCTTATGTTTCAATAGCTGAACAATCTAGAACCGCTCATCGTCTATGAAGGGAATGAGATTGTGATTATTAGGTATCTGGATACATTCTTTGCTCATTTTCCGATACAAGTTTTTTTTTTTTACTTTGGGTCCCACCCCCACTCTCACAAACAATCCACTTTATACATGAAACACGGAAAGGAATTCATTAGTATATCTTCGAAATAGCGAGGCACACGCATACATGAAGCTTGTTTCCATTCGCTAGGAAGTCAAGATTGATATTCAACTTTCTAAGTATTGGTGCTTTGTTGCTTGCGTCTGTTTAGTTTGGTTTCCAAATGCCTAAATTATTTTCATCCTCTAGGAAGATAAACTGAAGGATAAACCTGGATACGAACACCTTAATGAGCCGCTGCACATCTTGTTGGAGGCTGAATTCCCTGAAGATGTCATCGATTCTCGAGTGGAGCATGCACTTGCCATTTTGGAAAAACTTTTAAAACCTGTGGTAATTACTCAAACAACTAGACATCCGTTTATTATCGATTCTTCCTTTTCAAATGCTTTATTATTATTTTTATATTTCACAGGATGAATCCATGGATCTCTACAAGAAAGAACAATTAAGAGAATTGGCTTTACTGAATGGTACATTGAGGGAAGAAAGCCCCAGCATGAGTCCGAGCATGTCTCCTTTCAATAGCACAGGAATGAAAAGGGCCAAGACAGGAAGATAAAGATCAGATCATTAGAGTTTTTCTCTTGCGTGCATTTGCTTACGAGTTCCTGATCGCGTTTCCCAAGATATTATTTGCACAGTTGGAGCAAGAAAAGTTCCTGGAACGCATGCTCTGGGAGCGGGTATGAAACTAATTACTTTTGTAGGTATCTACTTCATGACTTGGTTTCTGTAAGATTTTTGTTTTATACTTTTTTTAACACTATTCTTTAAAATTTATGTTTTTTATGTATTTATTTAACTATTAGATTTAATAATGATGTGATATGTGCTACGATAATTCTTTTCTATGTAGTTATTTGATTTGAAGTATTGAATAAATTATTTGGATTTGCAAATTCCATATTTTTTTTTGTTGTATTCTTTGACTTTCATTTATAGACCTGTGTGATTAGATCATTATTTATTATTTACAAATTATATTTTATTGTAAAAATATTTAAATTTTTTTGTATCAACTTTATTTCTTAACGGTTTGGGCCCGTCGATTTGGTGACTTAAATAAGCCATATGAGCCACCAAGTTACCCACTCAACTTGAGAGTGCCAAATATTAGTGGCAACATTGAGATGTGATGAGTCTTCGTCTGGAAGAGCTCCTCAAGATTTGGGAGCCTCTGAAAAGACTCAACATATCTCAATGTATTATATCAACATTTGGCACTATCAAATATTAAGTTGGGGAACAGTTTATTGGTGGCACTCTCATTACTTTGTTAAATAAATTTTAAATATATATATATATATATATATATATATATATATATATATATATATATTAATGATAAACAAAAAAAATTTAATATAGGACCTGATCTTGTGAAAATTAGTCTTACAGCCCTCTCATATGAGTTATGGCGGAACCTATTTTTTAGGTAGACTTCATTTCAACTTATGTGAGAGAGACGTAGGGTAAAACCGGATTCATACCAAAGTCACCTGACAAACTCGTCAAATATGCCGATGAACTTATTTAAGGGGGTTTGCATGGGCTTGGCCCTGGCTCTAGCTTCAGTCATAACATGGCACCCGGAAAAGTGGGACAAACATTTTTGTCCATAACTGAAGTCCCCACTTCGCCCCGGTCCATAACTGAAGTGGGACTTCCGTTCAGCCGACGTGGCGCTTTTTCCCACGCTGCAGCGTTGCACGGGTCCGAACTGAAGTCCCACTTCCGCTATGGATCCGGGGACTGAGCTGGGACTTCGCTATGGTCCCGACAAAAAATACCCTACGAAAACCCCTAATTTTGCCCTCAGTGACTTTGAGGACGGAATTGCCACTTCCGTCCTCAACCTCCAGACAATTTGCAGTGTAGTCACTTCTCACTTTTGCTTTTTTGACCCAAAAAAATATTTCCTAACGGTTTTTGCAATTTCGTGCGCATTTGTGACCGGTTTTCAGAGACTTGTCCAATTCGGAAATAAATTTTACAATTTCCCACCAAATCTATAAATACCCCTCCAAACCTCTCCACAATTCTCAAACCCATAAAAAACCGTATCATCCTTAATACTATCTTTGATATTATTTGTTAATTTTACAAAAACCATATCCTCCGTAATGGCCAACTTTCCCAAATTTATGCAAAAAGAAATGCGTAAAAAATTCAGGGATGTTGATTTTACTAGAGAATGGCCAGCCGAATACGAGAAGGTTTTAATAGAAATTTGTTATGATTTCGACTACAGTGGTTACCCTCGAGAAAAACGTTGGTCTAATTGCTACAATGAAATTGTTTACTGAATTAATTCCGTGGATCGGGGACAATTCACGATTACGATGATCGACGCAGTTTCTAGCAAAACTGCGTAGGCGGTTTTGGGATTTCAAGCGCTCACCCACAAATCATGGTTCAAGTACGACTGAAGGGACGAACATTGTTGACTTGGGACTGGCGCTGAGGCCCAGTGGGCGAAATACGTTGCGGTAAGTTGCGTGTAATTAAGGCACACTGTATTAACTGTATATTTACATAACTAAATGTTTTTTTAAATAACTCTAATTTAGGCTAATCCAAGGGCCAAGCGGTACGAAGAAGTGGCGAATTTTTTATTTATCCTTCTCTCGCCATATTTTTTGGGTATGAAGGAAGAGGATTTGTGGACGAAGCTGGACAATGTTCAACATCTCCCGAAGAGTTAATCGTGAGGCTCTCCCGAATACCCGATGTCTGGATGCATCGTCCCAAGAACATGATAGGGACTTGGAAAATGATTGAGCCTAAGTTTCGAAATAATTAGGGGTTTGACTAACCGGGACTTTTTATCTTTTAATGTTCGATGTAAATTTATTTGTATGAAGTTAATGGAATTGTCAGTTTTTTGATTTTTGAAAGTTCCGAAATGAGCAATATTTAAAAAACATTGAAACTAATAATTATAATATGAACACGTATGGAAAAAATTAGTAGGACAAGGTGAGAGGTTTTTGAGGTGTTAGTTATAGATTTAGTATGAAATTCTAAAAATTAAGATTTCGAATTGGACGAGTCTCCTAAAATTGGTCAAGAATGCGAACTAAACCGCAAGAAACCGTTTGGGATTTTCGAGCAATAAAGCAAAAGTGAGAAGTGACAATAGCTCGTAATTTGAGGACTGAAGTGGCAATTCCGTCCTCAAAATGCGCGGGGGACCAAATGTACAATTTTTGGGAAAAATCATGTGCCGGTTGAGAACGGAAGTGGGACCGGCAGTGGCTTTGCCCATTTGCTGCAAAATTCTCTATAAAATTGAATACCCTCCCATCCATTTTTCATACTCCAAACACCATTTTCCAAATTATTTGGTCTAAACACCCTCATATTTCCTCAACCCCTTATTTCGTTTTGCTTAAAAATGGCACTCGAATGTCCATTGAGATTCTATTTACATTTCGACCACAATATAGTTTACGAAAATGGGGGTTACCCCCGTTTCGCCGAGCCTAGCGAAAAAAGTTTTGAAGTTATACAAAGGATTTCATTCAGATAACTTTGCCATAGAATATGTCGCCGCAGAGAGTCGAGCTTTCTATCGCCAATGTTCTGCTAATAATGATCCGTCCCATTCTTCATGCCGACGCTCAACATGGTGGCGTACGATGTTGTAAACCTTAACGAGGAAGAAGGTTTAGACAGCTTTGTGGGGAATCCAAACGGATTTCAAACTCCGTGGATTCATGTTGGTGCCCTGTTGGAACCTGGTGCGGAGACATGCATATAGCTTTGTAATACCGACAACACACTTTGCACCGAGCCACATTTTGTTCCGAACCAATTTTTTTCGGAGCCAAATCCATTACCAAATATGCCCCCACCGTCTACTTACGAACCCTGTACCGATAATTCGGTCGACATTGACGGCGTTCCGGAAACGGAAGACGACTTCGCCGATGATAGTGCCGGAGACCACGAGGACGACGGGGGTCGAGAAGACGCAGAGGGGTAGCGGAAGATGCCAACCCCGAAATCCAACAACAAACCGGTGGACTAATGACTGAAGAGGCGGTACAAGAGCCTGAACCGACTCCCTCTACTTCCGCCGCGGCCATTCCAGAATGGAATGTTCCATCGTACGGTAACTATGCAAGTTTTGCTCGTTGGAATGATATGGGTTCCATGGAACCGATGACTGGAATCACATACGGTGGACAAAAAATTAAAACATGGAATCCCAATATTCCCCGAAATATGCTTGGGGATGCAATTCAAGGATAAACGCGAGGCAATGTTGGCTATGAACGTGTGGCATGACAAGGTGGCATTAAGGGAATGAAAAAGAGAGAGGAGCAACAAACAATGGTTCAATGGGGGTGTGTAGAAATTCAACCGAAAATGCCCGATGCAGCTTGGTACGCTCGCGTAAATCATAGCAGAGTGGATGGAATGCGGAAGGTTACAAAGCTTAACCAGACCACTACCGCTTGATGGACCGTAACAAAAAACGCAACATGTCCTCCAGCCTACATCGGGTAAAAATTCTACACCTTGTTCGAGCCGATCCCGAAATATCTCATTAAATTGATTAGGGATCGCTTGTACCATCGATATGAATTTGACTTGTACCTATAGAAAAGCTTGGTATGCCCGCAGAAATGCTATAGAAACACTTTTTTGGTACTTGCAATCAACTTTTCAGTGCATCGCCGCATTATATCCCGGCACTAAATGATTCAAACCCGGGTATGATAGTCAAATTTCTCTACCACCCTCGAGAAACCGATAATGGGCCCAAGGTGTTCGTGTCATTGTTCTGACTTTTAAACCGTTGGTTGACGGTTACCCGTGGTGCCTGCACATAATTTCGACTGATAGGGACACACATTAGGGGGAATTATAAAGGGACTCTCCCTCGGTTGCAAGCACTTTCGATGCTAACAACCAAATTTTACCCCTCGCTATTTGCGCTGGTCGATTCGTAATCATCTTTGACTTGGGACGTGGTTCCTTAGGCACTTGAGGGAACATGTTGTCAAAGACCTTCAAGTGTGTCTTATCAGCGATCGTCATGCCGCATTCTTAGTGCCGTGGCAACCCTCCCCTGATGGCAACCCCCAAAGGCAATGCACCGACATCGCCCTTAGGCATTACAGTCCAATTTCCACACTAATGCAAAAAACAAAGAATCGAAAGATTATGTGTGGATTGCTGCAAGGCAACCGAAAAAAAGTTAAGTGCGATTTTTATCTAGAGCGTATAAAACAAAAAAAGATGAGGATGCGTTTAATCGGTTAATGCAAAGCAACCCAAAGAGTTGTGGACTTTGGCATACGACGGGGAATGCGTTTTGGCTGCATGACTACAAACATGTCGAGGCGCTTAATAGCGTTCTAAAGCGATCTAGAGCGCGCTTTGAAAGCGCTCGTGGAGAGAATATTTTTTTAAACTTGTACATTATTTTGACAAACACCTAGCAAGACGCAAATGGTTGTAAAACGCCTTTCCCTAAGAGGATATGGGAGCAGATTTCGCGTACGAACAAAAAGGCAAGAACTCTTCTTGTAAACCGACACCACATGGACCAAGGTATCTATAGTGGTCATGTCCCGACATAGAGGACCGGGCCAAGGTGGAAAAACGTACACCCGGTCAACTTATCGGGCTCGTGGGTGTAGTCGTGATAAGTGGGCCGCTTATTCGGGCTCCATGCTCCCATGTCATTGCCGTGTCCAAATCGATAATGCGGGATGCTTCTCGATTCATCCACCCCCGTCTCATTCTCTCGAACATTATAGAATACTTACAAGTCTATTTTATATCCTCGTACTGATCCCGCTCATTGGAGATCCCCCCCTTTGATTTGACATATCACCCACCTAACATGAAAGCTACGCAGTGGGTCGACCTCGAAGACGGAGATACCAAATGCCTATGGACACAGAGAACAGGGGCACTCAAAGGGAAAAAAAGTGCATGCCATCTGTAAGCTGAGTCTGGCCACAACCGAAGACTTGCCCCATGTTAGCACATCTTCAAAGAACCACCCCCCACCCCTCCACAAGTAATTGTATTTAAATTCTCCGAATTGTAATAGTTTAGAATTTATAAAATTGTTGTGAATGTGCTCGATTTTTTTTCCATTCAATTTCATCGAACATCTTACATTTCAATTACATATTATTAAAGTTGACGTAATAAATCGAAAAAAATCATCATTCCCGCCTCGTAATCAAGGATATCGTAAAGGGGGTCGGATGAATTTTTACATGGTCACCCGGTGTAATCTAGAAAACACAACAAACTCATCTCACCCCCAAAAAATAGTAACAATCGCAACTCTTAGTCTCTAGTCACTTGCAGTGTCAATTTGTTACCGTGAAGGTTGCGCATGTGTAGTACTTCTGGGATTCCAAGTCGCATTCTAACACGCCATCGCATGTAATGCGGACATATCCACTGTACACTGAAACAACATTACAACACATAAATGTAAAATGAATGATTTTATTACTAAAATTTTAATATTACTTAACGTACTCGGGTTTGGAAAGTCCCGAATATGTTTTGTAAATGTCTATTCGAAAACTCTGCTTTGAAAAATGCCCCGCCTCGAGGGATACGATAATTCGCCCTTCAGTAACCTATCCCTGCCCTCCCTTAACATAAATATCTAATAGATTCCCTGGAGATGGTATAAAATGAACTTTATTTGTGGGACGAAGATTGTTGTCACGCAAAAATTGTTGCAATCCTCCGTCTAGGTAGTAGGTGTCATCTATTTTGGTTACATAGACGCACCATTGATTCCCATGGTCATCCTTCAGGTACACACAACTAGCTAACCCGAGACCAGCTTTGCTCCAACCAACTTGTGTACTTCGATGGAAGACGCTACAAATCCAAAATTATGAGTTAGATAGCTAAACACATTTCATACAATAAAACATTACTCATTACTAAATACAATACTACCATTTTTCCATCGGTTTGATTTCCGACCGCAATTCTAAATTGGTATCTGAAATACTCTTCCAGGCCGGGATTCATTTCACTATTCATTTTCAAAGCTAGTAATACTGGAGGATAGTTTTTAAGGGTTTGAGAAGGTTAGTATGTTGTGGAGAGGTTTGGAGTGGGTATTTATAGATGTGTTTGGAAATTGTAAAATTAATTTTCTTATTGGACAAGTCTTTGAAAACCCGGTCAAAAATGCGCACTGAAATTGCCAAAACCGTTCGTAAATTTTTTTTTGGGTCAAAAAAGCAAAAGTGAGAAGTGACTACACGCTGCAAATTGGCTGGAAGTTGAGGACGGAAGTGGGAATTCCGTCCTCAAAGTCACGGACAAAAGTTAGGGTTTTCGTAGGGTATTTTTTGTCAGGACCATAACGGAAGTCCCACTTCCGTCCTGGGTCTATAACGGAAGTGGGACTTCCGTTCTGGACCCGTGGCACTGCTGGGCGTGGGAAAAAGCGCCACGTCGGCCCTGAACGGAAGTCCCACTTCAGTTATGGGATCCCGAGACGAAGTGGGGACTTCCGTTATGACAAAAATGTTTGTCCCACTTTTTTCTAGCTGCATGTTATGATCGAACCCCTGAGAAAGCTGGGCCAAGCCCATGCAAAACCCTTTTCTATGTGAATTTGGGCCTTTGGTCACTGTTAGTCCTTTCAAGATGTTGGGCCTTCCAGGGAGAGTCAGGGACTGTTTTCAAGCCCATTTTATCTGGCCCAGAAGAAACTTTAACAATTATATCTCTGTTTGCCCATTCTAATGGGCTTGATTACACATTATTCGTCCAAAATATTGCGGCTCATCCTTTCTCAAGTTGGGCCGGTACATTTGCAATGCTCACAAGCCCAATCTAATTACCACCAATCATTTGGCTTGAGCCTTGAGAAACTCGATCCTTTTCTTTGGACATTGGATTAGATTGATCATATTTTAGCAGAAAGAGTTAACCATGTCAATCTTTTGAGAAACATTTGTGTCGGAGGACGGAAGTCGGTTGACGTGGGACTTCCGTTCTCAACGTCCAGTAGCTTGTTACAAAACACTTTGTTTTCTTCAATTCAATTCCATAACGGAAGTGACACATCCGTTCTGCAATGGCTGAAATTTTATGCCTGAAACACTTTGATTTTTGTTTTATGCCTAAAAATTGTTCATGTTGGTATTTTACACATCCGTATCTCGGCATGATACTCCTGAGTTCCGACGAGTACCCTGCCTCCTACGATGAGACCTACCTTGAACAACCTGCCTCGGTTGTGTCACCGATTGCTCAATTACAGCCTCTCCTACGTTGGCAGTGTGCGGTCCGCAAACTACCTTCCCAGTCGCATCCAAAGCATCTTTGAGGGCTTTGATAGAACAACTCTGATATGGACCTGGCCTACCACTTGGTCCACATTCAGCCACATCACAGTTTTGATTAAAATAATAAAAACAGGTGGGGCCTTATGAGAATTTTTTATTTTATTTTAATCAAAATAAGTGATGTAGTTGATTGTGGACCAAGTGGTCCACAACCCCACATATAGCCCAGGTCTATATCAGAATTTTTCGCTTTGATAACCCAGGCGATGAGACTTTTGAACTGGCTCACATTTCTATTCACAGGCTTCTCGAATTCTTCCAGTACCAACCTATTTGACTCCGTCTGTCACATAAATATTAAAATTAGTATATTCAAAATAAAAAAATTTATGTTGACAACAAAACGAAAAAAACTTACCAAAATATCTTCAGCTGTAGCGTTGGGTTGATAACCCATCGGGAGTGGCCTGGAATCCCTATTTTCTTGGGTTCGTGAGACGGTGAACGGTAATGTTATTGTACCAAGCCATGTACTTGGCTTAGTGGAATAATATTACCGAAAGCGGGAACAGCGTTCGCGAGGAGGTCCTTACCCTCGACAATACCCTATGCCCCTGCCGATATTGGTACCACCTGGTGGAATCCAAATTGCCTTATAACCCTGTCAGGCAAGTGGTACTCCACTATCTCGAAGAAAATGAGTGGCGTTCAGGCATGCACGGTTGACAAGAAGTCGTCATCTCGAGCCACTCTCTCTGCAATTACCGCATCAAGGTACGGTCTCCACATAAACTGTAAAATAAATCAAATTAATGTAAAAAAATTAATTTTTTTTTTTAAAAAATGATGAGAATATCAAAATTAACTTACTCACTGTGTCTCGGTGATCGAATCTAACTGATCACAAAACACTAACAATTGGTATCTCAGCGCGTTGATGAAACTTCGGCCTCTATTCCATCTTGCCCCGTAAGGGACACCATCAACGGGGATCTCATCTGTAATCTCGCCTCGGTTCTCCTGACGGAGACATGAAATGTGCTCACACGCCCACAACTGGTCAAAACAAACAGCTTCGATTATTAAATAATCAAATTAAATATTAAACATAAAACTTTATATAATTTAGACATACCTGAATGAGAAAACAACAGGCGGTCATGTCCTTCAAATCAGCCATGCAGGATTTTGAACATCTGCCGGTAAAATACGCAAGGACACATCTATCCCAAGAAGTTATATCAAGATCGACATCACTGATGGTGAGGAGATAACGCTTGTTCGCCCGGGAGCCCGACTTGTCGGGAAAAATGAAACTACTCATCAAAAGGAATACCAATGCCCTAGCCCCCTGCTCTATCGCCAATTGAGTAACATCATGTCCTAGGGGCTCACTAATGTGGGCATAAACTTCTAACAGCTGAAGAGAGTTTCCCCTAATTGATGACAGGGCGGGTCGAAATCCTAACATATTGAACACAGTAGCAACCCACTGAGTATCAAACATATTGTAATCCACGTGTCCCCTAGTCGGTAGTCCAAGAAGACATCCTACGTCTTCTAGAGTAATGGTCGCCTCGCCGCTACGTAAGTGAAACGTATGGGTCACCGGGCGCCATATCTCAACTAAGGAAGTCACTAGAGCATTACAACCTACATCATATGTCTCAGCCTACAGCATCCCCAAAAACCTAATCGGTCTATTAGGTTAATTAAGTCAGGATTTGTTTCTTTGTTGTATGCGTCATAAAATTAACCTTCGCTTCTAATAAGCTTTAATGGATGGTTTAGTGACTCCTCCCCGTGCCATATTACTAAAGATCTATGTAATGGTTGTTTGTTTAAAACACTAATGTCAAAAGGACCGGGCCCCATATGAGAAGATGTAGACATCTCTATATAAAAAATAATAGACATACATTTTATCAGGAAAAACACATGTTTAAATCACCAAAATTAACATAAATTGTAGAAAAAATCAATTTAAGAAAATTAACATCAATTTCAGATAATTATAAAAATTCACCAAATTACACAAATATATCACTATTTACCAAATTCCCAAATGCCCTAAAATCACAAGTTCACCAAATTATTCTAAATGCCCTAATTACTAAATTCACAAATTCCCCAAATTATTCTAAATGCACCAAATTCACAAATGCCCAAATGCCCTAATTACAAAAATTCACCAAATTCACAAATGCCCTAAATTCACAAATTCAACAAATTACTCTAAATTCAACAAACTAAATTCTCAAAATTTAACAACTTCACCAACTTCATCAAATTACAATTAAACAAATGTTCACAATAGTTTATAGTTAAATTTCCCAAAAAAAAAAAAAAATTATAGGTTTATAACTTTGAAATTGAGAGATTGAGAGAGAGGAAAAAGTGGTGGAGATTGATGGTGGCAGCAGCGGCGAGAAAGGGGAGGCGACAGTGGATATGGGTTCTTAGGGGGGGATTTTTTTTCTTCTTGTCTTTGGTTTTTTTTTTTAATAAGGAATTGCGGGGGGAATAGAGGAGAAGATGACTGATTTAATTTAGACTTCCGTCCTCGGCTAACGTGGCAAGACGCTTCTAGGAAGTGCCACGTTAGCCCAGTCCCCCAAACTTTCTTCTTGCACACAAATGTTTCTCCAAAAAAAGACTGCCACGTTAGCCTTTTCTGCTAAACCATGGCCAGTCTAATGCAATGCCCATTTTATTTTCCTTCCATAATTATATTACAAATATAAGGGGAAATTATATCATAAGTATTTGGATTAGTTTTTTATTTGAGAATTTTTGTTTCGGAGATTAAAATGTAAATTTTATGTGAGAGAAGTAGTGTTCAAATTAAGAATTTTGTTTTAAAGAATGTGAAAATTTTGTGTACAAATGCACCATCATTCTCTAATCTCATCTTATCCTCACATATTTTTGTCGATTGTACTTACATAAATAGACTCACTGAGTAAAATTAATTTGTGATTGTGAAAGATTATGAGTCAGAACCAATAGAGCTAATCTAAGATAAAAACAGGTCACTTGGAAAAAGCAGCAAAGTCCACATTTTAGCTAAGAGCTTGTGTGAAAGATCAAGCTTAATAACTAAATAGTGCATAAAGTCAGAAACTAGGGATTTTTAAGAAAAATAAAAAATAAAAGTTAGAAATTATTTCAACCATTCCTATTTAATTGTCGTTTTATGAGATATATTGAAATTGGAATTGGAATTGTGAAAATATTACTATTTGTTTGAATTTCTTTATTTTTTTTTCAAAATATCCTACACGTCTCATATTTAGGAATGGAGTGAATACTAACTAGGGTAGGGCCACATTTATCTAATTTAATGGGACTAATAATACTTTGGCATTGATATAAAAAGGAAAAAAAACTAAATACACTCTATATACTCTAAATATACCAATAAAAATAGTCTATTCTGTCATGGACCAGGTTCATTGGACCATATGGTCTAAATTTGGCCGCATCACTGCATTTTCTTCTCTCTCCTCATTCTGCAGGGATGTGGCAAAATCTAAACTATATGGTCCATATGGACCCGATTCATATCAGATATTTCCATAAAAAATACGTGAGAAAGAAAGACTTGACAACCCATAGTGTGCGTGTATATATATACCCGATAACTCTAATACAAAATCTTTTCTTATATATATAATCTCCCTTTGACGATCTACCCTTTCTCTCTCCAAAATCTCTTCGACCTTCTCTCTCTATTCTTTTTTTTCCCTTTCTTTTTCATGCATGGCAAATTGGGGTCGAATTTGATATTAGGGCATGTTAATTTCATCGATCATCGGTGAAATTTTGGTGATGAAGATGTGATTTCTTAGGTTTTTTCGGGTTAATTTGTTGGAGTATTTGCTCAATTTCAAGGTATTTGAAAAAGTTTTAAGGTTAGGGTTTTACGCATGAAAGGTCCATTAGATCGAACAAAGGTAGTGCTGCGGCACTTGCCGCCTACGCTCTCTCAATCCTCTCTCATTGACCAAATTGATTCTCGGTTCGCCTGTCGTTATAACTGGGTTTCTTACCGTCCCGGAAAAATCAGGTTAGGGTTTATATTTCTTTAATTTTTCTGTTTGGGCAGTATATTAATTACGCATGCACGGTTCGTTTTTTGTGTTTTGAGTTATTTAATTTCATTATTTAATGTATATATTCTTGTGTTGGCTGATTTTTTCCGTTGTTTTTTGTTTTATTGTTGAAATTTGGAAAATTTACCATTTTGATTGTTGGGGTGGGAAAGGAATGTGTTATGCTATGTTTGCGGTGACATGAAAGTTTCTGTAAATACTAGAAAATTTGGTTCATGAGATTATTTAGGGTTAAATGTTGTGTTATCACTTCAATTGCGGAATTGAGTGATACGTGGCGGATGGGTAGCACGAGATGTCAATAATCGCAATGGGTTTGTGCATTAAAAATGCTGAGTCTTGGGAGAGCTCGTAACCGCAGGATTCTGTCTTTGCGAATAGGATTCTTTTCGTTGATGATTAGCAGAACTTGCCCTTTTATGAATGCTGTTATCCGTTTTCATTTTATACTCTCTTGGCCGTTTGTAGATAATTCTGTTTGCTATTTGGCTTTCTCCTAATCCGGTAGTGGAAAGAATGTCTTTTTTTTATTCTTCTAAAAAGGATAAGATTCCAAGTTTACCTTGTGTATCATTTTTAGCTTAACAGTAATAATGACGTGGCATCACCATGAATAAAATGCATAAATTGTCAAACTCACAGAGTATTTTTTTGACGTCATGTGGTTCGCTCTGAGAATCGCTACTTTTAGTTGGTCCCACTTCGAATTCAATTCCTCCTTGCTTTTTGCAAGATAAGTATATCGGTTTAGCCCGTGGAGCTTTACTGTTGGACTCCTGTTGTTTAACGGTTACTTTTGATAATTTTCGGTTTCTGAAGTCTGGTTAGGAATTGAAAGGTTAGTACCCCCAGGTAAGTTATGGCACTACTTCAGCAATGCTTGTTGCATATATTTGCATGATTCTGGGTGGAGAGGCAAGGGAAGAACTAGTATGCCATTTGTTAATTTGGTATCTGTTTCCTAATGAATTAGCAACTTTGGTGATAGTTGTTACATAAACATTCATAGTTAGTTTCAATTTCTTTTGTTCAATTAGAAACTCTGATATTGAAAACTTACAATCCTAGTTCTCTACCAAGTTCAGATCAGTGTACAAGATTGTTGATTCTTTGTCAAATGTGTGGTTACTATTTCAACTCATGTAGTTTGGCATCCTCTCTTATTTTGTGTTTGATTTTGCAGTCAGAAGCATCCATTCTATTCAAGAGCTTATATTGATTTTAAGAGACCGGATGATGTTATTGAATTTGCAGAGTTCTTTGACGGACATGTTTTTGTTAATGAAAAGGGTAATGCTTATCTATTTACAAGAAACTTATAGCTTTTGTGGCTCTCTCACTCTCTCTCTCTCTCACACATGCGCGCACACACACACAATTGGAGCCACGATGGAGCATTAGTTCTTGTTGATGGTGGTTGCTTCATAAAATCTAAGATCTGTTGGTATTATGAAAATCTCAACTAGGTTTCTTTAGTCTTCTAGGAATTTTTCATTAAGATTAGCGTATTGAATTTTCATGAGAACGACCACACGGAAATCCTATATTGATTCATGTAGCCGACCCAATTACTTGGGATTAAGGCTTTGTTGTTGTATTATTGTATTGAATTTCATTTACTACAGAATCTGAGTCTCATGTTTCTTTCTCTCTCCCTATACCAGGTACTCAATTTAAAATGGTTGTCGAGTATGCTCCTTCCCAGCGTGTCCCAAAGCAATGGTCCAAAAAGGATGGACGAGAAGGAACAATATTGAGAGGTTTTTCCTGCTTACTTAATATGCTGCTAGCTGAGGGAAAGTGTGCAAGTTGTTTCCTTCTTTTTCCATTGCAATTAATTTGTTTACGAACATGTAGATCCTGAATATCTGGAGTTTCTTGAATTTCTTGCAAAGCCTGTTGAGAATCTTCCCAGCGCAGAGATTCAATTGGAGAGGAAGGAGGCAGAACGAGCAGGTCTATAAATAAAGTTTTTGGATGAATTTTCTCTGGTGAAGTTGAAGATTGTGGGCGCAATTCATTTTGAAATGAAGATTTTTTTTTAATATATAAAAAAGATTTTATAGTTATTTATGCTTTTGGGTGTTTAGGTGCTGCAAAGGACGCCCTTATCATCACTCCTTTGATGGACTATGTCCGACAGAAAAGAGTTGCAAAAAGCGGAGTCCGGGTATGAGTTCTGATTTATTTCATTTGTAATCAGTTATAGTTGCATTAAACACTGAAAATGTTGACAAGATGTATGAATGGGTGTAGTCCAGATGTAGCGTAACTCTTTTTTGAATTGTGATAGCATGTCTGTGGTGTGGTCATATCCATATCTTTTCCCATCCTGTCATATTGCAGAGGTCTGTCTCTAACGGGAAACCTACTAAGAGAGTTAGCGGAGCTTCATCGGGGAGTCCTAGCTCAAGTTCATCAAAACGCAGCTCCGACAGGAGGAGGGTTTCTGCAATGGTAATAATTATTTCGGCCTTTTGTTCTCATGTTTGGATAATTTACCAATGGTATCTTCATGGTGAGAATTTGTTCAGAGATCATATGCATGATATTCTGTTTTTTCCTGGCTTTTGTTAACTCATTATCTAGCATTTCTGATTCTCCTTTATGGCCAACAGTATGTACAAAGGGACAGTGCAAAGGTTACAAGTGGCAGAGACAAATCTACTTATATTATGGTTCGTAAACAAGATGATCAGCAGCTTTCCAACAAATCCAGGACTGATGTACTTGAAGGGGAAGGTGGTATGCCTCGGTTTCGATTCTTTGCTTTTTTTCCACATGAATATGAAACTTGCTAGTTTTGGTTCATACGTCTTATCTTTTATGCAAAAGCAGTGCTGGAAATTTAAAACTTATCATTTATTATCTATTTCTGGAGTACATGTGTGCTCCGGCTGACTCACACTGATATTATTATTCTTCCTGTAAGAGTGTAATTAGTAATTCATCCATAGAGAAGTAATTGTTTGTACTGAATAGAACTCTCCCCCCTGCAATTATTTTTCCTGATGCTTGGCATTGTTCAGTCTGACCAGTTGCTTCAGCTTTTGTGTTCTTGATACCTTTGACTAATATTGCTGCTGAATTCATTTCAGGAGGCTCTCCTGCCACCGTCTCTGGGAAGAAGAAGATTCTGCTTTTGAAAGGAAAAGAAAAAGAAATCCCTCATGTAAGTTGTATTTCTCATCTATTTCTACGCTGAAAGAAAAAGGGTTATATTGGCTGAAATAAAAGCAATTGGATGTGAGAATATTCATGCTGTGGGGTTGATAATTCACACTTTCATACTCTATCTGCTCTTCCTTCTTGACGTGAATATAAGTCAAATTCTTCACGGAATAAAAAGACATCCTCCTAGAATTTGGATGGGGTAGTTAAAGCATTCTGAATAGCTTTTCGATCTTGAGTATTAATCCAGACCACATCTGAATATTTAGCATCTCATAAGTATGACAGAGTGCTCACTTCCCTTCTGGCCTCTGGGTACAGTGATACAGTCAGTTCTTCAATGTTAAAGTTAATGGATCCTGCTTTCAACTTCTTTTGTAGATTTCTGCTGTTCCATCAGCACAACAGAATGCAGCTTCTCCTGTTAAGAATTTGATTAACTCAGGTAACGTCAAACAGAACCAGAGACGCGAGGGTAGTGGAAGGATCATCAGAAGTATACTGCTTCACAAGGATAATAGGCAGAATCAGTATTCAGTGGGTATGTCTGAGCAGAACCAGGATTCGAATTTGGACAGGGAGAAAAGACCTCCCCGGCCACCTAGCATGCACTTGTTTCAGAAGGATACAAATGGAGCTCCAGAAGACAGAACTGCTAATGATTTCCATGGTTTTCATACTGACAAACAGGAAAGAGGCGCAAGGAATAAAGAGAGGCCTGATCGTGGAGTCTGGGCGCCTCTTCGACGTTCAGATAGTTCACATGCAAGTAACGAGTCTTTGTCGTCAACTGCCTCTCAATCTGGATTGGATTCTGCTGAAGGTAACCTAATTAACTGAAAGTAACGTCTTAAGATATTGGCACTTAAATACCACCACTTTCTGGCAACCTCCTAACTTTTGTTGGTCGCACGTTCAACCTATTGGATTTTGTCTCTTTGTTAAACTGAAGTCGTAGTTTGTGCCCATTATTTCTAGGGAATCACGCTGAAACGAGGACTGATGCAAGGGGCAGACGCGTGGAGTTCAAACACAGGGAAGCTGGACGTGGTAGTTATTCTTCTCTGGACAATGGTTAGTTTGGTACCTAAAAGCTAAATGCTCAAAAAAACATTTTATTTTAACAAATATGCTCTTGGACGCCTGAGATGCATGGTTTACATCTAGATATGTGTTTATGGGATAACTTTAGGCTCTTATAAGCCCGGTGGACGCCGCGGATCAGTACGTATAAAGGATTCAGATGGTTCAGCTGAGGGGAAAACCTTAAGAAGAGGAGGTTCTTCTGCGTACGGTGCCCCTGAGGTATTGATTCTCACGTTATGATGTGAATTTCAAGTATTGTTGTCTCTATCTTTCACTGTTATTTTCCCCCCAAGGGTCTCTACTAATTGATTTAACTTTTACAATGAGGTGATGCAGAGGCAAGTCTGGGTTCAAAAATCAAGTTTGGGTTCGTAGTGTTTGTTGTATGGTAAGCTTGTATGCCAAATTGCAATTTTTAGTGCAAATGTGATTACATGTTTTTGAAGTTGGGGCTTCAATTCTTGATAAGAAATGATGGGCACTGCAAGATTGTAATTCTGGTTCTTGCTACATTTGAACTCTTACTGAATTGATCAATACAATAAGCCCTTGGGGGTGAAGGAAATTTAATCTTTTTGAGCCCTATACCTGTAGATTATCAGAGGTGGGAAAGGCTGGGGGTTGTCTCGAGCTTTACTTCTGGTGGTTCTTATTTCATTAGAATTACTAGGTCTTATTTCTTATTGAAGTTTATACATTTTCTTTAATGGTGTCGTCTCCTTTGGTTATTCTGCAGTTAAATGCTTGGTCATCTACCATACCGAAATTATACACCCTAGTGGCTGGAATTCTCTCGTTTGATAGAGGGAAAAAACAAGTGTGAACAAAGTTGCAGGAGCAAAGAAATGGCTTATGTGAGAAGGCCTTTAGTGAAACTTGAATTTATCCGACTGTTGAAGATGGCAGTGTATTTACTGTTCATTGCGATGGAGGAATTCCGATCATACTTAACTGAAGACAATCAAGAATAGTAGGATAAAAGAGGAAGATACATAGTCAGTATAATCCCCCTTACATCAGCAAAGTTTTCCTCCAGGCAATCCCTTTGACAGGTTTAAGAATGCTCATCGGTGAAGCCATGGGGTAACCCTAATGACTCTACTCTTGGCCCGGCTAGTTAGCTCATGGTGGGCGGTTTTCTTATCGCTGAACTGTAAATACAGATGTGAAATAGTGTGGTCTGCCTCCATTCCCCCATCTATAAGTGTTTTGTGTCTGATATAGTCTGCCTTGTGGCATTGGTGAATATATAAATATAACTCTATTATGTCCATAGCTTGAAAGCAGTGCTCGGCTGATCATAGCTGACCGCGTAGTTAGCATAAGAATTGTGAAGAAATAAAGATTTGGAGTTGCTGCTGTTCAGACTAGGATTGTTATATGTATTGTCGATTTATGATGAGAACATTTTGAGTGTCTCCTAATGTAATTTGCGAATATGGAGTTGGATTTGGCAGATACTAATTTCAGTTTTACCTAAACTAGTTTTATATACTCCGAAAGTGAGTGCCAATCTTTGGTGATTAGTCATTTTGGTTTGTATTGTTTTTTTTCTTCTCTCTTTCGGTTTATTTCAATCGTGTTTATTATACCATAAATTCGAGCTCCTATCTGAAGTGATTCGACTACAATGGTGATTTCATTATGTTCAAGAGCCTAATCATGCATGGATAAAACGATTGGTGAAATTTTTACCTTAAACTACCCGGATCTCTGGTACATGGGGAATGAGGGAATGAATTCAACCAAGTTTGGATAAAGTTTGAGTTCTGAATTCTGGCCAGGCACCATAGCCTCCACTGCGCTGCAGGGGCAGGAGTCTCGAAGATAGAGACGAAATATCGCCTTTTCCATATGTCATCGGAAGAATTGGGTGCAGTGACAACAATAATCACTGGCGGGTGGTGGTCCGGCAGCTGGGAAGCGGCAATGACCCGGTGGCAGAAGAGGTTAAGAAGGAGAAGGCTTGGGTATAGTTTTTTTCTCACATAAAAAATAGTTTTTATGTTATCTAATTAGTTTTACATAAAAAAAACTAATTTGTATGGTAATTAATTAGTGGAAAATGTAACCATGTTAAGATGAAGGTTCAAAAGATAGTGAATAAAAATTGAAACAAACACTTAACATCAAGTCGATGTGGACTGCTAGGAAAAGTTTGGAAAAAGTTAAAAGCCTTGTCTTTAGATTGATGAA
Source organism: Vinca minor (assembly GCA_026122235.1). Lineage (NCBI taxonomy): Eukaryota > Viridiplantae > Streptophyta > Magnoliopsida > Gentianales > Apocynaceae > Vinca > Vinca minor. Next base: position 5,470,341 of record JAOCZM010000056.1, read on the forward strand.
GTCTGAAGCAATTATTTGAAATTGCAAGCTTGTGGGCCTTTTGCTACTCGTTATAAATTGTGCGTCTTTTTCATTATTTTGCTTTTATGCAAGTATATACTTTTTTTTTCTCCAAAATATTCTTGGAGAGAAGGTAATGAATCCTAGAATAGGTTCAGCAACTTGGTATTAGGGGTGAATTTAGTTTTCAAAATATGTAATTTTGAAAATTTTGGCCCTAAATTTGCTATTGTGAATTCATGATCTATCTGCGAGCTGCACTAATTACGTCAGTCTTCATTAACATGCAATATACTTTACTCGACACATTTTGTCAAAGAAAAAAAAAACTTACTCTACACATTATCTTCTTTTATCAATCTGAAGAAAATACAATAATATATTGACAAATAATATCATATCCATATTATTATTAACTGTGTGATCACTATTCACATGAAATGTTATTCTTTTTATCTCAAATTAATGACTATATTTTATTTGAAATAAAAGTTTAAAAATGTTAATAATATAATATCCAATAACTCAAGAAGATTTCTTGAGAGTAACCAAAGAAGAAAATGAAAATGTAGAAGGGAGAGGCTATAATTTGACATGAGGAGTCGAAATCTAGTGGTGCAAATCGAAATCTGATGGTGCAAATATGGGGGCGAAACTGATAAAATTCTTGGAGGGGAAATAAAAAGGGCAAAAAAAAAAAATTCTGATGGTGCAATTGCACCACTTTACCTGTCATAGATCCGACGCTGGGAGAGGCTATCGTCCAAAACAAATACTACTTCATCTACCATAATAAATCACACAATTTGACTATTTCCACCCTCGAATTATTACAATATTGAATTTATTCAAAAAATAAGCATAACAATTCTTCCTCATTGTAAGATTCTTTATAATTTTTTCGTATTTAGTTCAGCTTTATTTAGAATATACATTATATATTAATATGATCATTACATAAATAATTTCAAATTTTACAAAAATTGAATATGTATTGATTGTTACAAAACAAAAGACAGACTCTTATTATTATAAGAAATTCGGTATAAATTGAAAAAGGAAGGAAAATAAGGAGGGAAAAGGGAAAACAAAGAAAGATCTAATTGGCGGTGTGTAACAATGGCCGGTGGTTGCGAGAACAGCAGAAAGTACAGCACTAGATATGGAATATGGAGAGGAGGGTAGCCAAAGAAGTCTGTCACGACTCGCTTGTCACTTTTCAATGAACATCGTTCGTACTACACAACTTTTCAAATATTTTCTGAATTTTTCTTCTTTGAAAAGGAAAAAAAGTTATCACACATTGGAGCTACAGTCTACCGTGATGTCGTGAGTTTAATACCCTCTCATACATGGGCATGCTTTAAATTTCCCTTTCTAGAGTTTTTTCTTCTCTTATGAGACATTTCTATCTCTCCTTCATGTGGTAATCACTCGGCCGGGATTTCAATTTTTTTTTTTTATTAATGCAAAAATCTATTACGAATTAAAATTACTAATTGAAGCTAAGAATAATGGTGGGACACAAAATCTCATAAGGAAGCAAAATTCTACGCAATGGGTACGGTGCTAACACAAAAGATTTAATACATACAGATTGTTTTTTGATTTTTAAATGAAAATTTTATGCCTTATATTTTGTTAAAGCAAATAATGTTGTAATTTTTAATCATTTATTACGTAAAATAGATGTTATATATATATTTTAAACACGTGTTCATTAAAAGAGAATATTTATTATATCAAGATGTAACATATGTCCAAAAATTTGCACCATTTATAAAAAAAAATCCGTATATATAAATATTTTTTTTATTTTTTTGTTTTTCACTATAAGTCATGTTATAATGCAAGCAGTTGCTCCACAACCTATACAAGAATTAAAAAACATAGAGAATAACTCACTTAAGAAAAATAGAAATTAACCTTTTGAAATCTTAAGCCTCATTTTCTCTCTATTCTCTTATCTTCTTCTGTGTACACACAACACTCTCTCGAAGAAACCATACATACAAAAATACGAGCTCATCCAGCTATGGTGATTACGTAGCCCGGTGGCTTCCATTAAAATATGTGAATAAAATCATTGAATTCCAAAAAGTATGTAAAGAAGTAATCAAATCAACAGTTTCACGCTTCTCTGACTTTGATCCACTCTTTTTTTTCCCCACTTTTTTCCTTTACTACTTTTCTCTTTTTCTCTCATACACAATCTCACACACTGTAATTTTCTTCTTCTTTTGATGTTTTTTTTGAAAAGTATGTTTTGTATAATAATTAGGTGAAAGTTGAACTGGAATTTTTAGGAATCAGGAGAAAAAGCTCTGAGAAATGCGAGAAATTTTGCTCCGAATTACTATCTAATTAAGTTAGGTGTGTAGAATTTTCAGATTAATTAATTGTTTTTGAACAATTTTTAGGTATTTGTTTAGTTGAAAGCAGTTGAATATTCATAATATTTTGATGAGGTCGATTAGTATTTAGTGCTGATTTTACTGGATTATTTTTTGTATTTTAATTTTCTTTTTCGCTATTTTTCTGGTGAAAAAATGATATCGCTGAAGTTTTTTGAATCGAGAGCTTCAGCTGAGGTACTTATTAGTGTAGTTTGATCTTATCGGGAGGAAATTGTTATGCTTTTTGTGTAATTAATTGTTATTTTGGTGGATAATGAATCTCCGATGTTTTCTGCTGTGTGATTGAATTGGAGTGTGCATTTTGCTGAGCATTTATGAGAGATGTGTATCATAGAAAGATTTTGTGTTTTGTTTATGTCCACACGAACTAAGATCTGAATATAATAAATTTCAATTGTGTTAAAGAGTATGCATTTGTATGTTTGATTATTTATGTAATTCTTTGAACCACTAATGCATAACCACATTTTCAATATTGAAAATTAATATGGATGAGTTGGAAGGCCAGAGTTATGTTGATGTGTGCTGTTGTGTAAAATTTGATTGTATTTTCATGCGCTGTGATACTTTATTAACTGAAATAATGCCTATAAAAGAACTTTCTTGGTTTTCGCTACCTCCTTCCGGCACAGATACTTTTCTTGCTTCACCGCTAATATTCATCTTTTTTCTTTTCTTTTCCTGGTTAATTTTCTGCTTTAAACTCGATACTTATCTTCGGTAGCTTCTCAATTAACCTACATTCATAGGTATTCATTTAGAAGTTGATTTTTGCTACTCTCATTGTGTGTCATTCTTTTTCTGTAAGGTAGAGAGTTATTGAATTGGATGGGATGCTGTATCGAGGAGAAGTATGCTGGAAGTAGGGAATACTAGTGCACGTGATTTTCATTCTGCTAATCTATGGCGTCTACTGGACTGGGGCATGGTGGGGTTGGAAGTTCCAGGAGTGCTAACGGCTTTAAGGGGTCATCTGGTTCTGTTGAATGGCTGGGAAGGGAGATGCTCGCGATGAGACTGAGGGACAGGGTTGACCATGAGGGCAGTGACAATGATAGGGTGAGCCTCTTGACATCTTTATTCTGAATCATTTGTTTAAGATTGATAATATTTGTTGTATAGTGATGAAAATTTTCACTTGTGGCTAATATTTTGAAAAGAATGTTATTGCTTTTCTGCTTGGTAGAAAGAAAGAAAAGATTTCCTTTTTCTCTTTCGTAACTATATTAATAATGCAGGATAGTGAACCAGATATTATCGATGGTGTGGGGGCTGAAACAGGACATGTCATAAGAACAACTATAGGAGGTCGAAGTGGTCAACCAAAACAGGTAAGCAGAAAGCTAACATGTGATCTCAGACAATAATTTTCTATGCCATTTGTTATTGCCACTGAGCTGATGGTAAATATACAGTTCTGCTCTAACTGATGTCACTGTACTTTTCAGGTTGTCAGTTACATTGCAGAACATGTCATTGGAACCGGTTCCTTTGGTGTTGTTTTTCAAGTAGGTGCCCAAGCATTGCTTCGCTATATGTAGTTTTCATGCACTTTAACTTTCTGTGCTATATATTTACTGGTTCCATTCTGATCGCTTCTTACAGGCAAAGTGCAGAGAAACAGGGGAGATTGTTGCCATCAAGAAGGTTCTTCAGGACAAACGTTACAAGAATAGGGAGTTGCAGATCATGCAAATGTTGGACCATCCCAATGTTGTTTCCCTTAAGCATTCTTTCTTTTCCACAACAGACAAAGAGGAGCTGTACCTGAATCTTGTCCTTGAGTTTGTGCCTGAAACTGTGAATCGTAGTGCTAAACAGTACACCAGGATGAACCAGCGGATGCCATTGATATATGTCAAGCTTTATACATATCAGGTTTGTAGCGACTTGAATCTAATTTTGGTAAAATTTTCAGACTAGTAATACATTGGCCTCCTATATAGTCTATATGATCAATCCTGAATTAGATTCAATCCAGCTCTCTGGTTTTATTTTTCATGAATACTGAATTTTCTTTGTGCCAATTGTTAGCAGTTAGCTATGCTTTTCTGTTATCGCATTTGCATGAGTCAAGAATGCTTATTCTGGTTGCAGATATGTAGGGCACTGGCATATATTCATAACTGCATTGGAATTTGTCACCGTGATATCAAACCTCAGAATTTATTGGTAAGAATTACTTCTTCGATAATTCAGACTTCATTTTCTCTAGGAACTTCTTAATGGGCTGATTTTTTGAGATTCTGGTAGTGTATTTTGACTACCAGAATTTTAATCTCAAACCTTCATATACATGCTGTTGAACAAGAACCTAAATACAGTCGCGTATAGTTACCACTTATTTGTAACTATTAGAACTTATATGTAGGTAGATCATATTTTGCACTGACGTTTTAACATTTTAATGAAGTAACAATCACTTTGGTGTAGATGGGTCTTCAGTAGAAGCAGCTTAGTAAATGGGGCTATATATGGATTCTCCCCTTTTGGGAGTTTTTTTTTTTTCATGCCTGGCTATGGTTTAGGTATTAACCTTTTTGGTTCATGTTTATCAAGGAACTCAGGAATGACTCTTATCCTTAATGGTTTAGAAACATGGTACCTTTTAGTTCATGTGATTTAGCCCATCCAAGTACTGGAGAAACTTATATAAATGCTGAAGTTCAATACTTGAAGTGACAAACAACAGGATAACTGTCTTAAGTTTTCCGAAAGAGATGGAAAAATTAGTAACAACTAACAAGTTGTTGGCTTACTTTATAGAATGTTTAGAGGTTTGCAGATAGGGCTCCAGTGATTAGGTTGTTGCATTGTTCTGCTCCTTTAGTTGTAATGATGTTATCAATTCCCTGAATCTGAATGTGACTTCTGTACCATCTTGTTTTTTTCCTCCATGTTATTTCTTAAACTATAAAGATTTACTTTGTCTTCAGGTGAATCCTCATACACATCAGCTAAAAATTTGTGATTTTGGTAGTGCAAAAGTTTTGGTAAGTTTCACATATACAAGTGGCTTATCTAGAGAAAACAAAGTAGCTTAATCTGCCTTTATTTTGGTTTGATTTCTTTACTGTTTTATCAGGTCAAAGGAGAGCCTAATGTGTCATACATCTGTTCAAGATATTACCGTGCTCCTGAACTCATATTTGGTGCAACTGAATACACAACTGCGATTGACATTTGGTCTACAGGTTGTGTGATGGCCGAATTACTTCTTGGAAAGGTAGTAAAGTTGTCCAATTCATGTATGCCTTTCCCAAACTCACTACTCTTTTAAAGTTGATTCTAAAGTCATCTATCACGTTTTTCCTTACAGCCTTTATTTCCTGGAGAGAGTGGAGTAGATCAATTAGTTGAAATTATAAAGGTAATATCATTTGTCATCCTTTATGGTTTGTATGTTCTTTGAATAACTTTGCTGTTGAAGTGATGTGACATTGCATTTGGCCTACATTGAGGAAATTTAATGATTCTAAAATTGTTATTTATAGTACAATTAATGAAAATACAAGCGCAAGTGACTTTTCCAATATGTTTCCAAAGGGTTGAACTCTCGTCTCTTGTAAGGTTTTGCATTTGTGCATGAACTTCAAAATTGAGGAATTCTACCCACTTTTCTTGTTGTCCCCATCTTTATTCTAATTGAAAAGCAGTTAGATGGGTAGTGGTTAAGCATGCCTGTTTTATAAATTTTGTTTGCCATGACGTGAAGTTCTAATGCACGCAGTTACATATCAAAACTGCTCAACATTCTTTAATGTTCAATTGTTATTCAGGTTTTGGGAACACCTACAAGAGAGGAAATAAAATGTATGAATCCCAACTATACAGAGTTTAAATTTCCTCAGATAAAGCCCCATCCTTGGCACAAGGTTTGTCCAATGTTCTTTGTGCTTTATCTTCGTACATTAAAAGATGCATTGGATTTTGGAACTGTGCCAAATGGTAAATAAATTCACCGTATTTGGACATGGACTATATAAGTGACAGTAGCTCTCATTTGTCTAGGTCTTCCAAAAATGTTTACCTCCAGAAGCAGTTGACTTGGTTTGTCGTTTTTTCCAGTACTCCCCAAATTTGAGATGCACTGCTGTAAGTTCGACTTTACTTGCAAACACTTGAGTTCCATGGCTGGTCTTGTTGCTTATTCTTTTCTGCTATGGCATTACAGTTGGAAGCTTGTATTCACCCTTTCTTTGATGAATTAAGAGACCCTAACGCAAGACTTCCAAATGGACGCCCTCTGCCACCACTTTTTAACTTTAAGCCTCAAGGTATGTTCGAGTCCTCAAGGAAGAGTGAAATTACCTCTTCTTTCTTATTGAAAGTTGTGACTGCAATGATGTTCCTTAAACCATTAATTGACATCATTTAGGGCTAAGAGATTCTTGGTTAAATATCACTGCTCATTACCGGGGTTTGAAATTCACCTTGATAGTAACCTGTAAAAATGTTGTCGTGAGTAGATGGTTTCTGCCCAAAATAAAAATGGATTTATAGAAAAAATGGATTCTTCAGGAACAAGTGTGAGTCTTTAAAGTTTTAACTGGTAAAACAGAAGTATCAAGCACTAACTTCAAATGGCGAGCAAATGACAGAAATACTTCTTTACCTGTTAGTTAACAATTTTGTTATATATCCAAGTGCTGTATGTCTGATGCTTATCTCGGCAAGCACAATAACCAAGCTTTGTGCGGTTTAATGCCAACATTTACCGTGGAGTTGGTGGCATTGAAAGTTATGCCCCCACTTCCATTTCCTCGGCTTGAACAGTACCATTTCTCCAAAAGAATAATATAATCATCTATGCTATCTTAGTTAAATTAGGATATTGTATGATTTCATATATTTTCACTTATGTTTCTTAGGTTCTTAACATTCTCTATGAACTTGTTCTGGCAGAACTCGAGGGCATTCCACCTGATACCATTCGCCGGCTTATTCCAGAGCATGCTCGAAGGCAGAATTTATTCATGGCTTTGCACTCCTAGTCTCAACTCTCGAACCTCTTTGCGGGCCACTGCCTACTACAATGACTGTTCTTATTGTAATGTATGTAAAATCTTGCTATCAGTATAATTACATATCGCGCCTGTAAAAAGAAAGAGAAAGAGTTGCAATGAATTTCTCAGTAGAATCTGGGAGATGAGTGAAACATATTTATGTAGCCTTTTAATTTTTATAAGGATACATGTAGACCAGAGCCCTATCCTTATTTGAGTGCTTATTTGCCGTGAAGCCTGGTGCCGATTTAGGTTGAAACTGAGCGATGTGGTTTGCAATATTGTAGGCCAGTTTTTCATAATCTTCCATAGACTCTCCCATGGATGCTATTTTTCACATATTACTCTTTTTGTGATCTGTTAGTATTAAGTATATGCTTAATATTTGTGCTCCCTCCATCGACATGAAAACTAAGAAGATACCCTGAATACGCTGCATTCATCTTTCCATTTCTTTTAGATGCATCTTCATCTATCCACTTACAAGGGTGCATGATCCATTCATTGGCCTATCCTAAACTCCGATCGTATATAATATTTATACTTTTAATTATAATAATAACTAGTCTGAAAATTCGTATTGTGTACTAATATGCAATTTAGTACAAATAATTTTGTTTAAAATTTGATTTATGATTAAAAGAAATTAAGTAATTGTCAAAGTATTAATGTGGATCGTGAATATTTTGTATGTAGATAGTCATATTGACAATCCTTCCCCAAAAGGAAAATATTTGTGCATTAGTAATACTGAGATGAGATTACTTATGATCTCTACGTTTACTCTTTACATAAAAATATTTTTAAAATACTAATATTAAGTTTCACCCTTTAATTATTTTGGAGCCAAAAAAATTTACAAAATGAGCGTTACATTTACATTTAAGAAAATGGATAAAAAGACATCGGGCTAGCCCAAGCTTAGGTCCATCTGTAACAAGCCCAAATAGATTGTACCAAAATTAAAGCTGCTAAAGCCTGACTTGTTAAACGCGATTGAAACCCATCGACTTTTTTCCTAACAAAAAAAATTCAAAAGGAAAAAAAAATCAATCAACAGAAAATATTCAGTCCGGCTCCTATGCGGAACAGGATTTTTTTTGAACATGCGAAATATTTTTTTACATGAAAAACATGTGTTCTTTTTTACTAAAAAATAGTTATTCGCGAAACAGGTATTTTAAAAATCAGAACAGGTGCTCTCAAAATCAATCTCATCCGTAAAAAATTTAATCTCATGCAAAAAAATACCCTTTCCGCACTGGAGCGGTGGTGGAAAACAGTGGCCAAAAAGGCCGATTTGGTAGGCATGATCTTTCTAGAAGACCCGAACCCGCTACTAGACTACTCCTCCAACCCATATCTCCTCTGATAAACTCCCCTTATCTTCTTGACTTCTTCCTCACCTCAAACATCTCATTCCTCTCCAGAATCCCCAATTACTCCACCATCTTCTAGGGTTAGGGTTCACAACTCCTTCTTCATACCATCTTTTAAACCCTTCCCCCAATTCCTCCCCACGCAGTCTCTCTCTCTACTAAGTTAGGGTTTAATTCGTCATATCATGGCTTCGTCTACGGCTCAAATCCACGTTCTTGGAGGTACAGCTCCTTTCACTTCCCCAAAAACCCTAAAAAACAAATCCGCCAAATCCGTGTTCTTCGGCCAAGCTCTCAACCGTCCAAAGACCGTATCTTTCGGTAAATTAAAGCTCAAGAGTTCCAAAAATGGACCAACGCCGTTACGGATTGTGGCGGAGAAGGTGGTTGGAATTGACTTAGGGACTACGAATTCGGCCGTGGCGGCTATGGAAGGAGGGAAACCTACCATAGTTACGAACGCCGAGGGACAAAGAACGACGCCCTCTGTGGTGGCGTATACGAAGAATGGGGATAGGTTGGTTGGACAGATTGCAAAGAGACAGGCGGTGGTGAATCCGGAGAATACTTTTTTCTCGGTTAAGAGGTTTATTGGAAGGAAAATGTCGGAGGTGGATGAGGAATCTAAGCAGGTTTCGTATCAAGTTGTTAGGGATGAGAATGGAAATGTTAAGCTTGAGTGTCCTGCTATTAACAAAAAGTTTGCTGCTGAAGAAATTTCTGCTCAGGTATATATAGTCTGTCTGCTTCCAAGTGTTTGTATAAAGTGGGAATTACTATTGTATTGTAGACCTGTAAATTCTTTTGTGATATTTTATGCTTTAAAATTAAGTTGGGTAGTAGCTATTTTCGGTTCCCATTCGCTGCTTGTAAGTATCTAGGTGGACAGGTAATAGTACTAAACAATTTCAGAAAATGCGAAAGCTAGAGAAGCACTGTTAATACTTCTTTGGCTGTTGCTTTACAACTGGTGAGTTTACTTCCTTTATAGGTATTGAGGAAGCTTGTGGATGATGCATCAAAGTTTTTGAACGATAAGGTCACTAAAGCTGTTGTCACAGTTCCAGCATACTTCAACGATTCTCAGAGGACAGCAACAAAGGATGCTGGTCGCATTGCTGGTTTAGAGGTTCTCCGCATAATAAATGAACCTACTGCTGCCTCATTGGCCTATGGTTTTGAAAAGAAGAACAATGAAACTATTTTGGTTTTTGATCTTGGAGGTGGTACATTTGATGTCTCAGGTATTGCCTTGTGTCTTACTAGGATGTCATTTTCTCAGGCTATTGATTTACCTGATGTTGTAGCTATTAGAATCTTGAACTTTTCTCAACATTTTTGTGTTCTTCTCGCCCTTAATATCTTGGAGCTTGTATTTCCGCTTTATGGTCTTATTCTTAAACCCTTCGTTCTAAGCTTATATTTCCGCTTTATGATCTTCTTCTTAAACCCTTCGTTCTAAATGCTTTAGAGATGGTCGTCATTTTCAGCATCCACATCTCTCCCTCTTTTTGTCACCTTTATTCATGTGTGAGTAGTATTATGCACCATAAGTTAACATGAAATAACTGGATAGCTCATTCTGTATTGTGAGATTCTATCACTATGCATTTTGAGCCACTTGTTAGTGTCGAAGAATAATGGATTAAACTCCTTAAACAATGCTGAGCTAAGAAAGAAAGAGAATGATTGAACACTCAAAACACATTTTCTCCACTTGTGGGGCAATAAATATTTAGACAGCCTGACCTTGGGACAAACTAAATCCTACTTATGTGTGCATAAAGGACCGAACTATTCATACTTTTTAGAGCTGTTATTGTCTGTTAATCATTTTGTAAAGCAGTTAAACAAACTAGGAGAAAAAATTCATATTGCTCTATTTCATTTTTCTGTTGAAGCGTTTGTTTTAATCTTCTGTGACGTTGTTTTGTAGTTCTTGAAGTTGGGGATGGTGTTTTTGAGGTTCTTTCTACATCTGGAGATACGCATCTTGGTGGCGATGACTTTGATAAGGTACACAAGTTCTTCTTGTTCTTATATTAAAGTCTATTACTGTCTTCATAATGGTGTCAAGTACCTTATGTTCTCGCAGTTTTCATCATCTTTCGTGTTACATGCTGATAATGGTTAGGTTTATCAAATTTTCCCATGCAGAGAATTGTCGATTGGCTAGCTGCAGATTTCAAGAAGAATGAAGGTATAGATCTCCTGAAGGATAAACAAGCTCTTCAGCGTCTGACTGAAACTGCAGAGAAAGCTAAAATGGAACTGTCATCTTTGACACAAACAAACATGAGGTCTATAAATCTTCACTTGGAATCTCTGTTATATTCCTCTTTTGACAGGCATTAAGAAGTATATTGAATTCCTTTTTGTTTTTTTCAGTTTGCCATTTATTACAGCCACAGCAGAAGGGCCAAAACACATTGAAACAACTATCACAAGGGCTAAGTTTGAGGAACTCTGCTCAGATTTGCTTGATAGGTAGAAGGATTTGGATGCCCATTTTCTCCAATTAACATTTTCTGTGTATTACTTATCTTATGCTGTCCAATACTTGCTGCTAAACTTGTTATATTTTGTATTAATAGGCTGAAAACACCAGTTCAAAATTCATTGAGGGATGCAAAACTCTCTTTTAGTGATATAGATGAGGTAATCCTTGTTGGTGGTTCAACCCGTATTCCTGCAGTACAGGAACTTGTCAAGAAATTGACTGGAAAAGATCCTAATGTCACAGTAAATCCAGATGAAGTGGTTGCCCTGGGAGCTGCGGTTCAGGTGAGGTTTTATAATCTTATAATGCTCCATTCAACCTGTTCCGTCCATCTCTTCTCAAGCAGCGAAGTATTGCTGTTTGCCGCAATGGCATTTTCTCAAATCTCATGATCGTTTTATATGTTTAGGCTGGTGTTTTAGCTGGAGATGTCAGCGACATTGTCCTTCTAGATGTCACACCATTGTCCTTGGGGTTGGAAACTCTGGGTGGTGTGATGACAAAGATCATCCCAAGAAATACAACCCTACCCACTTCAAAGTCAGAGGTTTTCTCAACTGCTGCTGATGGCCAGACCAGTGTGGAAATCAATGTCCTCCAAGGCGAAAGAGAGTTTGTAAGGGACAACAAATCTTTAGGCAGCTTCCGACTGGACGGAATACCACCTGCCCCAAGGGGGGTTCCACAAATTGAAGTCAAATTTGATATTGATGCAAATGGTATCCTCTCTGTCGCTGCCATAGACAAGGGCACCGGGAAGAAGCAAGATATCACTATAACTGGTGCAAGTACATTGCCCAGTGATGAGGTATATTCCTTTCATTTTAAATACTCTTTTGATGCAGGTTCCGTTTGCAAATTGGGGTGGGGAGGGAATGGCTTATTTTTATCCGAACCTGTCTAATTGCTTCTCTTGATGATGTAATGTAAATAATCCAGGTGCAGCGAATGGTTAATGAAGCTGAAAAGTTCTCAAAGGAAGATAAGGAGAAGAGAGATGCCATAGACACAAAGAATCAAGCGGACTCTATTGTCTACCAGACGGAGAAGCAGCTCAAGGAATTTGGTGACAAGGTACCTGCTGAGGTGAAAGAGACGGTCGAGGCAAAACTTGGGGAGCTTAAGGATGCAATGTCAGGGGGATCAACCCAGGCCATCAAGGATGCAATGGCTGCCCTTAACCAGGAAGTAATGAAACTCGGTAGTTCAGTCTATGGCAAACCTGGTGAGACACCTGAGGCTGGTCCAGCCCCGGGAAGTGATGCTGGGCCTTCAGGCAAGGCAGATAAGGGACCTGATGGAGATGTCATCGATGCCGATTTCACCGACAGCAAATGAAGCTAAGAGGACATGTGCACACTTGATATCATCTCTCTGCTCCTTCTCTAGAACTCTTTCTTTCTCTGTCCCTAAATGTGTATAAAGAATGATTTTTTTGTCGAAACAGATGTTACTAGGACAAAATACAGAGGTTAATTAGAAGCGTCCAAAAGAGGATATATTTTTGTAATGAAACACGAGGATTCTGTCCCATTTAGTTTTTTTGCATTATTGTATTTGGAATGCTGAAATACTAATGACAGACTATCATGAGAATATCGCTTTTTAGCAAGTATTTGAAGTTGTGAAAATGTTATTCCTTGAACATGAAAATTTGTGCTTTCAGATGAAAGTCCAAAGCAGTTATGAAGGTACTCTATATGATGGTAAGTTTCTATATTTTACATTTATAACACTCTTCGGTGTATCAGATGAAAAATTGCTTGGGAGACATTTGGATTTACATGCTTTTCGCTCTCATAAAACATTAGTTATACATACAAGTTCCCAAATTGCAGCACTAGTCATGATCATAAGCCAAGGAAAGTAACCCCTTTTCTCCCCTTTGGTTTAGTTGTCTTCTATTATTGGACCATCCCATGGCTTGGGATTTTGGCTATTTGCTCTGGGACTGAGTGAAAGTGGACTAGGAGGAAGGCTCAATCCTTTCTCCGTCCGTCGATCCATCCAAGAACTGTAGTCATCAACATGCATGAATTTGGTACTGTTACAGCTTCCACTTCCCCTGTTGGATTGCTTTGTGCTCAAGTAATGATGAGGAGGAGGGAATGGATCGGATTGGTATCTTGATATTGAACCTTTAACAGGAACAAGCCTTTCAGGAGGTCCAACATTCTTGTATGGATCAAATGGGGGCTTTCCTTGGTGGTGATTCTGGTATTGAGGTTGTTGTTGTTGTCTCGAGTTTTGGTAATGATTATTATAGGGAAGAGGTTGAAAACCATTATTAAGGTTGTACATGCTAGGTGAACTATGAACTCTATACATATGGTTTCTGTGGATATGGTAGTTGTTAGGGCTTGGCATTGGTTCATGGAGAAGGATATCAGTGCAACTGCTCTCAGGAGATCTAGAGCTTGGAGAAGCAGTGTCCGAGTGTGACATACCGAATGCTGGCCGAGTTATATGGAGGACGGGGCGTTGCTTGGTAGCTGCTGGTGGCGGAGAGGCACGGATGAAGCCATTGACGGCATCAATATATCGCTGCTCAAGTCCATGGACCTCTGTATGATTCTCCAATACAATAGGTTTTGCCGGGAACAGAAAGGTCCGGAGCCGGGGTGCTCCGGCAATTTCATTCCGTTCGTATTCATCGAACATGTGGCGGAGATCCTCGTTGGATTTGACAGAAACCAGAGCATCAAGATCCTCAGGAACCAATTGATATTTCAGCACCATGTCACCCTCAATTAGGTATGTCAGCTTCTTCATAAGTTCTGTAAATTCAAAAAGCCTCAATTCTATCAGGTTTAGATTTACGTCATACATATTCTCTCACAGGTGACAACGTTTTAACAACCTTCAAGAATCATCTCGAATTTCATAAAAGTTAAAATTGTTTATGAAATAAGATCCGGTTAAAACCATAACTAATCCAAATACATCATGATCAAAGCGTTAAGAGGGATTTCCATTGAAGACCGAAGCATTATAAAACCATTTCCTATAATGGATGGAAGAAATTTTGATTTGCAAATGAAAAGGATCTAATCCATGAAATGATTAGAGAATACATTTGCCATGAAAAGCAAGGGAAATTTTGAGATTTGGACCGTCCCTCTAAACAAAAATTATGTCCACATTATTTCTTACAAACCAAAAAAGGGGAAACATTAAGAGAGTACAGAGAAAAGAATTAGAAACCTCCGAATTTGATCTGCCGAGGGACGGAGATGATACGGGTTTCGCCTCCGACATATTTAAGGTGGCCATCAAGTGGACGGGGAAGAATTTTGCCGCCATGGCTACACAAGAATTTAACCTTGTCCCTGGGCGAACCCGTGGCAGACCCCGGTGCAGAACCAGGTCTACTCATGCTATATTCCATGATCGAACTATCGCTCGACATATTATTATTATTATTATTATAGAATATGATGAATATTAACACAAGGAGAAATATAGCCAGGATTTTATTTACAAGAATTTTTATGTATAAATTCAGGAAAGAAGAAGGAAACCAGGTAAGGGGTGAGGAAGGGGAAGAATATCAATGCATGTATATACAAAATGTACAAAAGACATGGTTTCAGAGGGAGGAAAGGGGCTTAAAAAAGATCACATGGAAATGAAAGAATGTGGTTTCTTTGGAAGAAAAAAAAAAGATGGAAGTTTTATTGGTTGGTTGATGATGGTTATATACAATGGTTGGTTATTATGTTATTTTTTATTTTTTAAATATTTTTTATTTTTTGATTGGTTTGCGTATATATACAATGTAAAGGATAAGTAAAGGATAATGTTTTTTTTTTTTTGCTAATGTTTACATTGTATGTCTTCTTCTTCTTCTTCTTATTATTATTATTATTATTATTATTCATTTTTCCTTTTTTTGAAAGGGGTAGGAATCAATCTCAGAATCTCGTTCGGAGAAGGGAAAGTTTCAATCACTGAACTATCACTTAATTTTCATTTTTTTTCTGTTGCGTATGATAAATTTGTATTAGTTATACTCATCGTAATCTAATGTTAGATAGTAGTTTGCTTTTGTTAAAACAAGACTATGTTCATTGTACACATAAATGTGTATGCACAAAAAGATAAAACTAACATTTCATGAAGAAAAAGATGTTAGAATGTAGATAAGTGATGTTAAATAATAGTGAAAGTTATCCGTTAAGAATATATCTTTCGGCTTAATATTTAGGAGTTATAATTATCGTATATTTACAATTAATTTTTTGTAATATCATCTAAAATTGAATAGTTAGGTCGATCACATATCTAAATTTCGGTATTAAAATAAAAATAAAATGTTAAAATGTAGTGGTTGGTTATAAATTAAGTTTTTTAAAAACAAAATGTTAATCTTTGATATAGATTTGGGCCCTGGTAATGTTTTGAAATGCAAACCGTATTGTAATATGGGCTTAGTCCAAATAAGTGGACCACTTTAACAGTAGTCTTAGTAATTGGGCCTTATTCTTCTCTCCCCTAACGCATTTGGATCCTCTTTGATACTTAATGAAATGCTCTTTTTCGATCCAGTCTATTCATGGAAATCGGAACTTGGAAAGTTGGCACAGCAAGCTTCTTTTGGTGAAATAAAAGTTTGGGTGGGTTCGACTTGGGTCAGGACAGACCCTAAGGATCATAGGTCGCTTACAAGGGTACTTACAGATCACCCACCAGCACAGTCCTCACGTCGGCAGCGGGAATTGAACACTTGACATTTATAAGGACGTGTCAAATCCTTACCAACTGAGTCAATTTGTGTTAGTTGGCAGAGTAAGCTTTCAACACTTAAGGGTAGACAATTTCTCAAAGAGCACAAGAACTGGAGGATGGCACACGTAATTCATTTGCACACAATCTAGCCAGTCAGTTGGACTAAATATAACAACTATATAGGCTATATTCCTAGAATCTATCCCCTCTCAGTTGGGCATAATTATAATAGGCTGGGCTCAGACTAAAGTATAAGCTATGTTAGAGTAATATCGAGTTCTTATGTCAATTTTGAGGCATTGTCAATTAAAGAGGGAAGACATTGTCAAAATAGGTGGACTAGTTTGCATGAAGAGATTTGGAAGCTAAAGTGAGAATTTTGAGTCTAACAATTGCATCCAAATACCACCCTTTAAAAACGTCTTGAAAACTTCTTGTGATTGTTAGTTACATAACCCAATTAGGTGCTTCCACATCAGACCACCCGTAATTCCCGTGAAAGTCTTCTTTGCCGTCGATTTTGGTCGTCTCTTGATCTTCACTCCAATCCCTTTCACTCTATTTTGACTCCATACAATAAAATAAAAAAATTGATTTCCAGTCTAAATATTCATAAACCAAGTCTTCGAGACATATTGATATAGGTCAGTAGGATAACACAAGTGGTATACACTCCTGTTAAGTATTGAATTGTTTTCGTTGGGAAATGTTAGTGTACAAGCAGTTATACTAATTTATACTGATCACATTCAGTGAATGAAATGCTTTGTTTGTAATTGGCTAATTGGTGAAATTCGTCCCTAAACAATTTACGATTGGTGACTTGGGTTCCTAATCAATTTTTTTTATTATTTTAGATCCTCAAACAATTTGCGGGTTGCACCATAGGTCCTTCTGTTCAAAAAATCGCTAGTCAACGGTTAGTCAACACGAATTTAAAAATTCCACTCAAAACACAAGGGTATTTTTGCTATTTCCTATACTAACTCAACCCAAACCCACCCACGCGCCTCTACCCACCCATTCACTCTTCTTCCTCCTCCTACCTTTCTTCTTCAACCTCTATTTTTACCAAACTCCCATTTCATAACCCATTTCTATAATTAACACACTATACAAATTCAATTACTCAATTGCATACTTGTCTTCTTCCTCCTCCCTTTCTTCTTCAACCTCTATTTTTACCAAACTCCCATTTCGTAACCCATTTTCATAATTTGTTTAGGGACCCAAGTCACCAATCGTAAATTGTTTGGGGACGAATTTCACCAATTTGCCTTAAAATTAAAACCCATATTTTTTCCAACTTTTTTTGTGTGTTTTATTGGTTGTGGGATGGTTTGGATTTTCTGAAAGGTGGGTTGTTTGATTTTAGACTACAATTTTCTATGAGTGAGTAAGACTTTAAACAAGTATAAGTTCTCGTAGGCTTGCTTTACTAAGAAATTGTGGTCTTGGTCTTTCTTCGTAGTAGGTGAATCCGAGATATTTTCATAATTACAAAATTAATACATATTATTTTTTATCAATGAAATAGAGGATAAAACATTATATTAAAACAAAATAACAAAACATTAAATGCAGACAATAGATAAGAATCACTCATAGAAAATTGTAGTCCAAAATCCATTATAAACAACCCACATTTCAGAAAATCCAAACCATCCCACAACCAATAAAACACACAAAAAAAATTGGAAAAAATATGAGTTTTAATTTTAAGGCAAATTGGTGAAATTCGTCCCCAAACAATTTACGATTGGTGACTTGGGTCCCTAAACAAATTATGAAAATGGGTTACGAAATGGGAGTTTGGTAAAAATAGAGGTTGAAGAAGAAAGGGAGGAGGAAGAAGACAAGTATGCAATTGAGTAATTGAATTTGTATAGTGTGTTAATTATAGAAATGGGTTATGAAATGGGAGTTTGGTAAAAATAGAGGTTGAAGAAGAAAGGTAGGAGGAGGAAGAAGAGTGAATGGGTGGGTAGAGGCGCGTGGGTGGGTTTGGGTTGAGTTAGTATAGGAAATAGCAAAAATACCCTTGTGTTTTGAGTGGAATTTTTAAATTTGTGATTGACTAGCTGACTAATGATTTTTGAACAAAAGGATCTATGGTGCAAACTCGCAAATTGTTTGAGGATCTAAAATAAAATAAAAAATTGACTGAGGACCGAACTCACCAATCGTAAATTATTTATGGACGAATTTCACCAATTAACCTTTATAATTTCTATCTTAAAACACGTAAAAAAATAATTAAACGTGAGATACAAACCAATTTTTGAATAATTTTTGCAGTCAAAAGAAGTTCTTTCTCACAAGCTTCTCTTTCAATCTCTAGATCTGAGCTCGATCCAATTTTAATATATTATTAACAATTTAGGGTTTCAGCTCCCAAATTCCGAGAAATTCGCATTGGATTTTCGGTTTTTGAAGTACGTACTAAGTTCAAAGACCTCTTGCTTTACTGCACGCTTTGTTAATTTTTTTATTCATGCCCAAATTTCTAGGGATTTATAGTTGATTCTGTGAAATGCGAGTTTTGTTTCCGAGTAAAGTAAAAAAAAATTATTGTTTATGGTGATTTTTTTTTCTTTTCAAACTGAGCTACTAGAAGCTGAATGTACTCGAAATCAGCTGACTTTTTTAGCAAAGCTTTGATCTTTTCCCCAATTTGCATGCTAGAATTGTTCTTAAATTTGGATTAGTCTGGATTATCCTTTACAGCTCAGCTGCTGGCAACTGTTGGAAAAAAAATCGAAATTGTCGATGAATGTATGAGTTGTGCTTGAAGTTGAGGGGATTAAGATGAATTTAAGCTATATTTGTAGGGTGATGATTCACTTGTGGTGAGGAATGTGTATGTTTTAAGCAATGGCACTTAAGCTTCCAGCTTCAGAAGCTGCAAAGGTAGCCATTCAGTCAATTGGAAGGGGTTATGATGTCTCTTTGGATTTGAGGCTCAAGTATTGTAAAGGGGATTCTCGTTTGATTGAGATTGATGATGAGGATCAAGGTCGAGATGTTATACTTCCTGGTGAAATTTCTATCTCTTGTGTATCCAAATCGATCAAATGCGATAAAGGAGAACGGACACGATTTCGATCTGATGTTTTGCCCTTTCAGCAAGTAAAGCTCCTTCCTAATTGCATTTCATAGTAAAAAGTCTTTCCCTTTTTTTGTTTTTTTGTAGAATCGTTAGTTTCCTAAATCCAAATGCTTTTTGAATTTAGTATATGTGCATTTGCATTGTTGTGACTGAAACGCTTGCAGCTTAGTTGCATAATAGTATTTTTTTTTCCGATGTAGTTTATGGGATTAAGGATAGACTTTGAGAAACTTCATTCCTCAGATGCAAGCTTTATTTGTTCTAGTTTCTGAGAACTGTCTGTCTGTGTCTGTTGATTGAGCGAGGGGGCGGGTGGAGAATGCACACGTGGAAATGATTTGTGAGTCGAGTGGATCTCAGCATGATCAAGCGGAATCTTGCTACTTCATCATGAACTCAGCATGCTTATTCTGTGTAGAGTTTTGGTCATTACTTTCTACCAATCCAATTTGATTGGGATTTTGCAGACAAATAATAACTCCTTGTCTTTTGTTGCATCTTTATCCCCAGATGTCTGAACAATTCAACCAGGAGTTATCACTCACTGGGAAAATCCCTTGTGGACTCTTCAATGCTATGTTTGAGTTCTCTGGCTGCTGGCAGAAAGATGCAGCATACACTAAGACTCTTGCTTTCGATGGAATGTTCATCACACTATACTCAGTAGCTCTTGAAAAATCTCAGATGGTGCTGTGTGATTATGTGAAAAAAGAAGTTCCATCATCATGGGAGCCTGCTACATTGGCAAGGTATCGAAGTTCCACAAGCTTGTTTTTATTTCACCCTTCGATGGACCCGTGTTAATTTTTACCTCCTTTTGCGTATCTAAAGCTGAGACTTCGAAGACTTCCCCTTGTAGTTTACTTGAATTTTTTGCTGCTGAAGTGCTATCTCTCCGCTTTACTCTTCATTTACACCATCTGAATAAAGCAATTTCTGAATTCATGATTCTTGCAAAAACTAGATATCTTAAACTTTGCTCTAATGCAAAATTTATTACAAAGGCAATGTCAGGATCTGCCACTTGTTTGGTCATGTAACCACAGTTTAATCCTCAAAGATCAACAAAATTTAAAGCATTCATTTCCCCCCTTTTTTAAGTTTGTTTGTATTTTGTAATGGTGTTTACCTTGTCTACTGCTTTTCTTATCTCTCATTAGATGGGAGTACCGCTAAAGACTAGGAACATTGATCGCATATGTGTGTGCTAATTTTTTTTTATTCATGCTTTTCTTCAGGTTCATTGAAAAGTACGGTACTCATATTATTGTTGGGGTGAAGATGGGTGGGAATGATGTAATATATGTTAAACAGCAGCATTCATCATCACTTGAACCTGCTGATGTCCAAAAACGATTAAAGGCAATGGCAGATAAGAGGTTCTTGGATGCAAGTGGAGAACATGGAATGGGTTCGGAACAAAGATACCACAATGATAAGGTCTAATTTGTCTTATTTCTTTCATGTATTGATCACTAATGAAGTAGAAATATCGAAAGCCTTAAATTACTCTGTATCTCACATTCTTCCAGTTAATATCTCGCGTAGCTTTTTGCAAAATTTTCTTATAATATCCTTTCTTTCAGTTTGAAGTCAGGGAGTCAAGGTTGAGATTTGCAGATGCTGGGACATCAAGTTCTTACTCACACAAGGAGGTAAATCTGTTCAATCAAGTTCTTTCAGATATTTTCAATTTCTGCCTTTCAAAATATAAAGAATTGAGTCCCATGTTTCAAATGCTTAATGTATCTACAGGATGTTGTTAGTATTTCCAAGAGAAGAGGCGGAAGTGATAACCGAAACTTTAGCCATAATGAATGGTTACAAACTGTACAGTTGGAGCCTGACGTGATCTCAATGTCCTTCATCCCAATAACATCATTACTGAATGGAGTCTCTGGAAGTGGATTTCTGAGCCATGCCATTAATCTGTATCTACGCTGTAAAGTAAGATCTACTTTGTCTTTTTACACTTGCAACCATTACTAAAGAAAATGCCTATATCTGATTATCCACCTTTCTCTACGGTAGGAAGATAACATGGAACGGCATCTCCTTTGTCTGCTATTTGTGGGAAAGAATTCCCGTTATAGTAGTTGCTTGTTGTCCTGAATCAGTCTAAGATATCAAACAAAATAAAGATAGCTCACCTTACCCAACTTTTAATTTTTTTCTCTTTTCTGCTTCCTTTTGCAGATAAACCACCAATTGAAGAGCTTCATCAATTTTTGGAATTTCAGTTGCCAAGGCAGTGGGCACCTATCTTTGGTGATCTTCCCTTGGGTCCACAGAGGAGGCAACAGAGTACAGCATCCTTACAATTTAGTTTAATGGGTCCCAAGCTTCATGTAAATATCACTCCGGTAAAGCTCTTTCCTGGATAGAATTTCTTTTTGGCCCTTTTTCTTCTTTTTGATACTTTTTTGCCTGCTAAGGTTCATGCCCATCGTAACTTATGAGGTGCAGTCTGCCAAGTTGAAGATGAGTTTCATGGGTCTTTAAGTACCAGTCCACCATAAGGGCTTCTCTGATGAGGGAACATATGCTTATTTTTCCCCCATCCATTTTATGCCTTCCTGTTCCCCTCACTAAGAATAGAGAGACAGAGTGAAGTTTGATTATCACAAGATAAAGTAGAAAAAAGCAAATCGATGCTTCCCATGTGGACAATCTTGCTATGAAATCTTCTGTGAACAAGATGGTTGACCATAAATACATTCCGAGCCATTTATTCCACGTCCTTGTGAAATTTTCTTGTCTGCTATTTAACATTGATTTTCCCTGTCAAGGTCTAAATGTATATGAGAGGCCGAAATAAAATTGCTTTTTAGGTAGATCATCAAGGGTTAAGGTCATGGTACTTCTGTTTGAGACATCTACCCGGTCCTGTTCGTATTAGTTTTTAGGTCTCAAAAGTTTTCAACATCAATGTGCGACTCTTGCTTTGCTGATTCAGTCGGTGGTTTTTGAAGAAAAATAGGCAAAAAAGACAACATTATTTATATTGTTTGACCCTACTGGGCATGCTTGTACCTCTGATAATGCAAAGTAACCATCAGAGATGATAGGTCATTCTTTTCACACATTGTTCCGGGGTTGCTGGCTGTCCAATCGCTTAAGATCTGTATGAAATTCTCGTTAGAAAACAAAAGAAAATGTACTGATTGGAAGTGCACTAACAAGTGAAATTGGGTATAAGCAGAACTGAGCCAGTTTTCTTCAACTTGCATACGTATGTACCCTTAAAAATTCTACTTTGGTTTCCTAGTACTCGAAAAGCTAATTTAAGAAATTATTGAAACCGCCCATGAATTTTCTGTTCATTTTTTGTTTCCCTTTCAAGCGGAAGTGATTGCACCAGTGATTTGAAGGGCACCTGGGGAATGAGAACTTCTACATTCAGTTAAATCACCCATTATCCAATAAATAAACATTGAGAAGTCATTCAGTTAGAAATTTTATTAGGATTTATCATTTATACGCAGTTAGGGATTTTTATTAAAAACTTTAATGATTTAGTTCGTTTGGATTTATAAGGGCTGTTTGTAATCTGCTTCTTCGATGCTTTGGAACAACATTGTTTCTGATAAAACAGTTAATCTATCCAATTTGAATATTTTATTAGAATATTGGATGAGATTTAATTTTCCTATTGGTCTATATTTTGTTATTAATTGGATAATGGGTTATTCAGGTAGATGTAGGCAAAAGGCCCTGTGACCGGACTTCGCTTGTATCTTGAAGGTAAAAGGAGCAATCGCTTAGCAATCCACTTGCTGCATCTCTCTTCTCTCCCTAAAATCTTCCAACTTTTGGATGACCCTGCCGGGAACTTTCGCCAGGAATCTTATGACCGTAAATACTATGAGAAAGTCCAGTGGAAGAACTTTTCACATGTATGCACTGCTCCAGTTGAAGCTGACGAGGATCTTTCTATTGTAACCGGAGCACAACTTCAAGTTGGGGATTATGGATTCAAAAAGGTTCTCTTTCTACGTCTCCGCTTCTCAACCGTACAGGGAGCCACTGCAGTGAAGAACCCAGAATGGGACGGATCACCAGGATTAGCCCGCAAATCTGGACTAATATCGACTTTGATAAGCAATCACTTTACATCGGTTCAAAAGCCACCCCTGCAGCTAGCTGATGTGAATATCAACTCTGCTGTCTACCCTGGAGGCCCTCCAGTTCCAGTCCAAGCACCTAAACTGCTAAGATTTGTCGACACTACAGAGATGACGAGAGGGCCACAAGAACCACCTGGTTATTGGGTTGTTTCAGGTGCAAGATTAATGGTTGAGAAGGGAAGGATCTCAATCAGAGTTAAATATTCTTTATTGACTGTTGTCCAACCTGATGATGATTTCCCGGTATAGAAAGCAGTTTCGGCTTTCCCCTTATTTTGGAGAAGTGAGCAATTTGCCAGTGATTTTTTTTCTTTAGCTTCACAACGGAAGCAATGGTGGTTTCAGGTATAAACTCCCCAGGTTATCTGCATTACTATTTTGACACTAAACCGCCCGTTGTACAGTGTTTTGCAAACAGAATTGAAAGGGAGAGTGTGGTGATTTTGTTGTAATTTCTTACATTTTCGTGTTCTCCTATGATTGTACTGTTTTTTTGTTGAATGTAGATCTTAAATGTTTGGTTCAATATAAATTTGAATTGATTGACCATCTTTGAAGAAACCTCTGGTCTATAAATGTCTGTAATGTCTTAGTTTTGAATTTGCTAGGTCAATTATATATATACCAAGGGAATGGAATTCCATTACTGTTTTTATTTATTTATTTATTTTGGTGCTTGATTTGCCACATTATATTGGCCTGATTTCAGTTTCCATCTAAAGAATGGATCATTACAGAGGGAATGCAATTCCATTATTGCACAAAGAAGCCTTCCATATTTCCTTTTTTTTAAGCTGAACCAATTTTAGGTGTCGGCTTATTTGATTGGATAGTTGAGATACTTATTTAGGAATAGTTGGATCAACGATTCAGTCTCAACTGTCGGATTTAATGATCCGACGACTAAGATTGCTTCTTCAGCACACGGTGCCTCTCATCACAAGAACCAAACACCCATTACTCTGCTGTCGAAAAGAAAGATGATTTTCTAGGTGTAAAATCCATCGTATATTTAGATATTGTTTCATTTCATTTGCAAGAATTCAAATATAAGACCTACATTATACACTATTCAACTTTTACGAAATTAAATATGATTTCTGAAGAGGTAGTAAAGCCAATCCAACCATGAGCAGAAGCAAGACGGATCCCACAAGTGAAAAACAAACATTCTCTAAGAGGATGATTATGATTAATTAATCCTGATTATATAAAAGTAGATACAAGTACAACTGGTCATAGATGTTTAAAAATTTCTAATCCCTTATTAGGCTAAGGCTAAATTATGTTCATGGGAAGGCCAGCATACCCTTTCACTAGGGCAAGGAAGAGGAGCTGGTTGTGCTATGAATGTAGGATACTGCTGTCCTGGCATCAATACTGAGAAATCTGATGAATATGCTGCAGATACCTACAAATAATCAAACATTCAAAATTCATTTTAGACTTCGCAATATAAATGAAAGAACATGTTTAAAACATTCAAGACACATAGTGACAATGAGATAACTCAATTGGGAGTCCGGCCGCGTCTGCTAACAGTTATTCTGTCAGTACCGTGCTGAACTAATTTTGGCGTTCGGATCAAACCACTAGACGGTCAAAATTGGTTCAACACGGTGCTGGTGTCTACCAAAATGCTCAGGTTATTAGAAACGCTCCCAAGTAAGGCGTCAGCATCGGAACCAAAATGCTCCTCATTAGGTAATAGGTACTCGATTCGATTCACATTCCCACACAAAAAATAATAATAATAATAAAAAACAAGACTTACTGGCTGTGGATCCCTGAACTTGTGAAGTTGAGTGGATTCCAAGTTTCTATTGGTGCCATTGGAAGTAGAAGAATAAGATTGAGTTGGCCTAAAGAGATGCTCAAAGATGGCCATAATGAGAAACATAGAAATCAAGATAGCAGTAGCAACAAATCCAAAAGAGATGGCATTCATTGATGATGTTGTTCCAAAGTTTTTCCATGGACCATCTTGATTATTATTAGCTTCTGTTTGTGAAGGACTAGGTTCTGAACTTGTTGTGTATATCTTCCATCTGTTTGATCTTTCTCTTCCAAATGTGCTCATTATCTTTCTTCTCACCCTTTGTAACCACTGATCATAAGCCCCTGTTGGAGGAAACCAATAACAAATTATTATTTTGGATCTTATTAACTGAAATCTTGAAAGATGATGAAAATGGGCTAAAATGCCAAAACATTTACCTATAAAGTGTTAATCAGAAGGAAGAACTTCCAGAAAACTCCCTGTGAAGCTCTTCTTTTGTTACATTGAACAAAGATGAAACTGAGAGTTTAGAAATCAAATTCAACAGGGGTATTTTTGGCTTTTTATCCTAAGAAGCAGGAGATAAAGTTCTCAATAGGTTTCTTGTCATGGAAAGAAAAGACACACTTAACATTATTCCAAGCATTTACAAAAGAATGTTAGCTGAGCCAAGCTAAGCTTTTATATGTGTATATATACCCTAGTAAGAAAATGTAAAGACAAAGTTATATAAATGATAATTATTTAGTTGGTCCACTTTTTTTATTATAAGGTTTTGATATTTCATGATCTTGATGCTTAACTTAATGCATACTATACCCTTGTCTGGAAAAGAAAAAGAAATATTAAAGTATGGGTCTTGCTGTCTTCAAAGCCAAAACAGCATTGGTCTATTTGTTCATTTTTATAGCTTTTGCTTTTGGAATACCACTTGGGTGGCAGCTTAAACTACATTGGAGGATCCTTCGGTGCAAATTTAGTGATAGAGATTCTATCAACAACTACAAACTACAAAGTATTGTTTTTATAGTGCAAATTACTGTCATGCTAATACTTTATTATCAATCAATAAAATCACCGCCGACAAATTATATGGGAGAGGAGCTAAATCCCAAAATTCACATTAATGCACCATTTTGTACCCTAATCAGGGTTACTCTACCTTAAACATTTTATTTCAATAGTACTTGATTTTTTTTTATTATTATGTAGAATTACCAAAGTAGTAGTTTCATCATATTCTCTCTTCTAGCTATCTACATATCTATGACCTTTCCACACAAAAATCTTACTATATCTTGGCAGGTGAAATCCACATATCTATGCCCTTTTCTTTCACTTTTTCTTTTGGAAAATTCTTTTTGGAGCAAGAGCTTGGTGCAAATGTAGAGTAACTGAGGAATAATATTGTCCAAAATTGTCTAGAGCATTTGTATTAGTTTTTTTTTGTTTGGGAAATTTCTATCTCGAGTATTAAAAAAGTGAATTGTTTGTGAGAGGTGTGAGGTCCAAACTGATAAATTTGTATTGGAGATCCGAAAGAATTGTGCACAAATGCTTCTATATTGTAGAAGTTAGTCACGCCATTTTACACTTTTGCCCCTCAATTTATTGGAGCAACTTTCTCCAAATCTTTATTTTATTTTTCCAAAAAAGGGCTCTTTTCATTTGAAGAGAAAAAGATGAGTATGATGTGCCAAATTAGGCGCTGGCAATGTGGAGATGAAACTATGGTTAAGCCAACCAATAGTACCATAGCCAAACATGAACATGGACTCAATCATGGAAAGTTGGAAATATATCACACAACAAAAATCTCCCACTAAATGAAAATATA
Organism: Vinca minor; assembly: GCA_026122235.1. Lineage (NCBI taxonomy): Eukaryota > Viridiplantae > Streptophyta > Magnoliopsida > Gentianales > Apocynaceae > Vinca > Vinca minor. The sequence goes on from JAOCZM010000056.1 coordinate 5,497,224, forward strand.
TATATTTTTTTTAAAAAAATAAAGATGCCAATTACAAACAAAATTAAAAAACAAAAGGCTGCAACCAACAACTAGCTTTCACTAAATTTCTGAGCAGGTGTGAAATCAAATCATATACTCAAAACAAAATGCAAAATAACCATAGGAACTATAAGTGGGAGAGAATAAATGTTGGATATCTTACAGCTATGCAATTTCAGAAAAAAACTATGATTCAAGTGAAGAAAGAAAAAAAAAAGAAAAGTGAAAGGCTAGAAAGAACTTGATTTAGACAGTTCTACATTTCTTCCTCAATTTTTTTTTGTCAGGAAGAAGCACTAAAGGAATTAAATTTTCTGCAAACTATATAAGAAATATTTCAAAATAAATAAAGGTAGTATGATTACTATTTGAACCATGTATAAAGGAGAGGGAAAACGAGGGATTGCCACCATTGCTCACTTCATTCCTCAATATATGTCGTTTTGAAAAAATTAAGAAACTCAAACAAACAATAATCTATCCACCACAATTCCAATAATACCCCTTCCTTTCTCCTTCTCTTTCACTTTTTCAATAAAAGATATGTTGAGGGTATAATTGGAATACATTATTGACACCTAATAAAAGACATGTAAATGACAATTAATTTGGATACATATATATCTCCTAAACGACAATTAAATGGGAATGGAGGAAGTATTTATTAAGGAAGGTTATTACAGTTGGTGCAACACTTTCTACTTCAGTTCAATTCTTCACACTTATACCCCCTCTTCGACAATAAAAATAAAAAGTAGTAAAATTACTATTTGAACAATGTATAGAGGAAGGGAGAATGCATAAGGAGGGGTGTAGGGACGAAGGCATGAATTTGGCGTTGGGGAAAAACTACAACAGTATTTTTAAACTGATAAAAAATGGCAAAAAAAAATATTTTGGGGCGAAACTGATAAAATATTTCAAACTACATATAAAATTTACTATACCTAATAGAATTTTTAAAAATCTCGCCCCCACACCCTGTCTTCGTCCTGAGGGGTGATTAGGGAAATAACTTTTTCTTTATCTTCAGTGCACTGAAGTGATATGTTCTTTTTCAAGAACACAATCACTATGTCCTTGAAAAAGATATCAAATCCAATCTAAACTTACTCCTAATAAGTTCAATTATTAAGAACCCATGTGCAAATAGGTTTTGGAGAGTAATCAAAAGCCAAGAAAAATTACACAAGAATTATAGTATCTGATCCAATTTTGACAAATTTTGGAGTGCTCAAATTTAAAATTCCATCTAATAAAGAGCATATAGGGGAAAAATAAAGCATGTCCTTTCCCTCCATGTTAGCAATTTTCAAGTTGTATTGACTTGTTTTTTCATGCCTCAAAATATACATACAAGCTATAAAGTTTTATGTATTGGGGTCACCTCAACAAAAAAAGAATATAAAGAATATTTGTTTTTTTTGTACAAGATACTAACTTCTTTAAGAGAAGGACCCCCATGATAGGAAATGAACAATAAAACAAAATATTGGTTTCCGAGCATAACACAGTGAGTAAATTTATCGTAAGTATTGGTGTGATAATCTTGTCTTCATTTATAGCGTTAGGGTTCGATTCCAATTAAGTGCATAAATCAGTGTTTTTGAAATACAACTCGCGATTTAACTCCTCCACTTATACTTAAGAATCCTTAAGATTGAGGTTCAATCCTTTTTTAATAAAGCAAAATGTTGGGGGGAAAAAGAAGAAAAAGGGAAATTGGGATTGAGTCAACATCTTCTTTCTTTTTTACATTAGTCTTTTGCCAAGAGAAGCATGCTTTCACTTTCCTAGCATGGTTTCCAAGAATTCTAAACAAGTCTTTGTTAGACAAAATCTTTTATCATTTAGAAATATGGACTCTAAAATATATTATATTTCTAAACTAAAGGAAAAGGAAGAGATTTGGCAATCTATGTTGTTTAAAAAATATTTGTAGTTTCTTATTATTCAACATATAGATAGACCTATGTAGGTAGCTCTATTATATATGTTCATCTGCCCTTTTGCCTTTTGCCTTTTGGTTTTTGTTACTTTAATCTTTGCCTGTTATCTGTCTCCTTTCATGATTTTTATACTCTAATCTCTATAGTGTTTAATAGGCTTGAATTTAAAATTTAGTATTCCACAAAATTTCAAAATTCAGGACTTATTTAACAAGTCTAAGGCCTTATAATGCAAATGTTGAATTGCATGTTTTTTAAAGGAAAAGACTGAAAAGGTCCATCAAGATTATAAAACTTGAATAGCAAGATAAAATACTAGCATAAGGGATTACACTTGTATACCAAGATTGTCGACAGAGAATTGAAATAAAGCAAAAAGATGGATCAAAGATTTGAAATATTAGTAACAGTGTGACAAGTAATTAGATAACATTTAAGGTTTTCGCTTCCAAGATTAGGGATTTTGGTGAATTACTTATGAGTTTAGTAACACGATTACTTACTTAATAACCGACTTTGGTATGTCTCAAAATGGCTATTACAAAGTGATGTGAATATTCAAACTTATATACTATTGAAAGATTGTCAAAATAGATATCACAAGCCATTGAGGCATTAGTCTAATGGCTAAAGTTGAGGTCTCGTGACGTAGAGGGGGAAATTAAAAGTAGACTCGAGTCTAATTTCAACGGTCCAACGCTAAAACGTACTTCTAAGAGGGGGAAATTTGCGAAAAAATTATAAGTTGCAAATATACTCAGGAATTAGTCCCATATAGATCAAAAGAGAGGAACTCCAAGCATAATAATAAACAAGGGGCAAATCTGGGGGCGAAACTGATAAAATTCTTGGAGGGGCAATAAAAAGGGCAAAAAAAAAAAAAATTCTGGTGGTGCAATTGCACCACTTTGCCGTGCATAGATCCGGCGCTAACTCCAAGCCCTCCTACCCACCTCTTGGATAACCAGTTATGAAAAAAACAGAACCGAGAGGAATTAAAGAACTAGCGGCATAATCTAAATTATACTGGTCAGAGAGCATGAAGAATTAAAGAACTAGCAGAATAATCCAAATCATACTAATCAAATACCAAGAGCAGTGTTACTAATCATCTGGAAAAATATGAGAGTATGACAAGTTTTTAGGGTAAAAAAGGTAGCAGAGTCCCATGTTATGGGCATGATAATAGAGGCAGTGTCGGTTGAAGATTTGAGACTGAGACATGTTTATAAGTATCATCAACAGTAGTAAAATAATGCAGGCACCAGAGGCAGAGGCAGAGGCTCCAGAGTTGAGTTTCTTCCATTCTATTGCCCCTCATGTGGTCCATGCATTCACGTGTTACTCTCTGTAAGAATTAAGAATGACCCTTCCACTTCTGTTTAACCACATGCTTTTATATATATTTGCTGCTGACACTGTATGAGAGGGATAACATGATTTGTTGAGGTTTCTTCTTGAAATTTGTGAGCCTCTTTTCATTTTTGTTACTTTTGTTATAGAGATTACTGTTTAAGTGGTATTCTGTAAGCATTCATTGCTAAATATTATGTATGCCTCCTCCTATCCATGTCCGCCGCTCATTATTGGGATTTAATGAGTTATTTTATTATTGTTGTATTCGAAAGTAGTAGAATAAGATCCAAAGTTTTATGGTCTTGTGTCATAAATTAGTTGGCAAGAACACCTTTTTGGGATAAAAATACAATGCTAACCATTCAAATTGACCCTCAACTAGGTATCTCTCCCCACCCCTGTGGAGAATTAAAGGAGAGCAGTAACTGCAGAAGTACTTGGGATCAAGTGTTGGAAAATATATGACCTTAAATGATTGTGTCAAGACGATCACAATATAGAAGTAGAAGTGAAACGATCTTCAAAATATAGCACACGTTACATACTATATAAGAAGACCCCTCTAGTCATATTACTTATAACGTTGAGAAGCTACTTGACTATTTTACTCTCTTGATATATTGTATACCGTTGATTGGAACATACAAACTATTAAAGCTTACAACTTCAAGAAAATAGGTGTAGATAGAACCCCAATCGCTCTATTTTGTAAGCAATAAGTGCTCATAATACCATTGTTTCAATAACCACCAAATACTAATTAATTAGTTTAATAATTCCAACTGACTAAGGCCAACATTATCAAGTCAAGGATGAAATGTTACGTAAAAAAAAGGATGAATGTTACTAACAATTTCAAGAATGAGCAAGGGTTTTTTGCTTAACGAACGTAAAGAGAAGAGGGGCAACCAGCAAATTTCGAAAAAAAATCCAGATCCATACAGAAAAATGGTTCGAGATAATCAATCCACCAGATCAAAAAAGGTCTAGAATTCAAAAATAAATTTCCAACCAAATTCTAGCAAAATTGGATGGATACAAGGTTTTCCTGAGGATGAAAGTTCTCTTTTTGCATCAAGCCTTGAGACGTCCATAGAACTTGGCCTTCTCTTCTGTTGTCTGGAAGCGACCATGCCCAAACTTGGAGGAGGTGTCAATGAACTTGAGTTTGATGTCCTCAAGTGCAAGCCTTGAAGTCTGCTTTAGCAGCGACTGCCTCAAAGTCACGACACGCTTCTTTGGCCCAACACAGCAACCCTTAATCAACAGATAATCCTCTTTCACAATACCATAGTGTGGGAAACCTCCCATTGGAGTGATGTCCTTCTCAGTCCTACAATGTTGACAAGAAATTTATCAGTAGCATTCAGTACGAACCACAAGAAGGTTTAAAATCACAGGACCATCTACCAGCATCTTACTATCAGGATAATTGCCACTAAACTAAAAATCTTTTTAAACATACTTCAAGAAATAAGCCAATATTCAGGTTTTCGGACTTTTTTTACCCATAGATCCTCCTCAGAAGGGGCATGCAATCTAAATCCTTACTGTGGACAATGCAGATGTGCATATAATAGGAAAGAACATACTCTAACCTGTCAAATTCAGTAAGAGCAGTATGCGACTCCTGACCAACCTTCCCCAGTTTGTAGACTTTCTTATTCAGCTCAGTGCGGTGATGGTAACCATTTTGGCCAGCCCTTGCAACTGTAAAGGAGACCCTAGCAGGATGCCATGCGCCGATACAGGCAACCTTTCGAAGACCACGATGGGTCTTACGAGGAAGGCGAGTGACACCCCAACGAGTCACCACACCCTCGTATCCCTTACCTTTGGTCACCCCAATAATGTCAAGCATCTCATCTTTTTGGAAGACGGCATCAACGGGTATCTGCTTTTCAAAAAAGCTGTAAGCATAATCAACCTTCTTAGCAATATCTCCGCCATTGACCTGAATCTCCATCAGGTGCGATTTCTTCTGCTTAAGTCCTTTCATCTTTCGGATCTGCAAAGTAAAATCACTTTTCCCCATTATTAAATTCCAAAGAAGAATAGAATAAAGGAAAGAAAATAAGTGTACGCAATATGCATTTCCTCCCAAAGAAAGGACACATAAGCAGCATCAAGCATACCTGAGTATGTGCCAAGACACGGATGACAGTGCAGTACTTTTTCATCTTCTCTAACTGAACATTAATGTCTTTTTTCCCTTCCACAGATTCATATTTCTTTGAGTACTTGGTAAAAGCCTTCTTCTTAGACTTGCACCAGTTCTTGTAGAACCTCCTCTTCACCTCCTCACTGAGATGTTGAGCCCACACGGTGCTCAAACAACGCAGCCCACGAGGGGTCTTGACATAGCCAACCACACCAACGACAATCATTGGTGGTGTTTCTATTATGGTAACTGCTTCACAGGTCTCCTTCTTATGGAGCTCTGAATAAGATAAAAGCAAAACATATAAGAGATAATGATGCAATTCAATATAAGACTACTAACAAAAAATTGTACATTAAGATACGGACAAAATGACAGACTTTCAACACTATTAAAACCCCCCACAACTACAGAAGCTTTTAGAATCAATGACAATAACAGGCTTTCATTTCAGAAACAAGCTCATCTAAGCATAAGAAATGAAATGCTTTATATTCTTCTTTCATTAAGCAGACAATTATTGCAATACAAAAACAAATTTACACCATTTACTTATGCTAGTTCGCATATGATATGGAAGGATCAAATCAAACATTATTAGTTGATGCATCATATCATAATTCAGAACATCATCAAGAGTTGAATAAGGGAAACTCACTTGACCCGGGTTTTTCCACTTCTCGGACAATATGTGTCATGCCAGCCTTGTATCCAACAAAAGCAGTCAATCGACAAGATTTTGATGGATCGTCTCTCGGGAAGGCCTTCACTGCATAGACAAAACACCAGGACATCAACCTGTTAATAGAATGTGCATAGTGACAGCAAAACTTAAAAAGTAGAGAATGAATTCCAATAATTAGCAACTTGAACCAGATATAATGCGGCAAACCCGAGATAAATAGAGGATTTCAGGTCCCTAACTGGACGCATATGATTCTAATTTCCTGGAATGACTCTGCTAAAATGAAAAGGAAAAGAAAAAACCATGGAAAGAGAAAAGAAAAGAGCATGATAATAAAGAAAAACATAGAAATCAATTAGTGAGATGCTCTTAAGAAATTGGAAAAATACAGTACAAATTTGAAATTTCCCTACACAACAGCATAAGATGAGCAATGGAAGTCATTTTGTCCAATGACAGGAGCAATACTCACAAGTCACAAACTACAACAATATCAAATACGGCAAAAAACAACTTTAATGGGATGACAGGTACAAGCATCCACCAGGTTGAAACAAATATAACAAATGTAATAAGATAAAACGAAAAAACAAAACAAATGTTAATCAGAAGATAAAACACAGTCCTTCTGTCAAATGTGGATATAAGGGGACAACTAAACTTATATTCTACAAGTCATCTAATTACAAAAGCAATTAAGACCCTTAATTGAATAATTGAATAAAACCCACAGACCTATGAGAGTAAACAAAGATATATGTAGCGACCAAAAAATTCACATGCACATTCACAACAAACAAAAAATAAGAATTTGAAGGCCATTAAAAACCTTTTCCTCTGTGTCGTGCAGCTCGTTTCCTTGGAAGAAATCCCAAAGATCCATGTCTTGGATGCTCAAACTTACGATGAGACATTCTTACTTGTTCTGCAAAACACCAAAACTTTAAACGTATTACCACAAATTTTGAGAGGCGACTCCTTATATCCCAAAATATATCAAAAATCAAAATATTCAGCAAACAAAACTATAGATATTTCAATGTCAATATAGTGATTCAAAAAACATGTATAGTAACGAAACAAACAATCTAGGACACAAGTATTTGACATAGGGGAATTCATATCTGTATTTGTTTCACTAAAACAAGTTAGTATATCCAAGATACAGATAAACAAATGTAAGTATGGGACAAACAAGATCATTAGGAATTGACATAATCCAGATCAGAAGACATTTTCAACATCCATATGCACAAAAAAGGCGATTAATTTTAATTCTTTCATGAAATAGAATTCCATCCACATAACACACTATTCGAAACAATGCATCTAGTGCACTAAAAATGGCCTCGATCATTCCAGTAAATATTCGCTCACCATCTTACTAATCTCAAGCAGGACTAAGTTCAGTATCAAAGTCCAAAGTTCAATCACAACAATATTCCTCAACTATTGTGGAATAGCTGCAGAATAAACACTTGCAAAAAGTGTAATTTACAAGAAATTAAAAATGCTCTAATATAAGAAACAAGATTTATATTACAAAAACCAAGACGATGTACCATAACCAGCAACACATGACATATAGCGGCAATTCCAGCAAATGAATTGAAATGCTCCCTTACCAAAGGCCTATGGCAACATAAATGTGTGCCAATTCTCGGGCTCATTGGTATTTCTTCCCAAACACCCCAAAAAAACTTGAGGATTTGGCAAAAGAACCCTTTTGAGACTCCAGCCTTGATTATTCAATAAAGGGAGTTCATTTCATTCAAAATGCACAGAAAATGGCTATGTCATAAATGTCTGCTGAAGCTAAAGATCATCATACCCCCAAAATCAATTGCATAAAAAAAGGTTTCAATTGCATAAATAATTCAACCCCCAAATACAAAATTGTTCAATCATCTACTTAGCATATACATATATATACATAAATACTATCATCTCAAATATAATAAAATACAGATTCAGAATCTAATTCGATATACCAAAATGAACAGAAAATACTAAAAGTAAAAAAATCAATCAAGTAAAAAAAAAGGAAGAAAACTGTAAGCAGATTATATAATCAAAATCGTAAGATTCAGCTTCTAATTAGTTTCTCAAAGTTATTATTTCAGGATTTCCTAAGAGATCAAAGGAGATATAAGCTGAAGAGCATGAAAATCATGGCAAGATCGAACAATATTACCTCGGAGATGCAGAAGGAAACAAGGATGAAAGAGCTTGTGAGGACTAGAAACCATAATTTACTGGTCTTTATAAGAATGTCTACTGATATTTGGACGGTTGCGATTATGTTAGAGCACAAAGTACTGATGGAAACCGTTGGATTAGATCGTGCCTCCGTAATCACTAGGGCTTTGTTTGGGGTTAATACATTTACTGGGCCTTGATGAGAGGGCTTATATGTTCTACCAGTGATTTATAAAAACTTATTGGGCTTTGGTTATATTGTAGTTTGAAGAAAAAAGAAGTGGGTCACAGGCCGAAAATTCAACTTTGGAATCTAGCCCAAAACAATATATGCCTGAACTGGGACGGAAATATAAAGGACCCGAATCCAGTTAGCAGGCATTAGCTTGGCCCTAGTAGTAAGCCCATCGCTCAGTTTAACTGCCTCACTTTTGAATTTTGATCCTCAAGAACGAGTAATTTTATCTTGGTTAGTGAGTAACTTTAAAATTTATATGCAGACCAATAATTGCAATACACGCAAGCCAAAAGTGTCTATTCACAGAAAAGGGAATTGACTTTTTATCCTATTTATATTTTAGTTATTGGTCTGAATATAAGTTTTAAAATTATTCACCAACCAAGATAAAACTTCTCCACAAGAACTAGTCTGATACGGTTATGGTTTGAGTCACCTAATAAGTGACTTTATGTCATTTTACATAACTTACCTTGCGTATATCATCGCATTAATCAGTTTACTAAAAAGTTGACAAATTCAAAATAATCTATGAGTATAGTTCATACAATTGGTCTGGATGTGAGTCATACTCAATACTTGTACGATTATATCTTAATAAGAAAATTTTCTAACCAATTGAGCTATTAACTTAGCATCAATCATTTTTTCTTCGCTCTCTTCCCACAAAATTATCCTAAATTCCATTTATATGTAGATTTATTTGTTATTTAAATACGATATATAGAGATTCAATTGATACTCGTAAATGTGATGAACTTCTTTCACCTAGTTTAATTTGACTTTGTTTTCAACAAATTAACTTAAATTTAGAAAGTGCACTAATTTATATATCAAATAATAGTCTTCAAATTAGCATCCTCTTCCCTCATTAATAAACAACAAAGAAAGACTAGAATTAGATACCATAAGCTCCACACAATTCTTTGGAAAAAATACTATACAAAGAAGTACTTTAAAAGGACAAAAAATCATCTGTCCCCATTTTTGTCCCCAACCAATCATAATTCACCATGTGTATATAATTAGAAAAAAATATTTATATAGTAAATTATAATTGGTTGGGGACAGGAATGGGGGATTTTCACCCCTTTAAAAGTATGCCCAAACACAGCCCCACTATTACCAAAACGTTCAAAAGTGAGTTTGAGTGACTCCTACTACAAAGTCCTACCTTAGCTTTCTATTACAAATAAATACGGAATTATCTATTGCGCATCAAGATTCATTTTTAACTTTTTCTATTGAATCTGGATCCAGATTCTAACAGATTATAAATATGTGTTACCAAATCAGTCCGTTCGAATTCGGGTACGAATTCGGTAAAACCTGTTTCAAAAAGTCCAATCATCCTCATTTTTTACTTTTCTATTTTGGCTAACTAAAAATATACTCGTTTAATCTAACAATCTTACATATCAGAGGTTACTTTACCCCAATTATAGTACAATCCACAAATAATTCTACGTACTAGAATACAATTCATAATAATAATACTTTTCAAAGTTCAAATAAAAATACATAACCATAATTGCGATCACATTTCAATATAAATATTCAGAAACCTCCTCAAAATAAAATAGATAATGCTTGAATTATGGTAAAACATAGCCTTAGATGTGAATTAATCCAAAGGTTAAACAAATATTTATAATATACGATTTTTAATATTTTAGAGTCGTAACTATTTTATTACTTTTATACGAATTCAGATTCGAATGCGGTCATATGGGTTTGAAGTTCTTATCGAGTCTTAATTATTTTTTTGGATTCGAGTCGAATACGGGTCTAAACCCGACCCGTTTGCATGCCTACTTTCTATCAATAATTTTCACATATAGTATTCGTCAAACCATACAACTAGAAAAAGAGCAATGTGACTAAGGAAGATGCCCATGACATGACGAATTTTATAGTAATGAATATATTCTTTGCTTTGGAGGGGAAATGAGAATTTAGTGTTTCCCTATTAAAACAATCAGAAATATATATATATATATATATATATATATATATATATATATATATATATATATATATATATATAAGCAATAAGTAACAATGATGCTAAAAATAGACAGTGACTAGACAAAACCATTTGAACATGACTTGGATCTCCACCCATGGCAAACCCCACATGCCCAAAGTCAACACCATGATGTGCCTATATATACAGAGTGTGAGTGTGTGATACCGGTCATGCTCCATCATGAAGCTTCAAATAGCACTGTCAAACGGGCTGGTCCGGTCCGGTCCGGCCCGGTCCATCGCGAATTATCCTAAAACGGATCGGACCGGATTTGGACCAATTTTTGCGGACCAAGAAACTCCTAGTTCATACCCGTCCATAAGAAGTCCAGCGGGTTAAGCGAGTGGGTCATGGATCAAATTAATTTTAAAAATAAATTTTAAAAAAAGAAAATAAAGCTTAAAATTGGCTTTTTTTGTTTTTATTTTTAAAAATTGAAAAGAAAAATTGAAAAAAAAGAATATTAAGCTTAAAAATTGAGTTTTGTTGTTTATTTTTGAAAATATTTATAAAACAAATTGTAAAAATGAGAAGTAAAACTTTAAAAAATATTTTTTATATATATTAATTTAAATGCGGGTTGGTCAGGGTCCGGTCCGGTCAGGTCCACGCTTAGTCCCAGTGGTCCAAACGGAGCGAGCTAAAATGGCCCGCATTTAAACGGACCATGAATAGCTTGGTCCAAATCCGTCCAAAAAACGCGGACCACGGACCGGTCCGCGGACTAGTGGTCCGTTTGACAGTTCTAAGCATAACTCATTTACATCTGTGATCACTTAATTTTGATAACAGTTCTCGTTATATTTAAATGAATATTTTAAAATGATAATAAATATTTAAGTTCATAGTAATCAATTTCCTTGTACTTATTCATACTCTTATCTTACAAGTCGAAATAATATATTAATATAGACATAAGTAATTAAGTATTCATGATATTTTAACATAAAGAAGACTCGTGAATCGTGCTTCATATCATACACAGGCGTGATGCATGAGAGAGATTGGATAGCATTTTTATTAGTATTTATTTGTAGGTTTCTTCATTATTATTTTTGGATGAATATATAGGTTTCTTTATTTGTGTGGATATACACTGGTACGAATGTAGAAATTTGGTGTTGGGGCGAAATTGCAACAATATATCGAACTACATATAAAAATGGCAAAAAAAAAAAAAAATTGGGTGCCAAACTGATAAAATATTTTGAACTACATATAAAATTTACTATACATAATAGTAATTTTAAAAATCTCGGAGGCGACTGTCCCGCCCCTATTTTCGTCCCTTGATATACAATATGCATATGCAAATATGGTCTTTTTGGTGGGAATTATCCTCCCAGCACATTCTGAGGTTAGAAATAAAATGATATTCCCTCCATTCCTGTTGAATTGTCGTTACGATATATATATATATATATATATATATATATATATATATATATATATTAAAATTAATTGTCATTTACATGTCTTTTATTAGGTGTTAATAATTTATTTCAATTATACCTTCGTCATATCTTTTATTGGAAAAGTGAAAGAGAGGAAGGAAGGAAGGGGTATTATTGGAATTGTGGTGAAAAAATTATTATTTGTTTAAATTTTTTAATTATTTTAAAATGTCATAAACGTCATATATTAATGAATGGAGGGAGTATTATTCTTTTAGTCTATTCAGTGATGTAAGCACTTAAGAATGTGGATTCAATAATAACTATCACTATAGTATTATTTTTATATGAAACATGTCAAAATGGTGCATTCACATGTCACAAATTGGAAGCAAATCTTGCTTGTAATAATGTTCCCACCTTTTTGCACGAAAAAAATTGACGTCCTTATACATGTATCAATCCAGTCCGACTCCCATTTGGAACACCTTTTTTTTGTACATACAGAACAATTTTTTGCCTTGAGAACATGAAATTTTAATCTAACGGCTGAGATTCATCCTCGCATGTGCGGAATAAAAGGTGTTCCGCATAGTAGCCGTGGTGGTATCAATCACTCAAAATTTACTACGTGAATATATTTTAATTTAATTTCTTCAGCCGTCATTAGTCACATTTACATGACGAATTGTGAGTGATTAAGAAGAGATAGAGATATCGGTTGGTTGGGAACATACATATTTTTGTCGTTTTGCATGGATAAATGTTTTTAATTAAAAGTCATTCGACTTTATTTGTCAATTGAGGACAAGATATACAAAGTAAACAATTAGTTAATTTTTTGTAAAGAAACAAGTTAAAATGATACTCTCTTCATTCCTCAATATAGGACGTTTATGACACTTTGAAAAAATTAAAGAACTCAAACAAATAGTAATTTTCCCACCACAATTCCAATAATACCTCTTCCTTCCTCATTCTCTTTCACTTTTCTAATAAAAGATATGACGAGGGTATAATTGAAATAAATTGTTAACATCTAATAAAAGACATGTAAATAACAATTAGTTTGAATACATATATATCTCCTAAACGACAATTAAATGGGAATGGAGGGAGTACTAATTATCTAACATACGAATTTAATTTCCTTTTTCACATGCATTACACTCATTGATAATATCGATAACTTTTAAAAGAGCTACTAAAGTCTGGTCTATGTAGTAGTTTTAGTATTAGCAGATGGATTTCATTAGCTTCTGTAAATATGACTGCTTGAGCTAATGAAGGTATCCTTGTTTTGGCACCCAAAAAGATAACTTTTGAAAATAACAATAAGAGATCAAAATAAAACGAATCGAAGAAGAGATTAAGGTAACAAACGTTTGTTGGTTGTCTAAGAAAGTACTATTATTGCAAAATTACATGAACTCGTGAGTTTAATGATAAAAGAATGAAGACAAAAAATATGGTTTGTGCTAGAGTTTGTGCTGAGCTATTTATAGATAATGCTGATTTTGCACATATCTTATCAAATATGGTTTTAAAAATTATGAGTAAAACTTTATGATGTGTGTAACACTTTTACTAATAACGTGTTTAAGTTTAGTCTCAAACACTAATTCTCACATTTTTCTTTATAGTAATGACAATGTAAAAAAAGAAAGTAGACATGAGAAGATTACTGTAGAAAATGGACTTGGGGCTAACTCATTCCCTCAAAAGGTACCTCTAGAGGGGGAGAATTGTCCAATCCTTATAAAGAACAAATTTGCTCACTAGCTAGTCGATATGGGATTTCAACACACCCCCCTCACAGCCAGGGCTGGACATCTGGAGAGTGAACATAAATGGGGGGCCCAACATCGAACTAGGTGACTCTGGTACCATGTAGAAAATGGACTTGGGCCTAACTCATTCCCTCAAAAGGTACCTCTAGAGGGGGAGGATTGTCCAATCCTTATTAAGAACAAATTTGCTCACTAGCTAGTCGATGTGGGATTTCAACACACCCCCTCACGGCCAGGGCTGGACATCTGGAGAATGAACATAAATGGGGCCCAACATCGAACTAGGTGGCTCTGATACCATGTAGAAAATGGGCTGCAGCTAACTTCATTCCCTCAAAAGTGCACTCTGAGGGGAGGATTGTCCAATCTTTATTAAGAACAAATTTGCTCACTAGCTAGTCAATGTGGGATTTCAACAATTACGCTAACTAATAATAAAGAAAATAAATTATATTTAAAAAAAGATGAAGAGGCTAAAAGATATCTATTAAAAATGGAGGGATTACGGTAACTAATAATTCTGGCTAGGTTTTCAGTGAAAGCTTACGTGATTAGAAATGGACTGGAGGAAAAGAAAAGTAGACATGAGAAGATTTCTTGGACCTACACAAAAGTGACAGATAAATCGCACTCGTTCGTAGATTTGGAGCTCCAATTGAGCAATTGCTTTTGGACAAGAAAATGACCTTCTAAAGTGTGTTACCCACAACACATAGATCTTCACTTTAATTTGTAAGAAATGACTCAGCTCTCTATGTATGCAAATCAATCTTAAACATTTCTCTTTACAAAATTGGAGCAACCACCATCAATGGCAGATGTAACATGATGGCAGCGGGTCACATGTTCCGATGGAAAAAAAATTAAATTAATATATAAGGTATATTTTTCTCTATTTGGATTATAAATATATAAGTGACTCACATAAAATTTTGAACTGTCGAGTGTCTCAGTGTTATTTATTCCTGAATCCACCACCGACTACAATTATACATTTTCTATTGAAGTACTAGACAGGTCATGTTAAAATCAGATTATTCTGACTAAAATAATCTCACAATGTGAAATAATCAGAGCTGGGTGGATAAAGGGTTGGTTGATGGTAATATGCAAGCCTTCGCATCAAGGTCTTGAGTGGATGGAAAATTCGAATATAGGACCCATTTTGTATGACTGGCCCCACAGTATTCTTACATGAGTTGGAACGGGATATATTTTGCAGGTAGGCTCCACTCCAACTCATGTGAGAGGGTCGTGGGGTCGATCCCACAAGATCGAATCCATGCCAAAATGACCCTGAGTGGAGATTGATTTTCAATATTATTGTGCATAAAGTATGGTGGTGGAGAAACTTATGGTTCTTTAACCCATCGTTTATTCTTCCTTCATTATTTGATTTTTTTTTATAAATAATACCTCAGCTTTGATTTATTAAATCAGAATTGACATCACAACTTGTCAAAACATATAATGAGCATATATCTTGGTCTGAACCTAAACTGTTACAATTATACCCATTAGTGAGGGGTAGAGTTTGGGGGGAAATAACCTACGAAGTTATTATATTTGGCCCATCTCGCCAGATTAGGTGCAAAAGTGTTAAACTTCTTCGAACAAAGGCCATCATCCACTTTCTCATGTATCTTCAAATACTGTCTTCCTCTTAAAGTAGGTGATTTGCTCTGCCAACTTTTCAAACTCTGGTTCCAAAAATGCCTGGATGGAAAAAAGAGCATCCCCTTCGATGATTAACTTATGGCAAGCAATATATTCACCTATTTCAAAGCAAAAATTGGTTGCTTCGGATTCAACAGCAAAATGTGATATTTTCTCAGACTTTTTAGTCCAAGCTCCTAAAATTCCATCTTCATCATTTGTCAATATGCAAGCAAAAAAAGAAGGGGAATTACAGTCCCAATTTCCATCAAAGTTTATTTTACAAAAGCCTTAGAGGGGGTACATTCCAAATTAACCTATCTAATTTTGTTGAATTGCATATTTTTAGCAGATTTGCCTTCCAGTATAAGGCAACTCTATCTTCAATCAAGTTAGTAATGGACTGCCAATCAGGAATATTTTGATTGTGTAGCAATTTGTTTCTCATATACCAGATTGTCTCCATTTGTACAACTGCAAAGTTTAGGAATCTTTCTTTGTCACCCTGCAATAAAGGGAAACCATTATCACTTTTAAGTAGAATTTTCGAAATCCAATCACAAATGTTCCAAAGTTTAAAAGGTTTTGTTTTAAAGTTCCAATTAGAATTGAACCAAATGAATTTTGAAAATGAACAGTTTAAAAATAGATGTTCAGCAGATTCAATATTAGAGTCACAAAAGGGACAATGATATTCCCTTTTAAAGATTGGTTGCATTCTTTTACTGGTACGCAGTAAGTTATTCAAACATTTCCACAAAAACTGTTTATGCCTCCCATGAATATTAGAATCCCAAAGCAATTTCCAAACCTGATCATTCATATTAGGACCAACAAATTTGTGTTGATTATTGAAAAGGTAAGCTGGTTTTACAATGTAATTCTCTGTCGATGAGGGAGCCCAAACCAGTTTGTCAATTTCCTCTGAATGAGGTAATTTAATTTTGAAAATTTTCGTAGAAATAAAATCTGGAAAAATATTCTTTACTAATTTAAAATTCCATTTGTGAAAGTCGTGATCAATAAGGTCATAAACAGGAGATTCAGAATGATGAATATTTAAAGGGGGTTTAAAAGAATCTATACCTGGAATCCATGGGTTTTCCCAAATTTTAATTTCTGAACCATTACCAATCTGGTAGCAAATACCATTCTTAAGAGTATTTTTTCTCTCTCACAGCCCTTTCCAAATCCAAGAGGAACCAGAAGGACAATAATCTTGATCAAGTAAAAGCTTACCTCTAAGATACTTGGATCTAACAAGTTGCACCCATTGTTTATTAACATCATTCAAGACCTGCCAAGTAAGCTTTCCATGAAGAGCAACATTGAAGTCCTTGAAATTCCTAAAACCCATCCCCCAAAATCTTTAGGTTTACATATAGAATCCCAAACTTTAAGGTAGAGATGGTGACCACTTTTTTCCCTTATACCCCCCAAAAAAATCCCTAGTTAGAGCATCTAATTTAGTACAAATAGAGGTAGGTATAATAAAGGAAAGCATATTATGCAAGAGAATAAATTGGGTGACAGATTTGATAAGCACAGACTTCTCAACCTGGGACAAATTGTGCATTTTCCAACCAGATAACCTAGTCCTCATATTATCAATAATATCATGAAAATCAAGTTTTTTCGATTTAATTTTACAAAAATGAAGACCAAGGTATTTGGAAGTGTGATTACATTCAGGCATCCCTAACAAATTATCAATATGGTTTTTCAATTCAGCATGCACATTTTTACTATAGTGGATCAAAGACTTGTTAAAATTAACAGATTGATCAGACTAATTACAGAAATTAGTGAGACAATTCTGGTCAGACTCAGCCTCATCAAAATTAGCACGACATAATATAGTGAGGTCGTCGACAAACATGAGATGGGAAAAAGCATGAATGTTTCTAGAGACCTTAATACCATGAATATTACCATTCAGCTCAACTCTAGAAATAATCCTAGAAAGCACATCAAAATACAAAGTAAAGATAACCGGGGACATAGGATCCCCTTGTCTCAAACCTCTACCAGGGTAAAAGTGACCGTAAGAAGAACCATTAATAAGTAGAGAATAGGAAGCAGTAGAAATACAGTTATGGATTATGCTAATAAACTTATTACTGAAACCATACATATAAAGCATACGAATCAGGAAATCCCATTCAACCTTAACATATGCTTTAGTCTTGTCAATTTTTAAAGACATCAACCCCACCCTCCCTTTCTTATTATTTAAATGATGCATTATCTCATGAGAAATAATAATGTTATTATTTATCGTATGATTAGGAATAAAGGCATATTGGGAAGAGAATATGATGATATGCAAAATAGACTCAAGTCTAAATGCAATAAGAGGGTGTTATTTGATCGAGTTATTCCTTCATTATTTGATCAAGTTAAGATTATTCTAGTTAATAAGAGGGCGTTGAAATCTGCTTCGACAATAGTCAACCCTCTCGTTGTAAACTTTGTACTAATTTTTCAAGTTAATATAATCCAATTAAACCCACATATTTTTTTTTATGATGGTGGGATTAGCTTTGGAAGTGATCTTTATTTCATGATTAAATGGCTATCTTTAAAAGATTCATTCAACCTTTTATACAATTGTTTTTTGTCTTTCCCTCATGAACGTTTGAAGAATATATTTCAAACCCAAATCCCACTTTTAATACGTGGCCTCAATTATGTTCTTCAAATTTTTAATTACTACTCTTGTCCAATACTGCCTTCTCTTATCAATAGAGCATCTCCAATTTATAACCAATCTTTCAATAGGAAAGGTATTTTTGTTCTACTACTACATATTTTAAACGTGGAAAGATAATCTTAGATTAAAGTAGAGCCTAGTCGCTATATGTTCAAATAAATGCAAAAGTTTCTATACATTATCAATGATCCATTTGGAGAGTTATACGTCTTTTATGCCACCTTCTATCATGCAAGATGTGACATGACAACAATATATATGAAAAAAAAGTTAAAACACATTACAGGTTTTTAATATAATTTGGATATAGCGATGAATATCCTTTTTCATCCGCATTGTCTTAACACATTATCAGCTAATACAATGTAAATAGGTGAATAGTTATGGTTGGATAGACATTTAACAATAGTTATTCACTTAAAAATAACAATAGCTATTCCCTTTTTCTCAACCGTCTAATCGAGAATTAAAGATTGAGATTGTTTCACAACTGCCCAATGACGGATTTAGTGAAATAGGGGGTGGTGCTCACCCCCTCTCACTAAATTTTGAAAATTGCATTTTTTTCCCTTAATTAAAATTTTAGAAAGTATTAACTGAATTACCTATGCTCTCAAGAATAATGTAGAAGTTACTTCTCACCCCCCTTACGCAGGGACAGGGACGGACCTAAATATCTGCAAGGATAGCCCAATTGGTTTCGGGATGACAGATTGTGTAGAGGGACGGAATATCGATTATTGGCAGCCGCAGTGTGGAAGTTTCAACCCTCCAATGTTGGGGTGGCTTTTTGTGGGCACCAAGTTAAAAAGTCGTTCCACTAGTCGGGCTGTTGGGTCGCCTTAATTTACATCCTCCAACTACTCTGTCGGATTGGAGTGTGAGCCCTCTGAGGACGTGGGTATGACTTTTTGTGTAGAAGGGAGCCTTGCCCCCCTTTTCTTAGAGATGTATTTTTATTGTATACATTTACAAACTCTGGCATGAATGATACAAAGGGAAAGGACGCCTTGAGAACTATGTAGTAACTGGTGAAATGATGACAAAAGTATAGATCATTTTGCTCTTTGAGAAAGAAACCTAATGCAATAATATTTGTATGGTTCTATTTTTATTTTTTTATTTTTGAAGAAGAATAATACCAAATTTTTTTTTTTTTAAAAAACTAGACCATTTATAAGTATGTTCTAGTTTATTACAATTATTTATTATAAGACCTCACCAGAGGAGGAGTAGTAGAAGCCCGTTGAGCGGGTGCCCCGTGTGGGGAGTAGAGCGTATAAGACCCACACAAGGGAATCCAAAGAAATGACAATTAAATCATTCCCCTTGTGTGAGGTGGGTATCGAACCTGGACCTCTCGATCACAGGCAGTGAATGTTACCCACTGGGCTACCATGCCTTCGATAGAATAATACCAAATTGTTCATCCCAACAAAGGTATGAGTATATCACCATTTCTATCAAAGAAATGATGTATGTAATAATTATTCAGTTGCCTTTTGCCACTATCTGACCTGTTTCCAGACCACTATGTACTTTGGTACACATATAGTTTTCATATCAAAGTTTGTTTTCTTTTTCTTTTTCTTTTTTATCAGAAAACCATGTTCAGAAATTCATTTTTCTTCCCGCTCATCATTTGACAAAAGACTAAGTAAAATCTTAGTCGATGAAATTCAATGTTCTAATAAACGTTTTTGGGACATGTTCGAGGGACCACAACTAAAATCAGAGGAGCTTGTGTCTCATTAATAAGAATACGTTTTGTTATCTTTTAATATTTTAGTGTGATATATATATATATATATATATATATATATATATATATATATATATATATATATATATATATATATATGGAGAACCGATTCATGATTTATTAAGCGTGATTAATTAGTGAAGAATATGTAATTTGTGTACTTGGGGGCTGGTGAGAGATTAACTAGTTAAGGAATCTCCTTGGATTTTAGTCCAATTAGTGATTCCTTAACTGCATACAAGAAAATGCATTTTAAATATAAGGGGGTCCTTTTGATTTCTGGCCCAATAGAAGCCAATAGAAAGAGCAGTTGACAGAAGAAAATGACCCTTCAAGAAGGCAGTCTTCCCTCCTATGTTAGAGAGACAAGGACTCCACAAAAGATCCCACCCTTGGTCCCTGCTGCATCCATCCGTTCCAAATTATCTGCCCATTTAATATTTAGCACCAAAATTAATATTTCATCAAATTTTAAATAAAATATGATAAAATGTGAAATATAACAATATTTAATTTTACTTTCAATTTATTTTTCTCTCTATTTTCTCCAACATTCATTGTATTGTAAGTAGTATGATTAGAAAATCAATCAAATTAAAAAAAAATATATATATATATAACAAATAATTTAGAACAGTATTGAATTGAAATCTGCCTTTAGTAGGAGAGGGTTAAACATGAGTGGAGCCCACTCACTATTCAATAACAAAAGCCAGCCAGCCAACAAATTTAAGAAAGAGAAAGAGATGCATTGGAAGTTCACATAAATACTAACAAGACTCTCTTTTCCATGCATGAGACAGTGTCCAATATGATTTTTTCTCTTTGATGATGACGACGACGACGACCGGTGTGCGAGACCCTGTGCACGATTGTTTGAGTCCGGTTACTGTGTTTTAATACATTTGACTTACAATAAGGATTCTCTAATTTAATCTTTTGTGTCAAATAAAAGAGTGTTTGATTGTATTTATTGAATAGGATTCTCGGTGTAATTATTTTCTGATTTAATTTTATCTCTCATTAAAAAACTTATTTATGATTGTATTTGTTGCATTTGGTTTCCAGTGTGCGATTATCGAATTTAATCTTTATCAAATGGAAAGCTTTCCTAGAGGTGCTCACACCCTGAGTGTAAGCGAGACAACATACTACCGTCCTCGTAATAGATTTGCTAACTGAACTATGCTCGGACCTGCTTTAATTTTTATCTATCTGAAAAAAAGATGGCGTTTGGCTGTGTTTGTGCAAGGTAAGTACATAATACAAGAGCACTCATTTCAATGTGAAGTGAAGGATCAAGATCATGGATTTTCTTTAATCTTTTCCTTTTCTTTGATTAAGTGGAAGATCAAAAGCAACAAGTATTCCCTTCCCCCATCTCTCCCTGCTTTTACTTTTTCAGCCCTCTCTTTAGGACTATTCCATCTTCTTCTAAATAAAGCACTCTCAAGCAAGACTAAAAAAATCCCATATTAAACATTACATAGAAAACATGAACTTTTGGCCCCAAACCTGTTGGGCAAAGGGAAAATGGAATAAAGCAGAGAGATGAGAAGAAGGGCAAAAGCTTTTTCCTTTCATTTATTTTCCTCTGGTTCCTTCCTTCCATGCAACCCCATTAACATACTATTCTATTCTCCTGCTTGCTTAATATAAGTCGTTTAAAAAAAAATATAGCAAAAATTAATTAAGGAAACCAAAAATAAGGTGCTTATTTATTAAAATATCAATATTACTATATTAAATATAATTTTTATACCACTAATTCTATTTAAAAGAGTAATATTGATATTTTAACTAATAAAATATATTTTTTAATTTTTAATATATCATAAAGACTTATATTATGGAAGAAAGATAAGACTTCATATGTAATTATTTACATATCATTCCTCTAAAAACATTGCAATGATATAATAATCATCATCATCTCTTTACTTCATTCTTACATTTGATCGACTGTCATTGCAGGGCATATGTCCCCCACCTGACACAGTCGAGAAAAAAAAATTACCTTAATTTGAAAAATAGTAAAAAATTAATGCATTACTTACATCAAAGTACACAAAATCCCTAGTCTTTGAAATTAGTCTCGTCTCTATTGTGCCAAGTGCCGTACATGTGCCATGCAAATAATTTGATACTTCTGCTAATTCTTTTATTATTTATTTATTTATTTATTTGAGCTACCTTTGCACTACTATTCTCTACTTTATCCTTTGAATGGAGGGAGAATCCAATCTTGAAATTTTAAGTTTCTATATCACGAATTATTAATTCATTCTACCATTAAACTATAACAATCCTTTCGGTTTAGTTAAATTTTTTTGTAAGTTTAGTGCAAAAGGGACAGAAGCAGAGGGTGAATGATTTCTTTTTTTTCTTATGTCTAAAATCCTTATCTATTTTATAGTTCACGATTAATCTAGTTCGTATGATGTATGTGGGAGCTCCTAACACATTTTTTAGCTTAAGAAATGATTGAAAGAACCAGTTGATATTCATGCTTGTATAGCTAAATAAAACAGTACATTAATGTTCCAATCCAAGGCAGCCTGGTTTATGATTATATATATATATATATATATATATATATATATATATATATATATATATATATATATATATATATATATTCTGGGGTCCTTTTGAAACTTTGAGTCAAAGACACACTCTAGCTTTGTATAGTGCTATGCATTGATTACCAAACTCCACTTTTCCATTGTATTCAATGCAATTATTTCTATGAGAAATATCAGAATCCACTCTTGTTATATTATGAGAAAAAACAAATTCTGAAAGTGAAATTCCATCATCTCTTGCTCATAAAAAAATAACTCTTATCTCACCGTATTTAAGGTTAGGGAAAATTTTAAACCACAGAATATATCTCAATCTGCTTATACACCACTACCACAAAAGATTATCCAATTTCATACTTTTGATTTGGGAAGAATTGAAACCCACACTCTATAAATAAATGCAAAACAGTCACAACAATATTTATAGACAGATCTCCCAGCATCTCTCTGCTCATAGTGAGGACTAGCCTTTGGCTAAAGCTAAAGCTAAGGGATAAATTTGTAATATGAAATAAAGAGAAGAGAATCAACTTTATCTTTTCCCCCTGTATCTCTATCTCTAAACTTTAAATTTCTTGTTACTCAAAGACTGTTTATTAATTTCTTTCACAAACACAAAAACCCTTTCTTCCTCTTTCTTTGCTTAAGAAAAAGTCCAGTTTATATAACCATACATATTTTGATCATCTGCAAAGAAGAGAAAAAAGGAAAAGGGAAAAAGAAAAAAGGGAAGCCTTACCTTCTTCCTTGAATTTGAAGACTTCCCTTTTGATTTTCCAAAGATGTTTGATTCTTCTTCTTTAATAAATCAGTATTATAAACTTGGAACAAGAGTTCCTCAGATTCTTCTTATAATCACCCTTTGTTTCTTCTTCTTAAGTCACTTTTCATAACAAAAAAAACAAAAAAAATTCTCCAAGAAATTCAAAC
Source organism: Vinca minor (assembly GCA_026122235.1). Taxonomy (NCBI): domain Eukaryota; kingdom Viridiplantae; phylum Streptophyta; class Magnoliopsida; order Gentianales; family Apocynaceae; genus Vinca; species Vinca minor. The sequence continues at coordinate 5,520,692 of JAOCZM010000056.1, forward strand.
AATGGTGCAAATATTTCTTGTTTTGGCATTTTTCTCCATTGTGGGCACTGCTATTTCTTCTTCAACTGTCACTGATTTTCATGCCTTGGTTTCTCTTAAACAAGGCTTTGAGTCTTCTTCTTCTAATATTACCATTGGTTCTTGGAATTCTTCAGAACCAACTTCCATTTGTTTGTGGTCAGGAATCAAATGCCTTCGCGGGAGAGTTGTGTCTTTAAACATATCAAACATGAATCTTCATGGGTCCATTTCGCCTTCAATTTCGGACCTTGATATGCTAATGGAGCTCAATCTTGATGGGAACAACTTCACCGGCGAAATCAGGATTGAAAACATGAGCAATCTGAGGCTTTTGAACTTGTCAAGCAATAAGTTCAGTGGTGGCTTGGATTGGAACTACTCAACTCTTTTAAGTTTAGAAGTTTTCGATGCTTACGACAATAATTTCACTGATTTCCTTCCTCTTGGAGTGTTGAGCTTGAAGAAAATGAGGCATTTGGACTTGGGTGGGAACTACTTTCAGGGTGAAATTCCTGGAAGTTATGGGAATTTGATTGGATTGGAGTATTTATCACTTGGTGGAAATAATCTCATTGGAAAAATTCCAGGTGAGTTGGGAAATCTTACTAATCTGAAAGAACTTTACTTGGGATACTATAATTCATTCAAGAATGGCATTCCAAGAGAGTTTGGGAATCTTGAAAATTTAGTCCATTTGGATCTTTCAAGCTGTGAATTGGATGGATCCATTCCTCTTGAGCTTGGGAAATTGAAGAAACTCGAAACTTTGTTCTTGGATATCAATGGCCTAATTGGTTCAATCCCAAAGCAATTAGGAAATCTCACAAGCATGGTGAATCTTGATCTTTCTGCCAATTCACTGACAGGAGAAATCCCATCTGAGCTGATAAATCTCCAACGCCTTCGCCTTTTGAACCTGTTTATGAACAGACTGCACGGCTCAATACCGGACTTCATTGCAGACTTTCCTAATATGGAAGTTCTTTATCTGTGGCAGAACAACTTCACTGGCATTATTCCGGTCAATCTTGGCTTGAATCAGAACCTGAAAGAGCTCGATTTGTCTTCGAATAAGCTAACCGGTACAATCCCTCCAAACTTGTGTGCCTCAAATCAGCTTAGAATCTTGATTCTTCGAAAAAACTTTCACTTTGGGTCAATTCCAGAGGGGTTAGGGACTTGCACAACCCTTGTTAGAGTAAGATTAGGCCAAAACTACTTGAATGGTAGTATCCCAAATGGCTTTATCTACTTGCCAGAACTGAATCTTCTTGAGTTACATAACAATATGTTGTCTGGAATCTTGTCCGAAAATCGGAACAATTCTTCAAATTCGACCAAATTAGCCCAGTTGAATCTGTCGAATAACAATCTTTCGGGATCTTTGCCTTCCTCTATTGCCATTTTCTCTTCTCTCCAGAATCTTTTGTTAGGTGGGAACAAATTTTCCGGTCCAATTCCTCCCTCTATAGGTGAACTTGGAGAAGTTGTGAAATTAGACCTTAGTGCAAACTCAATTTCTGGCGAAATCCCGCCTGAAATTGGGAATTGTCTCCATTTAACCTATCTAGATTTGAGCCAGAACAACATTTCTGGTTCGATTCCGCCCCAAATTTCCACCATTAGGATACTGAATTACTTGAATTTATCAAGAAATCACTTGAATGAGACAATCCCAAAATCCATTGGTTCAATGAGAAGTCTCACCACTGCTGATTTTTCATTCAACGATCTTTCTGGAAAATTACCTGAATCAGGCCAATTTTCATTCTTCAATGCTTCTTCATTTGCTGGAAATCCCCAACTCTGTGGTTCCTTACTCAACAATCCCTGCAACGTCACCGCAATTACAAGTCCATCAGGGATGAAGAATAATAGCGAATTCAAGTTAATTTTCGCCCTGGGGCTATTAATTTGTTCCCTACTATTTGCAATCGCAGCTATAATCAAAGCCAAGTCATTCAAAAACAGAAACAGCACAAACTCCTGGAAAATGACCGCCTTCGGAAACCTGGATTTCACCATCGCAAACGTCCTGGAATGCTTGGAAGACGGAAATGTAATAGGCCGAGGAGGAGCTGGAATTGTCTACCACGGAAAAATGCCAAACGGAATGGAAATCGCCGTAAAAAAACTCTTCAATTTCAGCAGCAACAGCCACGACCACGGTTTTCGAGCCGAAATTCGAACACTAGGAAACATTCGACACAGAAACATAGTAAAATTAATCGCGTTTTGTACCAACAAGGAAACGAATCTCCTGGTTTATGAATACATGAGAAATGGAAGCTTAGGGGAAGCGTTGCATAGCAAGAAAGGGGGATTTTTCTTAGGGTGGAATTTGAGGTATAAAATTGCGATTGAATCTGCGAAAGGACTATGTTATCTACATCACGATTGTTCTCCATTGATCGTTCATCGTGATGTGAAATCGAATAATATATTGTTGAATTCGGGGTTTGAAGCTCATGTTGCTGATTTTGGATTGGCCAAGTTCTTGGGGGATAGTGCTGCTTCTCAATGCATGTCCGCCGTTGCTGGTTCTTATGGTTACATTGCTCCAGGTACTTACTATACCATAAAATCGTTTTATCCAATTACTGAAATAATTATTTATGAACATAATTTGATTTAATATTGTACTGACAAAAATGATCAAGTGTCAACACTAAAATCGGACCAAAACGATAGTTGTACTTATTAGTTGCTAAATGTTAGATTATTGAATTGTTTTATTCGACACCTTAAAATATAATTGTTCTGAAATACAATTTTTAAATAATGATATATTAATACTTGTTTAAAAGTAAGGAGGTCAAATTGCTTGGAAGGAGTGACATTTGGAGGAGTAAACAAGTTTTTAAAAATAGTCTATATACGTACCTACCATAGCCGGACCTTATTGGGAGTAGTTGGAAGGAGTGAAATTTGGGGGTTGTAAGATAATTTTTTGGCCTCTCCTACAAAAATTACTTTATTTATGAGTCCTCGGAACTGAGTATAAATTGTTTTCTCATCGGAACTGAGTATAAATTGTTTTGTGCAGAATATGCATACACGTTAAGAGTGGACGAGAAGAGCGACGTGTACAGTTTTGGAGTAGTACTACTAGAATTGATCACTGGTCGTAAACCATTGGGTGATTTTGGTGAAGGCGTAGATATCGTACAGTGGGCAAAGCAAGCAACAAATTGTAGGAGAGAAGAAGTGAATCACATCGTTGATATGAGGCTAACCCCGGCGCCTAAAGATGAAGCTATGCATTTGTTCTTCATAGCTATGCTTTGCGTTCAAGAAAATAGTGTTGAGAGGCCGACAATGAGAGAAGTAGTTCAAATGCTATCAGAGTTTCCTCGCCAATTTCCGGATTATCAATCTTCTTCTTCTTCAGTGACATTTCAACAACAACAAAATCCCCAGAAAAATAAGGAATGTTCGAAAATTCAAGATGGTTTTTAAATTTGAAGATTAATTTTCTCCTTTTTTTTTTTTTTGTTAAATGTTCTTTGGGTGTTTTTTTTTAGCAATGGCTTGATTTTGTTTAAAAGCTTTGTTCATTATTATCGGGGGTAGTTTAGGTATTTTATTTACACTTAAAGAGATTGCAATGCTAAACATATTATTGCAACCTCCTTGTATCATATAATATATATACATGTTATATTTCATTATTCTCATAGTGAGGCTCAACCTTGTTCCTTGCTCAGTACTTTATAAACCCCTTAATTCTTCCGGTTGTAGGGGCTATTTTGATGGCGATATGTTTCATAAGGTTTTGGATGAAAGTAATGGTAGGGGAGACAAGTAATATCACTTGTGTTTTCACCGCCTAAAAATTTAAAATTAATGTAATATACTCCTTTTATAATAATGTAATATCACTAACTTTACACATGTTGCGGACGTTACTCCACATAACAAAAAAAAAGGTGGTTTTATGAGTATGGTCTAAGGAAGATACTAAACCCCAAATTAGGCCCACATCCAAAATACTTGATCTCTCTTTACTTTTGCTGGATCTACTAGGCCCAGGCACCTCATAATTTACTGAACTAGTTTTCTGGACCCAATGATTTCTAAAGCCGACAGCCCAATATGGGCCAGTTATAGCTTACAAGCTCATCTATCCTGGGCCTATAGACAACAAGGCCTTTAGATAAAAGAGCTTTGAAAGAGTGGGCCCCTTCATTACATTTTCTTCTTTAGCTGTGGTGTTTTTAGTTTGCTGTAGTTATGATATGGAGCAGGTCCATTGTATAATGTGATATATAATTGACCATATGATTACAGAAGGAGAAAAAAGACAATTATATGATGACGTGATTAATTTTGTACCACAAAGTTAATATCGAAAAAATCCCTCATAACAAGGTCGAATTTACTATTTACTATCGAATGAATATATTACTCAACAATTACATTATTATTGAAAAACTCTAAATTCAAGACTCACGAGTCACGCGTAAAAAAATTGCTTATTTCCATTTGCATTTAAGTTTAAACTCAAAGAACAATGTATGTATAATTACAAATACAAAATAGGCAAATTGGCTCTACGGGTCCAAAAACTATTTTAGTTTGGTGATTGTTGTCCAAAATCTTTTTTTTTACAAAACTAAGTATCAAAACTATTTACATTTGGTGGAAAAGGTCTTTCCATCCAATTTTCCATCAGTCAACCGTTAGTTTGATTTTCAAATTCAGTCAACGCAAAATCCAACAAGGTCAAAATCGTCAATTTACATTCCCCCACAATTACCCCCTTACACCTCTACCCCGGTAGGCCCCACTTATTACTCCCTTTTTAACTCAATGAAACGCCTAAAGCCTAAACATCCTTCTTCATCTTTCTGCTAAACGTGAACAAAGCCAAAAAAGAAAAAAAAAATTAATGTCTACACTCAGCTCTCCTTTCAGAACCGATAGGCCCCACTTATTACTCCTTTTACCGTAAAAATCCCTAAGTAAAAATTAGGGTTTTAATTACTTTCCTTATCGCGAAGAAGAAGTATCATTAAACATTCATTATTTTTTCCAAACCAGTGATCGACATCGGAGAAGCAATTTTATAGAAGAAATTGTTCAATTATGGACGAAGACAGAGTGGAAATCGTTGGAATGAACGAGGGAGGCAAATCGTTTCAAAGAGTTCGAAGAATTAGAGGACAAGTTGGTGGACGTAACGCCGGTAATAATTCAAATATTCTGAAGGGAATGCTCGATTCTAGAGCTGTTGATTCATATTTCGAGTAAGTAAAGACAAAAATTCTTTGCTCCTTTCATTAGGCTTCTTCAGTGTGATTCAGTTGAACTTTTTAATTGGTTGAAGGTACCAATTTGATGAATTGCATTATTATTAGTCTGTTCTACTGGGTATGGATTTGATTTCAAGACATATCTTTACTCTCTTTGTGCTTGTAAATGTTTGGATATTTAGCTTATTGCTATAAAATAAAATAAAAAAAGGGAAAAAAAGTTCACTGTTGTTCATAATATATATATATATATATATATTTCGAGTAAGTGTTGTTGTTGTTTTGAAAAAGAATCTTTATAGTGTTTCTTGAGTTGATGATTTTTAGTTTTCTGAAAAAAACCTATATTTGATTAATTTTGTAGTATTTTATGGAACGAACTTAGCGAGGATAAGAAGAAAATGTTTTCTTTGTTGGACTCGTTGTGGTTAAATCTCTATGCAACGAGTTGCAATGTGAATGTTTTGGAATGGATAAAAAAGAAAGATCTGGATCAGAAATATGTGCTTGTGCCGATTGTATTGTGGTAAGCAATCTAAAACTTTTCATATGTTAATAAAATTTTGGTGAAGAATATGTTTACTGATATGCAATTGTTTAACATAGGGGTCACTGGTCATTATTGATTTTGTGTAATTTCGACGAAGATTTATCATCGAAAAATCAATGCTTTGTATTGTTGGACTCATTACTAGCAGCTAAACAGAATAATGAACCCTTGATTAGGATGTAAGTTATATTCATTTTACTGACATTGATAATTTGTGTTGTTTTTCTAAGAAATTTGGTGTGATTGAACTTTTTTGTTGGCATTGTTGTCTTGTTTCACGCTTTTGTCGGGCGATATTTTGAATGCTGTTGGTCGGTATGCAGACAGTAAATTAGTGCAAAATATACCATTTCTAGTACCAAAGGTTCCCCAACAGAAAAATGGGGAAGACTGTGGGTGTTTTATGATATACTATGCCTTCTTGTTTTTTAAAGATGCACCTGACTTGTTCAAGCACCAAGATGGCTTTCCATATTTTGTAAGTCACATAATGTGTTATTAAATCAGTATTTATGTTCTAAGTAATGTGTTATTAAAGTGCATGTATTTTTTTTTAGATGACTATGGATCGGTTTACCCATGATGAATTGACATCATTCAGACATATGATTAATGAGAAGAGTGGCAATAATAATGAGGCAGATGTTCCCTGTTCTGGCCTCTTCACTGTTGAGAGTGAGGATCTTGCTGCTGAGAGTGATGTGGCAATGGATAAGCCTGTATCTGAGAGACTAGTTTCTCATATTAAGGGAGAGAGTGATGAGGATGATGTTGTTTTAGAAAAGTTTTTCCAGGATTCGGATAATGAGGCAAATGAGGGGGTAGACATGTTCCAAGACATTGTGGAAGAGGTGTTACTTGACTTTGATGATCGGGCATCAAATGCAGGGAAAAAGTTGAAAAAACTCAATATAGATGAACCTGAAACTGAAGATGTTGCATCAGTAGATAATGTAGAGATGCAAGAAATGAATGAGATGTTTAAGGCAAAATCTGATATGGACAAATTGTTCGAAAATGAAAATGAGGGGGAAAACCAGAAGCAGAAAAAGAGAAATAAAAGTGGTAACAAAAAAAGGAAATGGTTACTAGATGGAGATCCTCATGATTATATTGATGCTCCAGAATTTGAGAAAATACTTGATCAATCTGAAGGATTGAACAGTGATGATGAATATCGCATGATCTCGAACAGCTTGTAAGATGATAATGATGTGAAGCAAGCTATGAGAAAATTCACAAGGTTTAACTTTGAAAGGGATGGCCTAGATCCACAATTTGAGGTTGGGTTGTTGTTCAATAGTAAGGTGATATTGAAGAGGGCAATTATTAACCATGGTTTAAAACATGGAAAACAAGTTGGATTTGAGAAAGATGACAAAATCAGACTTGTTGTGGTTTGTGAGGGGCCAATGTGTGAGTGGAAGTTGTGTGTCGCCCCATTTAAAAAAAACAACCACTTGGGCGAGATAAGAAAACTACAAGGTAAACATGAATGTCCAAGAGACCTAGACCACAAACTTGCAACTTCAAGTGGTCCTCGCAAACAAGTACATCAATCTATTCGGATCGGATAATCCAGCTTGTTACTCGAGAGTTTATCTCACAAGTGCACACCGATTTGAATGTGAACATATCAAACTCGGGTTGCATATAGGACAAAAATATGAGGCTAAAAAAGAATGATTGAGGGAAAGTATAAAGACCAGTACAAGCTAATGTACAACTACATCGAAGAGATTAAAAAAAGTAATCCTAGGAGCCAAATATACATGCAACCAATGGTGTGTCAAGATACTTGGATTAGATAGATTTTTGAGGATGTATGTATGTCTAGAGGCTTTAAGAAAGCGGGTTTGTGGAAGGGTGCGTGAAAAACTTGTAGGTCTTGATGGCACATTTTTGAAAGGTCCACATAAGGGGTGTATTACTGCATACTGCTGGCATAGATGCCAACAATGGAATGTTTCCTGTTGCATATGCTGTTGCTGAAACAGAAAATGAATCAAGCTGGACATGGTTTGTTAGGGGGATCAAGAGAGATCTAGGGATAAACAACACTTCAGAGTGGTGTGTTATGAGTGACAGGCAAAAGGTAATAAAAATTTGTTTTCAAATCAATCTTCACAATTTGTTTTGTAAGTGGTTTAATGAACTAATAATGTGTTTTGAAATGCAGGGACTTATAAAAGCAGTAGCTGAAGTAATACCAGGTGTTGAACATAGACATTGCGTTCGCCACTTACACAATAACCTGAAGAAGTTGATTCCTGGCAATGCTGTGAAGGAACTAATGTGGAGGTGTGCTAAAGCAACCTACACCAGCAAATTTGAGGCAGAAATGGCAGAATTGAAAGAAGTTGAGCCAAGAGCATACAAATGGATTGTGGAAAATGTCCACCCAAGCTGTTGGACAAGATCTCGGTTCAGAGAAGATATCAAGTGTGATTTGCTACTCAATAATCATAGTGAGTGCTTTAATTTTCAGATTATGATTGCTAGAACAAAGCCAATCCTAGGGCTTTTAGAGAGAATTAGAATATACTTAATGTTAAGACTTCAAGCAAGAAGAGAATGGGTTGCTAAGTTAAAAGGGGATATATGTCCAGAAATTTTAAAAAGACTAGAGATAATTAAAAATGAGTCAGCCTATTGTCAGCCTATTGTCCAACTAGGGCATAACAAGAAGGGATGCAAGATCTTGAAGGTTACGCGTGCAAAAGAAAAAATCGAAGTCGCCAAAAGAGCCATGGAAGTCGAGGTCGAGGTCGAACTTCTTGAAATTGCGAGATGCAGAGATTTCAAAATCGAATTGGAGCTTCAAATGCGGGAATTTCCACGTGTTATGAGGTAATTCTTCATGTGAAGCACCTTCAATTTTACTTTATCATGCAATGTATACTCATACATACTTTTCTTTTTCTTTTTTCAGATCTATTGTCAAGTCACCAGATATTGAAGGGAGAAGTGGACAAGAAGTTGATATTTTTTTTTTTTTTTGGTAAAATAGGAATAGATATATAAATAAAAAAACTAGCTCGTAGGGTACGGGACAAAGTTGTTACAAAGAAGTTGATACTTTTTTTTTGTTGGTAAAATAGGAATAGATATATAAATAAAAGAACTAGCCCGTAGGGTACGGGACAAAGTTGTTACAAAGAAATTGATAATTTTGATGGAACTAAAGTAGACTAGTGTAGGAATCTTTTGGTTTTTTAAATATGTAGACATTTGGTTGTGTGTTTTGACTGTTTTGGTTGCTTCTTTTTACTACATCTTGGATGTATGCACTATTAAAATACTATGGATAATGGCAAGTTTTTGGCGTAAATTCTTGGATTTGTATTGACTGCTTTTGGAAGCTACTTTTGACTACATCTTGGATGTATACATTAGAAATTCTTTGATGTGTGTAATGAATGTTTTAGCAGACTTGTTCATTTCACTAAAAAATAGTGCGAGGATCCGGTTAATTTCATTCAAAAGTAACCATATTTCAATATAGCTTGTTCATCATTAAAAATAAGGCAGCAACTTGCTCATTTCTTTTGTGAACAATACACTTCAGTTTTTCCAAAACACTTTTCATTAAACCAAACAGATTAACCATACAAACTTCTAAGTTACATTCTTCCCAGAATAAAACAACTAACGAGTTTGTTTGTTAAACATGAACAATCACCATTTGAACAACAATAAAGCAAAGAAAAAAAATCCAAGACACAATCAAAGCAAACCACAATTTCTTGATTTTCCTTTGGTACACAATTACATTTGCATCCATTGTCTTCAACCATCGCATCATTCCGGGAATGACTACCCTTCATCTCTCACATAATGAAAAAATCAACCCATAAAAAAAACTTACATTTTTTCCCTCCCATCACACTCACGTTCCGTTCACAACTCATAAATCTCCTACCAGGGTTATGCATTGTCCAAGAAGTGTGGAATTAACTCGGGGCAATTACAAACTTCCGGTCGATTTGAGTTGTTGCCAAGAGAAACTTCTTGAGTTGCCTTCATCTCCATCTTCATTCTCTTGAAGCCGAGTTCTTCGATTGGTTCTGAAAGGAGAGCTGAGTGTAGACATATTAATTTTCTTTTTCTTTTTTGGCTTTGTTCACGTTTAGCAGAAAGATGAAGAAGGATGTTTAGGCTTTAGGCGTTTCATTGAGTTAAAAAGGGAGTAATAAGTGGGGCCTACCGGGGTAGAGGTGTAAGGGGGGTAATTGTGGGGGAATGTAAATTGACGATTTTGACCTTGCTGGATTTTGCGTTGACTGAATTTGAAAATCAAACTAACGGTTGACTGATGGAAAATTGGATGGAAAGACCTTTTCCACCAAATGTAAATAGTTTTGATACTTAGTTTTGTAAAAAAAAAGATTTTGGACAACAATCACCAAACTAAAATAGTTTTTGGACCCGTAGAGCCAATTTGCCTACAAAATATTCCTGGCAAAAAATTTGTGGTACACCTTACCTACCTTAAATTATTTTCCATAACAAACACAAATAATTTTAATTACAAAATACCAATCACAAAATAATTTGAAATTTATAAGTTTCCTTCATTGGGAGGGAAATTAATTATAGGAAGAAGCATAATGATAAACCAATTCATATTCTTCTTTCATTGAATACACTTCAAGCCCCACTATATAAATCGACGGTCCACATTACATCCATCCCAATAAGAAACCAATTATATCCGTCCGATCAACAGGGACCCCAAGGGTTAGTCTCCACTGCTCTCTCCGCCTCCCTCTTCTCTTCTTATACTCTTCACATTCTTCTCTTTGCTTTTCCCTCTCTTATTTTCCCCCTCTCGGAAAACCGCATTTCAATTCTTTAAAGCGGTTTTCCGTTTGAATCGTACCAGATCGGAGTCGGTGGTGTCACCCCGTTCCGTCCAGTATCTTTTGCTTTACTGTTTCTATTTGGTTTGGGGGAAATTTATCCTTTTACTAGGTTAGTTTTGTTCTACTGCTTTTCAGAGATTTGATTTGTGATTTCTTGTAATTTTTTCATGGGTTTTTATATGAAAGTTGGAGGGGAATTTTTTCTAGAATTGTTGTAAATCTTGATATAATTCAGGGAAATTTTTGGTGTTGAAATTAGGGGTTTTTTCGGGGGGAGGGGGGTTGCTGAAAAGGATGGTTTAGAAAGGATAAATCTTTTGAATTTCGGAGTGGGGTTTATTTGGATTGGCAAATGGGTTTCTTTTGTAGATTTTTTTGTCTCGAAAAAATCTAATATATATTTTTTGATTTCAGAGGAATAGCTTCTAGAACTAGGGGTTTTTGTTCATTTAATTTCTTTTTCAAGTGGGTGTAAAATATCTGTCTAAGAAACATTTCTTCTGGGGTACAAGGGATTTTGGCTATTTCCAGTATCTTTTATGGTGCAAGAACATGTTAATTAATATCTTAGATCTCTTTAGTAAGGGAGAGTGAAGAAAGTTGGGGGGGGCGGGGGGCGGTGAATGGATAGTAGTTTGTATTGCTGTTGCTATTTTACTTTTATTTGTTGGGAATTGATTATTGATTAAGAATCCCATGTCTTTTAATTCCTGGTTTTTTTTGTTGTGTTTCAGGATTTATCGTTGATTATGGCGGGCGAGAAAATTTTGCTAAATGGTATCTTGGCTATTTTTTTTCCTATTGTGTTCACTAATTTGTCATTTCCACGCCTTGTTTATGCAAATTCTGTATGTTTACTTTTGATTCTGCTGAGATTTGTTTGATGAGTCTCGAGTTTCAGATCAGATTGAAGTGTTTTTTGCAAGTAGTTTACTTATAAATTGTCTTGTTTTGCATGGATTTAAGAAGCTTCTCTTCATATGATTCTCTCATTATTACATTAGCTTGAAGCTTGGCATAGAAAAATAGAAAACATTTTGTATTGCAATTCCAGTATTCCAGATGCCATGTAGATTAGAACAATGGCTTGACACATATTTTGTGCTCTACATCGTGGTCAATGTGATTCTAATATATGTACTCTAGGCCTGTGGGTTCTGCTTTTGTTCAAGGTCACTTTTTAGTAATAGTCCGTAGTTCTTACATTACGGGTTTATGGCTTTGATTGTTATGTATGTGTCTTTCTTATGCTACTCATTGTATTGGATCCATTTATTGAGTCGAGGAAACTTTGTTCATGATTGAATGAGGTTTATTTGAATTTTATGGTCTTACATTGAAAATTTGTCTAAGTGAATAATTTACTGTGTGTCAGCTGAACCAGGTGTTCTCGGGCTGAAGTCCGATCCCTTGACCAAACCTTCTGAGAAAGATATGGTATGTTCTTCTGAATGGTTTTTCTAAAGTCTGATGCAGTTTATGTTTATTTGATACGTTTTGGGTTTACCTTCATTATTCTCTCTTTCCTTTCATTGTGTCTTAGGCATCGAAGAAAGATGGAGTAGTGGCTGATTCAGCACCTCCCGTGTCTTCTTCGGCGGATGCCTCCTCTGGCAATAAAGGTGGCTTTGGTCAGGGATTGAATGCAGACCAAAGCGTTTACTATCCTGCCAGTGGCTGTTACAACTATTACTATCCAGGTCAGATTTTTATGGGTCTTGATATTGAATATGTATTTCTTTCTTTTTAATTGTTGTTTTCTGATAGTGAAGTCAATTGATTCAACAAAAATGAGATATTCCTTTGGTGGGAATCTTGAAACATCTGATAGTTCTATAATGTCAACGACTGAAACCCATTGCAAATTGCAATATATGTGATCAAAACTACACTCTAATGCATACTTGGGTTCCACATTCCTGTTGTTTTTTTAATTTCTTCTTGGTTGGTGACTTCGCCCTTCTCATAGAATATTCATTTGCTCATTTATTATTTTTAAGTGACTTGGTAGCCATTTCTCCTGTGTTTGGTAATCTTTCCTACTATGAATATTTAAGAAAGAAAATTGGATATTGAAATATACAGATAGCATGTGTAGGCGCTCTTTACGTGTATAACGAATCATGATAATGTTATTTAAATATGCATAGTAGGCTGTGCATCTTTAGATTTGGCCCATTTAACAGTAGTGGTGTATACAATGTTCTTTTCTACTCAGCTTTATCCGAAACTGTTTATGGGTGAATATAAAAGAGGCAGATAATTGCCCTATAGTTGTTCCTGCATTATTCTAAAGAGTCATTTGCAATTCTCATGGGTTTTCAGGGTACAATGGAACCTATTCTCAACTGGATGATCAAAGTTATATTAATGCTGGAGGTGGTTCATATGCGGTATGGCCTAGATTCCTTATCTTTTATTTTATTCTCATATGTAAAGGGATATAGTCTAACCCGTTATATTGCTTTATTTGTCGGAGTATGCAGTCCGATAACGGTTCACTTATGTATTATTTGCCTGGATATAATCCTTATGGATATATGGGTGTTGACGGAGAGCAGTCTTATTTGTCATCTGGGTACCTTCAGCAACCTCTGTCGTATGGATCTGAAGCCTTGTCAACTTATTCATGGGATCCTAAGAGTGCTGGAGACGTGACCAATAAGGTTAACAAAACTGAGAATCTGAAACCTGGGGTTGGGCGAAATGGTTCGGCTAAGTCAAATGATTTTAACTCTTCAAAGACCAACAACCCTTCATTAACCAAAGCGTCAAATGTGCCATTGAATTCCAAAACAAGACAGTCCCCAGTGCCCTCTAGCGTCAACAAGTCTTTTTATCAGGCGGCTCAACCTCTCAAACCGCTGAGCAAGGTAAAGTGTTTAATAATTATTTTTCTTTTCATTGTTATTGAAGGAAATGGTAGCCTAACCCAGGATGCTATCATTTACTGTTGATAATTGCTTAAAGAAGTTAATTTTTTGCCTTTTTTTTCTACGGTTCTTATAATTTGTTACTTGTTTGCAGTTGGCTTCTGGTTACCATTCCCTGGAGAGCCTCAGTGGCTATTACCCTACTGGAAAGTACTCGGCATTTGGTAACCAAAATCAAGGTCTTTATATGAACTATGGTTCAATGAACTACCTACCAAATGCTAGAATGTGGAATGGAAACCAAAGATTCAAGCCAAGACAGAACTTTAGGCGAGAAGGAGAGCTGGAAGAGCTAACTCGTGGCCCTAGGATCAGCTTCAAGGGTGATGCCACAAAGTTGTCTGGTGAAGATGAACAGCCAGAACTGATCGTTCAAAGGAATAAATATAACTCAGAAGATTTTCAGACCGAGTATGAGAATGCCAAATTTTATGTGATCAAGTCGTACAGTGAAGACGATGTTCACAAGTGTGTAAAATATGATGTTTGGTCTAGTACTCCAAATGGTAATAAGAAACTAGATGCTGCTTTCCGTGATGCAGAGGCTAAATCAATTGAAACAGGCTCCAAATATCCAGTGTTCCTGTTCTTTTCAGTGAGTCTATCCTACTAATATATACTTGTTATTTTGGATTCTAATTCCTTTCAATAGTTGTTGCCTAATCATTTGTGTTGATTTTACAGGTAAATGGCAGTGGACAATTCACAGGTGTTGCGGAGATGATTGGGCCGGTGGATTTTAAGAAAAATATGGATTTTTGGCAGCTCGACAAGTGGAACGGATTCTTCCCAGTCAAGTGGCATATAGTTAAAGATATCCCTAATAATCTATTGCGTCACATTATCCTTGAAAACAATGAAAACAGGGCTGTAACATACAGCAGGGACACACAGGAGGTAACATACGTTTTCAAATTGCTTTTTCCTTCCATCTCTATCCGAGTGGGTAACTAACATTCTATTTTCATCATTTCGATTCACAGATTGGTCTGAAGCAAGGTTTAGAAATGCTGAAAATTTTCAAGACTTGCTCAGCCAAGACTTCCTTATTGGATGATTTCAACTTCTATGAAAATCGCGAGAAGACACTAAAAGCAAACAGAAGCTTGAAACAAAATCCTCAGATCGATGCTTTGGAGAACGATGAAGTTACAGTGAGTCTCTCTCTCTGAAAACTTAGGTTTAGCAATTTCTCTCGTCTGTACCAAACAAACAAATTTATGGTTGATTGTCAATTTGGGACCGAGGGAGTATCTAATGTGCACATATCAAACTATATGACTATATGTGCTTTGGGACTGAACATCTTAAACGGAAATGTTGAGTTCATAGAACACATTTTTGCACCATAGTGCGAAGTATTCTCCTTCTTCTTCCCCCCATTGAATATAATGTATTTTTGTTTCGATGGTGCAGAAAATTGTTAAAGAAGGCGAGAAGAAGGCTGAAGAAGATTCCAAAACCAAGGATAATGGTATCGTGCCATCACTTGTGGATCTCACCCAAAACCTTTCGCTCAATCCTCAGCAGCTGGAAACAAGTGCATGAAGCGGATACAAGCATCTAAGAGGGGACACATTTGAAGTACTAGGGTCTCATTTGTGATTTCTATTTTTAGTTTTATTTTATAGGAGTATCTTTTGCTTTGCTGGTTTCTCAATTCTTGCTGGCATTATTGGTGGTCTTTTAAGGTTCTGTTTTATTTATAAAGTGATATGAATCTTTGTTTTGAAAAGATCAGTTTAATATCCTTTCCTTCTGTTTTAATACTTTTCTTCTTCAAATGCCATTGTTTTCAGTGAGTTTCTGAATGGTTTATTGCCTTATCAGTTGGATGCTTACTGAAGTCATGACTAATCAGTGCACTACAATTGATGCCATTTGGCTTAAAATTGTTCATCTTTTTGGTGTCTTGCCCTGGTTAGGACTGATCTTGAAATTTTTTGAACTCTACTAAAATGTAGGATGCTCATAACTATGAAGAGGTAATTGAAATAAACTATTTGCGCCTTTTAACAGTTGGTAAAAAATAATAAATCTACTTTGAGTTTAGGGGTGAGCACCGAATTCGAATTGGCCAATTCGGTCAATTGAATTCGGTTTTTTCATTTTTTCATACCTCAAAAAATCGACCGAATTCGAAACCGAATTCGATTTCACCGAATTCGAATTGGTGAATTCGGAATTCGGTGCCGACCGAATTGGCCGAATTGGAGGGTATATTTTTTATTATATAATATATTTAATTATATAATATTTAATTATATAATAATAATATTTAATTATTAAAAATTCAATAATAATATTTAATTATACATATATAATTATATAATAATATTTAATTATTAAAAATTCAATAATTATATTTAATTATATATATTTAATTATATAATAATAATAATATTTAATTATTAAAAAAATCGAATTCGAATTCGGCACACCAAATTCAAAAATAGTCAAACCGAATTCGTCCCAAATTCGACCAATTCGAATTCGGTCTTGACCAAATTACCGAATTCAAGCCGAATTACCGAATTCGAATTGCCAAATTGAATTCGAATTCGGTCGGAATTCGGCAAAAACCTAACTAATTATTTTCTTAATATTTGGATTGTGATTGAATGCCAATCTATACTTGAAAACACTTGAACCGAACTGTTGCAAGATGTCCAAAAGACAGTATTAGGAAAAGAGCTTTCTTGCTATGTTTTTTTTTTTTTTTTTGGTTCTTGTACCTTAATTTGCAAAATAAAATTTAATAGTAAAGAGAAAGTACTATTGATCTTTGTCAAACATTAAAACACTCAAAGCTAACAGTAAAAAGAAACCAGTTAATGTAAACACAGACGAGGACAAAACAACTAGAATCAAGTAAAAAACTAACTTGAACACAAAAAGAACAAACGACCAACTTAACTATACCCCTCATTGCCTTCCTTTCTAGTCCTTGATCCTATAGTGAGCAAATTCATTACCCTCAACATTCTCCCTTGAAGAATACAGCTGAGGTGGCGGTGGCTGAGGAGCGTTAGGCCTCACCGGACATCTCCCATACTGTGACTGCACTGGCTGCAAGGCGGGAGGATAGTATCGAGCCAGAGGCCTCGAGTTACCAAAAAGATCATTGTAAAGCATATTATTAAACTGGATTCCACCTGTCGACTCATAAAAAACTTGGTGCTTGAATGCAGCACGTTGAACATTACAACCGGCTGGTCCACCATACAGTATCTGATGATGATGCTGTTGCTGTTGCTGTTGATGTTGATTATCGTTATCATTCATCAATAACATCATCATCGGATTTTGATTGATTGAAGGAGGCAATTGATGATGATGATGAACTTGGTCAATCGTAGTATTAGGATAATGCATTTCCATTGGATGATTCAATCCTGAAAAAACTTGTTCTTGTTGCTGTTGTTGATGATTCATAAGGTCCAATTCAATACCTCTTTGAATCAAACCATGATGAGGTTTGGACATCATACTCAAATGACCATCTTGTCCTCCTCCTAACCCTTCACTAAAAAACTGAGTTTGTTGTTGATGATCATGATTTGACCCTTTGATTGAGTCAATCCTATTCTTGACAACTTCAAGTTTATGAGTCAATCCACTAGCCAAACTCCTCAATTGCATCTCAGACAAAAGATTCAAGAAATCAACCCAAGTAGGGTACTTGGCTTCATTATTTTTCTTTTTCAACTTTTCTAACTCATCTTCCATTCTTCTTTTCCTTTCCTCAAAAAAATCACCTAAACCGTAAACTCGACAGTTTCCACTATCCTTAGACTTGCTTCCATATATGTCAATTAGCTGCTTCACTACTTCTTGATTCTCTGGCCAGACCTCTGGTTCGACTCCGGAAACAGCCTCTTGCTTAGGACCATAAATGATCATGCATGCACTAACATCACAAAGGGTTGTGAACTCATGAAGTTTCCTTAATAATCCTTCCTTTCTCTTCTTGTATGTTGTAATTCTTGATTTTTCCTTCTTAATCAGTTCCATGTGTAACTTTCCACGTCCCATTTCTGAAATTTCATAATAATTTTGAAATCCATAATCAGCAACTAAATACATATATATATTTTACATATATAAACATGATATTAACATATATTCAGGGCCGGCCCGAGCCCATATGGAGGTGGTGGAAAAGGGGGCCCCAAAATTTTCAAATATAACCTGTTTATATGTTAAGCCCAGCCCAAATATCCAAGCTACCATGTAGCCATCCATGTCCATTATTCCAATAGTCCAATGTGCAGATTTAATATATTCCAATTTTAAAAATTGTAACAAGTTGAAAATGTTAATGTTCATACGAAAGATCCTATTTTTAATTTTTGCACAGGGCAATGTCAGGACCGGCCCTGCATATATTATTACAAGAGCAAAAAGAATAGTACTATATATTGGGGAAGTAATAAAGACATGTTCCTTAAACAAGAAGATTTTTTTCAAGTTTGATAAAAATAATTAAAGTACATATTATGAGAGAAGAAGATGAACTAAGTGTTGTTTAATTTCTACAACTTTCATTAATAATTGCAATTCTTGAAAACGTTTACATATATGAAGGAAAATAATTAAGAAAAATAATAATGACTAAACATAAATATCAAAGATAGGGAAAAAAAAAACAAGAAAGTTTACCTTGAAAGAGGTGTAATAATTGAAGAAATTTTACCTTTGGAAACTTAGTTCTTGAGGCAAGTTTAGAGAAAGAATGAAGTTTTCTTTCTTACCTTTATATAATAAATAAGAGAATATGGAATTGGTTAGTATGTGAAAGACCGTTTGTGTAAGATGGTTAAATTGATTGATGGATTGATTGCATTATATTAGATGTAAAAGGAAAGAAGAATATCTTAATAATCCTTTTTTATTTTTAATTGAGATATTCAAGAATATTTACTTTCCATAAAAGGAAAGAGGAAATATCTTTAATTATCCTTGTGATTTCATATTTGGTAATTTCCTTATTATATTCAATTTGAAGGAGGTAGGCAAATTGCATGATTGAACAATAATTACTCTCTTCATTCCCATTTAATTATCGTTTATGAGATTTATAGGTATCCAAATTAATTGTCGTTTAAGGCTCTTTTATTAATTGTCAACAATTTATTCCAATTATACCCTCAACATTTCTTTTATTTGCCGCCCCTGCTATCCCATTTTTTTCTTTTTTTTTTTTTCTTATGCTATAAAAGTGAGAGAGGGATAATATTGAAACTTTTGATGAAAATGACAAGTTCCTTAATTTTTTAAAATTGTCTAAAAATTCTTATATTTAGGAATGGAGGGATTACTAAATAGAATGAACCCTTTGAGGCACATTTCGATTAAATCACTTTACCTTTAGAGTTGAGCGCTCAAGATTACCCCTAGATAGGGAAGATTGAAGCATGCTCCATGCCTGGGGAAGGAAGATAAGTCTCATAAGGAGAAGAATTATGTGCCCCATTATGGGGAGATATAGGAATCGAACACGGGACCTCCGCCCCGTGTTCGGGTATCCTTATCACTTGGGCTACCCGATTCCCATACTTTACCTTTAGAGTTTACTAATTAGATTTTACGTCATAAGAATGGGAATGTTATAGTGAGTCTTATGAAGATTCGAACCAGTTTTAGTATAAGTGAAGAATAAGCATTTGTTTTACACATATAAATCCATACCGTTAAATATGAAATCTCACGGACTAATTTTTTTTTAAGTATGTTATCAAGAATCCAACGTTTATCATTTACTCTGCACATCTGAACAAGCACTTGTTCCGCTTCAGAGCCGGACTGACATAAACCCTCCAAAAGCCCAATGGTCTTTCAACAGCCAATACGATAGAAAAAAGCTCTGAATTAAGTCAATTAACCCTTACCGATGACCGACGATCAATCACCAGAATCCTACGCCGCCGCCGCCGACATTTCCAACCACTCTCTTAACAATCCCCTGCAACACCTTTCTTCCGAACGGCCTAAAAAGATAGCCAAGGTAGAACAGCCGGAGGAGGACCCCATTGAAGAAGAAGAAGAAGAAGAAGAACAGAATCAGCTAAAAGACTCAATTTTTAGTGAAATGAAAGTGAATCCAAACCCTAGAATTCAAAGATACTTGGTTGCTATTGAGTACATTGGGATACGTTTCTCCGGTGCTCAACAGCAATCCAATGCTCGTACAGTTGTCGGTGTTCTTGAGGTGAGATTTTTCTAACTTTGCTTTTAATGAATTTGGCGAATTTGGAGTCTTTTCAATAACTTTTGATTTTTTTTTTGTAGACATATAGTTTCATTAGATCTAGATCTTCTAGTACATTGTACGGTTTCCCAAAGGACACGAGTTATATTAGCCCATATGTAGTAACATCATTGATTCAGAGTGAACTTATGCGCTTAAATTAATCAATGGTTCCATTTGTAATAATATCCTAGTATACTAGAGAATCTACTAGAAGATACAAAATCGATTTTAGTTGTTGAATCTACTAGAAGATACAAAATCGGTTTTAGTTGTTGAATTTTTGTTTTATTGTGTTTACGCAGGATGCTTTTCACAAGTTCATTGGACAGCCAGTTTCAATCTTTTGCTCCAGTCGAACTGTGAGTATTTTGCCTTTTCAATTATAAAGAATTATTTATAAAATTAGCATTAGTTCACAATGTTTACCCCCTTTTGGATGTTTTGTCTACCTCAAGTGTTTGAATAAAAAACTTATATTTCCTCATTACCAGCATGAATTCAATATTCCAAGAAATTATTATTTTACGAGTTATTTCCTTTTAAAATAATGTCAGGATGCAGGAGTTCACGCGTTATCAAATTTCTGCCATGTAGATGTTGAAAGAATAAGCAAAAGGAGACCTGGTGAACTGGTGATGTATCCTTTGCCCTTTTCAGCAACTTTTAGACTTGTGATATTGCAGTTCAATGGATTTTTTTTTGCAAAATTTCTTTATAAGTTTCAGTTGAGAAATTTTACTTTCTGTTAGAGGTTAGTTCTTTCTTATAAACTTTGAATCTTACCACCAAGAGGAAGTTCTGCTCTTGGTCTTCTAGTGTTGTCTGAAGCTAAAAGTTTTATACTTTATGTTGTGATACACGTCTTTGTGATGCCGTATATGCAAATTGGCAAGATTTGGAATTTATTTATCGTAGGAACTGTTCTTATATTGTTCACTCCATGGTTTTATGGTAGAATTTGGGATTGCTCGAGTGCATGGTTGGTGAACTAGTTCAAGATTAGGTAGAAGATCAGGGCCTATGGTTTGTACATGTTTACTGCTTGAAGGTTTATTTATCATGGTTATATTATACTTGTATATGCAGTTACCTCCCCATGAGCCTGCAGTGGTTAAAAATGCTGTCAACCATTTTTTACAGGTAGGTATCACTATATTTGATAAACCCATTATATTTAACAAATTGTCTTTCTACACTGTTCCTAAGTTTCTTTACCGCTCTCTGCTGGCATTGAAAATATATTATTCCATTCTGACTTCTGATACTCATTTCAGTTTCTATATTCTGGAGGAGTGATTCTTCTGATGTCACTGTTTGTCAGTTATATTTTTATTCTCTTTCTAGGTTTTTACATTAAAAATGCATATTTATATTATCGTGAAATGGCATGATGATAGCAGTGAATTATCTGCCAAACCTATGTGCTGTTACATAATAATTAACTATGGACAAGTCTTGACAAAATGAGAATTTCAAGTTTTCAGATGATTATTTGAATCAAAGTTTAACAGAAATACTGTGTAAAGATAACGGCAAAAGTTTTTGCTGAAGTTTAAGAAATCAGACTCTCCTAAGGCTAATGTATAGTTCTGAAACTGGAAATGGTCGAAACTCTTTTCATATGTAGTTGTGCTCTTGATTCACTGAATGATTAACCCAAAACTATTGAAATTATATCGTATGCAATAAATAATCTTTTGGAAATTGCAAAAGTCATGCCTTTTTTTATGCATGTTTTCTCCTTTGTTTCTTATAAGCTGTTAACTATGCAAGACTTGAACAAGTAACCTCTGGTTGCCGTGAATGGAAGTTTTAGAACTTTTCTGGTGCTTCTTCAACAATGCACATAGGTGCCAAATGTTGCACGTCCTTGTAAGTTATGATTGCCTTCGCATGTAGAAACTGTTCCAAAGTTGTCCAGGAATGAAAAATTGAAAATTCATTAATGGTATCAAAAATTTTCAAGTTCTCAAAGTTATGAAATTCTGATGTTGCATTTAAGTCGTACCGTAGCTTATACTGCCTCTGTTGCATCAATCCATATAATATTTTTTTGCGACGATATGCTGAAATACTTATCATTCTGCTTTCTTGCAGAAGAATGAGGGTGATATAATGGTTATTGATGTTCGATTTGTTCCATTTGACTTTCACTCTAGATACAGGGCTCGAGAACGCACGTAGGTATCAATAACACCAGCTTTACCAGACTATGCTCTGTTATAATTTGTTTCTGATGTAATCAAATAAGTGTCATAAGTTTATCTGGTATTATATCTAAAGGAAATGCATATTCAGCTGACTGAACCTGGAAATGGGAAAATCCAGTTCCTTACTTACTGCGACTGCTGTGTCCAACAAAAGTCCAAGCACTTTGGCCCTCCTCGTAGAAATATATAGGTTATACTGCAGTTTAAACCTTATTCCTCTGTGTCTCAGTGGAGAAATTATATGATATCTATGGATTTGGTAGTTGGTACTTGTGCACAGTGCATAATACTAAGATGAGATGCTTTCCTCTAGCCCTAAGTTCATGGCAATTAGATTTTTTTTTACTTGTCTTGCTTATTACGTGGCTAGATACTACAATCAGTAACTATATGCTTTCCCTATTTCCCTTTCGTTGAAACCTTGTAGACTCCGTATTTGAAGAAAAACAGCTAAACTTATCTTGTTTTAGTTTTATATTATGTTGTTCTGATGCATGATTATTCTGACTTTTACATCCTACAGAAATTTCTGGAGCATGAATAATGCCTTTGATTGATGCTTTCGGACTTGCAGGTACTTCTACCGCCTGCTATCTGGTCCAGAATCCTTGTCCACGTTTGACAAAGACCGAGCTTGGCATGTGCCTGAAGAACTGAATCTTCTGGCCATGCAGGTGCGGAATAGTTTTTGTGGGTCCACTTTTCAAAGTTTCTGTATGATGTTGCTTAATGTCTGAAGTTTGTTTAAATCTGATTTGAATGCAGAAGGCGTGTAAAGTTCTTGTTGGATGTCATGACTTCAGTTCCTTCAGGGCTACTGCATGTCAGGTTCGTTGTTCTTCTTGTATAGAACTTGCATTAGATTTTTAGCTCTGCAACAAATTTTTCTGTACACTGCACTATTACTTATTGATTTTTTGTTTTTGTTTGGTAAAACGTAGATTAAGCAAAAGATAATTTATAGTTGTCTATTGGTCTGTTCTGCCACAAATTACATGAAAATGATAGGAAAACCAACATTTTTAATTGTTAAAATTATGGGGAAAAGGTAAGGCCTTTCTAGTTGGGTCCTTCGTTATTTGATGTCCCACTGATATTCCATACACCAAGGTTTCTTTTGAAGTTTTTGACATGCTTCTTTTCCTTTGGAGGTTTTAAGAATCAACTGCATGGGAAAGTACACCATATTCTATTACAATACTTGGCCGAAAGTTTTCATACGCACCTTGTTTTCTTGACAATTGCAACTTCTTAATAATTGACAGGCAAAGTCTCCTATCAGAACATTGGAGGAACTGAATGTTACTGAGGTTGTTCCATCTCTATATTTTCCCCTCTGTTGTAGAGAGAGAAAGGAGCAATCTTATGGCAGAATGTCCTTCTATAGGTGCAATCAATCCAGAAAAAGAGTTTTCACATGTTTCTGCAATCCCTAATCAAGTAAACGATAAAGGTTCAAGTGTTGAGCCCAGTCCAGTATTTGGAGTGAGAGAACCTCACCGTTGCTTTGTGGTAACTGCACGGTCACGTTCTTTCCTATACCACCAGGTTGGTATCAGCAGACGGCTGCCAATAGGTTCATCTTTCGCTATTGTGATCACTGATGAAAATAAAAAATTTGCTTGATTCTAATATATTTGAACGTGTAGTGCTTTCAAAATTTACTCTAGTGTTATTTTTACCACTGAAAATATCTGTTTAATTTTTGGTTTTGTAGTCAGATTAAGATGTACATCTACTTAGGTTGTAATTGTTTGTTATTATGCTTCTAGCTGTTGATTTATCCAATTTAATTATGTATTTAGCTGTTTGACCTTAGCAATTTCTTGCTAGTCTAGTTTTTTCTAGCATATCAAGAACCACGTACATGTTTCCTTTAAACTTGGAAGTAATTCAGTTTTCTTTCCCACATCAGTCCTCCAAAGTTCTTCCAACCTAGTATGTGATATGAACATACCACAAATGAATCATTCAAGAATGTCATGCTTAGTAGGTTTAGTTACACTAAAATGCAATTATCTTAAACCGGTACTGTTTTCATATAATTTTTCCATGTGTTTATCCGTTTTGAAGATTAAACCTTTTGAACAGGTCAGATTGCTGGTTGGCGCTCTGAAATGCGTTGGCACTGGAGAACTAACGGTTCCTGATGGTAATTCTTTGATACTTGAATTCCTTAAATCTGCACCTATATACTTGTTATTTGTATTTGACATTTTACTTGTTTGTTGGTTTTGTTTCTCGTTGTAGTTGAACAGATTCTGAAAGCTAAGTCAGTTACTGCTGCAAGCCCAATGGCGCCAGCTTGTGGTCTCTACCTTGGACATGTTAAGTATGATCTGCCTTCAGAAACATGAATAAAACTTGCAGCAAATCATTAATCCCTTGGTACCCATTCATCAATTATTTACATCATGTGATTCTTCCAAACCTAAAGTTAATCAAGCTTGAGGCTCCTTAATTTAACTGGGGATTCTTGGATATGCCTTACAATTGGATGTTATGCATTTCTCTTATTATAGGAGAAGATTTAACCCTTCGCAAGCTCTGCTGAATTGCAGCTCAATTATGAACTATGGTGGTATGAACTTACACCGTAAAAGATAGGCAACAACTTCTTGTATTTGATTAATCTAAAACGAACTTTACATATATTATTCTCTCTTCGTATTTAACTGTTAATAGCCATCACTTATGTCACGCCCTGTGACTATGATTTCCAAAAGGGTGACTCATGGACTTGGCAGCATTTACAACCGACTATTTGACAACCCATTCACAGCATTTCAAATGAATATCACGATATTACAGTAGATATCTAGGCCTATACTTATATAGCTTTCAATCTTCGTACACATCCCATCGCACATGGGAGAGCACAACTTCAGCATAAGCTATATCCATTTACCATTTTTAATATTTTATGCCATAGAGAAAAAGCTGTCGTAGATTCTACGTAATCTGGGGAAGCATAGACCATATTCATGGATTGCCCATAATCCATGTCCAGCATGAAAAACAGAGACCACCTGCTACAAAGCTGCTATTTGCAGTGCTAAGACAAAATGGATTTCAAGTATTCAGAACTCAGAAGACTCTTTACATTTTGTATTTGTCCTCTTGATATTTTGCTTTGGACAAGATTTCCATCCAAATTTCAATGACACTTTCTCTCTGACTTTGTCTCTTTTCTCACAATAATTTAATTAGTACAGATCCAAAACAAAAATCTCAAATGGAAACTAGGAATAAAAGGAAAGAAGCACAGAGAAAGCGCACATTAGATATATCTAAGTTCAACACTAATGAAACTCAGTAAAAAGGAGTAAGCAACTATTTCATAAAGGATGTAACAGCATCAAGAACTGAACTTCTCCGAGTTGTAGCTTCACGCTTAACAAGGGAATGAGGTCCACTCCAAACAGATTTGTGTTTATCATTGAAAAGGGTACCACTTAATTCAAAAAGCATAGATTTTTCCAAATACTGGAGTCTCTCATACATTTTAGCTCTCTGGTTCCTGTCATGTAACTCCTGTAAACAACAGCACCACGCAAAGTCAACATATTTTCACATTTGAGGAAAACAGGAACATCAATTACATTTGGAAAACGAGGGGGTGGAGGAAAAAATGCCAGTCGTGCTTTTAAGGTTACAAAGCCATTATTTGTCAAGAGAGAGCCATGGCAAGCTCTAGATAGTTGAATACTAGTTTAGAGGCAAATTTAGACGTTTCTTTGTTTACAATGTTGAACTTGCACGAGGAAGTTAGGCTTTTAATATATATGTAATTTCTATTTAGAAAATAGGGTAAACCAAACTCTGTACTTAAAAAGTTTTGAGTAAGCAAACCTTGACTAGAGAAAGAGAAAATGATCACGAGTAAAAACTGGTATTTTGCCTCATATCTCCGATGTACACAGGAAAAAATATCTGGTAAACAACATCACTACACCAACCCCCTAGAAAAAGTATTAAACTAAAAATAACTTAACAGAAAGGTCGACAAGAACCAAGAAGGCTTAATGCAGATAATTAATTTCTTTAGGTTTCCAAGAGTAAAGAAAATCCTAAATAGCTCGATTAACTAAGATTGTATATGAGATGATTTCCTCTCAGAACCTATTAATGACAGTGGATTTAGTGGGGATTGATTTTCTGTTGTTTCCCGTTTCCCTACTTTATCATGGAAAGCTTGCTTAACCCTATCATCATGCAAGAAAAATCGGCAACGTCTTAACATTAACTTATCCAAATGTGTATGAACTTTCATTACCTTAGCCTTTCGCCGCTCAATTTCCATAGCGTTATCCTCATGCTGTGAAGGTGTTTCCTCCCTCAGTGCTTTCTTTGAGGCATCATCAGGCTGATGTCTTTTATGCTGCTCCTGCGATTTCTGACCTAACTGTGAATGCTCACATATTTCATCCCTCTTCTTTTTCTTGGTCTGTCATCTCAGTTTCATTCTTATCCCTGGATTTCTCCTGTGATTGTCGTGAAATATTATCTTCCAACTTTATCCCTCCTCTCTCTTCAAGGTCAGCACCTGCATCCTGTTCCGTTGAATTGTCCATATTTGATGAAGTATACTCAACACCAGGACTCTCCATAGGAGATGTTTCCTTCACAAGAGAAGGTTAGAAGGTAATAATTAGTGAAGAGGTTTGATCCAGGGCATAAATGGGGATCAATGTCATCGAAAATAAGTATCTTCGCATAAAAAAACCATCATGTACAGGCGGAGATAAACCAAACAAATTCTGATGCAGATCTCATTATCTCACAAAAGATTAGAGTTGGAGTAAATAATTTTATTAAGCTAGGTATCACAGGCTGGGTTTTCATTGAGATCCTAAGTCGAGAGATAGGAAGACTTAGCAGGAGAGGCTCCTAAAGTTTCTGGACCTTTTGTTCATAGACACGAAACACATTTGAATGTCCCAATTGATTAAAATATATAATTCAAGCAATAAATGAATGGACCTCAATTTGACTCTAATACTAGCTTAATCCAGTAATGCATCATAATTCAATAGCACCCAACAAACCTACCTCTGCCCTGCCTTCTTCATCCATATAGTCATCGCTAGCTTCATTTTCACCTTCCAACAATCGAACACTTTCCTCACGTTCCTGTCTGCGCCTAATCATAACACAAATTGCACATAGACAGCCATCCTTGTGCTTTTTGAGACTGGAAATGTTCAGGAAAAAATAATTAAATGAAGAATTAACAGGAGTTTCAGGTCGAGATGAACGATCAATAGCAGTAACTGTTAGAGATAACTGAAATGATGCGGGGGAAAAAGGCTGAACTAAGGAGCAAACTGTAGTAAGAATTCGCCCTTCATTAACCCAAAAGACACAAGTTTTTATTATATTAGCCAAGATGCACCTCTATTCTCTTAAAAGAAATACGATACTTAGCACTAGTGCAATTTTGCCTTCATAGGTTACAGGAACATTCACAAACAAGTTTGTCATGTTTCTTTATTAAATTTCCATCTAGGCAGTAGCAATGTTTTAAAACTAATTGAAGTTGAAACATCTATTAATTAATAGCTTCAAACATAATGTGAGAGTTTGCTCATAAGGACAAGCCATTATGATGCTCAATTTTGCACTTAAAAAAGATAGCCAAGTATCAATTAAAGTTTAAGATGCTCTTTCATTGTTATAATAAAACAAAAAGGCCTTCAAAATCTTAGCAACTGCTAACCTTGACGTATAAATTTATTTAGTGGGCTCCAAAACTCATATAGAGAACAATGTCTATGCAAAATAAACCTGCAACAACATACCCAGAGCGTTTCTTATTTACTTGGTTCACGGAACCATTTTTGACAGACATCTTTCCAGGGCTGGAAGGAGAACCATCTTTAATCTGAATGGAATCACCTAGAAAGGAGGAAACACACATGAGAAGCATAAATAAAACTTTTACACTGAGCAAGTAAAACAGATTAGCAAATTGATTCATGGCATGGTCGCAAAAATTATATTTTACAATAAATAGTTTTAAGAGTCCAGAATTCAATGCAAACACTAGGGTGTCGAAAATGCGTACAGACACTTAAAGGTCAAGAACTATACAAACACTTGGATAAACCAAACTAGAGAAGCAAGGGCTCCCATCAGGGTAAGAAAGTTCAAAACAAGTAGAACTTAGAAGGAACATGCCACGTAACAAAAAATTTGTGTTAAGATTTCTGTAATGTTAACGAGACATAAATCTATCCCCAAAAATTCTTCAGACCAGAGATGAGATATAATCAGCAAAAAAGAGAGAACCAAATTTGGGCCAAAAAAGAACATGTTAACCTATGGGCACATAAAAATCAGCAATGTCACAAACACAAAACTTACCATTAGTTCCCTCAAGATAATCACTGTACAAACCAGCAGCTGTCCAATACTTTGAGAAGTTCTTCTTCACTCGCTTCATGAGCTCCAAAATGTAATCACCTTTATTATTGTACTTGTAGCAGTTATCCCATATATACTTCACATCTTTGTAGACATCCTTGGAATTCATGTACTTGATACCACTTTCAAGATTACTACATATGGTACCAAAATCCATAGGCATATCAATGACATCAAAGTAATCCTGAATAAGAGCCCAAGTAAGAGTAAGTTTACATTAGTCAAATGATTCAGGAGCATAAAATAGCATTTATTACACTTAAAAATGTAGGTCCAAACATGCAACATTGTACTCCAACCTGCTTCTTTATAAGCATATACTCAAGCTTGTAAATGAAGAGGCTATTTAGCTAGAATACTTACTGGTATTCCAAGAGCAATAGGATTCACAGGAACATTGAACGGCTCAGATGCATCCATCTTCATGATTTTTCTTATTACCTATCACAAAAAGAGAACAAGATATTACTCAGGTTGGCATACACATTTTTGATAACTAGAAAAAGAAAAAAAAAGTAATACAGATGGTATGGAAGATATTCTCAGATTTACCTCCAAAGAAGCATCTAATTCCTGCTTATCAAATCGATTACTACTCTTACGCAATTCAGGTTCTTTCAGCTTTGGCGTCTCTCTTTTTATTATTTCTGCATTGCTACAATGACTTATACTTGGTGAACTAAATCCCATTGATGTCTTTATTTTTATTGGTGCAGATATTTTAGATGGATGCCCAGAATTATCAGTGTTAGTTTCCGATAACGAGTTGGCACTGTCTTCCATTTTCTCATTAACAGATGGCTGCTTTTCCAACTCCACTTGCTGACTACTTTTATCAGTATCACTATGAGTAGGTGGGTCTGAGGAAGTGAGCTGAGAGTCTAATGTCTTTGACGTCTTTATCTTCACTTTAACACGCCGTCCATAAACTAATTTTCCTGTTCTTTCATTACTTGGGCCACCAGAATTAACTGGCACAGGTTCTTCTGGCTGGGCGGTTACTATTGGAGATATAGACTGAGCTTCAACTCCAGAGTCAAATTCATCATTGTCAGATTGATCCAATCCAGAATTCTCTTCTGTATTTTGAGCTGCAAAATTTTCTGAGACATCATTTGTTCCAACCATCCGGGGTTTTTTAGTTTTTCCTTTCTTACTATTTCGCTTGCGCTTCATTTTCCCCTTTATAAAGTAAAATCACAAATAGTTTCCTCCTGCTTGCTATCTCTCACAACAGTGACCGAATACCGGAGTCTGAGGTCACGCTAGTTGGATCCACAAACAAGGGAAGAAAAATCCAATAAGAAACCATGACAAGCAAGGTCAAACAATATACTAAACAAAATAATATATAGCTAAAAATGCAAAGCACAAGTTCAACAAGATTCAAAAGTTATGCAACTATAAAGAACCAATGTTACAGCATCCCTGAAAAGATAATAGACCATGGGAATACAAAACTTTAATGATGATGATAACATCAAAAGTGCTTACAAGAAGACCAAGATGTCTCCAATTTTGAGTTCCACTATGTAACAAGTGACTTGTGAAAAATTATACCTCTCCCCAACACAACAAAACCAGGGGGGAATGGGGATACTGATAAGCCCCAAAATAGTAAGGTGGCTTGACGTGTTTCTCTGACAGAGAATTCACCAGACTAGATGGATTCTCATTTCAAGTCCTACAAAAGTCACCAACCCGCGATCTATATTCTGTTGAACTATTCATAATCAACTTAAGTTATCATAAAATATTTCCATGAAATAAACCCCGTAACAAAATAAACGAAATGTCTATCTTGCAGAATTTTGTAAACATAAAAAGAATAGTTTAACATCAGACCACCCCCTTTCTCAAACTAGTTTTTACTACTTTACTGCCAACCTATGTTACTCGGACTCTCCGTTTAGTCGTGCCGTACCGGTGTCGACAGGGTACGACGTTGGTATGGGTATGGGTACTTTGACATGGTCAACTGCGACATGGGAAGTGTCCCTCGTATCCTTTATTTTAGATGTTTAAGTACCTGACACCTAAATACATACCCGTATCCGACACCCGTACCTGAGTCCAAGTAACATAGCTGCCAACAACCAACTGTTCCCATCTTTTATTTATCTGCTAAGGCTCCTGAGGTCTTAGTTGATTTCATAAAGAATTCTGCTTCTTCCTCCCTTGTCTTAGTCCACCTTCATTCGCATGTATCCAGCAATATTCCAATCAGGAAGGAAACATCAGAAAAGCAAAGGCTAATCCCCAAAGCACAATGAATTCAATTTAGATCCCCCAAGAGAAAAAGTTCGAACTTTTAGAAAACGAATCTAGTACTTCTTCAACATCAAATTTTCCCCAAAAAAACAGGGCGTCTGCCTCCTAGAAGTAAGCAAATTAAACACCTTTTTGTCACAATCCTCAAAGAGGGGGGTGTAATACAACAAAAATCAGCTCTACACTCCTCTCTAAACACTCTTAGAGAACTTCCCATAACAATTAACCAAAACCAAAGAAAGAACAGGAAAACCTCACCATAAATTCATAATCTGAACTTAAATCTGTTCATCGAAGCCATAACAGACATATATGAAAACTAAAGGCAGAAAATTTGCAGAGCAAAAGAAAGTAGAATACAATGGGCGTAGGGGGTAAGTGGATTATCATTACCTCAAAACAAACTTGTGAAAACCTTGTCTGGTGAAATTTTGGACCGCAAACTCCTAAAAACTGAAGTCGAAAGCTCGTATCCGAAATTTGAATCAGTTTAGAGAGCTGATGAGATTGTAATTGAGCGGGAGATTATTGGGAAGTACAATTGGGATTTGCGTTTTATTAGATTTAGGGCTATGCCCAGGGGCGAATAAATAATCACTTGTTTTCTGTTTTTTTTATCTAATTATAATAAAGAAAGAATAAAAATTATATTCATCAGAGTGGCGCAGTGGTGGGCCCATAACCCACAGGTCCGAGGATCGAAACCTCACTCTGATATTAAAAATAAAAACTTTTGCTGTTCTTTTTTTCTTTTTTTATTATTCACTCATTGTTTGGGTTTTTAAGTTATTTTTGGTCAGCCACTTTTGTCCTTTTTAGATAAATTTATCTTTTTTCATACCTAAAGAATTTTCAAGCAGCCAAAATCATCCTTCTGTCAAAAAATTTGGCAATTTCCGTCCAAATTGATGACGTGGGCTAACTTACTTCTTCTTCCTCCCTCATTTAAGGGCAATATGGGAAACAAATATTTCTTCTTCTTCATCATCCTCCCTTTGGTGAAATGACTATTTATTTCTATATATTCTACACCCAATTCAAGGTTGTTCCTTCCCTTCTCTCTATTTCTTTCTCTTGAAGTTTTTTCATTTCTTAACTTCCATGGTTAGATCCAACCATTATTGTTTTGATCTAGCCATCTTTCTTTCACTTTTGGTGTCTTCATCCCCTCCTTTTGCCGTAAATCGTGATGAAATTTTTTCAAGGTATTCTGATTCAAGATTCAAGACTCAGATGCAAGATCTACTTCAGAAACTTTCATATCTGGAGTTTCCCTCTAAACCCGGAGTTGTTTTGGGCCCTTCCTCAATTTTCTTTATCTTTTCGAGACAATCTATGGGACGGTTGATACGCTCATGATCTCGTAGATTGCTAATTTCTAATAAAGGTGTTGTAACTGAACTTGCTACTGCTGTTCAAAGATTTTGGAAAAGATGTTGCGAAGAATTTTATTATGTATTTATTTTTTCTACTGTTTGTAGAGTTTACCTAGTCCGGAGTGTGTACTTTTATCTGTTATCATGGTGGTCTCCACCATTGTATAACTTTTATTTTCTTGTAATTTCTTTTTATCTTTTAATTGTAATAGCTTAGGCTATTGTATGATTAATTGATAAGTTCTTATTTAAAAAAAAAAAAAATTCAAGGTTGTTCCAAACAAAAAAACTCATGATTTGAGCAAAATTAGTAAACCTTCAAATCTTCTCAATTGCAGCCATTGCCCATGAGAATGCAAAATTATCAAGAACCCAGATCCTATTTTCCATGGATATAGATCTTTAAATCATCAAGATTCGAAACATGGATGCCAAAATGATGTTCTGGGATTTCTTGAAATTAAGGATCGAAATCGAGTGGGATGAACAAGATGGGTATTTTTATAATTGCAAATCTTGCAAGGCTAATGGTGGTTCTTGTGGGTTTAATTATTCTCATCCCAATAAACCATTCATCAATTAATGGTGGTTCTTGTAATGAAATCTTAATTTTATCCTCAATTAATCATCCCAATTTGGTTAAACTTTATGGTTATGTAGTGATCCAAGAAGGCTACTTTTGGTATATGAATACATACCTAATGGAAGTCTAGCAGATCATCTTCATGGAGATGAGCCAAGAAATTCCCAAGAAATGGGACATTAACTTGGAATTTAAGAGTTGATATAGCTTTACAAACTTCAATGGCTATTGAATACTTGCATTTCTCAGTTGTTCCACCAATAGTTCATATAGATATTACTTCAACAACTATTTATGTCGAAAAGTATATGAGAGTTAAAGTTGGGGATTTTTGGCTATCAAGACTTTTGATTTGTTCTGAAAGAACAATACAAGTGAATCGCTGCAATTGCTTTATTGGGAATCGATGCAATTTCGGTTGCCATTGTTAGCATTTGTAGGTATCTCTAGGAGGATGGTTTGTGCAAAGGTGAACATGGATGAAGGATATGGTGTTAAATGTTGAGGGAGGGGAGGATGGAGAAGAAGCTACAAAAAAAATAAAATAATAAATTAGGTATTTGAGTTGGATTTCCCATTTTACCCTTGCAGGAGATAGATAGTTTCATCCCGTCAGTACACGTCATGAATTTGGACGGAAATTACCATTTTTTTTGACAAAAGGATAATTTTGACTGCTCGTAAATTCTTTAGGGATGAAAAATAATTTTATCTAAAAAAGATAAAAGTGGCTAAGTAGAAATAACTTCAAGACCCAGACGGCTATTTATTCGATTGCCCCCCTCTATCTAGAATGGACAAAACTACTAATAACCAAAAGGCTGCTTTTGATCCACGAGGGTACCCTACTTGGTTCGGGGGTGGCAGATTGTGTAGGAGGGCGCAGATTCGAATCTTGACAGCCGCAGTGTGGAAGTTTCAACCCTCCCATATAGGGGTGGCTTCTTGCGGTGGGCTAAGACAAGGCCTCCCAACAATCGAGCCGCCGGGTCACCTTGATTTACATCATCCACAATTCCTGTCGGATCGGGAGGTGGGGGCCCTGTGGGCGTAGGTATCGCCTTTTGTGTAGGAAAATGTTGTTTTTGGTGTCCCCTCCATTGAAGAATTTGTGGGGCCTCAAAATCACCGGCCAATGCAAATAAGCTTTTCTCTCATGTCTTTTTTTGTTCATGGTTCAATATTCTGATGCCCTATACGTAGAGGAACCACACCAATTCATCCCGAATTTGGTGGTTAAACTCTAGGCGGTGACAATACTATAGGGTAGGTCTTACAGAAAATAACTCGACGACAATATGATAAAAAACTTAACATTTCTCATTTTTATCACTTTTAAATATGAAAACGAAAAAAATCAAAAGACCGTCTTATTCAATATTCTACCTTATGCAATCAAATGTTTTGCTCTTATGTATGACAATGCAAGGACTGTTATATAGGAGCAGACCTTGTGCACAAGGACTGCTCCTATATATGAACAAATTTTGCCTTTTTCTCATTTTTTTTTCCTGTTTTTTACTCTCACTTGATGGTAAGAAAGTTCAGCTGTCAAAGTGCTCTAATCTTTTTTTTTTAATTTATATTTTTCTTTATATAATTCTTTATTTGATTTATATATCCACTCCAATCATTTGGGATTAATGTCTGGTTGTCGATCATATATATTCTAGAACATATCAAGGGTGTGCTTAGATAAGGTCTTGGTTTGGGTTTGGGCGGGAAAGGCTAAAAAATTGGCGGGAACAATTCAAATTCAAATTTTTTTTTCAAATAATCGTTAAATTCAAAAAAATTTCCTCTTAAATTGACGGGAGATGTTTAAATTCCAAATTTGTGAAGCTAAAATTTGAAATTGGACGATTATTTGAAAAAAAATTTGAATTTGAATTGTTCCCGCCAATTTTTTAGCCTCTCCCGCCCAAACGTAAACCCAAACTCAAATTCAAATCCAAACCAAGACCTTATCCAAGCACACCCCAAATATCAATCGACATCAAATTGCACATGTCAACTTGTACCGGGCAAAGACAAATTAGACCACTCCTATCAATTCCCTCCCACCAGTATCCTTCTTCCTCGCACCCCACCGTCTATATAAAAAGAAAGAACTTTGTGCCCAAACTTTTTCTTCTTCCTCACATTTAATCAGAACTTAACAACTTATTAATAGAACAGAAAACGAGATACAAACTAATACTACAAAATATCCTTACACTAGTTGCATGAGTCCTTCCATGCTAATTGGTAATTATATTCCTTATTTGAGCCAATAATTAGTATAACTTGAGTCAATAATCACTACCCATCTAATATATGTACAAATCTTTATAAATGAGAAGAATTTAAACAAAGATATAATACTCTCATCATTCGGAATTGAATGTCCAATTTTTTTTTATAAAAAGTATATATTTAATTTCAAATAGAGAAAGTAATATTATTTGTAAATTACAAATATTATACAAAATGACCCCTCATAAAAACTATTCATTACGAAACCACCAACCAACCATGATTAAGTATCTACACATTATTTTGGACGCCCCTTTCAAAGATAGACACAAGTTATTTGTCAACTTCCGAGACCTTAATACAATACTCAAGTCAACTGTCCAGAGTCACAATGATACATTTGTGCAACCGGAGACTGAGTCTCTTCCAGAAATTACGGAGGTTCCGGATAAGGGATCTTTCGAAGCACTGACAGATCTTCAATTGGAGGACGATTACGAAGACTTTACTCATGTTCGCTCCCGCAAATGTAAAAAGGGAAACAAAGCCCTTATCGAACACCATATGGAGACTCGATACAAACCTTCTAAAAAGACGTTAGATTATTTATAGCCTACTGAAAACTGCTCCCTATGTAGTAGTGAATTTGTTTCCACCTTTTATTTGAGTGCACCATGTCTTTTTTCCTACTTCAATAAAAAATATTTATAAAAAAAAAGAATCTACACATTATAAATATGCAAATTATTTTCTTTCTATTTTTTTCTGTTGACAAGTCCATGATTCAATACCTCTTTTTCCTTCTTACCCGACCAAACCAATAATACAACACCATTAGCCAACCTACTGACCTCAGACTTTGCATGTTGATTAATATTCTAATACACCATCTTTATTATTATAATTATTAATAATGTTTTCAAATATATATATAAACGTCCAAAAGGTAGGAAATTATATATTCAACTTTCATTTCTAAATACTTGTTCTTCGAACACCAACTATTGCCTAACACTTCCTTTTCTTTCCTTTCCATCAACAACAAACTTTTCAATACTCATTATAATATAAATTCTTCTTCATTATAATATGAATGGCTTTGGAAAAAACCGCGATAAAAAAGTATTGTATTCTCTTCTCTTTCGAATAGGCCTAATATCATCTTGAAATTTAGAAATGTCATTTAGGGGAAGACCAACATCTCCTAATCAACCATTCCTTACTGCCCTGCAAGTAACATCTGATTCACCAAAAACACCCCAACCGCCGTCATTATACCGCCGTGCACTCGACATCACCGCCAATCTCGCCAACCTCCTGCCAACGGGCACTCTTCTAGCCTTCCAAATACTAACCCCAATTTTCACAAACAACGGTTCATGTGACGTGGCAACGCGGCCAATGACATTTGTTCTCCTGATCATCCTTGCCATATCTTGCTTTCTTGCTTCTTTTACGGATAGTTTTCAAGCGAATGATGGCCAAGTCTATTATGGTTTCGCAACCCCTAATGGTTTATGGATTTTCGATTACCCTTCCGCTGAGGCTTCGGGGATTCCGGTTGATCTGAGCAAGTTTAGGCTGAGTTTTATTGATATGGTTCATGCACTTCTTTCTGTATTGGTGTTTTTTACGGTGGCGTTTAAGGATAAGAATGTAATTATATGCTTTTATCCGGCCCCGACCAAAGAGACTCAACAGGTTTTGGACATAGTTCCGATCGGGATTGGCCTTCTTTGTAGTTTGTTGTTTGTTGTTTTTCCTACCAGACGCCATGGTATTGGCTATCCTGTCACATCTGCTTCTTATAACAAGTAAATTTCTTGGTATATAATTTTACAGTTTCATTTCAATTCTCTCATATATGATAATTCTCTTGTCGTAAAATATCTAAAACGTATAGAAACAGTATAATGTGCAGCAGTTTTTATGAATAAAACAGATGACAAATGATGTCGAACCGTAATCTCAAGAATTTGGTCCTAGTGAAACAGATAATGGTTTGGTTGCTTGGATGGGTAGGCCTGATTTTTCTCATCTTCTTTCTTCATCTTAAAGGGAAAACGTGCAAGAAACTGGCAGGCAAAAGATAAACGGACACGAAAAGGGAAGCTGTGATTCATGCGATTTGAGTTTTGCTTCACGAAATGCAACAAAAATAGCAAACTAAGCGTGAGACTGAATAATGATTGATTTTTAAAATTCTGTCTTCCATTTCGGGAATCCCAATAAAGAAATGAGCAAAATTGATCCCCAGTTGTTCTTAGAATGTCAAAGGAGAAAGTGCCAGTAACGAAACTAAATTGAGCATACGCGCATATAATAATATAATGCACCGAACAAATGAATTCAAACAACTATGGTAAGTGTACACAAATTTTAGGCAGCCATCAAGCCGTCAAGGTTAAGTACAGATTCTTCCAACCAAATATGTGACAAATCCGTACAGCTTATGATTGTTGATCCATTCCCGATTGTGGTTTCTGCTGATTCTCAGTTTGCTCGCCACCACTAGAGGATGGTTGAGCCATACTAGCCTGGTAAGGAGGACGTTGCGGATCCGTTCCTTGCGTTATGTTCTGCTGATATGCTGGTCGTTCTCCGCCATTGTGTGGTGGTGGCATTCTAGGCTGATAAGGAGGGTATTGCTGATTAGCTCCTGGTGGCCTTTGCTGATACCTGCTCACTACTGGAGACTGGCGGACCCATTGAAGACTGATAAGGAGGATATTGTTGGTAAGGCGGTGGTGGTGGATAATGCTGCTGATAGAATCGGCCTTGGGGTGGTGGCATAGCTGGATATGGAAAATGATGCCCTGGTTGCTGCTTCTCTGAACCACTTATGTCTTCACCCGAACCTGATGGCCCGCTAGAAGATCCCTCTTGAGATGGAGCAATGGCTCCCATTCTTTGGGGATCCATTGAGGGATAAAATGTCCTCCTGCTGAGGCGGTGGAGGAATATTAAAGTAGGGCATTCCAGGGGCTTGGTCGTGTGCGCCAGGTGGATGAAGAGGCCGATTGTGTTGCTGTGATATCACAGCTCCTGGCAGTAATCCACTATGAGCCACTGCAGCCTGCTGCCTTGCTTCATCAGAAGCATCTGACTCGGGCTTTGGTGCTTGCGGCCTTCCCCAGAGCAGCTTCAGTCTAATGCCCTTTATCACCGCTTATTCGCAAGTTCTGCAGCAGCTTTCTCTGCACCTTCTCTTGTTGTGTAAGTTACAAAAGCACAGGCACGTTGGAGGACCATTTTTTATGGATTCGATTTCTCCTTGTGCATAAAATTGATCTCTCAGATCCTGTTCCGTGATCCTTGCATCAAGACCCCCGATATAGAGAGTCCTAATGCTCTCATCCTCAGGGGGCTCAAGAGAAGGCATTTCTCCAGCCTTTGTTGAGTAGCATCATTGCCACTGGATCATTAACTCTGCAAGGAAAATTCACATCATATAATCAGTGAAAAGTTTCGTACATAAACACTATAAGGAAAAACAGTGATAAATTGTCTAAAGTAGTATTCTGCACTTGTTGGATACCGTTCTACTGCAAACCAAGTCTATTCTAAATAAGCTATGTAAGAAACTACAGCTAAGTCGTGTATTTTAATGTGAAATAAGTCTGCCACAGCCATGTGGGCTTTGACCTAGGAAAGAAGCAAACAACTAAACTAGAATTTTGACAAATACCAATATCAGCACGGACACAATTCATATCTATTAAATAAATGCAGAGAAACCGTGACAATTGAGTTCAGAGAAAAAAAGAGATTAAGTTTTCCTCATACCCATAATAACGATCTTTGATATTTTGCTGGGATAACTCACCTGTAACTGGCATCTCGTGCCTATAAGGGCACTCAAGACCCCTTGTACATTGACCACGGACATAGAAACTGCACACATGTGCACGATTCCTCTTGTAGTATGGAGTTGTCCTTTGAAGCTTCAGTATAGTTTCACTTGCGCGCACTTTCCCAAATGAAGATTCATAATCTATTCCAGCTCTAGTCTGCAAAATACAAAAATAAGTGGAAAAATAAAATATTTTTAGCTTCGCGTCTGCGTAACCAACCCCACCAAATTCTTTTTATAAAAAAAGAAGGTTGTTCACAATAACAAACTATGAGTGAAAAGTTCATTATACCACTGACACACAAGAAAGAAAATCAAAGGCACAAATAATGGTAGATTATGCAGCTCACAATCATTATAGTTTTCATAGAGAAGATCAACCTCATTGTATAGGAAAGATACTTACCCTGCGATCATGCTCCTTTGCGAAGTATTCCCTATTCACATCACTCTTTGGAATGGCATCATTTGAGTTGATATGAAGAGCAGTGTCTCGAACTTGAACTGGCAACCCATATTCAATACCCAGAAGGCAAACTTGACAAACATTTTTCAGCTTACTGCAAGTTTGGCAAATCTCAGTTTTCTTATATCTTGCATCACGACCGGGTCTCCACCTGAAAACTGTGAAGGGCCGTGTGCAGATCTTGCACTCCTTATCATAGTCAGCTTTTGTCTACATTAAGCCAAAATTTGAAGAAAAATTATAACTTAGTTACGCAGCTATAATGGACCTAAAAATTATAACTTGAAATACAAAAGTGAACCTAAAAATTAGAACATGAAATACAAAAATGAACCTAAAAATACAATTTTCTCATTCAAACTAACTCGAGAAGAAGGTCATGCTTGGCGGGATGGTCGAGTCTTTTAATTGCTATCATTAGGTCACAAATTCAAACTCGGGAAACAACCTCTTTATAAAAAAAATAAGAATAAAATCCAGTAACAAACCAGGTTAATCAAACAAAAAATGGAAGTTACCATTCGAAGATATGGATTGTCTCCCAGGTATGACTCGCATATGATTGGAAAGTCTGATCTTTCCCATCCATCTTTTTCTACATCTCTCAATAGCCTGTGCGCCATTCTTCATACAGATTGCAATTCGCATTAACAAACAAAGATATTTTCAAAACCTAAAAACCCTATCGAAACTAAGATACTCAAAAACCCTAGAAACCCCGTATCAAAGAAGAAATATGATAGAAATGGGCAAGTGACCGAAAATCTAAAGGACCGAATTATCTAGGAAGCTACTTGAAAAGGGCATATTAGCCCAATTCTGGTTCCTATTTGGCTTGGGTTTATTTATGTATGTATTCAAGAAAATTGGACTGATTATGTAAATAGTGAATAAGTAATAATTTCAATTTAGTCCCCTGAATTGTCTCATAATTTTAATTTAGGGCCTCAAACTTTAATCGTTTCAAAATGCCTTATGGTGTCAAATCACGACTGCCTTCCGTAGGTTAACGGTCAGCTGATGGAAGTCAGTTAAATAGGGCTAAAATGAACAAGAGCTAAATAATAGGGGGATAAATTTAACAAATGACAAAAAAGAGAAGCAAACTTGTATATTTTCATTACTCATCACCTTCCAATTCCGACACGCTGAGGCTCCAGTTTTTTTTCAGTATGTGTAACGTTTAATATCGTCTGTCGGATTGAAATTTTAGCGGTTAAATTTATTTAAAACGAATATTTGTCATGATTAGTATGACACTTGTCCTGTTAAAATTTATTTAAAGCGAATATCTCTCATGATTGGTACGATACTTGTCTTGTTTTTTGAGAATACATGTTGTGTCCAGAGGCATTCCGCACTAAAAAAATGCGTACCGAAAGGATCCGAACTTCCACAGGCACCCCCCTTCTTTGATTTTTGATAAAAAATTGTCTGTTTATACTGACAATTTTTTTAAAGTGTTAGATTTTAAACAGATTTTACATTACGGAGGAATAGCATTTCCACTCGATCTGGTTTGATAACTTTGATCTCACTAGTGGTTGGTAACATCGATTTCATTGACTTGATTTTATTTCCTTGGCAAATGAACAGGAACCTGAACTTCAATTTTTTACTTTGAAATATCCGAGTATATGAAGTTGAAAGTTTAAAGAGGCCATTGTTTTTGACAAACTTTCAATGGAAAATGAGAAACATGTGGGACGGCAAGTCACAAGTATTTTTACAACAACTTTGTGATACATAGCCAACGAGGTATTGGTCTAGTGTGTAAGGCTGATATCTTATAACGTAGAGGTCATGAGTTCAAATCTTTTTTTTTTTTTAAATAATATCATTAATAAATATTAGCAACTACATGAGAGATGTGGAATTCCAATGGATCTCCTACCCTTTGAAATGAGGCATCAAACTTTAGAAAATTCCAGCTAACCAATGAGTCAGAACATCACAAGACTCGCGGTGACCACACACTATTACCAGAAAAGTGAGACATTTTGAGGTACACTAAATTTTGAACTATGCAGGAGTTGTTCAGTACCGGACAATTTCAGATCATGCAACTTCTAAGTTTTGGCGGGGCCAACTTGCAACCTCCACCTTACCCTGATTAAGGACAGGAGTCCCTGAAAGAAAAAGTTCATCAAAAGTAAAAATTACAGGAAAAGTCCTCAATAAATTCGAAATTGCATCCTTGGTCCTATGTGGACCAAAAGTTGTAAAAATAGCAGAAAGGGTCCCCAAAAACTCCAAATTTGCAGAATTGGTACATCATCTCCAGCGTCCATATCTCCGACGTTGACTTGATTTTCAAAAATTTCCACCGTTGCGGCACCACCTGGAACATCTACACCGCCTACCAAAAATTCACCACTGTGAATAATTTCAAACTTCGAAACTTTCAATCGCTGCTCCATCGACATCCATTCCATTACACGCGCTGGAGTGAAGATGACTAGAATTAAAGAAAAAGCAATCGGATTAAATCTATTTCACTTTTATTGTAACTACTACTCTCACGAAGAGATAGATATCCAACCGGATCAGAGCAGTAACGGGATATTACACCGGAGAAGGAAAAATTTCGATATGGGACTGCAGCTCTAAGTGAGGGACATAGACCACTGGCTCACAATCACCCACATCCCCTCTTTTGATTAAAAAAAGCAATAAAAACGCGCCAAACAATGCACTAGTGGGTGGGAATATTTTTATTATTTTAATCAAAATCGTGATGTAGCTGAATGTGACTGAAGTGTCTATGTCCCCCACTTCAGAGCTCTGATCCCACGTATGAGATCGATCCCGGAGAAGAACTCTCACGAGGAGAGAGAGCTGCTAGCGGCTAGGTTTTTTTAGGAGGCGGCTTCCACCCCTCTGGTTTGACACACATTCCCTTACATATTACCGTCATGAGTTTAAATCTCCTCCTTACTTTTTGAATCTTATATTTCTTATAATAGATATGTCCCCTCTCCCCAATAAAAAAAACTAAAAAAAAGAACTTTGTGATACATAGTGTTTGTGATGATGTTAAGGAGTATCAAAGGAATTTCTTATGATAACTTAGTAATGAAAAAAAGGAAAGAAAAAATTATGATATGTATCAGGTTCATGTGTATCTTATGATTCAAGACTGACCATATCACTACAAAATGAGGAAAGAGACAACTTTGTGATGATACGATCAATTATGGACCTTAAGATCCAATGGACATGGTCCATATCAGAATTATCCTAAATTGATAGTTTTGATATGGATCAGGTTCATTGGACCATGTGGTACAGAACTGATTACATCACTACATAATGAGAAGAGAGATAATTATGCGATGACGTGAATAATTATGGACCCCAAAGTGGACCTAGTCCATATCATTAAAATATAAATAAGAAAAACATATATTATAGACTTATATAGTACATCAATTTCAATAACAAAAGGACATTCCCTTTTTGCTTTATTTTTTTTCTCTCTCTCTCTCTCTCACTAACACTATCAAATGACTCACAAGAATAAGAACAAATTAATAATCTCTAGAAGGAAATGTTGATCATGTCCACTTCCAAGCTTTCCATCATAAGAGCTTCCACTTTTTGGGAGCACTTAAATTTCCAAAAACCACTTCCTGCATTACATTAACGCGATATACTATCAAATATCTATGTACCTATAATAATCCATTTCATCAAAATTAAATGTTTACTTACCAAAAAGGGACGATTCTATTTGATTGATAGTCGGTTGAGGTAACTTGGAAGAGAGTGGAAGGACAGGGAGATTTTGGCAGTTGCAAATTTCAATCATATAGCCATCAGG
Source organism: Vinca minor (assembly GCA_026122235.1). NCBI lineage: Eukaryota > Viridiplantae > Streptophyta > Magnoliopsida > Gentianales > Apocynaceae > Vinca > Vinca minor. The sequence goes on from JAOCZM010000056.1 coordinate 5,563,812, forward strand.
ATCATGGAAGAAGAGCTGATCAACTGTGATAACACCTTCCTTTACAGTTGCTGTTACATATTCAATGCTCATTTCATCCATTTTTGCCATTATTAAATCCATATTAGGGGTTTGGAAAGAAATGTGATTGTCTTTTGGATTTATTTTCTTCCCTTTCTTGTTTGGAGTACTTCTACCTCAAGCAAATGGATTCCTATTCCATAGTTGAACAACCTACAAATTAAACAAAACAATAATTATAATTACTTCATACTATCAAGAAATTATCTCATAATTTTTTTATTCATTTGTAAGTTACTAATTATTATATAAAAGATATATAAGAGCTTATATATCAAGACAAGTGAATTCTTGGGATTTTTTTTTATTTTTTATTTTGGCTTGTTGGGTTTGATTTTTCAATCATTGAAAGTGTTTTCTTTTGGTTTTAGGTATAATTTTGGGTACTAGAAAAGGACAAGCAAAAATTATATGACTTGTGCTTATTTGTTTATAGCTTATCACTATCTTTTTTCTTTTTAAGCCCGGCTGGACGGTTGCCCCATGAAGGGGAGATAAAAGTGCCTCGCAAAAGGAGGAGAGAACCCTAGAAAAGAAAATTTAAAGCATGCCCCATGTATGAGGATGGTATCGGGTCATAACCCCACTGAGCTATGGACCTTGTGATTAGTTTATCACTATCTTGCCAAAGCAAATAGTCCATTTTTCTCCTTTTCCAAGTAGATTTGATACAAATATATTTTGATACAAATAGTAGGACAAAGGACCATAAAATGCAAATATATTTTACTTTAGAATTTTCTTGTGAAATAAATCTTTTGATGGAGGTGACATAGTTGTTTCAAATTTTCTTTGAACTTTTTTTACATATAAATTTGCTCTAAAATGGTTTTTTTTTCTCTTAATACAATTTGAAACTTTTATTAATTTTGGGGGAACAAATTGACGACAAATCTTTCGCACACTAATTAGGTATTAGCTCAATAGCAACTCCACAATCAAGTTATATATGTACTAATATTCAACCCAATTTCTCAATTATATCAATATGTTCTTTTTCGTAAATAAAAGACATAATTCATTCATCAAAAAAAGAGGAAAAAAGAGATATAATTCTTATATATATATATATATATATATATATATATATATATATTGTATGCTTCTTGTAAATAATTTTCTCAAAAATGAAAAATGAGAAACATGCTTACCTCAAACACAAATGAAACTGCAATAATAAAGAAAAAACAATTTTATTAGCCAGTAATACGATAATAAATCCTTAGAACTTATAAAACCACGATACTAATAATTATATTAATTCAATCGATAAGAAAAGGAAAAGGGAGAGAGTAAAATAACAGACACGCGACTTACCAAGCTCCTTCAAAGTCGAAGGAAGAAGGCCTTTTGATGAGAACAAAACCAAGAACTTGTTCATAGAATTTAACCGATTTGCTAACTGATTTGCAAACAAAGGAAACATGATTCAAAGCCAACAATGGCAGCTCCTTAATAGATTCATCATTTGTAGATAATGAACGACTCAAAGACATAATTTCCTCTATTTCTTTCCTCATTATATAATTTTCCTTTGCTCTCTCCCTAAACTTTTTCACTTCAATTTCTTTGTATGATAGTTTATGATATGTAGTGTGATTCGACCTATATATAGAAGAATATTACTATAAGGAATGGACAAGAGGTGGGACTATATTACCTGGACCCTTCGTTTATTCTACCTCTGTAAATGTGTTGACAACGACACGATACGATATGTGTATGAGTATGGGATGCTTATCGGATCTGGTCAATACCGATTAGACACTTTATTTAAATGTTTAAATATTTGATATTTAAATATATATTTGTACTCGATATCCGTATCAGAGGTTGGGGGTGAGGGAGGATTTGATCCATTCCATATCAGTCCTACGTGAGATTCATGTGATGAATACAAGAAACCTTATCCACCAATGACTAGACCAGAACAACTGCTCACCAGCTTGGTATTAATTATCAAATATTGGACCTTCTACCAAATAAGTACTATTCATTTGTACTTGGAAGACAAAATATGTATGTTTGGGAAAATTATAACAATCTTTCACAAATAAAATTGAAAGATCATTTGGTTAACAATTATATAAGCTTTGGATTTTTGCATCAAAAAAAAATATAAGCTTTGGATTCGGGCCATGTGTTCTATAAATACTTTCTAGTCTCAACTCTTTATGTAATACTTTAATAACCAAATTTTTATGTATATATCCTAAATTCCAATATATAAACTCTAAATATTAAAATTTATATTATTAGAAATGTTATAAAGAGCGTTGCAATGAATGTTGTAAATGATCCATAATAAAAGAAAAAAGAAAAAGAAAAAGGAAAAAAAAAGAAGAAGAAGAGAAATAGGAAAGAAGAGGTAAAAAATCATTTGTCCTTATGTTGCGTCTCATTTTTGTCACACGAATAGATGATTGTCACATGTCTACTATTTCTTTTAGATTATAAATTTTTTAATTAAAAAATCAACAAATCTTATAATCAAGGGCATTTTTGGTATTTCAAATACCCATCTTACCCGACCCAAAAACATCTGGTCCGACCCATCATCACCACCCCTAGCTCCGCCGACCACCACCGCCACAGTTTCAACTTCATGAAGATTTTGCCTGAAAATGAAAGCATATGTGAGTGACCTGAAATGTTTCTTCTAGAAAGCTATCAGCAAATCAAATCTGAAAGTTGAGTGCAAATTCCGGCAAGAGTATTTCTTTGTAAACCAAATGACAAATTTATCAAAATTCAGATTTTTGCACAAAATTTATCGATGTCCCCTACCCATCATGAAGCTGAAACTGCAATTTTTCATTTTTATTTTTTTTTACTTTGAAGGGGTCTGTTTTGTTGTTGTTCAAGCTTTTATCTTTGCGGGTTCTTTGTCTAATTCATCTTAGTATGGTTAAGATTTTGCCATTGTTTAGATTTGGAGAAAATGAAATGGATTTGGAGTTGGTGGTTATTTCGTCGGAAAAAATGGAGAGGAGGATATGGTGGCTATTTCGCCGGAAATGATGTATTGATTCAAGAAAAGTAAATTATTTTACTTTTGAAATGAATTGATTTGCCATCAAGGGTGGGATAGAATTATTTACTTTTGAAAATTATTGATGATGATGGGTGGTGATGATGGGTCGGATTAGATGGGTAGAGGAGAATGGGTATTTGAAGTATCAAAAATGCCCTTGATTATATTTGGGATTTATGTTGACTAGCTAAAAAACACACGGAAGGACCCAACATGCAAGTCATAAAATGTTCTTGTACCCAACAAGGAAAAAAAAATAGAAAAAGGACACAACGTGCAAGTCGTAAAATGTTCAAGGACGAAATTTATAATTTTGCCTAAGAATAACCCTCATAGTCATTCTGAACATTTTTAGTTATAGACAGTGTCAAACCAAAGACTAGTATATATTTGAATTGGACTTAATTACCAGGATCTTAATAAGGCACCATGATAGATGGAATATGTTTGTTAGTCGACCTTTTTAAATTGACTACTATTTTTGAGGCCTGGTTAGAAAAGGAAAGAAGTTCATATCAGGGAATTTGGTCGTGGCATTTCAGATTTAGATACACTTCAGTTATCTAGTTGCACTTTACCTGTCTCACATTCATTCTATATTCGATTCTCTCTATTGAATCGATATATCAGCGCTACCGGTTAATTGGAGCGCTTTTCAATTTGATGCCACAATGATCTATATTTTTTTGGATTTATGAGGTTGGCTGGGCCTGGACTTAAGTACCAGGTTCTTAACAAGGCACCCATCATATATGAAATGCGTTCTCTTGGTGGACCACTTTTAAACTGCTACTTTGGGTCCTAGTTAGAAAAGGAAAGAAGTTCATATCTGGGAATTTGGTTGTTGTATTTGAGATTTTGTTTACTCCTATTATCTAGTTGCATTTTACCTGCCTTGCAGTCATTCTATATTCCATTTTATCTATTGCATCGATATCTCAGTGTTACCGGGTACAACTATAGGTTGAAGGAAGGACTATAAAAGCTCAAATTTGGGACACAGCTGGACAGGAGAGATACAGAGCCATAACAAGTGCCTATTACAGAGGTGCCCTTGGAGCACTTCTGGTATATGATGTGACAAAACCAACTACATTTGAAAATGTTAGCAGGTGGTTAAAGGAACTGAGGGACCATGCTGATGCAAACATAGTGATTATGCTCATTGGAAATAAGACCGACTTGAAACATCTCCAGGCAGTTGCTACCGAGGACTCTCGAGGTTTTGCAGAGAAGGAAGGACTTTCCTTTATTGAAACATCTGCTTTGGAAGCAACAAATGTAGAGAAGGCTTTCCAAACAAATCCTCGGAGAGATTTATCGGATTATCAGCAAGAAGTCACTTTCTTATGATGAGCCAGCACCTGCTAGCATCAAAGAAGGGAATACTCTTGTGGTTGGGACACAGGAGAACAACACCAAGAAGCCTTGCTGTTCTTGAAATTCTCATTCAAACACTTTCTGCCGAAGCCCGGCATTGGTTCCTGTTTTTACCCTTTCTCTTTTGGTTTGAATTTTGTTTTATTATATAATTATTCGCATTCTTCAACTATTATTATATTTTAGGTTCTATGTACTAATGCCGTTAAACAAGCTATATTTGATGATGATTTATATCCTAATCTCTTTTGGTTGCATATTCATATGAGGAAATAGACTTTTTTGCCACCAGCTATTTGTCAAGTTTCAATGTTGCCCACAAACTACTTTCGAATATGATCATACTCGCGTACTATTTTCGATGTGTCAATGTTGCCCACACGATGCAATCTGGCAATTATGGGGCAGCATTGAGAATAGTCAAAAAACAAAGATAAAGTTAAGAGTTAATTCTAAATAATCTCCAAAGCTATCTTTTGTATCGACTGCCTGATTTTTTTCTTCTTCACACTTCACCCTCCCCTTCCAATCTTCTTCCTCTTATTATTTTTTACCGAACTGTTACAATAATAATAATAATTGAAAATGAGGCAAAATGTATGCACTACGCATATAAGTTTAAGGACCACTAACTAAGTTCAATCAAGTGGCAACATGCATGCAAAGTCCTACCAATTCCTGCAAATCAACCCACAGCGATGAGCAAAAACTGAAAAGAAACCAACAAGAGCACACGCATGGGGGAAGAACAAAAGAAAAATAATAATGAAGAGGCCATAGAAACAACCCAAGACCTTCCAAATCTTGAATCAGCAGAATACAGATGAGATTTGAGTTTAAAACACTTCACTGATTTGACAAGGTTCATCCAGGATTAGAACAATATATAGGGTCAACGAGACTGTTACTAGTATTCTTTCTTACCATCTTAATACAGAACTAAACATAAATCTACTGGTTAACCGCAGCAGTTGCTTTTCTGCTCAATCGGCTGACCCTTAATCTGAACTGTGCTTGTTGCCTTGTTTGTTGCAGATGGCTGGTTACCCATTCTGCAGAAAGATAGTGTTAGAAGATGCGAAAACAAAAGGAAAAAGACTATCTAAATTTGAATTTGACAAAAGGCGCTAACAGGAATCAATTATTCGTCTCACTTTTTCTTAATCTCTCCCGCCATGGTTAAGAAAGCCTGCTCCACGTTAATGGAATCTTTAGCACTGGTCTCAAGAAAAGGGATCCCAAACTCATCCGCAAATGCCTACAAATCACTCGAGCACAGTACCCAAATTAACGAGACAATAAGAACATAAATCTTCCCAATACACAACACACCAAGAAAAGAGCAGAGGCTGCAGAAGAAGTGGCTGGTCTTAGCAAAAGGGGGTCAATTTATGATCCAAGTAAGGCACCATCAGAATACCATATATGGTGCAGAAACTAAAGAGTTCTTTTAACGAACATCTTTTCGCTTAAGCTCACCTTAATCAAGTCACAGTTGACAGAGTAAGACAACCCAAGACAAGCCAAACAAATAAATAAATAAGTATAAACAGCATTCCACGACATGTATAGTGCTCAGAAAGAAAGAAACATAGAAGTAAAAGACCAAAAATCGCAATGGCTTCTAATGAGATATCTGGATAAATTTTCTACAGGAAAACCACCATACTTGTATAGTTCCTAATCATAGCAGAAGCTCTGGTCTAGCTTAGATTTCTAAGATATCATATTTAAGAATTCCTAGACAGAGAATCATAGCGTATATATTCCACTTTAGAAAAATGCAATTTAACAGTTAAATAAAGACTTCCGCAGTATGCTTCAACATGAAGTGGTTGCATTTTCCACCCTGGTTGAAATCAAGTATTCTGTGGATGAAATAAGCAAAAAAAATTCAAGATGGGAGAATGCAAAAATTGATTGAGAGCATTATGCAAAAATTCCGGCACTCATAAATACTAAAAGTAATTATCCTGGGCTCAGCACATTGACCCTTTTGGTGGATCTTTATTTAAAGGTCATTTGGCCCCACAATGGACTTCTCTGAACGTGTCAATGTTGATATTCTGAATATGTTTCTGTGAATTCTGCACCAGATTGAGAGGACAAATACATAATGCTCAAAGGTTTCTTAAATCAATTAGTTAAAGATCTCCACCAACTGTATAAGTTAATATTTTCTTAATGCTTAATAGTATTCTACTCCAAGTGTCTTAACTTCACAATCCAAATTGTTTATACTCCAATTGTCTCAACTTTACAATCCAAATTGTGCAATAAGTATATAAGAGTTCTTCCTAGTCCAGGGGGAACTGGAAACTTGTGTAATCATGATCAGAAGGTAAATTAGAGGCAAGGAAGCAACTAGGCGGTGAGGTCCATCGTAGTTATTGAGACTCGATGCCAGAAACCAACATAGACCCATCGGTAGCAAACTGTTTTTAGTTGCAATAATAGTCTTAACAGAAAATCATATTAAAGCTATAATTGATCCAATACTGCAGTTTGCATGCATAGAAAAAACCAGTTCAAAGCATGTCAAAGAAGCAAATAATAAAGAGAGACGAAGCTTAGCATTGATTCGCGCAAAGTACAAGCCAAAATAGCAGAGGCTACAGAACAACACACCTACAATATTTATTTAGGGCTTAAAAATCACTACTGCTTTCAGCTTACCCCTTCAAGTACTCCGCAAAACCCCAGAGCCATCATCCCCACCTTCCTGCCTGCAAATCAAACCATGCATATAATTACTTGACACTTAACAAAGCTCATATTAGCAACGAATCAAAGACAGCAAAAACAATAACACGTCACTCTTTCCATTACTGTGTCACGTTCACATAGCAGGGCATATTTTGCTGCTCGTTTGTGTACGATATTGCTCATATAACAAGTTATCCAAACATAATATAAAGTTGGGAAGAACAAAAACCTTACATTGTGAAGAATAAGGGGCCAACAATACGATTACTATCTTCACGGGGTGTTTTAATCTCATGTATGCAACATATTTTAGAGCTCAAAAATATATCACCAGAGGCTTCAATTTCTCGTGATACATGGAATACCACAATCACCAACGTGGTAGTGCGCTCCGACTCCCTGTAGAAAGCTACAGTAAAATAGCCTTCACCCAGTTTGAGTAAATAATAATAGTTATGACTATGGGAGGAGTCTCTTGGTTTTGGTACATAAAATAGCCTCCGACTCGGTTTGGCTTTCCCGTCCACTATCCTGTATGCAACAACTGATTCTCGGACCCAGTGCGCACCTATCAAAAAATCTTCAAAAAGTAAGCCCTCCCCAAGAAAATCAAATGGTTGTCCAAACATTTCGTTCCTCTCTCCACCATTAATTTTGTCCTCCTCACATAATTCATCGTCGTCTTCGCGAGCAGGAGAGAACCCGTCAAATAAAGAGCAGGACTCCCATACATTGCTAGAAATATTATAAGAAAATGCAGCCACCCTAGTTGATACACAAATCTGATCACCTATGACTACATAGGAACGGATTTTATGGTCTAAACTTTCAAATTGCATACGAAAAGGGGGAGGCTTGAGTAGACTCCATTGATCATCTTTGACATTGTAAGACTCAAAAGTATTTTCGCCGGCATCAGGACCAAAAGGGTTATTAGTAAGGACATAGAGCATATCGTTGTGGTGCAGAGCTAAGGAAAACAATCCTTTGTCAGAATGCATTGATTTTTTCAAATAAGAATTAGGATCTCCTAGAATTCTGTCTCCCTTAACCTCAAATTGCATCACTTCAGGAGACAGACGATGACGTCTATTGTCAAATCCTTTGGTTCCACCCAACATATAAATTTTATTTCCGCACACAACACTAGACATCCATCTGTTAATAATGTACTCTACATCGGATTGACATTGGTTGCTATCATCAGGTAGGAAAGTACCCTCAGTACAACGAATAAGCGACTCGGGACATTTGGTACCACGCACGGGCACCTCGGACTCAGGATCTTGACGACCCACAGATGGACATATCAAAGAGCTTAACGGAATACTTGAATATGAAAATCTGTCGCACATGAACAAAATATAAAATCGACGCGGGAGTAATTTCTCAAGTGATAAAGAATCGAGTCCATCGCCTGTATCGCATCCGTAATCGTCTAAGTCGAGATCACTAATTGAGAGCCTGCAAAGAAGGAGGAAGCAGAGTTTTTTGGCAGATCAAACGTAGTTTAAAAAAAACAAACCCTAGATGTGGAAAAGGGGAAGACATACCTAAGCCGAACGATGGGAGATTTGATCGTATCATCCAAGAATGAATCCATCATAGGTTCTAAGAGATTCCGATACGTAGCAGGGGAAGTGCTGGAAATCGAAGCTTTTCCGAGAGAGAGTAATGAATTTCGATTACGATACTGTCGCTAGGGATTTTATCAACGAAAACTTCCAACCCGGTTACAGTGTAGAATATCTAATGTTCAAAAACGTATGGAACATATGGTGGTCGTCAGATTAAGAATTTGACGTCTGAGATCATTTGGATCTTAATACTTATTATGAAAATGTTTAATCTAAATAATATCACACGTCAGATTCTTGAGCTGACGGCCACCATATGTTCTGCAATATTCCGCTCATTTGATATTCTTCACTGTATCCGGATTGGAAAACTTCTGGGTGAATTCAATTTGCTCCCCAAAATTGTCTTAAAATCTTAACTCAGGGTCACTCAAATAGGACCAAAATGATAGGGAGTAAATAGTAACTTCAAAATAAATATGGGACAGAAGAGAGAATATCTATTAACCGTTCTTATTTTTCTTTTTTCCTTTTCTGGGTTGGGCTTTTTGTGAAAGTTTATGGAATAGACTTCTGTTTCATTCAAAGGCAAATTCAGCCCCATAAGATAGCTTCTCTTATTTATTTATTTATTTTGGTGTAAAGTCCAAACGAATAGTTTTATTTTAATTCGGAAATAAGTTATCAATATCCCTAAAACTTGTTCTCAAATCAATAGATATAATATAGGTAGGGAACAAAAAAAAAAAAGTAAATTCTCCATTCAATAGGTCGGTTTTTTCTTACTCAAGTGTATTGTGTCTATTTATCCTAAAGTAAATTTAGAATAATGATAACTTATTCGAATCAAATAAAACTTTTAGAAACGGAAGATTGCTTTTCTATCATTTCTTTCTTTTACTTTTATTTTTCTTTATATGTATACCTGCTCATATCCAGCCTAGGATATTAATAATGAATTGAGAGTTATAATATATTTTTGTATTTTACGGTTTATATTGCTTAATTTTTTTTAATCTAATCACATATGTTAACTATTTGAGTTTTTATAATTGTATACTGCCTTCACTTTTAAACATAGTTTTTAGCCAAATTAATCACATGCAACTCACACCGTAAAAAAATATGAGGCAAAATTGAAAAATCATCCCCAATCGGAAAATTCCACCCTACTCGTCACCTCTTGAAGTATCATATTAAATTTCAACAATCATTTCCATTTTAACTTTTTGATCTTTGATTCTTGTTTGATTCAAAACTTGGTTATTGAAAAACTGTTTAGGCCGTGATTTGTTTTGCACGTACGAAACAAAAAGATGTTTAATATTAGAAACATGGTTAAATCTCACATTTCTTGTAAACGTATGAGGCCATATTGGTACAAAGTAAAAGCTGAAGGGGTAAAATGAAACATGGCCAAGGAAAAAACGAGCAAAGAAGCATTTCCCTTCCCCTAAATCCCCAAATCAGTCTTCTCTAGACCTTTACTACAGCCTCCTTTATCTTCGGTACCGCCGCCGCCGCCCATCTCCATCTTGATATTCTGGCCTTCCTCGATTTCTCATTTCAAGCCTTAAGGTACGCTGCTTTACTTTACTTTAGTTTGTATTTACTTTACAGTAAGTAGATGTAGTAGTGAATTTAGGGATTCTTAGCCCTTAGCTAACCGATCCATTTCCCGCCTCAGCATCCCTTCCCTTCCTCAATTCATTAACTACAAGTAGTTAGGAAATCAGTTACGAGCTGATCTATGTAGAGGTTCTTCACAGGCAAATAAAATAGCTGTTATGAACAATGGGAGGTTCACATCACAATCAAGCACAGATTTTACAATGCGTTTAGCTAGGTAAAAACCATAATAATAATCTAGTTATGTGCTTATCCAACTGGATTTAATCATTCCAAAATGGTCTTCTATTTCTGGGTTAATAACTTGATATAGTTGTGTTCTTTTTCTTTTGGATTAAATGAAACATTTGAGATGCTATAAACGACCAAAGCATGCACAAGGCCTAATAAACGACTACAGCTACACGATCCACAATATCCTACAATATTTATGCAATTATGCCTCAAGATACCAACCTTGGCCTCCAAAAGAGAGATCTCGGATTGGAGTCGGTCACTCTCCCCCTCTCTAGGGATTTTGTTCTTCTGACTTCATTTTAACCGCTTTGCGGTTAAAGAACACCTCGTAAGAGGAGAAGAGTACCCTAGAAGAGAGACAAGTAAAGCTTACCCCATGCTTTGGGAGGGTATCGAACCCGGGACCTCTTGGTCACGGGCCGGCCAATGCCCCACTAGGCTATTGGACCTTTGATGTTCTTCTGACTTCATTAGTTAGCCTCTCATTGAGCAACTTCACTTCATTCTGCACTTGCATATTGATTTGCTTTTGCTCAACAAGATTGCTCTCTAGTTCTGTTATACTGTTTTCCTTCTTTACAAGTGATGCTTCAAGCTCCTATTGCAGCATATAAGTAAAGAAGCACAACAAAATGTGAAAATTCCTGAAAAAATAAAATAAAAAACCTTATGAGGGAAACTTATGGCATGGCATACCTGAACAAGCCCTGAACTAACTGATCCATTCCCCGCCTCAGCATTCTTTCCTTGAGTCCAATTGACAAACCAAGTATGAAATTCTCCTTCAGTTTCCAACCCAAAATTGGTCAACTTTTCCTGAATTTATGTTTATGTTTCTTGTTTGTGCTTTTTGGCTTCTTTGATTGCTCTTTCTTCTCCACATTATTTAAAATTGAAAGTGTATTTTTAAATATTTGTTGCATAGATTTTGTGTTGAAAATTGAATTATGTTTTGCAGAAGTTATGGCTTATGTACCAGTCAATCAACAACAGAAAGTTAATGTACGTTTGTTTACTTTTGTTTGTTTAATTGTAGGTTTATTTTTATTATTGTCTGAAATTTTTGTTAGTTGTAGCACTCGATTATTATTTTAATCACAGACCGGTTGTTTTTATTTCGTTGTGACTTTATATATATATATATAGTTTGCAGGCAATTGCAATGGAGGACAATATTACATAGAGTCTATGAGATGCACAAATACACCTCTACAAGGCGACGGAATTGGAGATGGGTTTTACTCCTTTCAACTACTAGACCCCGTGGCAAATCAATTGAAAACAGGCAACCGCATAAAAGCTTCATTTTTAATGATAAAAAATCATAATGTTCAAACAGTTGTTTTTGAAAACCTTTTAAACATAAGGAACTCTTATTTTCTTAAATCATTTGGCTGTTTCATACACAAAGAATGGTACTGCATTGTGGTTGAACAAATTTTTTTAACCCTAGAAGAATATTTTGATTTACATTTCCGAAATGATAAAGGGAATTTAAAATCCAGTTGTTGGAGGGGAATCAATGGAAAATCCCTTTACCCTGAAAGTTTGAGAGGATTATTAAGGAATTTGATTGATGGTCTTTTAGAACTCCATAAAGAAAACAAATTTTATACTCTTGCACGTGAAGATAAACCTATCACTCTTAACCATATCATGGTGGTTAATGGGGTAGCTAAATATGCATATCCTGCTTTTACAAACAATGGTTTAGAGAATGTTGGAATGAAACTGGAAGATAGACAAAAGTTGGACGAGTCTAAGCTAATGGAACTTTTAAAGTCTACTTTTGCCATCAAGCACAATGAGATTGGCCATTTCTTGGATCAACCATTTAGGTAGCATTTTTTCGTTATTAATCTTCTTCTCTTTTTTTCTCTTTTAATCTTTATTTCTAACCCTGTTTTTGTTTATGATAGTCCAAAGTTGGCATATCATCCGGTGCTATTGAATGTGAACCAGAGATATTCCTACCCTGTGATATCTCATATATCAGATATGTATTGGTGTGACATTCAAGAAAATTTCCAGAGGACTCGGAGCGATAACATATTGAAGCACAAACCTTGGAATTTAGCTATACCACAACAAGGTAAATGATCAATTTTCTTTCCTCTTTCTTGTTTACCAATTTTGAGATGGTGACCTATTAATAGTATAATAGTTTAATCATGCTAAATTCTGTTGAATCGCCTAGGTGGAATTGGGCATAAAGATTCTTTGTATTTACATCCTTAACATTTGTAATCATGATTCAAATATTGAAGACTTCAATTTTTTTCTCTAAGATTTCTTTTATGGAACCTCTTCGTTGGGCTCCATGATGAGATGAGAAGTTAACATAAAAAAAAGAGAAAAATCAGTGTATTCAGGGCAGAAAAAAGAAAAGAATATGAGGATTGAAGATTGTTATTACCTGAAAATTTGTGCTAAAATTCAGATGCAGATGAATTTAGGAGAATTTTTAAGTATAATACGTCATACGATACCGGATGTGCCTACTCCAGGTTTCAATATATACGCAATGTATCGCATCATTTCGATCGATATATTCAGGTTAGTAAGATTAATTGTTTCACTTTTTAATATTTTAATAATCTTAATTTTTCATGTATTTTATTGTGAAATAATTTTTTCTTATTTCATCTTTTTTAAAACTTCGAAACAGGGCTATTCGAGAGAAAAAATTCTGATTGAATTGGATAAAATGTTTGAGGACTACATGCTCGACATATTTGATTGTTTCGATCAGGTGGACTTGGTGCGGTCTTCATGAAAATGGGAAATGAGATTTTATTCCTAATTAGTTATACTTTTTAGGAATAAGACCTCTAGAGCTATGGTTGACTCACCCTTTGATCCAGATCGACTAATCCTTGGTCGTTCTTTTAACCGCTTTAAAGCAATAGATTAATATTTAGAGAGTCTTTACTTTTCAACTGGGCTTTTCTTTTTTTCCATAAGTCATTTTTCCCCGGAAATAAAGCCCGAGTTTGAAAGCAATTCAATCCATTTGGAATCCCTCTTTTCAAGCAACTATTCAACATTTACCGTGGTGGTCGGAGAACAAGGGTGTGAGTCTTATTCAGTTATATCCTTCTAGATCTCCTGTTATCCCACTCCGGCCCTCTAACTCCCCCATTTTGGAATTACACTTTTCGCCCCAGACTTGAAACATCTCCGGACAGTTGCTACAGAGGACGCTCAAGGTTTTGCAGATTGTTTGGAAGCAACGAATGTGGAGAAGGCTTTCCAAACAATCCTCGGAGAGATTTATCGGATTATCAGCAAGAAGTCACTTTCTTCTGATGAGCAAGCACCTGCTAGCATCAAAGAAGGGAAGACTTTGTAGTTTTGGGGGACACAGGAGAACAACGCTAAGAAGCCTTGCTGTTATTCTTCCTAGTTTAACCAGAAATTCTCATTCAAACGCTTTCGGCCGAAGCTCAACATTGGTTCCTGTTTTTACAATTTCTCTTTTGGTTTGGCTTTTGTTTTATTATATAATTATTCGTATTCTTGTGTTATTATTATATTTTAGGTTCAATGTATTAATGCCATTAAACAAGCTATATTTGATGGTGATTTATATCCTAATCATTTTTGGCTGCATATTCATGTGGAAATAGCCTTTTCTGCTACCAACCATTTGTCAAGTTTCGATATTGCCAACAAAATATTTTCGGATATGACTCACTATTTTCGGATACGTACTATTTTCAATGTGTCAACGTTGCCCAGACGCAATGTAATCTGGCAATTATAGAGCTGCGTTGAGGGGTAAAATAGTCAAAAACAAAGATAAAAGTTTATTTCTAAATAATCTCCCAAAGCTATATTTTGTATCAATTGACTGCCTCGTTTTTTTTCTTCTTCACCCTCCCCTTCCAATCTTCTTCCTTTTATTATTTTGACCAAACTGTTACAATAATAATAATAATAATAATAATAATAAGAAAAATGATTTACTCCTACAATTTTGTGGATAGAAACCCTAAACCTCCAAATTGAGGGTGTTAAATGACTATTTCACCCCCTGCTGATATAAGGATTCACCCAACTATAAGGGCAAAACGGTCCAAAGACACTATTTTAATCAATCTTTTAGTCAATAATTCTAATAGCCTAGCAAGATCTTTAATCCAATTCTGAATGAATTTGGCTTGGGTTTACTTTATGTATTCAAGAAAATTGGACTGATTATGTAAATAGTGAATAAGTAAGAATTTCAATTTAGTTCCCTTACTGTCTCATAATTTTAATATAGGGCCTCAAACTTTAATCGTTTCAAAATGGCTTATGGTGTCAAATCAAACTTCCTTCCGGAGGGAGGTTCACGGTCAGCTGATGGAAGTCGGTCAAATAGGGCTAAAATGAACATCTAAATAATAGTGGGTAAATTTACCGAATGATAAAAAATAAAAGCAAAATTGTATATTTTCATGACTCATCCACTCCAATTCCACCGTCATATCGTAAAAAAAAATAATAATGTCAGTATATATTAATATTTGTTTGACATGTGTTGGTGTCTAGGAATTTCTTATGATAACTTAGTAATGACAAAAGGAAAATGAAAAGATTAGATTTCACAACAGAAAAGTATATTATAAATTTGTAAAGATTTTACAGTTTTCAATATTGACAAACAGGTCTTTATCTGAGAGAAGATAGTAGAATGATAATGGTGATCATCTACAACCTAGCAAGTTGGGAGAAAATTTCAGGTAGAGTCGCCTATACCTGTCCCACAACATTTTTATATGAATTGAGACGGAATCTACTTTTCAAGAATGAGACTATAATTCATCCATAGAGCCAAAAGACACGATGGTGAGTAATGTAAAGGATATATAAATAAGAAAATCATATATTATAGACTTATATAGTGTACATATCAATTTCAATAACAAAAGGACATTCCCTTTTTGCTTTATTTTTTTCCTCTCTCACTAACACTATCAAATGACTCACAAGAATGAGAACAAATTAATAATCTCTAGAAGGAAATGTTGATCATGTCCACTTCCAAGCTTTCCATCATAAGAGCTTCCACTTTTTGGGAGCACTTAAATTTCCAAAAACCACTTCCTGCATTACATTAACGCGATATATTATGAAATATCTATGTACTTAAATGTTCATATAATAATCCATTTCATTAAAATTAAATGTTTACTTACCAAAAAGGGACGATTCTATTTGATTGGTAGTCGGTTGAGGTAACTTGGAAGAGAGTGGAAGGACAGGGAAATTTTGGCAGTTGCAAATTTCAATCATATAGCCATCAGGATCATGGAAGAAGAGCTGATCAACTGTGATAACACCTTCCTTTACAGCTGCTGTTACATATTCAATGCTCATTTCATCCATTTTTGCCATTATTAAATCCATATTAGGGGTTTGGAAAGAAATGTGATTGTCTTTTGGATTTATTTTCTTCCCTTTCTTGTTTGGAGTATCTTCTACCTCAAGCAAATGGATTCCTATTCCATAGTTGAACAACCTACAAATTAAACAAAGCAATAATTATAATTACTTCATACTATCAAGAAATTATCTCATAATTTTTTTATTCATTTGTAAGTTACTAATTATTATATAAAAGATAAGAGCTTATATATCAAGACTAGTGAATTCTTGGGAATTTTTTTATTTTTATTGTGGCTTGATGGGTTTGATTTTTCAATCATTGAAGGTGTTTTCTTTTGGTTTTAGGTATAATTTTGGGTACTTAGAAAAGGACAAGCAAAAATTATATGACTTGTGCTTATTTGTTTATAGCTTATCACTATCTTTTTTTTTTTAAGCCCAGCTGAGCGGTTGCCCATGAAGGGGAGATAGAAGTGCCTCATAAGAGGAGGAGAAAACCCTAGAAAGAAAAATTTAAAGTATGCCCCATGTATGAGGAGGGTATTGGGTTATAACCCCACTGGGCTGGGGACCTTGTGATTAGCTTATCACTATCTGCCAAAGCAAATAGTCCATTTTTCTCCTTTTCCAAGTAGATTAGATACAAATATATTTTGATACAAATAGTAGGACAAAGGACATAAAATACAAATATATTTTACTTTAGAATTTTCTTGTGAAATAAATCTTTTGATGGAGGTGACATAGTTGTTTCAAATTTTCTTTGAACTTTTTTTACATATAAATTTGCTCTAAAAGGGTTTTTTTTTTCTTAATACAATTTGAAACTTTTATTAATTTTGGGGGAACAAATTGACGACAAATCTTTCACACACTAATTAGGTTAACTCAATAGCAACTCCACAATCAAGTTATATATGTACTAATATTCAACCCAATTTCTCAATTATATCAATATGTTCTTTTTCGAAAATAAAAGACATGATTCATTCATCAAAAAAAGAGGGAAAAAGAGATATAATTCTTTCTTATATATATATATATATTATTTTCCTTTTTTTCTAAAGAAAATGTTGGAGGAGACGATGATTCCCTCTTAATCCATGTAAGATCAACCTTAGGATTGAATTGAAGGACATAGCCAATAATCTATAATGTAAAGAAAGATATATATATATCTATATATATTTTGTATGCTTCTTGTAAATAATTTTCTCAGAAATGAAAAATGAGAAACATGCTTACCTCAAACACAAATGAAACTGCAATAATAAAGAAAAAAACAATTTTATTAGCCAGTAGTACGATAATAAATCCTTAGAACTTATAAAACCGCGATACTAATAATTATATTAATTCAATCGATAAGAAAAGGGAGAGAGTAAAATAACAGACACGCAACTTACCAAGCTCCTTCAAAGTCGAAGGAAGAAGGCCTTTTGATGAGAACAAAACCAAGAACTTGTTCATAGAATTTAACCGATTTGCTAACTGATTTGCAAACAAAGGAAACATGATTCAAAGCCAACAATGGCAGCTCCTTAATAGATTCATCATTTGTAGATAATGATAAATTAGAAGATGATGAACGACTCAAAGACATAATTTCCTCTATTTCTTTCCTCATTATATAATTTTCCTTTGCTCTCTCCCTAAACTTTTTCACTTCAATTTCTTTGTATGATAGATAGTTTATGATATGTAGTGTGATTCGACCTATATATATAGAAGAATGTTACTATAAGAAATGGACAAGAGGTGGGGCTATGTTACCTGGACCATTCGTTTATTCATGTCGTAAATGTGTTGACAACGACACGATATGTGTATGAGTATGAGATGCTTATCGAATCTGATCAACACCGATTAGACACTTTATTTAGATGTTTAAGTACTTGATACTTAAATATATATTCGTACTCGATATCCGTATACGAGTTCGGATAATATAGGTTCCATTCCATATCAGTCCTACGTGATCATGTGATGAATACAAGAAACCTTATCCACCAATGACTAGACCAGAACAACTGCTCACCAGCTTGGTATTAATTATCAAATATTGGACCTTCTACCAAATAAGTACTATTCATTTGTACTTGGAAAACAAAATATATGTGTTTCGGGAAATTATAACAATCTTTCATAAAGAAAATTGAAAGATCATTTGGTTAACAATTATATAAACTTTGGATTCGGTCAATGTGTTCTAAATTTTAATAACCAAACTTTGGATTCGATCATTTGGTTAATACTTTCGAGTTTCAACTCTTTATGTAATATTTTAATAACCAAATTTTTATGTATATATCCTAAATTCTAATATATAAACTCTAAATATTAAAATTTCTATTATTACAAATGTTATAAAGAAAGTTGCAATTAATGTTGTAAATTATCCATAATAAAAGAAGAAAAAAAGGAAAAAGGAAAAAGAAGAAGAAGAGAAATAGGAAGGAAGGGGCAAAAAAATCATTTGTCTTTATTCTGTGTCTCATTTTTGTCAAACGAATAGATGATTGTCACGTGTCTAATATTTCTTTTAGATTATAAATTTTTTAATTAAAAAAGTTATTAGTGGGAGAACGAAGGTAATTTGATAATGTGAAGCAAATTGAACTAAATTAAATTGTGATAGTTTAACAAGTAGTTAATGATAATCTTTACTTCTATGAATTATAAGTTGATTTTAGTCTACCACGTGCATGAAAACCAGCACGACTAGTTCAAGTGGAAAGCCACGGCTTTTGAAGCCAGCAAAAGAGTTTCTTATAAGAAACAAATAACAATATACAAATACTTTATTATCCATAGATGTTACAAGCAACATCTCAATATTCTTATTTAAGTCTTATGAGTATAATTTGGTTTTTCAAGAACCACAAGTTTTCTAATTATATTTACCAAACATTAGTCATATATTAGTCAATTGTCCATCAAGTTTAAATTAGGTTTAGCCAATTTGAATAATTCACCAAACTTAAAACAAATTGTACATCTTATCATGTACCAGTACCATTAAGAAATACTCCCTCCATTCCTAAATATACGACTTTCAGGACCTGTTGCGAAAATTAAGAAAACAAAAATTAATTATATTTAAAAGAGTAATATTGATATTTGGATTACAAAAATATCTTAATTTTTGTTTCTTAGTTTTCGTAACATAGCCTGAAAGTCTTATATTTAGGAATGGAGGTAGTAATAAGGATAATAAATCTTCTTGTTCGGCAATGTTAGGTTAATCTCCTCAACAATCTATTTAAGACTAAGGTGGGATGTCTGTACTTAATCGGTAGGATAATATTAATAGCAATTAGGTTAAATAATTTGAAGATTGTTTTCCCAAATTTAAAAATTCTTCTTGTTGGCAATTCTAATCTGAACCAACATCCTAATTAGTACGAATTGGAAAATGTCAAGTACATTATTATTTTTTCTTTGACTCCACCAATCTCAATTGAAATTTAATAGACAGCTTTTCTAAAAAAATTAATGACTATTTAAATAAAATTTGAATAATGTTGGGGCGGAATCATTTTGCTGATAAAGATGTCAACTAGGCAGAAAACTGAGAAACAAATAAAAAAAAATCCTCAAGTTGGCAAATGATGGATATTTGAAGCAGTTTTATCAAGTTCAAAACCAAAAACTACAAATATTTATCCAATCCCACCTTAGTAGACTCCATTTCTTATGATAAACAAAATTGTTCCTCAACGCACAAAGTTTCTACCCACAGAACATTCATTGAGAGTTTCATTACTAAGACTACCGTAATGGCCACGAAATATGGTAACCTCAAAGGGAACCAATGCTTTGATGCAAATAAGGAACCGCGTCGAGAATTTGATAGGATCAGGAAACTTGAAATCTGAGGAGACTTGTGGAGCTTAGGATGCGGCCTAATGTGCCCGTGTCATCTTCACTTTTGGCGCTGCCTTCTTCATTTGACGAGCTTCTTCTTTTGCCTTTTTCTTGCGGAGAGCTTCAGCACTAAGCTTGGCCTCGGCCTCCTCCAATTTCTTTCTCTGATCAGTCTTCTTTCTCTGCAAGGCTTCTTGCCTGGCATTCTGAAGTTCTTTATATATCTCTTGAGCCATCTTCACTCTAGCAGCCTCTGTTTTAGATCGGGTCTGAAATGCACAAATAACAAAATGAAATACGGGTCTCGAATGTGTTAAGCATGCAAGGAAACTGTTGAAAGTGAACTCACATGTGAACTCAGCTTGTATCGTCCAACCAAGTCGATGTAATAAGGCACGAGAGCAACTAATCGAGACATGTCAGCCATGTTATTGACTTCAGGAAGAGCAAACTTGAACACCAGCATCTTCTTGTGTGCACCACCCAAGTGTTGATCAGAGAAATGCATTGAGATGAAACCCTTCCCGAATTTTTCAAATGCTTTGTCACCAAGGACCTGCATAGTGTCAAATGTAAACAAGCCATATAATTGCTTAGGCAGCTGCTGCCAATAATGAAATTCATAACTAGTCCTCAACTACAACATCCACATTCATGTAGCATTTTGGAAAGGGATAGCTGGGATGACTCTCTCACGGACATAAACTGCCTTATAGTAATAACAAGCATACACTATATGCAAGTGATAACTGAAGAAGAGAGAATGGAAATGGAAGGACAGGTAATAAGAAAGAAACACACAAGTTTCTATCCCTGCAGAGAGAGTAGAAACATAAAATATCTAATTATAACTATGATGATTGGATAAATTTATTGTTAACCTCTTTTACAACACAACTGTCCAATGCATAAGAAAACTATCCCATAGGAGCTGACACTATCTAAATTCTATTACTCATAATGACTAAAAACTTTTCTCAGCACTTCTGCAGCTTTTCCAATCACTTCTTTTGTTTTTGGATTACATTGTATAGCAGAAGGCCTTGTCAATTCAATATCTTAAAAGAACTACGGGTAGTACATTGTCATTGTGTATATGAGGTATTGTGCATTATTAGCCAAGCACATTCCTCTAGCAATACTCCATAAATTTGTAAAGTTCTAAGAATCACAACTGAAAGTAAAGGTCGTACCCAGTGCACAAGGCTCTCACATCAGCAGGGCCTGGGGAGGTCCCAACCTTACCCTTATTTTTTTCATAAAGAGGTTGTTTCAGGGGTTTGAAACCATGACCTAGCGGATAGCAAGTAAACACTTGGCCATCACGCATCACTGAAAGTACAAACTAAAAAAGGAACATGCTTTCAAGTTATCTTCAAAACATGCCCAATTATGTATAAATCCCCAATTTCAGAGAATGCAACTATATAATTCATTAGAAGATCCAAAACAATAGTAACTCACTGAAAATTCTCTAACAACCTCTTCCTTAATATAATTCCACGTATTATATTCCTAAATCCACAGTTCTGAAACTACAGGCCAATTTCTGCCAAGCAGAAGCTCTTTGCAGAGTTTAGCAATAAGCCTCAAACAGATAGTCCTCGCAACTTTTGAACAGGTAGTATCTCTAATAACCATTTTTTCTTCATTTCCTTTTCAAATATAGATACCTAAACTTGACTATACAACACAAAAGGAAGTTTCTCCATCTCATCGGATTTTCTTCTCATAACAAAATTCCAATTTCAAATGTCAAACAGACCATAGTTTTCAACAACATATTTCATGGAGTAGCCAACATGAAATATGATACAACTAACATAATAAACTTAATAATTCCTCGAGACTGTTTGAATATCCCTAGCACCGAGCCATTTCAGTTTATATCAAGGGGGGCGGGATAGGAGTTTTGGAAGATAACAATAATATAGTAAAAAATAAGTGCTCAATTTAACTTCCTAAGAAAGCATAAATATAAATATCCAAATATAATACCTGTTCAAGCACAGCCTCTGTGATCAAATCAGCGGCGACCTCCTTAGACTCAGAGACAACGGCCAACTCATCAGCTACCCACTTTCTTCCATTAGGAGAAGGAACTAAAGTTGCGAACCTCTGCAAATCCCTAACCTCCTTTTGCATTGTCTTTGCCAACTTCTTCCTAGCTACAGCAAATATGACCTGATCCATACCATCATCATTCATATACACCTCAAACGTGATCTCATCTTTGCACGGCACCACCATATTATACAACCTCGATATCAAATCACTCCTACTCTTCAGCTCCATAGTTGCCAACATCCCCTGACAAAATCTACGCCCACTAGCATAAAACTTGAAAATATTCTGCCCTTCTTTTAGCAACAAAGGTGAGTCCTCAGTCTCTCCTATACCTAACAAACTAAAATTCTTATCGAAAATAGTATCCTTAGTGGCAAACTTAGTCACCCAAGCCAATGCAATATTCTCATTCTCCTTTTTTCCAGTAAAATAGTTAATAATAAATATAATCAGAAATAAACCACAGACAATCTCAACAGTAAATGACTTAATCGTTTTCGGCCCATCAACACTAGCAGCTTGTTCAGGTTCAGATACCGTACCCGCAGCGGCCGGATCTGAGTTGGAGGCAGTAGCAGAATCGGTCGAACCGGAGTTCTGATCAGTAGGAAATCCTTCAAACTCGTCTTCATCCCAATACTCAAAAGCAGTAGACGGCGTCGTTTTCGGATCGGAGGTGGATTGAGAATCCTGGGAAGGAGGTTCGGGAGGACCGTGGTGAGATTCGGTGGATTCGGAGGTGGAGAGAGTGGTAGGTGGAGGAGGAGAGCGGAGAGGGATGTTGTGGTGGTGGTTGGAAGAGGAGAGGATGTCGTCATCGTCGACGTCATCGGCATCAAAACCTTCGAAGTGAGACTGAGGAGAGTCGTCGGCGGCGAGGGCGGAGATAGCGAGGTGGTTGAGGAGGAGGGAGAAGATGGAGAGAAGAGCAATGAAGTAAAGGTGAGTGTCGCCGCCGCCGCATCGGGGGATGAAGAAGGAGAGTGGTGACATCATCATAAGAGGACTACCTCTCTTAGCCATATCCGAAACTACTATAATCTATAGATCTCTCTCTCTCTTTCCTCTAATTCAGTACTTGGATTGATTATTCCAGTGTGTGTTTTTCTGTACTTTGTGAAAATTCTATTTTCTGCGCAGTCTCACACAAGGGGACGACGACGATCTCCTTCTCCCTTAGCTCCAAAAGACGGACGGTGATTATATAATTTGTACCGCTTGAAGTCGTAGTGAACAATACGATCTCTGTGTACATCTTGACAAAATTGCCGTTACTCAAATCGGCACGATCTTGTCACGTAATTTAATTTTATCGGATTATACATTGTTAAAATAAGTTTTTTTTTCTAAAATATGTCATTCACTCCTTGTTTCACTGAGTAAATAGTTATTTAAATTACTAAATTATTTACATTTTATTATTTGAATACTCACTATATTATTTAGGTGGGGTGAAAAATAAATTGTCGCTCTCTCTTGTGGTGATTTCCTGCCACATATGCTGAATTATTAGCCACTTTGATCATCAACGTTTTTTCGTCTAGCCATTTTTGTCAAAAATCAACTTTTTTAACTTATTTGATCATCAAACAATTTATGAGCAGTACAAATTGGTCATTCAGTTAGAAAGCTTTGAAATTAGACGTCAAAAATGATGACGTGTCTAACGGCACATAATTTACTCTCTCTCCTAGGAGGGTATTTTCGGAAAGATGGGTTTTTTTTGAGGTTGTTCTCGTTGTTCTTGCTGTTCTTGCTCCAAAAAGCCTCGATTTTTGGAAGAACTTGAAGATTTGGAAGCTCTCATCATGGATTAAACTTCTTTATGATGTTGGGATGGGCTTACATAGGTCGATTTTGGAGTTATTTGCTGGTTTTTGCGATTTTAGAACAAGAAATTCGGATTTCTTTTTTTTTTCTGGCAGAACTGTGCTCGCGCACCTTTTTGCGATTTCCCGTTGATTCGGTAAGAGATTTTTGCTCAAAATTTACAGAAAGATTCGTACTTTAACTGTGAACAAGAACATATGATTTAATTTCAGTTTAATGGTGTGTAGAGACTGGGATAATTATTTGAAGTACTCAGTTTTTCGAACATTTTTTACTGGCGAACTGTGCCTCGCGCACCTTTTTGCGATTTCCCGTTGATTCGGTAAGAGATTTTTGCTCAAAATTTACAGAAAGATTCGTACTTTAACTGTGAACAAGAACATATAATTTAATTTCAGTTTAATGGTGTGTAGAGGCTGGGATAATTATTTGAAGTACTCAGTTTTTCGAACATTTTTTTACAGCGGAACTGTGCCTCGCGCACCTTTTTGCGATTTCCCGTTGATTCGGTAAGAGATTTTTGCTCAAACTTTACAGAAAGATTCGTACTTTAGCTTGTGAACAAGAACATATAATTTAATTTCAGTTTAATGGTGTGTAGAGACTGGGATAATTATTTGAAGTACTCGAGTTTTTCGTAAATTTTTTACAGCGAGCTGTTGTTCTTAGGTTTTAGTCGATTTTTGGTTGATCCGTTATGAGTTTGAGGCTCAAACTTTGCGAGAAAGATTCGTCTTTTAGCTGAGAATAAGAACCTATAACTGGATTTGAGTGTTTTTTATCTGTAGTGATTGGGTTATTTTGTGGAAAAACCTCTATTTTTCGGATTATTTTACAGGCGATTTGTTGTTCTTAGTTCGGAGGTGTTTTCTGGATTTTCCGGTATGAGTTTCTTGCTCTAAATTCGGATTTTTCTGGTATGAGTTTAATGTTCTTGATGTGTTCTTGGTGGAAGAGGCAATGTTCTTGATGTGTTCTAATTTTTGATGAGTTTAATGTTCTTGAAGTGTTAATGGTGATGAAGAGAAGGATAAAGATGAAGGTGGTGGTGGTGGTGAACTGGTGATGATGAAGATGAAGAGGGGACAAATTTTTTTTCCCAATTTTACCCTCGAGAGAGAGAAAGCGTAGACATTAGTTAGACACGTCATCATTTTTGACGTCTAATTTCAAAGTTTAACGGAATGGCCAATTTGTATTGTTCAGTAAATTGTTTGATGATCAAATAAGTTAAAAAAGTTGATTTTTTGATAAAAAGTGGGTTTAGGCGAAAAAAACGTTGATGATCAAAGTGGCTAATAATTCCACATATGCTCAATAATCCATGTCAAAATATTTATGATTCAAAAATAAATTTGTCTCTTTATTTTTTTTATATTCAAAACACAAATAAGTAAATACTCTTTCATGAGATTGGTTTGTACTTTCATTTTTTACCCCTCTGAATTATTGGGCACGTATCCAACAACTTAGTTTTGAGTTGTGATTTGAGAACAAAGAACACAAGTCCAAGTCATGTTATGAGCCCAAGTGTACTTCCTAGGCAGAGCAGAGTCGTCTCAATCATTTTGAAGATCTGTGCTAAATTTTAAAATGAGACCTTACATAACCGGAGAAAATTGATTTTCATGTAATTATAACAAAAAAAAATATCATACTTTTTGTTCTCCAAAATGTACTAAAAATATTTAAACATAATTTTAAAAATATAAATATTGACAAAGTTTCTTCACTTAAAAATAGTGATATTTCTACCTTTCTTTGAATCAAAATCATCAACTAAACTTTCATATTTGATTTACTCCAAAATATCATTCTCAATTGCTATCATCGCTAACTCATTGAGTCTTTCCTAAGGCATTGTAGAACGCATGTATTACTTCAACGCCTTCAATTTTGAAAAGCTCATTTTTTTTTTTTTTTGAAAAGCTCATTTCTGCAGATGCAACAAAATATCCGAAATAGTCAACAAAATTATGTATGCAATTATTACGTTGGGAAAACAATTTACACGCTTGAAGAACATCAAAATATCAATAGGTCTCAACTTTTCATTAGATAAGAATTCTCTAAGCAATTTAAGCTCTACATTCAAATCATTTCCTTCGATATTAAAAAAAAAAAAAAAAAAGATATCTTATTTCACGTTTTTGAGCTTTTACACACGCATATATAAAACTAACTAATTAACATAAAATTGGGACTCCTAATTTTTAAAAGCTCTGTGCAGTCGATTATCTCGAACACTTTGTTAGCCGCCCCTGAGGCAGAGGCTGTTGTCCCACTGGGACAAGGGCTCTTAGACGATAGCTTTAAATGAATTAAGATTTATCCTGCCAGGCTTTATCCGAAAAATCCCACATCACAACATTGAAGATGTGCTATGAACACCATCCATGTCCACATATAAAAAAGTCCAAGAACCAAATAATTTTCTTCCAAAAAAATCAAGAAATGGAAATAACTGGCTACCACCACTCTCTGCTCTATGCAAAAATCCCAAAACTTCATCTTATGAATCACACCAACTCTTTCTGTTCTTTTGTAACTTCATCATTTTTTGCTCACAATTCTTCAGTCATTAGAGTTTTGGGTTTCAATTCCTTACCACCAAGAAAGCTGCAATGTAGCATTAATTCAACACAATTAGAGATGATTCCTGAAAATATTGACCAGTTCAGTGTCTTAGTGAATGAACATGGATGGCAAGTAAGGAGAATGAATGAGACAGATGATGAGATGAGAAAAGTTGCTCGAGTTCAAGCTGAGGCCTTTCATCAGCCTTCAATTTTCTTTGATCATCTTTTCTTCGACTTCTTCCAGGTTTTTTTACTATACATAAATTTAATGTTTAAATGGTATATACAATCACGTGTATAAGCCTTAAAGCTTATTCATTTTAACATAATGACTACGATTGTCAAGCATCGTGGGTGTTGCGAGTCAGGCCCAATGTGTCATTACAGAACTGAGCCTCTTATTTTAAGGACCCCAACTTACTTAATATATATATAAAATCACCCTCTCTCTCCTCAATCGATACGTCTCTTTGACCTCGAAATTGAACTTGTTGAAGTTCTATATGCGCTCTACAATGTCACAAGAAATACTCAATGAATTAGCTTCGATAGTAATGGAAAATTATATTTTGGAGAAAGTCGATTATGAAGATTCGATTAGCGATTTCACTTTCAAAGAGTGTTAGAATGGTGTCCCTTTAAAAAGAAGATGTCAATATTATGATTGTTCGAACTCTTGAAACTTGAGTCTATAATTATGTTTGAACGTTTTTTATAATTTATACTTAAAAAAAATAAGAGCCTAACTGACAAATAGTAAAGGGCCGCAATATTGTTTGAGACGAGCCTGCTGCGAGTCGTGCTTCAGACACCGGGCGTGACAACTTATTTCATGAATTCTATCAACAACAACAATAGCATAACCCATTAAGTCCCCAATAATCGGGGGTATGGGCGGGGATGGACGGGATACAGACCTAACCTTTGTCAAACAAAGTGGCTGATCCCAGGATACCACTGAAACAGATGTATTGGAGACTAACCTAACCTTTGGCAACAAGTGCACAAAGTGGTTGCTCATATAATACACATGTAACAATGGTCACTATCGCTGTCGCGTTTGCTACAGAATCATGCCCTCAAATCAAAGCCAAAAGGCATCAGAGAAGGCAGACCCAAGAACCATTTTGATTTATGTGCACATCACCATGCTTCTTTCATGAATTCTATGCTTGTCATTTTTTTTCTTCTTGGGGAGTAAAACTGAAATTGTGATCAAATGCCTAAACAACTTTTCCAAGAAACTTGGAAAAGACTGTTATGTCCTTCCTAACAAGTTTATGTATGGAAATGGAATACACAGGCTGAAGTGTTATCAGGACTTCTTAACAGACTCAGAAACTCACCCCCAAATAGGTAAACATGCATTGCACAAATATTATATTAATGTTTCAATATATTACACACCAATGTCACATATTATTATCCATTTTTTTTAGTACCAGAGTGAGACTCAAATCCAGTTATTCATTTGAAATTGTATTTGAGAGTGAATCTAGAATTCTCAAATCAGACAAAACCCATATTATAATAAAAATCTCATTTATTACAAACAAATGAACAGGTATGCATGTTTAGTAGCAGAGCAATGGAGTAATGAGTGTAGCTCAGAAATTGGAGATGTTGTGGGAGTTGTGGGTGTAACAGTTCTTAGAGATGGTGATGTTCTTCAGCACCTAATGGGAGGAGAGGAGTACCTTTATATTTCTGGTATTGCCGTACTAACAAATTTCAGGTGTTCATCTAGCTAGTACCTTTATCTTTCTATAAATTCATGCCCATACATATCTTCTATTCGTTTGGTTTGGTTGTACCATATTAGAATATGTCCCAAAATCAAAATTTCACACAGATTAAGAAAAAATGTTTTGGTGGACAGGAGGCAAAAGGTGGGAACAGCATTACTGAAAGCGTGTGATATTGTTGGAAAGAAATGGGGGTTGGAGTACATTGTATTAAGGGCTTACGAAGATGATTTGGGAGCTCGAAATTTGTACTCAATTGCAGGTTACAACGTTGTTGCTGGAGATCCTACTTGGGTTACTACATGGCTTGGTCGAAGAAGACGAATTCTTATGCTTAAAAAGATTTAACAATACTTAGAGAAAATAGTTTAGGATAATGATATGTTTGAATGATATATACAAGTATGGATTTAAGTTTTCATAACTACTTTGGAATATTCATTTTAGGATAACGAAAACGATTATCAAGTAAGTGATAATGTCGAATACATCAATTGTAAGTGCTTGAGACTCATGGGCACGAAGCATGACAAGTAAGGTCATTGATGTAAATGTAAGATTGAATGAAGAACAATCTCAAAATTCAGTACGTGCAGAACATTTCATGACATATCTTCTTAATTACAAAAAACAGAACACGTGTCCTTAAAAAATACGACAGGTGTTGTAAAATCAGAACAGATATCCGTTTCAAATCAATCTTGAAAGTAAAAAATTCAATGCGACAGATAAAAATAAATTCAGCACGTGTAGAACTTACTCCGTTTCGCACTAGAGCTGCAACGCATCTTCTCTAGTGTACATAAGTTTCAACGTCTAAGAAATTCCAGAATGATTTATATACCTCTACATTGTTTGACACATTGCGAGCAAGATGTTTCAATTAATTCTGTACATCAATAAAAAAAATAAAAAAAAAGATATATATAACCTTAAAATTTAGAGTTTAGAGTTATATAATAATTCTTCCAAAAAGAAAAACAAAGGAAAAAGCAAACCACGCGCTGTTGCCGCCTCAATCGTTTATTTTACCTCCAAAATTAATTTCTTCCACCACACACCACAACAATAAAAAAACTAAAAAGAGAAAATGAACACACACACACACATATATATATATATACACTTTAGCTAAATTTCTTTTAAATTATTAGGTAAAAGATTGATTAAAATAATTTTTTTGGGACCTTTTACCCTTATAGTGGGTGAATCCCTTATACCAGCAGGGAGTAAGATAGTCATTTAACACCTTCAATTTAGAGATTTAGAATTTCTATCCCCAAAATTCTAGGAGTAAATCATTTTCCATATATATAAGGTCAGAGAAGAGAAGAGCAACGCCAAAAAAATACTTGTGGATTCATAGTATCCATCACAAATTCCCTTTTCTGCTAAATAAACCTCGAAAAATCTTGGAAGAAGAACAAGGAGAAAAGGGTTCGAATTAAGGTTATTGAAGCTTTCAGATTGATTGGATTATTAGTAGAAATTTGAAGAAGAAAGATGCAAGGGACTGTGTCAACTCTTGCAGCGTATTCATACAGCTCTTGTTTCCAACGAGCCCTAGAACCCTCCTCATGCTCCCCTTCTTATCCTCCTCCTCTCAAGGTTATTCTTTTTAATTTTAATTTTTTTTACCTATTTTATGTTGTTGTTGTTGTTCTTGGTGGGTGAAATTTCTTATTGATTGCAGGTTTCTAGTTTGCTGGGCAGAGGCGTTGGGCAAATTTCGTTGCGGCGGCGCTCCCTTCAGTTTAATTTTCATCAGGGTTCTCGCCAACTAGGTATTTCTTGATTATTATTTTTTTTAAAAATAATACATCAAATTTGATTCAGTTTTGTCCTTGAATATCTCTAAAAGGTAACAAGTTCCAATTTTTAATCAACTGTAAACATGGAATGATAAAAAAAAAGAGGCTGATTCTTGATTGATTGAAAATTGTATCACCTGTGTCAGTTTACCCCTTCTTAGGTGAATGAAAATGGCTTTCTTTTAGAACTTGGGTTATGGATTTGTTGATTGGATGCTAGAGGAATTCATCATCTAAGTAAATTGTAAAAGAAAACCATGATTGTACAGTTAAAACTCAAAGTGTCTCCTAGGGCCGTCATATAGGGAGACGGTGACTCTTTGGAACACGCTTCAAGTGGAAGGATCCTTAGTCATCTATCCTATATTTAGGTTTAGATGCCTCGCAAAAGCTTGTTGGCATTGTTATCTGAATTTCTGATTGATAGATGCATTAGCGAGTGACTGCCACCATCTTGTTGCTTTTTGCAGCTTTACAAGCTGTTGCAACTCCGGAATCTGCTTTGGAATTGCCCCTTACAGCAGAAAATGTTGAGAGCGTGCTGGATGAAGTTCGTCCCTATTTGATTGCAGATGGTGGTAATGTAGCATTGCATGAAATTGATGGCAATATTGTGAAGTTGAAGCTACAGGGAGCATGTGGCTCCTGTCCAAGCGCTGTAATGACCATGAAATTGGGAATTGAGCGTCGGCTGATGGAAAAGATTCCTGAAATTGTGGCTGTTGAATCAGTACCAGATAAAGAAACTGGCCTTGAGATGAACGAAGAAAACATAGAAAAGGTAACTACAAGAATTTGCTACTGTCTTATTTCTCCAAGTCTTATGATCCCTTTTCTTCTTATTTGCCTTGCCAAGTCTCAAATTTATATGTAGTCCTCCGAGAGTTTGGACATGCATAATGCAATTTTAACTCGTGCATTTGGACCTTTCATACAGAAGTATTCATAATATGAGATTATGACACTACAATTTTTCTAGTTTTGTATTAACTAGAGACAAATAACACATTATGTTGGAAACTTCAGTGTCGCTTATTCATCATTATAATCCTTCTTATTGTGCTTATGATTTCCTTACTATACACAGTCAATAGATGTAAGTCACTTGTGCCTTTGATCGTGTACACTTGCATTATAAGCAATCATCTCCTTTTGTGTTTGTGCTATTTCAATTTCTAAATACTGTCGCTGAATGAATTCAATTATTTAGGTCCTTGAGGAAATTAGACCTTACCTTGTTGGAGCTGCCGGTGGATCTTTGGAGCTGGTGGGCATTGAGGAGCCAATAGTGAAGGTCAGGATAACCGGTCCTGCAGCAGGTGTAATGACTGTTCGGGTAGCAGTTACTCAGAAACTGCGTGAAAAGATCCCAGCAATTGCCGCAGTTCAACTCTTGCAGTAGAAGAATATAGCTAAAAATCCATATTAATCACACCCACCCCTTGTAGAGAGAAGAAACATACTAGGCTGTTCTTTCAAATTCACATACAAACCATCACAGCTTTCAAATTCACGACCAGTATTTGTATTTGTATGCACGTGGAAGTAACTCATATTTTCGAACACTTCTTTTTGCTAGGTACTCATATTAACGAACACGTTACATGGGAACTACATCAAAATTGATGGAAACTTGGATATAGAATATAACTCTCCTATAACTGCTAAAAATGTCACTAGTTATTGGACAGGCAAAACAGCTATAGGCATCTCTTTGATATAGAGCCACTTGGAAAGAATTTAAATAGGTCACAACTTGATTTTTCCCAATCGAAACTTTAACTTGCAGGTACAGCAATAATGCGGCCTCAAACTCGAGGAAGTCTAAATATGTTTTCCAGCTTTCACACTCTGATCCTGATAATGGCTCTATTTGGATTGGGTTTGGGATTGAGATTGAGATTGGGTTTGGGTTTTGGCGGGAGAGGCTAAAAAGTGGGCGGGAAATATTCAAATTCAAATTTTTTTCTTCAAATAATCGTAAAAATTCAAATTTTGGCCTTTAAAATTGGCGAGAGATGTTCAAATTCCAAATTTTTGAAGAAAAAATTTGGATTGAACGATTATTTGAAAAAAAAATTTGAATTTGATTATTTCCCGCCCACTTTTTAACCTCTCCCGCCAAAACCCAAACCTAATCTCAATCTCAAACCCAAACCCAATCCAAATAGAGCCATTGAATCATCTAATGATCACAAATGACAATAGAGCTTGATCACAGAATCAGAACCTGCAGTAAATAGCCAAGGTTGTCTTGGATGGAATTTGCAGTCCAGAACACCTGGAAAACCAATGGAAAAAGACAGTCAAATATACTACTCCCTCCATTCCTAAATATAAGAATTTTAATACATGTTGCGAAAATTAAGATGTTTTTGTAATTAAAATATCAATATTACTCTCTTAAATAGAACTTGTATACCACTAATTTTATGTAAGAGTGTAACATTGATATTTTGAATACAAAAATATTGTAATTTTTGCTTCCTTAACATGTAATAAAAGTCTTATATTTAGGAATGGAGGTAGTACTACACTAACAAAAAAGGGTTATCGATGTTCCTTCTTAAACATTTTTTTTTTGCAAATACAATAAAAAAGAGTTAAAACAGAATCGATATACAAAGAGATTCCGGGGTATCTTTCTTCCACCAAGAAAACAGAACTTAAAACATAAAAGAGATTACCTCTTCCATTAGCACTGGAATGCCCACGAAGAATCTCTAGTGGCACAATTGTTGGATTTTGATTTAGATCGGAATATACCCTCCCATGGAAAACATATGCTGTGCAATCATCAGAACTTGTAGCAAACAGAGGGTACGATTGGTGGAAAGCCACCTTTGTTATATCCTTATGATGACAACTGGAAGAAAAAAAACACAACAAAGAAGAATTTATTTACATTCAAAATTCAACTAACACACTAAGAAAGCATATAAACATGGGATTCAGGAAACAATTTATGTCTTGCAGATCCAAGGGGGCTATAATTCGTTCTCTACCTTAACTTAGTGGACACACGCGTAAATCTCAATCATCAGATAGACACATATGGGTTCTAAGCAAAATTATATCTTGCTTCCTTTTCTAGATATATTGTCAATATGTCATTATCATTTTTCCAGTGCGTATATAACAAATATCTGTTTTTTCTCTTCTTTACTAGTGTCTCAATGCGAGAAATTAATAATCAACCATTTGGCACAAAAAAATTGTGCATGAGAAACTTTAGACAAACTTCTCTGAACATTAAAATTTATTGCAAAGACATACTTGAGAACTCTACAAGGCTGGGAAGAGAGATCCATGTCAAACCAACAAAGTTTTCCATCTTTGCTACCAACAATGATATTGTCTCCTGGACAATAAAGGCAGGATTCATGAGTAACAGATAATTGCAAAAACAACAGAAAAGGAAAACAACAAATACAAGGGAAAGCAGTGATTCACCTCCAGGATGAATGGCAATTGAAGAGACTTCCTTGACTCCAGTCTCAAGCTTCTTGACGAGTCTTTGCTTCAATAGATCGTAAACACGGACATTCTTCTTTGTTGAAATGAAGAAAATTGAACGAGTTGGATGAAAAGCAGTAGAAACAGGAAGCCCGTGCAACTTGAAAGGCATCCTCTGTGTTTGTCTCTTAGAGAGTTGGTGAACCAATGTTGCTCTTGATTCACATACAAGCAAGTCAAGAAATCACTCAACCAATGAAGTGAGACAGTTAATATTTACTGTTTGTATAACTTGCTCACGAAGGAGAAAGTGAAACATTTCGCCCACAAAGATCAAGGATGATGAAGCTATATAACACAAGTATGCCAAGTCATTTCATAAGCAAATGAGGGATATTGTGAAGCCTCGTACATTCGAGGTACCTGACAAGTTCTGTTGGAATAAACAGTGCTCATGGCAGAACTTAACAATGTTCTATATTTATAGCTGGTAGAAGTACAATCACAACATCACAATGGTCCCCGCTCCTCAACATAATACTCCCTCAATCCCAAATTGATTTTCAATTTTCCTATACAAAATGAATAGGAAAAGTACATTCAACTATGCACAGAGGGAGTTTTAACCAACAGTTCCATCCCACCTAGCAGGATTTAGTAGGCATGGTTCAAAATAATAAACTAGTATGCAAATGAGCATAAATAACACAGGGAAAAGGATATCAGCTGGCATAAGGGTTGAGAAATAGTCTCCTTTATGATGCCATTCAACTGAAGACACGGTCTGCATAAAACATGTGTATACGCAGTTAGGCACCACGGTACTTTCAAGCCGAAATTCACAGGAAACTTACTAAATTCTTGTGTTTTTCGCGTTCTTTTTTTTCCTGAGAGAGATACCTTGAAGTGATTTAATCTCACTCCCCCAAGCTTTTCATCTTTGGACCATTTCACAATGGTAACATTGTTATCTGATCAGAGAAAAATGTGAAGGTTATGTGAACTTTATGGTGACATTGTTATCTGACCAGAGAAAATGTGAAGGTTATGTGAACTTTATGGTGACATTGTTATCTGACCAGAGAAAAATGTGAAGTTTATGATGGACGTTGGGTGGTAAGCTAGAAACAACTATTCAAACTAACCTGAATCATCTGGTGCCACAGGTAAATCAACATTAAAAAGGTCTTGCACCCTTTTTTGTTCTTCTTCATTACCAAGTCCAATGCTAAAAAGAAATACATCTTGCGCCCTGCAAAATTTAGTGGCCATCATCTAATATGCTCAATTAAAAGCACCAAGAATGAAAGGAGGAATGTGGATAGGACATCAGCCTTACACAGTAACAGCTAAGATAGGAAGCTCAGGTGAAGGATTCCACGCAACATGCCGAACAGCTTCCTCCAGCTCCCATGTTCGAAGACATCTCCCAGTTTCAACTTCCCAGATACGCACTGTTCCATCAGCAGAACCTTCATAAAGGAAATATAATTTAGCAACAGAGATATTCCCTAAAGACTTAACTCGAAGAAATCAAACAACTAAGAACAGGTCCCAAACCTGAAGCAATCCAGTCTCCAGTAGGATTGGTAGAAATTGATACTACAGGACCATTATGACCTTTATACTCAATATAGCATGTGGTCGGATAAGGTCTAAGAGTCTTGCGGTTTGGTAACTTGGGTTTCAAAGACTTGGGATCAATATTTATCTGCAGCAGCAAAAGACTTAATTAGATATGTTTTCAATATTTATTTGGTAAATTTGCATTCAGTGAGCAATCAAAATAAATAAAATTAGTAAAAATTGTACTTCAGCGAAAATTCTGAACTTGAGAAACAGTTTCTGGTTGATGTTTTCGAACTAAAAAACAAGGAGAAATCATTGAAAATACTGAAAACTTAACAACTTTAATAATCTAATTACGGCGGTAAATTTGAATTCATTGAGCAATCAAAGTGAAAAAAATAAAATAAAATGTTACCTCGCCGTCTGCTTCAGAATCAACTGTAGATAGTTGTTCGGAACCAGAACTCTCAGCTTTTTCTTCTTCTACTTGCAATCTATTCGGAGCTGCTTCTTCTTCTTCGTCTTCTGGTATGGTAGCTTTCACTTGCTTCTCTGCTGCTCCTTTATTCCTCTTTAATTTCTTCGACTTTTTCTCATTTGAAGTATCCTTCGCCATTGTCAGTCCGAAAGAAAGTGTGAGAAAAGCGAGGGAAAAAAGAGAGAAAGGGGTTAAGGATGAAGGCCGAAGAGGGGGAGTATAGGGTTTTTGGGGTGGGGGTGTTAGCGGCTAGTGACTGGTCCTATCATTGTCACTTATGGATCGAAACCAATAAGAAAGAGCTCCTTACGGTACCATATCCTTCTATTTTCTTTTTTATTTTCTTTTTTTAGAGGTTCCTAAATTTATTTTATCTAATTTAGTTCAAATACATTTTATATATAATGAAAAAAATGAAAAAAAGAAAAAAAAATGTCTCTAAGAAAACGAAAAATGTTTATTTAGAAAAAAGAAAATAAAAACAATAAATAACTATTTAGTTACTAAATTATAGGCAGATGGCTAATTAGAATCTAGCTTGACCAACAACATTCGACCAACTGTGGTAGGCAGGTGTAGTAGTATCGACAAATGGTACTAAGAAAATATTGCTATTATAAGTTACAACAAATTATTATCACGAAACCTGAAACAAATATTTAAAGTTGCGAAGAAAACTACAATTACAGACATCTTCATCTTCTAAGATGGCTTAGGAACTTTTCTGATCTCCCATGCATGATGTGGCAAAGAATGATGAGCTTCAACACTAGACAACTATAGCCCCAAGTTTGAAAGAAGTTGGCGCCATCTTGGAGTTTCCTCTTCGAAGATGTATGTTAGAGGAGAGACCAAAACACCACTACCTCCAATCTGCACCAAAGAAAGACCAGGTATTGATGAGCTT
This sequence comes from Vinca minor, assembly GCA_026122235.1. Lineage (NCBI taxonomy): Eukaryota > Viridiplantae > Streptophyta > Magnoliopsida > Gentianales > Apocynaceae > Vinca > Vinca minor. Next base: position 5,600,117 of record JAOCZM010000056.1, read on the forward strand.
GATGCATCTAAACTGGAAATACCGAACAAATTTTGTATAATTACACAAGGAACCCTCAGAATTTCCTGAAGCAGACGAGAAAAGCGCCTTCTCCAGAGCCTGGACTCATTTAAAATCAATAAACAGAACAAGATGGACAAAAAGAGAGAATGTATAAGAGAATTATGTAACAAAGTTACGAGCTTTCATGCTACTCTGCATTACTCAAGGAGAACAGGAACAAATTTAATTCCTTAAAGCACAACTTATTATCAATTACTCGCTCCATCCCAAATAGTGTCCACTTTCTTATTCATTTCGAATAGAAAGTGGACATTCAATTTGGGATAGATGGACTAGTAAATGCATTTGCTCTAAGATTATAATGGAAAGAATTTAATTAGACAAACATGAAGCAGCAATGGAGAAAGGAAAACCAACCTTTAATATTCAATTGGTCAAAACCCTTGGAAAAAGCATCCAAGGCATGACAAGAATTTTATTAATTTATTAAGTCAATCAGGAGTTTAGTAGCTTCTTAGAAAGGCAGAAGAGAAAGTCCAAATGGGCAATAATAAGAAGTGATTGAACAACAAAGTAACCAAAAAGATACAATCACCTACTTAAACAACGCTTTTTCAGCAATCAAACTTTTTCCATTTTCATCTTTTGTTTTTGGATTAAAGGAAATGTAAAAAGGACAGTATATTGTTGTGCATGTAGGAGAGGGGGAGAAAAGATGGGGAAACTAGCATTCATAAATTTTAAGGTCATAAGCATAAATTTAGTGAATATATTTTTGTCTCACCGCTCTCAACTGCTGAACAGACTTGTACAGTGCTTTCTTTGGCACGCATATAACTATCGCATAGTAATCAGCCTGTACCCTCCCATCACGCTTGCAGAAAACAGGACTTATAGTGGGCCCCTACAAGTTAAAGCATCAAGTACTGAGAACACTTGAAACTGGCTGGAACAAGCAAAACATGGTTGATGGCTGATGTTCGTATTTCATCTTTCTTAGGATCAATTTGTTTTACCTGCAAACCAGACAATGATGTTTGGCTTAGTATTCGTTCCGCTACTTCCTCTTCACTGCTTCCCCGCATATTGGCAGTCACCTGTCTACAAACTGTGAGAACATAGCAATGACAATAAACAGCACCCTAACAAATAAAGTTCAGTATCCTACCGTGAACTGACCCATAGCTCTCAAATGTGCCTCCAGCCTTTCAAGCATTTCGTGTGTTATATCAAGTACACCTTTTCGCTGGACCAGTGATTTTCTGCTAGCAACAAGGGCAGCCTGAAGCGGTAAACTGAAGTCATCTCACCAGTATAAACAAAGTCAAATGCTTCTAAAAATGTAGTTTCATACTCCTCCCCGGTGGTGCATGTGATGTATGTCAGTAAGCAGAGGGTTCTTACCTGACTTTCCAAGATAACTCCACCTTCAATCTCTTTCAAATTGTTTTCTCGCAATGTAGTTCCACTACTCACAAGGTCCACGATGGCATCCGCTATGCCCATCTAGGGGTAGAGAAGATAACAGTTACCATAGACAACTATAGTAGGTAAACTGGTAGTTTTATACAAAGGGTTTTGATCTTCAGGCTCCTAACTTGTTTCATGCACAAAAATTGAATGCATGAAGCTCTTTTTGGTGTCTGAATAAAACTTATCTTACAGTAACATTAATCATGTAAGCCGAAGGTCCCCAGAAAAATGGGAAGAATGAAACAGAAGGGGAAGAAAGATGGTAACGAAAAAAATAAAACTAAGATGGGAAACCAAAACAGGAGGGAATCAAGCTTCATGGAGTACCAGTGTTCATAATCATTTAAAAGAAAAAACACATTGTTCATGATAGAAGAAATCGGCCTAAAGTAAACAAATTAGACTCACAGCAGGGGCTGCTTCTAGGGCACCATCGGCAGTTGAAAATGTTACATGTTGCAAGCCCTTCTCCTTCATAAATTTGGGACCCGTCTGGTAAAGAAAATGGACTACTTATCCGAAGTGAAATTGTAGCAAACTACCCAAATCAAGTAAAGAGAAACTTTAACAGAAACTACGTATCAAAATACACCGTACATAGGTGAAACCAGTAGCAACTCTTAGGGGTCTCTCAGGAGTCCACTGTGGCATTTGTGCCAGCTCCTTCAATGAGTTTATATTCTCAAAAATCCCATACTTGGGTATCTGAAGAAAGAATCATATTAGAACTGCCATTATAGCAGCAGATGCAATAAGTTCATTCTTGTACAAATGAGACTAACATACAGCAAGGGACAAACGGCAATCCCCATACTCAAGAGCACCGTGAACAAGGATGAGATCTTCATTCCCCTGCCAAAACGAATGAAAATTATGCCTCTAGTTTCAAGCAAATTCAATTCACTAATCTAAGGAATAAGGGTAAGTGATGCACATTAATCTGAAAGTTGCTTAGATCGAATAGAATTTATAAGCAATGAGCAGCACATGCTTTCTTCGCTTCATAACACCAATAGATGGATAAACATAAGCTCTAGGGACCAAAATACTTTACAAGGAGAAGCTGGTGATTATTTCTAAACCTTTCCTATGCAAAACAGTTCAACAATCATTCAATAAGCTATCCACAAAATTTGGAAGTCTTCAACTCTCCTAACACAGCCTACAGGGGCGGCTAATAGGGAGTGCGAAGTGCTTGACCGCACAGGAGGCCCCAATTTTTTTTGATATTATATATATAATTTTTTATTTTATTTTTAAATAAATATGTAATATTTTTTTATTTGGGCCTCTCGGACTCAATAGTGAATATGCTGATTTATACTCCCTCCATTCCTCAATATAGGTCGTTTAGGACACTTTGAAAAAAAATAAGTGACTCAAACAAACAATAATCTTTCCACCACAATTCCAATAATACTCCTTCCTTCCTCATTCTCTTTCACTTTTTCAATAAAAGATAATGTTGAAGGTATAATTGGAATAAATTATTGACACCTAATAAAAGACATGTAAATGACAATTAATTTGGATGCATATATATTTCCTAAACGACAATTAAATGAGAATGGAGAGAGTAGTATTTATTTTACAACTAAATCATAATCAACTTCGACGATTCATCTTATTTACTTAATTATTTCATAATCTTTCCACGCAAATTTTATTTACTCCTCTTTTCACTAGGCTAACACCAGTCAAATAACGTTAATTTCTTTTCTTTCTTCATATTTAAGAAGTTTTGAGTATATTTTGAAGAACAAAAACTATGATACAATTGTAATGATTTTTTTGTTATATTTTCATAAAAATTATTCATTTTTTAAGTTATATAGGGCCTTCATTTAAAGTTCGGCACAAGGCCCCCAAAATGATTGAGACGGCCCTGACAACCTACTAGCAACAAACCCAAATTCTTCCTGAGAATTATGTCAGAATAGTATAATAAACTAGTTATCTTGATCTTCTTTCAGAACTTTGATATTCTTTGAACATCTAGCTTAGGAATAATTGGGATTCTAATCGTATCTTCCACTTTCAGGACTCGAGAGCAAGAAAAGTAGATGGATTCTACAGCTTTTGGTGTTGGCCAAATACAAGCTAAGAACTGCAATACCATCTTTATTGCTGTTTTTTATTTTCTCCATTTAGCTTGTGGGCACCATGGAGCTTTTCAAACATTAAAAGGAAATATATTCCTTTTTCTTAATTGCAAAAACAGCACTCGAGATTGCCAGGACTACTTAACAGATACTCCTAGTGTGAACAACTTACCTTAACTTGAGTACGATAAAAAGTACTGCATTAGAGATTCTTTTTTTTTTCTTTTTTTATTTGGGGCAGGGGATGCTGAACTATAAGTGCTAAGCCACACTAGCCTTCCTTGACCATTACAAGGGGTCCACCTTGCTTGATTGGAAAGTAATGCACTGTAAATTTTGTATTTCTGTTCAAATTATTTTACTGTACTAAAGTTGAGTGTTAACTTCTACCATGCATGCATAAATAAAATCAATTGGTAGTAAGTTGTTACCTGTCCGTGTTCCGTCACTGTGTCTAAACCAACAATGCCAAGGTCTAGATCTCCAGATACCAATTTCCGCACAACGTCTTTTGGCCTCTGATACCAAACTTCTAAATTTGGCAGCTGCAATAGAAAATTTAGAAATTTGTTTCCAGTTATAGAAAGAGCGTAAAGATTCTCTTTTATAAAGTACACAAGCTTTATGTTGCATTGTTCCAGTGCAATATCAACACATCAAAATTTGACATATAACACAATTTAGCTCAAAACTTGAAGAAGCTCATTCCAATCAAATTTCAAATCTAAGCTTGAATCTTATAATCTATTTGCAAAAATATGAATATTTCTAGATCATAGATGATGAAATTCCAGAAACTTCTCAATTTTGGAACTAAGTCAACTAACTATAGGATTAAGTTTCACTCGTATTCATTTTAGGATTTTTTCTCCATGCTTCTTAGATTGTAATAGGATTTCAAGTTTTTGTTGTACTACATTGTAATAGTCTTAGAGTGTGATAGTTAGAGAGTTAAATGTTCTCTCCATCTTGGTTTTTTTTAACCTTGGGGATTATCCACACGATAGGCACTATAGATTACTTTGTAGAGACGAATTAGTTAGATTTCCTATTTTTTATTTTAGAAGCATAGGAACATAGTTTGGACGGTAACAGGTGCAAGTATACTCTTAGGAAGAAAGTGTGGACGATCGAACACACTTGATATCTTGACACAAGCATGTACTAAAGCGAAGGGATCGTAATGGATTGTTCGCGAACATCTTGTAACCTACGGTGAACTATTTTTATAGTTCTCCATTTTGATCTATATATTTACATTATTTGATCAAAAAAAAAGTTTCACTCGTATTCCTTTCTCATTTTAGACCACATACAAATAAATATCACGCAGTAATCAAATTATTCAACAGACGCACCTGAGGAATCTGAGCAACATACTGCCGCGGATTAACCTGCTTCACTGACAATTGACAATCCTAAAAAAATAAATAACCAAACCTCATTACTCACTAAAACACAAACAAAATAGTAAACAAAAATATTCCACAAATTACCCTAAGAAGATCAAGCGTATCTGAAGCCATTCGACCTTTACTAGGCAAGCCGAGTCGAATTTTATTCCTGTCAGGCTGCCGCTTATCAACGTTTCCATTTACAACAGTAACCGGCGATACCGCCGCAGAGGAGCAACAAGAAATGGTGAATTTGACTGAGATTTTTGCTGGAGATGAAGGAAACAACGAAGATGAATAGAAAAACTGCGATGAAAGTGATTGAATTGTAGTCATTGATTCGAAAAAATGCCGAAAATTCTAGGTTTTTCTTGTCGGTTTGTTTAGCTGAAATTGGGGGAGTGGAGAGCGAAGTAAACGGTGACCATTTTAGTATGTGAAGAGAGTAATCGCCGCCGCAACCATTATTTCCTACACAAAAAGTGATACCCAAGCATTATATATATATAAAATTTGATTGGTGCAAAAATTTAAACTATTTTATTAAAATTGGAGGAGGTGGGATTCGAACCTGCAACATGCATATTAAATATTACACCACATTGCCAACTAATTTCTTTAACTCTTTTAATGGAATGCTAATTTAAGTTAATCTTTTGTTGTAACATCTTGATTGGTTCATAAAAGTATCCCACATTAAAAAGTTATATTTTTTTGTTTAGTTTGATAATACTATTTTGAGTGAGAAATTGGGTTACCATTTCAGCCCAAAGAGTGTGGAAGCAAATTTATTTGCTTCTTACATTTTTTATTTATATAAATATAAATAGTCAAAGTTTTAACAAATAACGAGTTATTCAGATGACTGAGTCCTCTGAATTCCGATTGAAGTTACAATCAAGTTCGATTTGGAGAGTTTAGAAATTTGTAAATTTTTTAATATTTAATAGAATAAAAATAAGTAAAAAATATTAATTAAAAGTTATGGGTTTTAATATATTTATGATTTTTCTTTTCTTCTATTCTAATTTTTAGATTTTTCTTTTTCTTTTTCAATATTATTCAAGATCTCACATTGAAAGTGTACGAATTTTTTAGAGTTTGACAACATTATAAATAAAGGGGGTTGAGCATGTTTTTCAATTGAATGAATTTGTGGGTTGATATTTAGCTCATTAAATTCAGTGACAAACTCAATTTGCTTTTCAATTTTTTAATTCCAATAGTCAATTTTTTTTTAAAAAAAAATAGCTCAAAGAGACATTTAATTTTTGGTACAACCTGCGAGAAAAACCTACTTATTATTTTTTTTCATTTAAAGAGTCAAAACTTAAAAACAAATATAGCTTACTGAGCCATTGTTTTCTTATACTCTTAATTATATGATAAATGGAATCCTGAGCATAGCACATGTTATTAGACTATCTAATCTAACTATCTATCTATATTTATATTACAATGTCTGTTTTCAGTTTCACCCAATCACAGTCTTCTAAATCCTACGTGTAATTTCTATGAATGTTTTATCAATTAATTATTTTATAAAATTTTGATTGGTTGGTTAAATTTTACTTTTGTTGTAACCTCTTAATTGATTAATAAAAGTATCCACATTGAAAAGTTACATTGTTTGTTTAGTTTGACAATACTATAAAAACAGAGTACTATCACATGTTTTGAGTGAGAAATTGGGCTGGCAATTCAGCCCATCAAAGTGGGGAAGCAAACTTATTTGCTTCTTACATTTTTTATTTATATAAATATAAATAGTTAAAGTTTTAACAAATAACGGATTATTCTGATGACTGAGTCCTCTAAATTCCGATTGAAATTACAATCAAGTTCGATTTGGAGAGTTTAGAAATTTGAATTTTTTTTAATATTTAATAGAAAATAATAAGTAAAAAATATTAATTAAAAGTTATGGGTTTTAATATATGTATGGTTTTTCTTTTCTTCTATTCTAATTTTTAGATTTTTCTTTTTGCTTTTCAATATTATTCAAGATCACACATTGAAAGTGTACGAGAAAATTTTGGAGTTTGACACATTATAAATAAAGGGGTGGGTTTGAGCATGTTTTTCAATTGAATGAATTGGTGGGTTGATATTTAACTAATTAAATTCAGTGACAAACTAAATTTGTTTTTTAACTTTTTAATTTCAATAGTCATTTTTTTAAAATATATATATATATCACATTGTCATTTGATTTTTGGTAGAACCTGCGAGAAAATCTACTTATTATTTTTCATTTAAAGAATCAAAACTTTTAAAAAAAAATAGTTTACAGAGCTATTTGATTTTCTTATATTCTTAATTATATAGTAAAATGGAATCCCGTGCATAGCACGGGTCATTAGGCTAGTGTGTGTATATATATATATATATATTGAAACGGTTTCGGGTCTAACATATACGATTTTTTATATTTCATATCCGTAACTGTTTTATTACTCTTATACGGATTCGGATGCGGGTATATGGGTCTGGAGTTCTTACCAAATCCTTAAAAAAAATCGGATTCGAGTAGGATACGGATAAAAATTCGGCCCGTTCGACGGCCTAATAAGAATGTGATTGTTTAGGAGTTCTTAATAGTATTCTCCAGCTAGAAGACGATTTCTGTTATGTAGAACTTTATACTAGCCTTATTATAGATTTGTTAGGGCGTGAAGGTGCCAATATTTCATACGTTCATAGATCTTGTAACTACCCAACTAATGTATTGGCAAAGTATGCTACGAGGACTAGTCCTCGTCTTAATGGTTTGAAGACCCTTCAGGGTTCTTCCTACCACATATTCTCTGCGATTTAAATACATAGTCTATCTTTCTCCTCAAAAGAAAAAAGTTACTTTGGAAAATGTTAATTAAAGCTTGTGTAATTAGTTTAGAATCGGCTTAACACCTCCGATTTAGAATAATACAAGTGTATTTGAATTGGTTTGGTTTACTTTCAAACTTAGGCTGAGGTAAAGACTTTTTTTTTGGATTGCATTTGTGCATGAAATAACCTATTTTTTGTATGAGCAATACACTAGTAAATTTTTTTGGCTCATTTAAGATGAGAGTTGAGATTGAACTGAGTAGAGTTCGACTTATTTTACATTCATCTAAAATGTGAGACGAGTTTGAGTTGAGCACAAAATCACAACTGAAAATAAAAATGCTAAATCAAGGACAACGATTATAAGAAATGAAAATAAAATAAAATTGTTGGATCCTATAATAGTCTTATTAACTTCTTAGAAGTCTAAACTTCATTTGTTGATTGGAAAATTATGATATAAAGCAAGTTTATGTTGGAACTTGTGGTTCAGATTCTTCATTGATAATAAATAGTTAAAAAAAACTGTATATCTCATAATGTGAAGAATTTTAGATTAAAAGACTCATTGGATCTCATCCATATCATAAATGCTCTTGACAATCATCAAAATTTATAATATTTATTATTATCAAATACTAAATGTTAACGATTTTACTATAATTTTCTATAAGATTTATTGATGCTATGATATTAACGCCGGGTATATTTCATTGAAATTCTTATTATTGTTTCTTTGCATGTATATTTAATCATGTGACACCATATTTTCTATTTTAAACTTTATATATTAGTTTACAAATAAGACGATTGACCTACTCGTGAGTTATTGGTGAGTTGAGTTTTAAACTAATAAAATTAGTTCACATCAATTAGTAGTTGATATATGAGTTGAGCAAATGTTGGATGAGTTAAGTCTGATCTAACATTCACTCAACTCATCTCATTTCCATTCCTGAGGTAGAGTTTTGGTTATGGTCTTGAGACCTCCCCAATTATTAGTTTCTCATTTCTATCATGCGTAGACGTGTATGTTAAAAAATTTCAACAATAAGACCATATCCAAATAAGAGTCGTACTTTTTAAATTAGCCTTTTATTTTAATCTTTTTAAAAATTTCATTTTTTCCCTAAAAAGAAAAGAAATCCAAAACATGTTTTGAAGAAGGAAGGAAGAGGTTTTTTGGGTGAATAAGGAAGGAAGGAAGAGGTTAGAGTGTAGTGTTTATCAACCCAAAGTCCCATTGTTGTTTCTTGCTTTCTTTCTGGTAAAACCAATAGCTCATTTCCCCTCCCTCAATTTTCCCACCCTCAATTACTCCTTTTTAACTCTTCCCTGATCTGACTTCTCAGCAACACAAACCTTTCTTACCCAATTCCCAGATCTTCATATTCTTCCTCCTTCATCAATTTCTTCCCAATTTATGGTAAGAAATTGTCTAATTTTCACTTCCGGATAAGATCGGACTAATTTTCCAGAAAAATAAGCCGAAGTAGAATTGGTATAATTGGGGGACATTGGGTTTTTTTTTCCTCCCAGAAATGAGAGTGCGAAGGAGAATTAGGGTTTAATAATTGGTTTTTTTTATTTTTATTTTGGGGGATTTGTTTTTGTTTATTTTGGGGGAAATGGCGACAGAAGCGGCATCTGTTGCTGCTGCTTCACATAGCTGGATGGATTCTTACAAGGGAATGTCTTCTGATAATATTAAAGGATTGGTTCTAGCATTATCTTCAAGTTTCTTTATTGGTGCTAGCTTCATTGTTAAGAAAAAAGGTTTAAAAAAAGCAGGTGCTTCCGGTGTCAGGGCTGGTACTTTATCCATCTTTTGGCCTTAGTTTCAAGTATTTAAATTTCAGCTTTCTGGAGAAAGATATTGATTTTTGTTAATTGCTCATCTGTCGAATTCAATTATTCACTTCTATTGAATTTGTATTGTTTTAGCTAGCTGTGATGTATGAAGCATTGAAAATGAATGTGTTTGATTATGAGAAAATAACTGTATTAATTAGCTACTTTAATGTGTGTTACCTTCCCCACTTTGTCTACCTGCACCTGTTGAGTGCTTTGTAAATCACCTTTAGTTCCTGGATTAGTTTGCTTTGTCCCAATCCGTTTCCTGGAGTAGGATATTTGAGACGCTGCACGTTTCAAATCTGGATTAGATAGAATTGTTAGTAGTTTTAGGTATTTCTTGATGTGTTTTGTGGTAGATGTTTAGATAGTGGTAGAATCAACGTTTGCACTATTTTTTTTTTAGGGAAAGTGCGAACTTATATCACTCCAAATCTGCTAAAGCGACAGACTGGGAAGAAACAAGCAAAGATTCGATCATGATACAAGGAGTGACCAAACCAGAACCGAACTTAGCTAGCAAATGGGCAACAATATTCGATCTTCCAAGTGTCACAATTTGCATTATTGGTTTTTGCATTTCGTGTTATTTTCTTAACTAGAAGTACATAGATGAGATGATTCTACGAGTAGAAGCCTAATAACGTACTTTAAGAATGTTCCTAGTTGGCTATGAAATGGATAGCCCAAAGAGTCCCTCAACTATTTTAGGAGTGTGAAAAGAAGTGAAGTTAATTTTAATTTGAAGATCACAGTTCTTGGCCTGTGATCCAACACCCCCCCCCCCGGGATAAGAATCTTCGTTTGAAAGCTATTATGTTCAGAAAGTTTTACAGAGGGCTGTGAGTAGTTTTAAAATCTTACAGATAGTCACTCTCCTTGCTTTGCTAAATGAGTCCATCTCTCAACGTTGATACCAAATATTATCACCAGTGATTGCACTTTTAAATGTATAAGATTTATTGTATTACTCTGAATGTTTCCCAATATCTTTTCATGGTTCAGCTATCACAATTCAGGTTAACATCAGTTGATGAAGATGGCAAGATTTAAAATTAGGTTTTCTGATATTGAGATGGTTTTGATAATTGATTGATCTGCCTAGTCTTCTTGGCTGCATTTTTCTCTCTTTTGTTTTTTGTTTTTTTCCCTCTCTTTCAGAAAAGACATTTACTTCCCCCTGCTTGTTCTTTATTTCCAGGAAGTGGAGGATATTCATATCTGTATGAGCCACTCTGGTGGGTGGGCATGATAACAAGTAAGTTTTATTTTGTTGTTTTTGTCTCATTTGTGAACCTCAACTCTTCAGATAGTCTTCTAAGTATTCCTTTTTCTCCTTTGCAAGTATGAACCTTGAAAGTCCATCTGATGCCGAAGTTGGAAAATTTCCATGTAGAATTGTTTATGCCTAACAATTGCTATTGATCTATTGACAAAATTAATTTGATGATAGGCACTTGTACCTCAATGTGTTTGTGCATTTATTCTCTGATTGAGCAGCTCGCATCATGTTTTTAGTTGTGTATGTAGACCTGAGCATCACTATCATACATTCATCTGTTTATCTACTGATGGTAGCTTGATTGTATCACATATGTGTATTAAAGCCGATTTTTCATGAGTTCATGGATTTGTTTCCTGATCTTGTACATTTTTTAAATGGTGGTCAGGCTGCTTATGCATGATTTTGCAATTAAAAAGAAGAGTACTTAAAAATAGTCTGTATCATGAGAGCAACCCCCCCCTCTCCCGGCCCACCCAAATAAGAGAATATTGATTTTAAATAACGTGTAATAAAACTATTTAGAAGGGGCAGACTTTGTTATAAGCACCTGAAGTGGGAATTGGTGCAGTTGCTTAACTGAGGCAGGTGACTCGGGGATTGAAAACGTCCTGGCATGAGCTGTAGTTGTCTCAAAGACTACTCAAGGCTCTGTAAGACTTGTTTTGATTTGACAATATCATCTGAAATAGTGTGATGTTAGTCACATGATTCCTTTCTCATATTATCTCATAAATTGGATCTTTGGCTGAACAAAAGAAAAGTAAAAGAGTGACAAGAAGTATTTGTAGTTGTGGCTGTTAGCCAGCTTGCTCCTTATCATGGAAAAATAAACTGGGTCATACAAAAATATGGTGCCTTTATGCATACTTTTTTCCAATCATATGGTGTCCTTAGATGATTACTAGAAGGATTTAACTATTAATAGAAAGTTCTGCAGGAGAATTTCAAGGTGAATGTATGCGATACAAGTGAAAGTAGAATAAAGATCGATGCACTTAAACTACCTAACTGCGGATTTTACTAGTTAGCTCAACTATTGGCAAGAATAGGCTAGATTAGTGTATCTCAGTTTTGTCCTCTCATAAGCAACAAGTGACCCTTTGACTTCTATCCTTGACAGTTCCGCATAAATGGTTAGAGAAAAAAGATTATCACTTACAGATTTCTAAAAAAGAAGAATAAAGGGGGAAAAAACACTAAGTTGACTACATCTTCGATCTTCCATGAAGATCAAGAGCAGTTCTACCTATCTTTTGTGATATGTCATGATATCCTATTGATGGAGTCCTCTCTGCTATGTAGCTGGTTCAACCATGTTAGCCTTTCTTATGTATAATGTTGAGCTCCTCGTTATCTTCATTTTGCTGCTGGATTGTCTGTTTGGTGATTCATCGAAGCAGAATTCTGATATTAAATTTGTTTTCTTTCAACAGTGATTGTTGGAGAGGTTGCTAACTTTGCAGCTTATGCATTTGCACCAGCTATTTTAGTAACTCCTCTTGGTGCACTCAGCATTATTATAAGGCACGATTTGAAATTTAGACACATTTGCTTAACTTTTGATTACTCAGAGTTGGTTACTGATTCAGTAGTTGTGTTACAGTGCTGTTCTTGCCTACATTATTTTACGTGAAAGGCTGCATATTTTTGGAATTTTGGGTTGTGCCCTATGTGTTGTGGGTTCTACAACAATTGTGCTTCATGCTCCTCAAGAACGTGAGATTGAATCCGTTACGGAAGTGTGGGATCTTGCTACCGAGCCTGGTAAACTTCTTTGCTGATTATTTAGTTACTGGAGCAGTCGCTAATGCTGATGGTTTATATATACTGCTTGCTTCTTGTCCTCGTGATCCCAGGGCTTAATAGCATTAATTTTCCTGCAGCTTTTCTCTTCTATGCGGCTGTGGTTATAATAGCTGTAATGATTCTTATATTTCATTATGTACCTCAATATGGTCAGACACACATCCTGTTTTATATTGGAGTCTGTTCACTTGTGGGTTCCTTATCGGTATGTTTCCTTCGACAGTTCTTTGTTGACACGAATTCTGTTGTTTTACTTCCCTGCACAATAAATACCTCACTTAAGAGTTTTGATATGGCAGGTCATGAGTGTTAAAGCACTTGGAATTGCTTTGAAGCTAACGCTGTCTGGAATGAATCAACTAGTATATCCGCAAACATGGGTTTTTACATTGGTGGTGGCTGTTTGTGTGATTACCCAAATGAACTATTTAAATAAGGTATTTTTTATTTCTCTTTTTTCTAACTCCCCTTCAAATGGTTATCTTCTCTATGTTTCGTCCAATCTTTTTCATGTAAACTATATTGACATATGGTTGGAGTACAAGAACATGTAAACTGTAGGGTGAGTGGCACTAAGAGTTATAACTGAAAGGTGATTACAGAGGGCTTAGTGTTATTTAAAAACTAATAATCCTAATGAAAACGAAAAATGTGAATGTAGATACTCGGATAGCTCTTCTCAACTCTTTTAAAACATATTCTTCAAGTTGCTGTTTAGGAAACAGTAAAATATTAAATATATTCTCTTTGATTCTGTCAGGTGGTGGGTCGAATAGATTCCTGGCTAGTTACTTTAATTTTATCTTTTAATCGATTTGATGCTGTGCTCAAGTCTTATCTACACAGGCAGAAAATTTCATGCAAGATTGAAGAGAGTTGGCCAATTATTGTGTTCCTTTTTGTTATTTCTTATATGCATTCAGCTCTATACTTGTCTGTCCAGTTTTTGTGACATTTTACATATATATATTCATGTTTTCTATTTTTTTCTTCTATTTTTCGTGCTTTACGATTGTCTTAAACTTGATTGCAGGCGCTCGACACATTCAACACCGCTGTCGTTTCACCCATTTACTACGTCATGTTCACTTCCTTTACTATATTGGCTAGTGTAATTATGTTCAAGGTAATCATGTGATTTGAAAATTGTTATGCTTGAGGATATGATTTCCCTATTTGTGCCTCTCATGCTCGCACACTATAGCTACCTACACCTAACCGGGAACAAAATGATTGAAAAGTAGCGACCATGTTTGAAATGAGTTATGCCCTGTAAATGCTTGCTCTATTTTTATCTCCACATTACTTCATGGAGTTTTGCCTCTTGGTATTCAAAAACATTATGTGTCACTTTTTATGAGATATTGTCTAAGTTTGTTGATCTTGTTTCAGGACTGGGATAGACAGAATCCAACCCAAATAGTGACAGAAATGTGTGGATTTGTTACAATCCTTTCCGGAACTTTCCTTCTTCACAAAACAAAGGACATGGCTGATGGTACGCTTTCTTTTCATCTAGCTTTTCGAGCTTCTTTCTGCAACCTTATATGTAGATTTGATCAGTTGATGAGTTATTTGACTGTTCTTATGAAAAGGTTCCTCAGGTGCATCCTTACGGTTCTCCAAGCACGCAGATGAGGAAGATGGTTTTGGTCAAGAAGGCATTCCTCTTAGGCGGCAAGATTCACAAAGATCATAAAATGTATTCTTTTGGAAAGAGTTTTTGTTCCAGCCATGTCAACTCATTCTTCTTCTTCTACCGGGAAGAGACCACGCAATGTGAAATTGTATTTGATCAAAGAAGCATGAAGATCAATGGTAAGAGTTGTTTGTTCATTTTAGTCATAGGAGAATGAACCATATTGATTCTTACAAATACCCACACAGACAGGACTTTAAAGATAAAAGATTTCGGAACCAGTTACAATTTGCCTTCTTGGTCATCTTCTTAAAAGGGGAGAATTGAAAATTAGAAAGAAAAAAAAATGAAAAACATTGAAAGATTATATTTAAAAGAATCAATATTTGCAAAATAAATTTCCATCCAGAAATAATTCATCCTTTTGAGATTTTATACATGTATACTACTATAGTAAAGAATACTAAGCGAAACTAACTTTCAGTGAGTTTTGGGTGAGTATCTATCTATTACCAGAAATGGAGATTTGAAATCATGATCTTTTAAGTCATGATGCCTCAGTCTTAGCCATTAGACCAATGGCTAACTTCAATCACCAGAAACATCAGAGAAACTTGAGTTCCGCTCCCAGGTTGGCTGTTTTGAATGCCCAATTGCAGGTAGGAAGTAGCTTAAAACCAAAATTATCATCTCCTACTACCTGGTGGCTTTCCATCTTCCTCGTACCAGATGTCCTAATTGATTGTTTCTTGATGTCGACATTCTCGCTATCATCTGCAACTTGATCTTCCATGATCTTCCTTTTAATGCGAGCTGGTGGTACCGGATAACAAGAATGGAAGAAAGAATGTTGAAGCGCCTCAAATGCATTAGGTCTTTTCTGCGGATTCCAATTCAACAGCGATTTGATCAAATCAAACGCTTCGTTACTGGCCTTTGGAATCATTGAACAAAGATGCAAAGTTTTTGAATCATCAATCTTCGGAAACTCGTAACAAAATCCCCGAGCCAATTCATGTCCGTGAGGCCAATCAATTTCCGTCGGGCTGCCTAAAACCCTAGAAATCTGATAAATTTGATCCGCTCCGCTTTTGCCGGGAAAAAGTGGAAACATTCTATAAAACTCCGCCATTATTGCTCCCATCGCCCACATATCAACAGCGGAGTTGTAATTTGCTTCTCTGGCATGCGCCGACTGCAGAAGAACTTCCGGAGCTCTGTACCACCGCGTAGTGATGTACTCAGTATACGGTGGCTTCGACCTGATTTCCCGAGCACTACCGAGATCGGCGATCTT
Source organism: Vinca minor (assembly GCA_026122235.1). Lineage (NCBI taxonomy): Eukaryota > Viridiplantae > Streptophyta > Magnoliopsida > Gentianales > Apocynaceae > Vinca > Vinca minor. Next base: position 5,615,799 of record JAOCZM010000056.1, read on the forward strand.
GATACAACTTCCAGAAACCAACAGATTCTCCGGTTTCAGGTCGCGGTGGAAGAATCCGCTACGATGCATATAAGCCAAGCCTTTGAAAATCTGGAAACAAAATTTTTTTACCTCGTTTTCTGAAAAACTTCCTTCGCGTTTCTTCATAAGATCACACAAGGAAGAATCCATGCATTCGAATACGAGAAAAAGAGAATAAAATTCGCGAACTACTTCCTTCAATTGCACGATATTAGGATGTTTGAGTCGTCTTAAAGCCTTTACTTCCATCAAATTTCCAATTTCTTCAACAGTTTGAATATTATCGAATTTCTTCTTCAATTCCTTCACAGCAAACAGAGTATTTTCTTCACGATTTATAACCTTCCATACGTTCCCAAAAGAACCACTACCCAACTTCTCCAAAACTGTATACTTCTCCATAATCTTGATCAATAGAGAACGGTGGGCATTTGGATTTCAATGAAGTGGATGAAGGGTTTATGTTATAATGTTTCATTTTCTTTTCCTGATTGGAACAGGATTTCATCAATCCTAAGTAAAATTAAAATTAAAACGTGCTTGCTTGTTACACAAACAAAAAATAATGGATCCGTGTACATGCAGAATTTACACAATTCACAAAAAAAATAATTTTTAAAAAAAGGAAAATTGAAAAAAAAAAATATAATATCTATAAACACCATTCACAAAATAAAATAAAATATATGGAGCGTGTACATCAACAACGTTAATAGAGACAATATTGTATTAGATGTCTTTAATACCATGCTAAATATAGACTTGGTCTAACTCTAATTTATGAAAGGTACCTCGTGGGGGAGAGGATTCTGCAATCCTTATAACAAACTTACACACTAACTAATCAATGTGAGACTCTTAACACGAAGTTTGAATCCACATGTGGGTAGTCTCTCATTATTACCTTGAGTAGTTGATGTCATGTTAAAGAATTACATCAGCAAACCAAGTCCATATTAGTATTACTATTAGTGAGAATACCAATGTCATACAAATTTAACCCAAAAACAATATCCTTAAAGATTAAGAGAGGACATGTATTTGGAAAATATGTGAAGAGGATAAAAAGACTTCTATTAAAAACGGAAGAAAGTATTTGAAATCACATTCCATAATTTACTAGCATCTTGATGTTATTTAATCATCTTGAGCTGTGATGTTAAAAAATGTACCATAGGTTTACAAAAATAAAAAAATAAAAAATTGAAAGACCTAATTAAGACAATACAAAACATTAGAAGGCTTTGCATTAGATTGACACTGATTTGATCAGAATAGTCATACCATTCAGTCAAAATTTTGGGGATAACATTTTTGTTCAGGATGAAAGTAAAGAGATTTCCGTCCTGAACTGACGTGGCACATTCCAAACGCGCCTCGCAACGTCAGCCCAGGACGAAAGTCCCCCTACTGGACTTCCGTCCTCAAACTCCAGTTAAAGATGGAGAAATCAACACTTCATTGGCCAAGCTGACTTTTTGGTCATTTGTATTCTTCGCTTGATCTTTCTCTTTTTCTTTAGATCACATTCATATCTCATTCCCATATTTTGAAGACAAATTAAAACTAAAGTTTATTTACCAAACATGCATTACTTGCATTTAATGAAATCCCCCGCAAAAAAAAAAAGGTCGTATTCCTACACAAGGCTCCCGCATCAATAGGATTTGAGGAATGTCACAATGTATATAAACTTAAACTTATTTTTTTTCTTCGAGTTTGTTTCAGGGTTTCGAATCACAAAATAGAAAAAAACCAATCAAAAAACATTCTAACTTGTTTTTTTATTCCTTAATTTTCATTACATTTTCTAAACGACTTACGTTATGGAATGGAGGTAGTAGAATACATTTTATTCAGAGGAAGAAAGAGATGTATAAATAGAAACAACTTCCGAAATGAAGGGGAAACAGGAACAAGAGGGATCAACCGAAGAAGATCTTTTTTCTTCCCCTTTTTTGGAAGAAATGGAGGATCCGAACAAAATCGATGAAACAGAAGAAATCCGAATGAATGGAAAGGAAAAAAAAAGAGGATGAATTCTACTTTCACTATATTTTAAAGATAGGATATAACAAAAGTCCCATTTATGATTCTCATCTGAATAGAAATGCGAATTAAGAAAATTCTAATAAAAAGAGAAAAAATCAAAAGGGGAAAGTCTTCTTACTTGAAAAAATCTCTTGTGACTCTTCTTTTCGATTATAACCGCTGGAATCACCGGGTTCGCTACATAAAAAATAATCGATTTGAAAAGGTCGTACGAAATGAAATCTCACAATATTTCTTTGACACATGCCAAAGTGATGGAAAACAAATAATTTTTTTTTATCTATCCACCCAGTTTGTCAATTTTTGGAGAAATATTAAAAAGAAAGATATCTTGGTATACAATAGAGAAAACCCCCTCTAATGAATTTGAGAATCATTGGATTTATCCCAACAACATAAAAGGGAATAATATAAACAAGGAATTTAGAAACAGAATTGAAGCTCTAGACAAATAATCACTTTTTTTAGATATACTCGAAACAAGAAGTATTATTCTGAATAAAATGTATTCTACTACTTCCATTCCATAACGTAAATCGTTTAAAAAATGTAGTGAAAATTAAGGAATCAAAAAACAAGTTAGTATGTTTTTTGATTGTTTTTTTTTTTATTTTGTGATTCGAAACTCTGAAACAAACTCGAAGAAAAAAAAAATAAGATTAAGGCTATATACATTGTGACATTCCTTAAATTCTATTGATGCGGAAGCCTTGTGTAGGAATACGAATTTTTTTTATTTTTTTTGCGTGGGATTTCATTAAATGCAAGTAATGCATGTTTGGTAAATAAACTTTAGTTTTAATTTGTCTTCAAAATATAGGAATGAGATATGAATGTGATCTAAAGAAAAAGACAAAGATCAAGCAAAGAATACAAATGACCAAAAAGTCAGCTTGGCCAATGAAGTGTTGATTTATCCATCTTTAACTGGAGTTTGAGGACGGAAGTGGGCTTCCGTCCTTCCCAGGACGACCGTCCTGGCAAAGCGCGTCTAAAATGTGTCACGTTAATTCATGACGAAAATATTGTTCCCAAAATTTTAATTGTCATAATATGACCATTATGTCCAATAAGTGTCAATTTTTCGTCCTGAACAAAAATATTGTCTCCAAAATTTTAACTGTCATGGTATGATCATTCTGCTCAATCAATGTCAATCTAATGCAAAACACAACATTAGAGGTCCAAACTACAATCTTCATAAAAAGGAAATACGTCGTGAACCGGGACAGTTTCATCAAGCCGGGTTAATGCACCACTCCACAGCCGGTCTGACTTAAGAAGCCATGGAAGTTCGTTAGCAGCTTCTCCTCCTCTTCCCTTTCCCAATACCATTAGGTTTTGAGAAATTTCTCACTGATTCGTTCTCAATTCCAAAATCCTATTCTTCTCCTTTATAATATGTTATTGTAGTAATTCCTATTGTTCTACCTTTTTTTTCTCTGGGTTTTTTGGTTGATTTTGGACTCGTAAACGTTAGAGCCCTAATTTTTAAATGATTTTCCGAACTTTAATAATCAGTTTCTGATTGAAGAAATATGGAGACTCATATGATGAATCACAATCTATTTGAGAGGCGCACGATAACCAAGTCTAGAGCTCCCGCAGTTAAATGGGTTAAGGAATGGTAATAAATTTATTTGAATTGTTACTGTTGTTGTTTGCGTAATTGATTTGATTTTTATGTGTATTTAGTCACAAAATTTTTAATTCGTTTTTAGGAATTCGTATGTCTGCTCTGTCTGAACAGTAGAATTAGATGTTTGAAAAACTATGATTTTTTAAATTTTTTTTTGGTGTTCTTGTTATGTTCAATAGGCTGATGAGTAGAATGATTTGGTGTGCTTAATGGCAGATGCAGTGTTCTGGCGCTGGGTCACATGCCCCTCTAAAAAATAATATTTTTTTAGTAATTAGTGTGTATTCTTGCTACATTTAGATGATCGGTTAATAAGTGACTCCACACAAATAGGGTGAATCGACAAGTGACCTACTGCTCTCAGGTCCTGGATCCACCAATGCTTGGAGTTCAATTGGGATGTCTTTTATGTAGGATGGAATAGCGCGTAATATATCATTGTTACTAAGATTATATTGATGGAAGGGGAGGGGGATAAATAAATAACTGGGAGTTATCTTTGGAGAATTGGAAGAAAGAAAAGTATAGTGATTAATTTTAGGTGCAAGAATATGAAGATACTCGTCAAGCTCTAGATATTTGCATAAAAATGGAAATTCCTTGTAATGCACATTGGGATCGTCCAACTTAAGTAGCATTTCTGTTATTGCCTGCGGAGAAGTTATTTGTGTTGTTTGTTGTTCACTGCAATGCGCATGATCATATTGAAAAGAGGCCAGATATTCCGTTTCAATCAAAGTTAACAGCTGTACCACTTAATGAATAGTTGAAGCCCAGTGCAATTCCTTTGTGGATGTCAGTTCTAGTCCAATATGACAATAATTATATTGTTGCGTATCTTGATGTATGTTTTTTTTTTTAAATTTATAAATATAAAAAAGGAATTAATCTGCTCTGTTCTATTTCAGGGTGCCACAAGATGTCGTAGCAACTGGTGGAAAATGCCTAGTTCTGAGATGGGTTAATGGTTAGTTTTTGAAGATTTCCCCCCTGTGCAATTTGCTGAGTTCCTAGATATTGCTTTTGAAATTCTCATTTTGTTGATGAATGGTTGTCCTTTTCTTATTTCTCTCTTCTTGATACTTTGAAAGCTGTACCGATTGGAAATATATTGTTGTGTTTTGTGATTATTTTACCTATGTTGTCCTCTTGCATGGTTAATACGTTGACCTATTTCCCCGCTTCCCTCTTCCTCTCTCAAAATACTATACCTGTATGCAATGAGTAAGAGATACTGAGATATATCTTGAATAAGATTGTACTTGTTAATTCTTAGAACTAAGGAAGTGGAATTGGAGATCTCTGATTCATTGGCATAAAACTGCCTTCCCTCTTCCTTTTGTTTGGTGCTTTAACTTTACGAATGTCATTCTTGTGGGGTTTGGATAGGAATGAGGTAGATATATCAGAAACTGGTCCAACTTTCAGACTTGTCTGGATTTACCATTTCTCTTCTGAAATCTGAACTTTTTATGATTTGGTGCTTTATGCCTTGGTATTGCAGCCTGACAAATGTGTTCAACATTTGTTGCAAAAGTTCTGAAGCATGATATTTCTGCCTGAGCCATAAATTCTGCTCCTAATTTGTTTCTTTTACTATATCTATCAACTTCTTCTGCTCCCTCTGTGTGTGTGTGTGTGGAAGGAGATTACTCAACCAACCTTATTGAACTGAATTTGACATTGTTATTTCTTTGTCTAGTGAACATCGTTTACATTTATCATATTGTCCTTGTAGAGGCGACATTGAAGGCTCTGCGAGAGAAAAAAGAGCCAGAAGTGCCAGAACCAGAGCCTGAACCAACAACTGAAGTTCTGTTTCTCTGTAGTTATGAAAGCTGTGGGAAGACATTTATTGATGCTGGGGCTTTGCGGAAGCATTCTCACATCCATGGAGAGAGACAATATATTTGCCACTATGAGAATTGTGGGAAGGTGAAGTCAATATCTAGAAGGGTATTTTGCCATTTTGTCAGAATCTTTGATGTCTAAACATTTGGACCTGGAATTGGATGAACTCGTCGAATTTGAAATAATATTCTCTTAGGGGACAAATCTGTTGCATGTATTAGGGTCGTTACTTCTATTTGAATATCATGGACTACTTATTTTTTAGCAAAGTCATGTTGACCATAGATAATTTATTTCTATATCCAGATATCAATTCTTCTATTTTTTTTCTGGTTCATCAAGCATGCATTTTTTATTTGGCTCCTGCCTGTTTTCAGTAACATCAGTCTCCTTTCATTTATTTCACTTGTATTTACATTGTCTAAGTTATTACTTTCTTTATGCAGAAATTTTTGGATAGTTCAAAGCTGAAGAGACACTTTCTTATTCATACTGGAGAGAGAGATTTTGTATGCCCTCACGAAGGCTGTGGAAAGGTAATTTGTCTTTTTCATTCTTTCTATTCTGTTTCCTGATGTCATAGTTGTTGCTTCTGTTTTCCCACTGTGATCAGCCTTCGTACTCAAAGCTTCTGTGGGTAAAAGATTAGTCAAATCAAACTTGTACCCGTGCTTTTGACTTGGCTGAAATGTATATTTCTCGGTTTTCTGCATGCAGGCATTCTCCCTGGATTTTAACCTTAGATCACACATGAAAACACATTCACAGGAGAATTATCATATCTGCCCCTATCAAGATTGCGGAAAGCGATATGCACATGAATACAAGCTAAAAAATCACATTTCTTCTCACCATGACAAGGTTTGGCCTTCCTTGCTCCCTAGTTTATCTTATTTTATCTGCTGACAATTTTAGTTTTTAGCCTGTAGTTTCCAAATCCTTCTCAAATCTTATTTGCTTGGTTATTCTTTTACTGCACTTGCAATAGAAAATGATTTTCTTTCCGTGATCCTACAAAAAATTGGAGAGTTGGTAATTTATAATACTGGATTCATATGAGAATGATGGGGCATCATTTCCTTTCTAAATTGTAGGCTTGTAGTCCTTTTTGTCCTTTACTGTTGCACACAAAGAGAGTGAGGGCATAATGATATAGCAATTGACTACTTGGCTCACAGTTTATGAAGTCTAGGCATATATTGGTTTGGCTGATGCCTGACGGGTTCATAGATTAGGACACTAGTGAAATTGTCGGTTCAGCAGTTGATTACTTGCCCATATTTAAAAAGATCCAAGTTCTACTTCCTTGATTCCCCCTTGCCATCCCGAAGTATTCAGAAAGAGGCTAATTATGTATACAATGCAGTGGGAGATGTTACACGCCGGATAATTTTCATTGGAAGTGTCAATTTGGTCAAGGGCTTCAGCTTCGAGCTTTCAGAATCATTTAATGCAACCTTCTTATGTTATAATATGCGAACTGTAACTCGCAAAAGTGTGGTACACACATATGCATCTTACACTTGAAAGAAGTCTTATCGAGACAGACTTATTTCACTAATGCCTAAATTCTTTAGTTATCTGGTCAATCTGCAAGGCATTCAAATTAAATAGTATATGAAAGAAGCATTTGATATGTGAAGATACTCTAATTGACTATATTGATGCTTGAAGCATACTTAAGCATTCTTACATCTTTGTGCATTGCCTTCTTGCTACTTGAAATAGATCGCAACCTAATGCCTGCCTTCATTTTTCTGTAGGGTGTTGTCGAGCCAACGAAGTATGTTCTGCCAGTTGTGGAGAAACCAGTGAAAGCTCCAAAATCTAATGCGAATTATGCCTCTGCATCATCTGACCGTCCTTATACATGCCCGTATGAAGGTTGTGACAAGGCCTACATTCATGAGTACAAGCTTAACCTTCATTTGAGAAGGGAACATCCTGGCCATTTTAAGGAGGAGAATGCTAAGAACGCCCAGTCTAACGCTGCTGATAACGATATGGATGAAGGTAGCGATCAAGATGCATATCCTGCTAAACGGAGCAATGATAAAAAGCCGAGCAGATCAAAGCCAAACTTAAAGTTGCCTCCTGCGAAAGTGACTCAACGTAAAGGCTCAACTGCTTCACCAGCTAATATGAATATGAACGCGATGAGAAAACAACAATGGCCGGTAAAAGAAGTTTACGATGAAGAAGATAGTGAAGAAACAGAAGAGGAACGCGATAATGTTGGTGGTGATGGTTGGAGATATGCAGAAAATGACGACGACGATGAAGAGACAGAGTACGAGGATTAGGTAGTTCATAAAGAATCTATGAATTTTTCTCCATTTGGGAGTGTTCAATGAAAAGGCGATCAAAAGAACTGCATCTTTTATTCAACTTTTATTGCGAATATGATCATCCTTATATTCTGTTGTCATTGTACTCTCCCAAATCCTTTTCTTCTCAAAGAAACCACCTCGACTAGAAAATGAATGTTCAATTTCTATTTTAATTTGTCGCAAAATTATGAATGTTCTTTTTCTATTTTATTTTGGTCCAAATGAATGTTCATTTTTTTTTTAAAAGAGATGTTTTCTTCTAAACTCTTATAACTGACTTTTTATATTTAAGAATATAAGTTCCTCCAACACATGTGTCATTTTATATTTAAGGATACAGTTGTACACTTGGCCAAAATACTATTTTTAATTTTTATGGAGTCAAATGTTGAACCGATATATATAGAAACAGATGCCTCAGGATATAGAGAAATCTTAAAACAAATAGACCCTGGAAATAAGCATGGCTTGCATTGAATTATCCTCTGGATAACTTAAAGTGCTGGTTAAAGTAACAACTTCATACTTAGGGAGGGATTGGTCCTCTGACATCTCTTAAACTTCGACGTGAAGAGATTGATCCTCTGATATCTCTTAAAATATAAACTGTCGAACGAGTTACCGACAACCCTTTAAAGCCAACTTGGTTGCTGCCCAGCCGAATTTTGTAATCGAAAATAATGAGGTCCAACAGGCCCAAATGAGTTACAAGGGAGCGAAGTAAAGCCCAAAATATTTGTAAAAACAATTACCTCTGGAACTCAAAGGCTCTCTCTCTCTCAACCTCCTCTCCGGCCTAAGAATATCTTAGATCAAGTATGGTTCTTCTTTTCTTCTGTAGAGCATTTAGAGATTATTTGTATGAAACTTTAAGTTTATCATTTTCGTTTTAGATTTTAGAATTTTGATTCTTGTTTGAGGAATTCCGAACTTAATTTCTTAGCTAAATTCAATTTTCTCCCTCTCTGCTATTTCAAATTGGGAAAATACTCTTAAACAATTTGTTTATGAAGGCTGTGAATTGAAGGTGTGGGTAGGTGGATGGTAGTGATTTTTATTTGTTTGGTTTCTTGCAAGGTTGTCAAAATCAAAGGCCTGATCGTAGAATCAAACGATTCTATTATCCTGAAGGCATAAATTGGATAAAAATTGCTGGAGGAGAGGATCAGTAGGGTTGACGATCTGACTTGTAGAATCATTGCTTCTAAGGATCTTTCGATTACTGGCTGCTTTTACTCTTAATTCATATTACGTTTCACTTGATTTTCTACTTGTTGGAGTAATTATTAGTTGTTCCAGGCCACTGAAACCAAATAAGCATCGCCTTCAGATGCAAATGATGTTTACGAGTACCACTGAATAGAGCTCAGTTAGATAATATACTTACTGGTTTTTGTTTTTTTTTCCTAATGCAAACCAGGTTTCATAATGAACAAAGGAGGTGGTGGTCTTGGAAGTGGCGGAGGAGGACCAACTGCTGCTGCGGCAGCTGCTGCAGCTCAAAAGCAGAAGACATTGTTGCAAAGAGTTGATGCTGATATTGGAAATATAGTCGATAATTTTAGTTTCCTTGTAAATGTTGCGCGGGTAAGTTTCTTTCTGTGACTACTTGTCTTTATATTTAGTTGCTTTCAGTTAATTTATTTGCATATTCATTTGGATTAGCAATTTAGCATAAGTCATGATTGGAGTTAAATGTAGAAATACAAAGAAGTCACAATTATATACATAAAGGCCTCACCCCTTCTTCTCCTCGTTACACCCTATGCTTCTGCTCAAATTGGATTCAGGAGAGGTGGACTGATGGAATTGCACTTCGTTATTGGTTAATGTGTTTGGTGCAATTAGGATATGCAAAGTTACACAGTTTCCAAAGACTTGCTAAAAACTGGAATTATGAATGGAAAGATTACTTAATGAAGATACATGTCGCACTTTATGAAAGCCTTTCTTGAGGTGTTTGTTTTGGTTTTAACGTCCAGATATACATGATTCCATATGATGTTGCCTTCATCTTAAAGCTTCTTGTATCTTATAAAACATGGTCTTAAGAACTGGTGGAGCTTGTTGTTGAGGCAGAAACACCGTACTAGTGCATGGCAAATGAAATCAGGACTGCCCCTACCCGTGCATTCAATCCCCAACCTTTTCCAACGTTGTGTCTTTTGTGTGTACACCCGCATTTTTTCTTTCCTCCCTTCTTTTCTGCATTACTTAAATGATATATTAAGGGCGTTGAGAATTCGATATACGTCTGCAGGCGTGTGCAAAAATATCAATGTACAGATTGTGCCCTGGTGTAAGATTATTTTCACTTTCTAAGTCATTTATCCTTTTGTTCCTGTGCTAAGAGTGCAGTTGTTAGTCAATTGAACATACCCACTAATGCCCCCTCCCCCACCACCCTAATCCAAAAAAGGAAAAAAAAAACCAAGTTCTTTCTATAGCATGGGAAGATTTGCTTTCACAGTTAAACTAAAAGAGAATATTTCGAGATTCTTATCCCGAGTAACAAATGGAAAAGGAAGAAATATAGGATAAAATTAAGTTATTTGACTTCAGCTTTAGCTGGTTCATTAGCTTCCGTATTGTTTCACTCTAAAAGATTTTGCTTTGATGGAACTTTTGTGGCCTACGTCTTAAAGTTATCTCATTACTGCATCTGCATGATTCTTTCCTTTTGTGGATGGAATAGTTTGCCCGTCTCAGATTGAAAATTGGAATCGTTACCATGACCTGATACTGCTAAATCTTTTAGGTAATTGACCCCCCAGTCAGAAATTCACAAGAAGCTTTCATGATGGAGATGCGTGCAGCCAGGATGGTGAGTTTTATTTTTTGTTCGACATTTGTTGGTGTATGTCTATAAATTATAAGTCGAGCACATTAATACTAATGCGTAGGGAAGAATATTCCTTTTCTTTTGTTTGTCTGTGTACGAGAAAGAATAGTCAATATAACCAGAATGTTTCCGAAGCTTGCCCGACTATTTGGTTCGATCAGTGGGCATCTTATATGTATTTCTGTCTATAGGATATCTTTGATACTGGGGAATCTAATCCGAGCTTTTCATATTTCCCCCTGTATTTTCTGCTGCATTTTGTGACACTGTTCTTTTATGTTAACTGAACATATTGAAACAGGTGCAAGCAGCTGACTCACTGCTGAAGTTGGTTTCAGAGTTAAAACAGACAGCGATTTTTTCAGGATTCGCGTCTCTTAATGACCACGTAGAGCAGAGAATCGAGGAATTCAATCAACAAGCAGAAAAAATCTGAGACTACCATAGCCAGAATTGGGGAAGATGCAGCTGCTAGCTTAAAGGAGCTGGAGTCACACTACTACTCTTCTGATCAGAGAACAGAACCTCATCCTAATCCTTAATCAACTACACTTCAATCTTGTAAACCATTGACTGAGGGAGTATATGCTTCCAACTTCCAACTGAATGTAACTAGCTAATGAAAACCTTATATTTTCAATTTGATTCCGATACTGATAAGGTTTTTAGCTGTGGGGTTAGTTTGATTGGACGATTAAGTTTTAATAAATCCATAGTTGTTCTTAAATGGCTATTCAATAACTGCTCTCAATTGTTGGTATTATGTCGGTATGATGCTGACAAAAAAAAAATTGTCATCACTGGAACCAACTCTAATATCATCACTTTTTCAATCACTTGAAGCGGGATCAACTCGGAAGTCGTAATATCACCACTTGAAGCGGATTTGAACACTGGATTGAGTAATACCGAGAAGGTTTTAAAGAGATCATGATAAACAAAATCTTTACTATTATTCTAAAATAGTGAATTGTCGGTTAAACAAAATTTAGTAGGCTTAAAGAGATCACGTTTAATAAATTCTTTATTATATTCTAAAATAATGAATATCGCTTATTTCGCTGTTTATCAGTGTTGGTATATAGTTGACTTGCGCACTAATTTGCATTCTCTTGTTTTTGAACTCCGAATATATTAGTCAATTGTATTGCCGTTACTTTTGAAGGGTTCTAATGTAAACTTATGATAGCTGATTCAATTGTGTTGCCGTTACTTTTATGGTTGCCAAGTATTTTTCGTCTTCTTTCAATGCCAGAAAACGTAACGGTTTCTTTAATATTGTGGTTATTATGAAAATGACAAACTGGTTTTAACCTCATATGAGTTTCTTGCATTGTCACTTAGCCCCCAAAAGGAAAAAAAAAAAAAAAAATTGTTATATAGAATGACGTCATCGTAACAGTTTTACAATCAATGTTTCTCTTCTGATTTTTTTTTGCTAAGTGTTTCTCTTCTGATTCAACACAATTAAGTTTCTTCTTTTTTATTTGTATTTCTCTCTTGTGATTATTATATTTTTCAATGGAAAATGATTGATGACTAAACAACATTGGTTAAAATTGGTTAAAAATTGAAATTAAACATTATTCACTCATGTTGGCACAAAAAATGTAACGAATTATTTATAATTTTAGCCATCTAGCATTACCCTCTCTATTACGATCATGACGTCGTATATGATAGAAGATATTTTAGGATTTGGTCCGTAGACAAAAAAAATTAAAGAACATATAGATTGATGACTAAACAACATTGGTTAAAATTGGTTAAAAATTGAAATTAAACATTATTCACTCATGTTGGCACAAAAAATGTAACGAATTATTTATAATTTTAGCCATCTAGCATTACCCTCTCTATTACGATCATGACGTCGTATATGATAGAAGATATTTTAGGATTTGGTCCGTAGACAAAAAAAATTAAAGAACATATAATTAACAACGAAGTGCAGTTCAAATAGTAAGATATTCCTTTTTAATCGGTTAGTCGGAATTCGAACCACGTTAGAGGAGGAAATGAGGAATCATTATTCATCATCTTTATGGGGAAATATGTACAAACATAATTACATTCAAGTATTGTTAAGTTATACTTAGGATGATGACTTGTACAAATGATTAAAATCTTTCACAAAATTATGTATTTCTTAACAAAATAAAAAAAAATGATTTCGCATTGTACTTCGTGGCAGAGTAGCAATGGCTTTACTTATAAGGCCGCAACAACCTCGGTGATAATGTTTTTCCATAATTCCTCTTTTTTTTTTTCTTTTTTCTTTTTATTCTCTTTTGAATGGGTTTCTATTACTCAATTAGATTAGGAAAATAATGATATGTACCAGGTTAATGTGGTGCAAAACTGATCACATCATCACACAGTCGTCTCTCTCCTTGTCATGTAATGATGTGGATAGTTTTGAAACACAAGATTCAATGAACCTGGTCCATATCAAAATTAGGATTATGATAATCTATGAGTAGAATTTTGTGAATAAGAAACGATTACTTCTTGATTGAGATGATGGATAGAATTTGATGGGTCACTCAATTCTATGAACGTCTTTATGATACTGGTCACACAATCTTTTCACATAAATTGAGCGGATCCCACATCTACAGGTAGGCCCCACCCAATTTATATGAGGGGACTGTGCAGTCAGTATCCAGTCCCAGAAGGATGGTAATAAGATTGAATTTTTCGAATTTGATTAGTTGATAGTCTTATTTGTTTTAATATTCCTCTCTAACATATAAAAGAGAAGATAGACATTTTATATGAATAAATTTAAAACTCTCATGAGTTCTTTTGCTAGGATTTAATCCTTAAAGCAGGCACTCAACGCTAAACTATTACCCACGTAATCCTTTGTTATATATACATTTTTTTTATTAAAGATTTAGGGTATAATATAAAAATCTCCATGTGATACCTCAATCAAAACGTTCAAGTGATAGAGATACACATACACATAGAATTATTTCTTCTTCTTTTTCTTTTTTGACATCAAACTTTTTAAAAAAAAAAAAAAAATAAAAAATTATTTTAAAGTTGAAAATTAATAAAACATAAAGGCAGAACATGAATGTATAGTGATGAATTTTATTATAAACAAGAGTTTAAATTAAGAATGTTGGTGAATAAATATAATATGGATAATGCTTCAGTTAAACTCTTTCTCCTCTTCTTCTTTTCATATTTTGATATCATCAAATACCATAATAAAGAAACATAAAAAAGTAAGATATAGTGTATTGTATAAATTTGGAGATCTAATAAATAATCCTTTCTATAGTAAAGTATTCAAAATAAAATATAGACACTAAGATCGAATTCCTAGACCAAATTATATATCTATTGTATTGTATAAACTTGTTGTTAGGATGGAAAAGGTATTATTTTTGTGGGAGTTAATACTATGACAAGTTTTTTGCTCAAAGAATAAAAAATGAATTAAGACCACAATTTTACAATAAATTGTATCTAATTTGGGCATCCATCGAAAATAGACATTGATTATTGTTTTAGGATTTTTATTTTTGAAAAAAAAAACTCAAATCTTAGTTTTCCTTTAAGCTCCTCATTCTTTATTCTTTTTAAACTTTTTTCCTATTTAGTTCTGAGAGATAACAAGTTTATAGTTATGTATATATTAGTGATGTAAGCTAATGTAATAATGCCATACTAATAAAAATAAACTTAAAACATGGAGTTTACTATATAAAAATATAATACTTCTACAGTTACCAAACACAAAATTACTACATAATAAAGGACAGACAATTGAAAATAACTAAACAAACAAAATAGAAATAGTAAACATTAAATAATAATCCAGGTAAGAAGTAAACAAAAAGGAACCCTTGTTGAGAACTTAATAATTTCTAAAACTGGTTTTGAAGAATAATCACATCTTCATCTTGGGCGGCGCTTGATTGTTGCACAGGCATCATCTTCTTCTTGTGACGATTAATCCAATTCTTCAAACTAGGCCTAGTCATTTCAAGTTCTGAGCAAATCTCACTGATTTCTTTTTCATCACAATTTCGAAATGTCCAACCAATCCTATCAGCAAAAGCCTTCAAGACTTCTTTTTTCTTTAGGGCAATCTTTCTTTTAGCCCCTTTGTTCTTCTCCCCTTTTCCTGGTCGTGAATCTGCATGTGAATTAGCAGGAAGGGCATCAACAAAGGAGTTATTGACGGGGAGTTGATGATTGACATCCTGCTCAGAGGGCACAGGGACCAAACTCTCAACCCTCTGATGAAAATTTCTGTGGCAACCACATGCATCACATAAGATATAGTTTTGTGTTCCTTCTTTGCCTCCAGGGGTGAATTCGCAACAACCATCAAGAATAACACTCATTGATTTCGTTCCATGATTTCGTGAGCATTTTGTGTATCTCACAAACATGTCATATCGGCTAGAGGCCATGGATGAAGTAATTGAGTAGAAGAGAAAGTTAAGATATATCTAGATTGCATATGTTTGCAAGTCTGAGGGGTGAGTAATCATCTATTGAGAGAGTGATATTTAAAGGGTGTTTGAGGGTGTGCTTGTGGGTATATGTGTCCACACACATGACTATTTTGTGAATCTGTGAGTATTGATGCCATATGCTGGTAGTCACTAGCAATGACATATGGAGATGTGTACAAATAGTTTTGCAATATTTGGAACTATTTCTTAAAGAAAATTTCATGTGAATATAACACTTTGATTTACTAAATATTAGCTTTACATGTCTAACCATATTTTAAACTAGCTTAAAAATACATACTTATCCATATGGGGGTATGGTTATATTTATAAGAACATATATCAAAACATATACTCGATTTAGCTAGATAATTAGAAATTATCCAATAGCATTTGTCATTTTAACTTATGTAAACGACTATTATGTATTTCTTGTATTTTAAATATGACATGATATTTTTTGCCATCAAATTTTGTCCCAAAAAAATGACAGTATTTTAATAGTTGAAGATATTATTGAGCTAGTTGGACGATGATCAATCTTATGTACACAAGTACTAGATTTTTGTTGTATAAGTTGTCCATAACTATTTTTGCACAAGTATGTACTCTTACTTTACACTTTATTTTTTATTTTTTTAAACCAAAATGCATTAGTCATGGGTCAGATAATCACTAATATAATACGAATTCTAAAAATGCTATATTTTATGTTTGATATATCGTTTTAATGGTAAACCTTTTTTTTCATAAAATATTACACTAATATAATATATATTTTTATTAAATGGATTTACAATTTATGAATTAAAATTAATTTTACGTGAAATATTAACATATATTTATACATTTGAAATTGAGAGCCGACACAAAAAATTTACTAAGTCATGTTAGTTTTTTTTTCTGTCTGAAAAGACATCATGTTAGTTGATATAGTGGTAACTAAATAATTAAATACATTTATATATTTCTAATACCATACCTAATATAAAGAAAGCAACAAGAAGATTTTTGAACCTTTTGATAATTTATTTTAGTATACAAGGCCTATAAACATGGTCACTTAGGACCTAAACTTTTCTTATTACCTATCTTTTAATATAATATTGACAAATTTACTATCATAACTTCTTCATTGCAAAAATAAATAAATCAGGTACGTAACTTTTCTAAAATTTACTTGTTAGTTTATATAATACTCCCTCCACTTCCATTTAATTTTCTTTTAGGAGATTTATAGGTATCCAAATTAATTGTCGTTTAAGACTCTTTTATTAGTTGTAAACAATTTATTCCAATTATACTCTCAATATTTCTTTTATTTGCCGCATCTGTCATCTCTATTTTTTCCTTTCTTTTCTTATGCTATAGAAGTGAGCGAGAAAGTGCATGTTTGTTAATACACAAATGTTGTACCGGAGTTCAAGATGCTATATTGAACTTGAAATTCCATGACAAGATATTGTATCATTTTGAATGGCTCGATTAGAAAAGGGTTGAACTCATGCTTTCCCTTTAACCTAATCTATTTGGATTCTGAATTTCCATTAAGGCATTCATTCCATGCATAAGAGTTTAACATACGTCATCTCTCTGATGTCACTAAACGTGCCTTTTTGCCTTCTTTCATCAATAGAATAACTCGGTGAAGGAAGAAGATAGTCGAGGGTTTGAATCTCCCTCTTTTAGTACCCTAATTTCGAGGTTGTCAGTGAATAATATTGTTAACGTATGTGCATGTAATATTGTTAACGTATGTATACATGCACACAAATATGGCAGAGAACGATCTGCATGGCGGCGATAACGTGAAGATACAAATGACTGGGTAAAGATTTTGTTTCAAATTCGCCAAAAAATGCGAGCGTTTTATCATAAGAAAACGAGTGCTACCAAATAAAATTGTATACACAAAAAACCATTCTTAACTAATAAATGAGTCGGAACATTGACATGTCACTTGACAAAAGAAAGAGTGTTACTTCGAAATTTAAAAAATAAATAACGTATAGCATCGAATGTGTGGCACAAAGAGGGGAGATCCTCAGAGTCGTGGAAATTTTCAAGGTAGAGTCACCTTTGTGGGACTAGCCCCACAACCTTCTCATATGAGTTGATACATGCCTACTTTGTAGATAGATCTTTGCCCCAATTAATATGAGAGAACCGTGGGTGCTAATCATACAATGGCGGTTCCATACCCGAGTGACCCAGAGCTAGGCTTGGATGTACAGTCTAAGCAATCTATTTTTTCTTTCCTCAAAGTTATTGTATACTCATATAGGAATAACTGTGAATGCTAGCAGTAGAATGAGTTTGACTCCCATCATTGTGAATCTAATAAGGCAAGAAAATTGGTGGACCAATTGCTATTTTCACCCCTATAAGGCAAGACTTTTTTTTCATGACATTATTCGTATATTTCATTTCACTTTATTAATATGGAGCACAGTGTACGTCGAATCTAAAATTTATTGTTAAACGTGCTTCATAGAGCTATTTGATTAGAATTTTCCTAATTGAATTTCATAAAAATAAATTGTATACGAGATGAGATGAGATAGGATATAAATGAAAAAAAAACTGTCCACTAGCAGTTAAGCCCAAGCCCAAGCCCAATAAACTAGTATGTGGAGCATGCATAGCCCAGTTGTTTCAAATATCCCAAGTCATTTCCAGAATAGTTAATCCAAATTGGGTCAAAGAATCAAAGCTACATGTTTTGCATTATTGAAGGAAATTATTGACTTCAAACATCAATTTTATGAACCAAAAATGGTGAATTTGTGATTGATATGTGGTGGAAAATTATCAATTCTAATTAAACTTATTCTTACCTGTCATTTATATTTATTCTCCAATAAGGACCACATTTAAGTTGGTCCTTTGAAATATTGTCTAACAAACTTTGTATGATACCATTATTAGCTTTTGGAAGTTGTGAAAGTTTATTTATATCCGACTGTTACTTAATAATTGTTTTGTATCAACATTTGTATTTTAAGTGTGAACTTATAATAAATAAGTCAATTCCATATAAAAGCAGACCCGTATTGGTCCACGAACTTAAAATCCGTTTAACAGTGCTAATTATCATTATCTTACATAATATTTTATTTTGAAAAAATTGGGAAGTGATTTTACTACTTGATGAGATTCAAATACATCAATCCTCGTAATATTTGTTAAGGATAAGTATTAGATGAATATTTCTCTTTTATCAAAAGTTTTCAAAAAAAACTTACTTCTAAACGAGTTAGGAGTCAGTAAAATCAATTTTTGATTTTTTGTTGCCTGAGAAAATATGATTAATCTTATGCTCCTATGAAATTGCTCCAATCTACTTTATGATCTAAGATTTTCTTGAAAAAAGAAAAATTAAAAGAACATCACTTGGGAAAAAATTAAAGACAACGAGAAAAAGAAAAAGAAGAATAATATTAGTAGCAAATAAAGTTATACTCTTCAATCACAATTATCTCTCACTTAATTATACAATATCAGTTTCTAATTATATGTGTCACTTTAGCAAATCAAGAAAGTATTAATTGTTTTCTTTCAAATTTATCTTTATCCTTCGTTAATTTTAATTCAATCAATAACTAATTTTTTTTTAATATACTCCATTAATTATAACGTAAAAAGTGTCTAGTCATCTTTGAATTACGGGGAATAATAAGGACGAGTGAAATTAAATGGGAAAGTTGAACTTTTAAAACTAAATAATGGTAGTAAATCTTAGTTGGAATCCATTTCTTAACAAGTTATTTTTTGTACACGCAGAAACATTTCATTCATTAAATTATCCGATTTAACAGTTAAAATTTTTAGTAAAAATGAACCGTTGTCCAATCTATTAAAAAAAATTATTAATTTGTATTCAATTATTGAATCAAATAATTTAATGACTAACATATGTTTCGTAAATATCGAATAAACACCCGTTCCGCACTGATTGTGATCCTAATAGTAATTCTTTGCCCAAACAGCAATGAAAAAAGGCAGAAAATACGGAGGTAAACTCGTTAAGAGCATTTGAATGCAAAAACATTTTCAAGAACAAAATTTTGATTCATTCTTCCTCACTCCCTTAAACCCCTCACTCAGTAATAAATATTTCCTTCTTTTTTTGGGTTAATTTGATTCATTTTCTCTCTTTCATCATTTATTGTAAATTCTTCCTCTTTTGAAAAAAAAAAAAAAAAAGATACTGACAAAAGATTTCATGCACATAATTTCCTACTCATTCACTCCTAAATTGCTCTTCCTTTCCTATTATTTATCTTTCATACTATCTGTCATTTCAAGAAAAAAAACAGAGACTTTCCTATTACTCTGAGAAATTCAAAAACTTTCCTTTTTCTTGAATTTCTCTGCATTTTTTTTTTTGCAGAAGAAATTTCTGTTGATAACTTGAAGAATGGATGGGAACCCATTATTTGATATCTCCAGAAAATCAATGGGTTATGTTTTGATTTTGGCTTTCTTGATTTTTATTTCATCAGCTTGTGAGTGTTCTTGGGATTTTTTAATGGCGTTTAATTAATTTCTCATTGAAATGGAATGGAAATAAATGTGTGTTTTTTTTAATTAATGTGTTTTACTCAAATTCTTTAAATGGTGATAAAACAATTCAGTTTAATTGCAGATGGATATGATCCTTTGGATCCCAATGGTAACATCACTATCAAATGGGATGTCTTGGTGGACGATGGTGGTAACCAAGTTGTAAGTTTTTCCTTTTATCTCCGTTCCAAATTCAATGTACATTTTCTCTGACTAATAATTCATTGAATCAAACATCTATAAAATAATATACATTTAATTAGTAATGCGGTAATCGAATTTTCTACTACTAGTTGTGGCTTCTCATCTTCTCCTTTATTGAATTAGACATCAAATCAAATCAAATGAATTAAAAAAGTAAGCGTTTAATTTAGATTTTCATGTATTAGTTGTGGCTTCTCGTATTCTTCGTCCACTTTGCATGGCCTAATGTTCTTAACTCACCCCAAGAAGAAGTAAAGGGGAATTTTCTTAAATCTTAAATCCCATAAAGGATCTTGAAATTTCTTTCATCCTTTGTAGAAATTTTATTGTATTAAAAATTGAAACTTTATGATTCATTGTCACACTTTTATGTTCATGATTCAAATAATAATGGCATTTGTAAAAAAAAAATTTATGCACTAAAGAGAAGCAGAGGGTGTATAAGTGTGACTAAACGCCTAAAAAATTAATACCTATAAAGCAATTTTAGAAGAAAAAAATGTCGCCCCGGCTATTTCTTTGCAGTGAATGTTTCTTTAATTATCTCTAATTTTTGTAGTTTTTGGGAATTTCTATTCAGGTGAAGGTATCAATTTACAATTATCAACTATTTCGGCACATAGAAGAACCAGGATGGAGATTAAGTTGGGGATGGAGAGGTGATGAGGTTATATGGACCATGTTAGGAGCTGAAGCAACAGAACAAGGAAATTGTTCAAGATTCAAAACTGTGGATCTTCCTCATTGTTGCGAAAAGAAACCGACGATTATCGATCTTTTACCTGGATCTCCATTTAACAAACAAGTAACTAATTGTTGTAAGGGAGGCGTACTTTCATCTATGGCACAAGATCCTGAGAAATTTGGGGCTGGCCTTCAAATGACCATTGGAAAATCTAGTGAAACCAGTGCTGATCCTGGAATACCTGCTAATTTCACTCTTGGACTTCCTGGTTATACTTGTGGTGACCCTTTAGTTGTCCCTCCTAGTAAAATTATGGAGGATAATGGAAGGCGAACGACTCAGGCTCTTGGTAAGTAAGCAGTTAAATTGTTTGTCAGAGGAGATGTGGGTCTCCAAAACTTAAAATGCCGCGTTATTGATTCTTGTTTGTAATTGTTGCAGCTACATGGAATATTACTTGTTCATACTCTCAGTTTCGGGCTTCGCCTGCTCCAACTTGTTGTGTTTCTTTATCTGCTTTCTACAATGATACTATTGTCCCATGTCCCAAATGCAGCTGTTCTTGCCAAGGACAACAACCTGGAGACAAATGTGTAAAGTAAGTAAACCGTCTCACTTCACTTTTCAGTCCATTTGTTTCGATAATGACCTTGATGAACGGATCGCGATAGCTTGTAATGTACTTAGAGATTTGCTTCAATATTCTGATGGGATTTCTTTTTTGTGATTGATGAAAACAGTGGTCCTCGGGATCTGCCTCCTGTATTGCAGCTACCGCCTAATCAAGAAATACAGCCAGTGGTACAATGTACTCATCATATGTGCCCAGTAAAGATTCATTGGCATGTGAAGCTAAACTATAGAGAATATTGGAGAGTTAAAATCACAGTTACAAATTTGAACTATGTCAAGAACTATAGTCAGTGGAGCTTAGTTGTTCTTCATCCCAATTTGAATAATGTCACTCAGGTTTTCAGTTTCAATTACAAGCCTCTCAATCAATACGGATATATAAGTAAGTCATGCAATCCCATTTCACCTTTTTATCGCGTTCTCTCTTCCTTGAATCGCGTCTTTCTTGATTTTGTTTCTGCAGATGATACTGGGATGTTTTATGGGATCAAGATGTACAATGACATGCTGCTTCAATCAGGGAAGAGTGGGAATGTTCAAACAGAGATGTTGCTACAGAAAGATCCAGGAGTTTTTACATTCAAAGATGGCTGGGGATTTCCAAGAAAGATATCTTTCAATGGTCAACAATGTGTAATGCCTCAACCAGATGACTATCCAAGACTTCCAACTTCTTCAGGCCACTTTAATACTAGAGGATTTCTACCCTTTACTCTAATTCTTTTATCAATTTCTTTATTTCATTTATTGTTTTGAAATTTCTTCAATTTCTTGATGTTTTGTATTAGTCTTTCTGTTGTAGTAAAAAATCAGAGATTTATTGAATTGGATTTAAAAATTTATTGAGAAAAAATTTGATACAACATATTTTGCCAGCCATTTCATAATTACATATGAAAATTGATTCAAATCAATTCATTTTGTTTCAGTAAGCAAGTTCTTTGTATTCCCTTTAAAAGAAGGCTACCGTTTGAACTGGTTATGAATATTCTCCAACAAAAAATTCTCATTTTGAACCTCGCATCTCCCCTCATGAAAATTTACCTTTTCAATCCTTGAGGCAAGAATTCCCAAACAAAAGGCGCATCCATAATCTAAATAAATATTCACCAGGAGTTTAAGATTAGTGTCAATAGAACTAAGGATCTTCTTGATATTCAATTTTGCCAAACAAGAGAACCAAGGAATATTTACACATTTATAGGTGTTAGATCCGATTACAAAAAGAGCAACCAGAAGCCCAAGCTTGGCCCAGAGGCAAACTCATGAGAATGTAGTCCAAGTTTATTAGCTTGGGCTGTGAGACTAGGCCGAGCCCGAACATTACTCTCTTTTTTTTAATTATTATAAAAATAAAAGAACTCATCAGAATCCATAAAAATGGAAAATTCTGTTTTGAAAGATCTTAATAAATGATGAATATAAACCATCGAATTAAATAACTACTATTTCACTAAACAGGATCTCTTTTTCCTTTCTTTCTATTTTTTTTGGGGGGTGGTGGAAGAAAAAACATAAAGCCATAGACGTTTCATTGTCTATCAGAAATTACAACATAAGTCAACTTAGGTGGAATTTTCTCCAGCCAAACTTGAACACTGTCAAAGATTACATGAAAATAGGACTAGGAGAATGAATAGCTTGAAGTCTTGAACATACAAGAAGATGAAACAATCATCTTTAAAAATAACCACCTCAGGTAAACCAGCTGCAAAAACATCAATTCCCCGGCGGCGACTACCAGGTGCACACTACAAAGTTAATTTCATTTTCCTTTTTTACCCTGAGAATGGGAAAGGGAACGAAAAGAAAAGATGAACCCAGTATAAAGAAATTTCACATAGACCAAGGCAAATGGGAAACAGGCGAAAGCCGGAGGATCTCACAGATATTGGCATGCTTCCTCACAAGTATGTCACTGGTGAGGCAAAATTAGTTGTTGAAGTGTCAGGAGGCGATGCGAAGGCCTTAATAATATGTATCGATTAAATGTGAAGCTGGCCAGAAATGTTATCGCGTGCGGAACTAGCATCCTTTTGCTTCAGAGAAAGGTTTGCAAGCTGTTGATCAAGATCTTTACTGCTTTTGCGCCGGTGGCCAAAAGTTGACTGCGATGGTTGCGGTGGTTGTTGCTGTTGCTGATAGAGGGCTCGTAATCTTACTATTTCTCTCTCCAATACTTCGTGTTCCACTGCAAAGAGCGATGATGACTTTTAGTTTCTGAAAGATCTATGTAACAGAACTTTTTGCTATTCAAAACTCTCATCAGCCCTTCTAATTAGCATGCAGACCAACCTTTTGATAGCATTTCTCTTTTTACCAGGGTTGATTTGGCAATTTCAAAATATGACCGTTCTAGAAATATCTAGAAATTGAAGATTACTGGTCTAGCCAAGCAAGGAATCACTAATCTGAGTTGTAATTGGTTTTCTTTACAATTTGTTTGTTAAGTTTGATTCAATTACAAAATAGTTTACTTGGACACAACCCATATAATTAGCAAAAGCACGCATTATACCTTCTCTAGAAGCCTTTACTACTTTCCTATTTCTAAAGTTTAATGGCTGTTCTTCTCTATCAGAAGAATCAGTTCCTCCTTACTTCCTCGGAATCACTACTAAGAAGTTGTTAGATGTTTAGAATGTATTCCCACGGATATAGAAACTAGAAAGCACCACTTTCTTCCAAGAATAGAACCTACAACTTCTTTTAATTTAGCAATAATTAACTGTAAGAAATTCATCATCACAATTAATTAAGACACAAACTACTTTAGCATTGACTTACAATATTTGATAAGTTGCTCTTGAGCTAAACTCTCAAGGCGTTGCTTCAAAGTTTTATTCTCCATGCTCAGAATAAGATTTTGCTGGTTGAGGAACTCAAGCTCAGCAGAAACTTCAGTACCTTCTACCTGTGTTCAATAAAAATGAGGTGATATTAACAAATCAGTAAGCCATTTCAGCCATACCCACATTCAAGAATCTTACATTATGCTTGCTACTTGCCTGTAGAGCTTGTACATTCCTTTCCAGCTCAGCTATGTACTGTAGTTTTCTAACACGTGAACGTTGAGCAAATTGCCTGCATTTTACAGAAAATGTATTATTGCATCACGTACAGTTTCAATATCAAATATTTAGAACAAACTGTAAACAATCATAGCTCATTCAAATTTAGGCAAGATTCTACACACTACAAGCAATAAATATACAAGTAAGTAACTATTACTTTCCACATACAAAAGATATCCAAGTAAAAAAAAACTGCATTCAGCTGCAATAAGAAATAACGCATGGCTATAGGAGCCAATAACAAAGACAACTAAGTGAAGTTCAATTACAAAAGTTTTCAATGAAGCCAATGCCTAGTTTCATTAACTTCACATTAGGGTGCATCCAACTTGGAAAGATTCAAAGATTTCCTATTTTTTTTCCGAAATTTGTTGAGAGTAGAGGTCAAGAATAAATCAATGACAACCCTTCACTATCAATTTGTTCTTTCTCCCCCTGCTTTATGAACCTAACCCCAAAACCCAGAGTATCCATCTTTAGACAGATCTAGTTTAGGCCTGCTAAGGTGTCGTGTATCACCCCCAAGTTTCTGAATGGGAGCAAGTTTTGAGTGGCATCAGGTTCCATCCAAAATGGGAATAAACTAAAAGCCAAATAAGAAAGATCATCGCAGCAAATTCAAACTGCGAGACCAAAATATGGGAAAATATTAATAGCAGCTGAGCTTTATGTGTTCCCCATAAGATAAAGTGATAAACTTCCAAAGGGCTTAAATATGTAATATGTTATTTTATGCCCAAATAAAATCTTTATATGGAAAAGAAGAGGTTATCAAGATCAGTAAACATACTGCTTTGCACGTTTGGTGTCTGTTTCAGAGGCAGCAGGCTTGCCATGACAAGGATCCTTTTTCTCAGAAGATCCTTTTGAATCGTAGGGGCCAAATTCAATTGTATCCTCTTTCTCAGAACCTGTAGCAGGAACTACGTCTAATTCTTGTTGAGCACGCAATGATCCTGCATTCTTAACCATGCTGCTTGGAGAAGGAAAACCACGGGAATGTGCATTATTTAGGTTGAAATCCCATGCCCGATTCTTTTGTTTGCCGAAAGAATTTGGCTCTGGAACAAATGAAACATGTTGTGCATCTCCGGAATGATCCAAGTCTTGAGGTAACCAAGACGGCATAGGTGCTATATGTCTGAATTTGTTTTCGTTTTGAGCAACATAATCTAGGTTAATGGCATTAGCTACATCAATATATGCAAAGGAATCACTTGAAGAGCGCCTATGAACACCTCTACGTACTGGGGTTTCTGGCTCATTAAGTAGCTCGTCAAGCCAAGAAGGTTGCTCCTCTATTAGCTGACTTTCAGAGGAAGTACGCTGATGATGTGAGTTCCCCTCTCTAGACTTCTGGGTACCTTTCTGCCCAATAGCAGAACTAGGAACATAGTCGACGTATGACGGGGTGATGCTGGGAAATGGAATTTTAGGAGGCAACAAAGAGTTCCTGGGATTGTACATCAAATTTCTGACACTAGCAGGACCTTTAGAATTTGCCATAGCCCAAGAACAAGTAGTCCCTGTCAAAGTAAAAATAAGGTTACAGAATGCTCTAATAAAAGTGTTAAAAATGAACAAAGAAAGATAGAGGGAAATATCCTCCACACTCGACTTTGCGAATAAAGAGTTATTAGTTACTTTTAACACTCAATTATTTTCTGTTGGCGATTTGTAAGATTTATCTTCGTTTTTGCCTTTTTGTATACCTAAACTATTTTCGACTTACTAAATATGCCTTGCCACCACAAATGACTGTGATTCCTGGCCAATTCACTCACACCCACTGCACATAACTATCGGGAAACCACTATCATTTTTTGCAGCCTGGTAGATTTAGTAAGTCGAAAATAGTTGAAGTATGCTAAAAGGTAAAAAACAAAGGTAAGTGTTACAACAAATAGCTATTCGAAAAAAGTTAGTGTGTTAAAAATAGCTATCAACTCAATAAATAAATAATTGTTAACAAAATCCACTCACAATCTTGTTCAGAAAAAATAAATGCTGAGAACACCATCACGAGCTCCTAAAAATACGGACAACTGATCATAAATTTCACCTCAATATCAAATTTTCTCAAATTCCAAGCTTCCTATCTTCTCCCAAATATTCAATCAATCATAACTCCGAGATTCGAAAATTAAATTATTCAGTTCAATCACATTATCTAACCAGCCAAATAATCACTTTAGATTAGCAGAAAGAACAAAAAAAAAAACAAAAATATTGATTCAGTATACTAATCTCAAATACATGCATTAAAAAATTTCACTTAATACAATAAAAATGCTGCAAACCTTTTATATTCCTTATGCCTGCGATAAGATCTTAGCGAAATGTGATTTTGAAGAATTCTCCCTCTTTTGAATGCTTGAGCTAGGGTTTTTCCTTCTTCGTCGAAGTTTTCTACTCTCTTCTGTTTCTCTCTCTAAAAACTTGTCGTTGACGTCTCTCAGGTTGAGGAGAAGGGGCTCAGATTTGGTTCAGCTTTTACAGCCCAGAATGAGATGTTTTTCCCCTTATTGATTTTGTTATTTTTCAATTCAACCCCTATGTTTTTTAATATTTGAGAAATAAACCTTCCCTTGTTTTATTTTTTTTAAAATAATCATAATTATGGGGCAGGAAGGAGTATCAAATTCGAGACTTATTATTCTGAATTGGAAGTCCTAAGTAACTACACTAACCTTCATGGACCTTATTTTATCCAACCCGAGACATATTACTCCAAGTTGAAAATGTTAAATCAACGGCATTAGCCATCTTTAACCTCCTATTAGTTCATTTTACTTTGTCATTACTGATAATTTAATTACTGATAATGGCTAGTCTTGATCATTGTCTTTTTACAATATAGTAGTATATATTTCCTCATCTCAAATTATTTGAATGTCCACTTTTTCTATACAAAATGAATAAAAAAAAAATTAGACATTTACATTGAGACAGATAGAGTATAATATTAGTGAAATACTTTTATTTGATTGTCAATGTAGCATTCTGATTTTAAGTTATTGAAACAACTTAACTAATCATTCTTGTTTACTTTCCTCTTTTCCAATTTTTGGTTTGAAGTCCTGTGCGATAAATTATTACTTTTTTGTATTAGACAGAAATTAAATTTTCAATCTTTGATTAATAGATTTTAAGATCTATATTATAGTAGTCCCTGCTAATAATATCTAGACACTAATATAAGAAACTAATATCATAATGATAGAATTTTGATATTACAATCACATAGTAGATAAATTTGTTGGTTATGCTCACCAAATAGTTGATAATAATTCTTGTGGCAATAGAATATGTTGAAGGTTAGCTGGTGCGTTAGTTCAACTTGTGGGGTGTGACAGAAATTTTACAGCTCATTCTCAAAGTACATTATGGGTTCTGACATTTGAGGTTGATAAACTTGATGTCCAATATTGTGGGTTGTTATTAATTACTCCCTACGTTCCATACGGATTTGAATGTCTCATTTACCTTATTAGAATGTTCAAAATTGAATGTTCACTTTTTAAATTTAATTAAAATTTCAATACAAATTTTTAGTTGTATATCAAGTCAGGTCAAAGTATGACATTCAAATCTGTAAGAGTGAATATTAAAAGTGAGTGGACAAAAAGGCTAATAAACTTTTGAGTGGCATATTAAGTATTAATGATAAGTAACAAAAAGTATGGTTGTCAACAGATATGTCTTGTTCCCACAACTTATGGTTGGATTCTCAAACAGTTGAATATGGGCTTAAATCAGACAGAAATGAAAGGGAGAGAGGTATCATTTCTTCCTTTTATAATTGGATGTCCACATCTAATGTAATCAAGAAAACCATGTTCAGATTATCACTTTCTTCTTATTAATCAAGAAAATTACCCATGGTATAAACAAAGAAATGGAGTAGTTGGTAAGATAGCCGTAATCTCATAAATCTAATCTATATGTGGTGAACAAATTTTAATTGTCAGATGAGTTGATTTTATGATTGAATTTTTTATTTGGGAAGAAACAATAATCTAAAAAATATGTGTTTAATCTCTTTTTAGTCGGAACAAATGTCAACCGTCAAATTTTGAACCTAACGATTAAGAAGAGAGTAAACACATGTTCTTTAGATTACCTGTACTTCCCAAATAAAAAAAGACAACAGTAAAATAACTCATCTTACCACTAAATTTGTTCCACATGCACCCATTTCACACTAAATCCTTAAACCTGGGCGTGTTCTGAGGGTGGTGGCTTATGGGACATGGCCATCTCTCCTCTCACATAAATTCACGTAGGGACCCGCCTAAAAATATCTTACAGGTGGGTCCCCGCAGAAATTATGTGAGAGGGAGCGACTACGTCCCCATGAGACCGGTCCCACCTTGAATTTTTCCCTTAAACCTTCATATCAGAATTTAAAAAAAAATAAAAAAATTCAAGACATATATATCATTTACACTCTATCACAAAACAGCTGTGAGTTACTCATGAGTTAATAGACGTTGTAGTATTTCATTGAAGTTTTTTTACGTTATTAAAGTATTAATAGTTTGACTATAACAGAACATATGTCTATTTTAGAAGATTATAAATAATCTTTAAATATTTATAAGTATCTTTTATCTATTTACATATTGTTATATGTGTCTCTATCTACAAAAAATTTATCTATACTTTTCACTAAATATATCTCTCATCTATTTATTTTGACTAAATCTGTCCTGCTAGTACTTTTTTAAGGCGAAATTCGGCGAGATTTCTCACATGACCAACACATAGGGGTAAAATTGCAATTTCACTGAAACCCTGAATTCCGTCTCGGAGGACTTTGGTCCTAACTGTGTAAACGTTTTTATCTGGGGTATACAAGTTTCATTTCCACCAAAAGAAAAAGAATAGGAAAGGGATCATCATTTGTGCCTAAAGTCCTACAGCATTGCCAGTCTGGTTCAATGGTTGAGGGGCTGGGTTATCACATGGATGATAAATAGAATACACTTTCCAGATGAGAGTGAAAAAGAAAGCAGAAGCTGCAAGTTGGAAGCTTTGATGATGTTGTTGGCCCATTTCAATTTGTATAAAGTTTGTTCTGGTGCCACAAGAATTACAGCATAGGGGTCACTCAATCTTAGTGCCGTCATTGTGAGACTGGTCATACAACCTCTCACATGAAAGGAGAGTCCACATCTGCATGTAAGCCCCGCTCAATTTATGTGAGAGAATTGTAGGCCAATTTTGTGTCCTAAACAATAATTTCTTTTTGAAAACTTTTAATATGGATCCCACAATTATATAATTAATGAGATAAAAATGAGAGAAGGATTTAGACAACAAAATTGATTAAAATATACTCCCTCCATTCCCTATTAATTGTCGTTTAGGAGATATCTAGATATCCAAATTAATTGTCGTTTAAGATTGTTTTATTAGTTGTCAACAATTTATTCCAATTATACCCTCAACATTTTCCTTTCTTTATGATAAAGAAGTGAGAGAGAGGGAGGGTGGGGGATAATATTGGAAGTTTAAGTGAAAATGACAATTTCCTTAATTTTCTCAAATTGTCTAAAGAGTCTTATATTTAGGAATGGAGGGAGTATAATCGAAGAAGAATTGCGGAAGCAGAAACCAAACAGCAACAAGCTGCGGCGGAAAAGCTTTGATCAAAGCTACTGTGAGAATCATATTATAAAACAAGAACTTAACCTATATATATAAGGTCACATTGACCGACTCCAAAGCAAACCTAATTGACATCTTAAGACTTTGGGCTTAAGCCCACAAACATTACATAGGTTTTAATTATTAAAATAACTTAATTTAATCCTACACTTTTTCCTTTATTATTTTTGAATAAGTTATTTTAATTAGCTTTAGCAAATAGGAGTAACAGATATTATATTTGGTCGTAATTTCTGCATACAAAAAGCAACCGGTTCTATTATAGAGGCCAAACACATAACTCATTGCTTAAGAATATTCAAAACAAATCTTTAAAGAATTGAGAAAGAACAAGTAAGAAATTTCATGACAAATGGGCTAGAACCAAATCCATATAAATCTAATAAAATTAGGAGTAAAAGCATAAAGAGGTGACACGCGGCATATTGTGAGATGTGAACCAATAAAAAACTTACCCAGTGACATTTTTGTTATTAATTCTCTCTTTAAAACTAGTACTTCATTAGCTATAATCTTCAGCTCCAATCACAAGTTACTATGGAGATAAAAACTTTAGCATCAATTATGCCATAAATTTCTTCAACAAAATGGTTCAGGATCCCAGCAGTTTCTTCCATCTGGCATATCCGAAAACAAGAAAGAAAAGTAATATACAAGCCACGGTAATGCCACCAACAAAAGGCCAGAATAGACTCCCATCAGTAGCGTATAGCGTGCACTTGATATTCATTCCAAATATACCAGCTATCATTGTCTCGACAGCGATGGCAAACGAGCCAATTGTCAATGTTAACTGAAGTTGAATGAGTTCATTTCGCTGACTATCAAGTTGGATGTTCACATAATCCTCTGTGTCATCAATGTATTCTCGTACCTTCAAATTAAACAAACCTCCATAAGCTGACTTTAACAAAAGCAAAACGATAATGCAGGAACAGTGAAGGCCAAACTCACTCTTAATCATAAGTTACTGCAGATAATATATTGTTACTGGTGACACCCAGAAAAGGAAAGCTAATGCCCACAATTATCATAATGATGAAACAATTACTTACAGATAATATTTTGTTACGAGTGCCATCTAGCTGAACGAAGTAAGCCTCAAGCAACATTTCCAGATCCTCCACATCATGCTCATTTAGACAATTGCTAGTCATGCTTCCACTTCTGGTAGAACTAACCCGACGAAGATGATTAGCAGCAAGGACAATGCTATTTGACGCCATGGATCCTGTCAAAGCTTCAGCTTGCTGATACTGAATCCACTTTCTAGTTAAATATAATTGTGCCATATCTTCATTATCATCCAAAAGATGTTCAATTTCATCTCTCACCTACAATCATGTACCTAATCCAATTAGTATGGTTCTAAGAGACCAAGAGAGAAGGAACCAACTAATTGCAATATTGTAGAACATCAAATAGAAAAGAAGTTTTTTTGCTGAGCAGATAAAAGCGAGCGGCAACACTTCTTATGTTCCAACTTCGGAAGGAACTTGGCAACACAGTACCGTAAAAATCCAATGAATGTTAGTGTGCTAGAAGGAAAGCAAGGAAACAGACTTGAGACACCATGGATTTCAAGAAAATCAGGAGCAGTTCATTTTGGTAGAGCTATGTTCACGCGAAAATCTATATTATTAGTGATTTCAACCAATTATACAAAGCACAGTAGGCAAATCTTATAGGCACACGTATTCAAGGACTGAAATCATGAGAGCATCTGAGGTCAGAAGTCAATTTCCCCTAGAAGTACAAATGCACCAAAACAGGTGATATCCACAAACCATGACTTAAGAGAATCTAAGTGGTACTGAATCTAGGTGGTCTAAGAGGACCACTGCAGCTTTTCTTAAACGCCATAAATTTCTAAAAACATCTCATAAGTTACAACATCTCAAGTTCACGAGATCACTTAAGCAGCAGAATGATTAACATAATTGACGCCAAAGGGTGCATTAAATAACAACAAATGGAAGTTGATTGTTCTAATAAGAAGTAGAAAATATTACCTGCTACTTCACATAGAAGCATGAATAGAAAGATGGCAAGGAAGCTTATGTCCTATCATCTATAGAAGGTTGGATAAGCAAATATGAGAACCACACGAGGAAAAGAAGATATTGTAGAAAACAAGTACCTTTTGAACCCGTGCAAGCAATCTGGTTATGTTGCTTTTTAAACTCCGCACATGCTCAAGATTCTTCGAACTAACACTTCTGGCCAGTTCATCCAGGACAGGGTAAGCATCTCTCTCAAGTTCAGCAACACTGGAGTCCAAATACGTACAAACCATCTGTAAGGCAATCTCCAGTACTTGGAACTCAAAGGGGAGCTCTGCCTGCAAGCCTTCAGCAGCTTCAGGAACAGGTAACCATTGTCCAGAAGTCGGAAGCATCTCCTTGTCTTGAGGAACCATGTGGCCAGCTCCATTATTCCTGGATTCACTTTTCTGAGGAAGTTGTTGCCTTAGCTGATCAACAAATGGAAGAACCTCCTTATGCAAAGGATCAAGCAAAAGAACCTCTTCAGCTGTAATAATGGCTCTTATAAACTCCAAGTTCACTACCATAGCCTTTTCCCTAGCTGGAAATGAAAGTTAACATTATAGTTTCTCTAGTAACCAGAAGGAAATCAAGAAAAAACGCTCAAGATTGAACAAGACGCATAGATTAAGATATAAAACTTAGATTAAAGAACAAAAAATCATGATTAAATATTCAGAAAATATAAACTATCCAATTAATAGATCAGTAAAAATCCTCCATACCCAGAAATTTTCCGTTTAACACTCATGAAATTTCGAGTGGAAACCTTTAAAAAGAACTAAAGATCGAATTTTCATGATCTTTAGCATTCAAGATTCACCATTAAAGTGCTTCATAGCATACGCCCAATACCATGTGTGATAGTGAAAATTTGAAGGGATCAATAATCAGCAAAACATGTCAACTTGAATTTCAGTAACCATTAGGATCACAAAATAAGCTCACAAAGAAATTCTTTTGACAACTGGATACAATTGATCAAGCACTATTTTTGTTCATATGACTCCTACACAACGAGTTATACCCCCTCCTTACCACTTACATCACAAAAGTACAAATATATGCAGGCAGTATTAGACGTTGGAAAAAGCACATTTTAACTAAAAAGTGAACCAACTCTCAGTATCATTCAAGTAATCCAACCACCAACCAATATATCATTCTCATTCAAGAAATTAACATAACAGAGCAAAACATAAAAATGAACTTATCAAAGAGAAATTTATTTTGCTCATAGGCATGAAATTAACAAACAGTTCTTAAAAATAAGAAATCAGAAAGACTGAGAAAGAAGAGCATATACCAAGAATGCTGGAGGAGTGAGAGAGAATAGGTCCAAGGATTCTAAGATCACGAGCAGGAATAGAAACACGCTTAATAATAACGCTTTTATCACAATCAATGAATTCCGATTGCCCTAACCTATCAAACCTCATCCACAACCTTGCCGCTCCACCTGCCTTCTTCTTTCCTCCCGAAGCCTTATTATTATTCCCAGTCTCCACCGCCGCAGCAGCCGCGATCATCGTATTATTATTCACAACCGCCGCTGCGGTGTTGGTGCTAGTCGAAGCACCAATTTCAAACGGCGGCGACCGTTTCTTCCTCCGCCGTAACGTGAATTTTCCCTTCCCCATCACTCTCTTTCTCCTCTGGCTGCTGCTCCATGTACATAAGAAGAAGAAGAAGAAGAAGATTCCATTTAGGACTCTTCTTATTACATATTGTTAACACTGCTATTTATATGTAACTGATAATAAGCTGTTACTGTTTTTCAAGATAATAAGCTGTTACTATTTAAGATTTTTACTTTTTACTTTCGCAGAAAATAGCAGTATCTCAGTCGGTATATAAGGATAAAATTTTTTTTTGGTAAGTGAGTAAATTTAAAACTTATATTGACCAGCAAGTTAATTA
Organism: Vinca minor; assembly: GCA_026122235.1. NCBI lineage: Eukaryota > Viridiplantae > Streptophyta > Magnoliopsida > Gentianales > Apocynaceae > Vinca > Vinca minor. Next base: position 5,649,815 of record JAOCZM010000056.1, read on the forward strand.
TCTTTCCTATAAATTTGCACTTATAACCTGTGTATTATATTTATTGACTTGAATTTAAGTTTTAAACGTACACATCTATCAAGATAAAACTTCTCGTATATAATTGTTTGCATTTTGATCGTGATTTACTCATGTGTTTGACAATTGTTATTTTAAAAGTAATTTTGAATTACAAAATGTCCCATATATCTCAAGTGTATATATTCTCAATATTAAATTAAATTTTCAACGTTTTATATAAAATGCTTAGAAAAATTGATATTTAATTTTAAACGAATATAATTTCTTCTCATATTATTTTTAATTATCTTTTTCTTTAGTCAATTACATAATTACGGATCATCATTTATATATAACTTATTTTATTTTACTTCGCCATTACATAACAAATATTTTATATAAATACAATATTAATACAAATAAGAAAATTATAAGTTTAAAAAGTCAAATTTGTAATAGTAGAAATGAAAATTATTAATATTGAAATATAATAAATTAAATCACCTTTGAAGTATGAAATATTTTGATAAAAAAAGAATATAAATTACAAAATAAATCACGAGGGTTATTTTTTAAAACTCGCGATTAAATATCGCGTTTAGAATGAGCGTTTTGGCAAAAAGTTAAAACGCTCAAACTAATCGAGTTGCCAAACAGTTCAACTACTCATTTAGCGGTTTGATTTGCAAATGGCCACGTAAACAGAGTTTCCAATCTAACCCCACCTTTAGTTAAAATCAAAGGGGCCTCAGGAATCACAGTAACTTGAGACTCCTAATCTGAAAAGGTCCTCAGAACATGAAAGAAAATGTCTACCCCAAATATCCAAGAAAACAAACCAGAACATAAAGGAAAACAAAATAATTGCCGAGTTCATCACCAATCTTATATACTAAACTGAATCATCACGAATAGCATAAATTTGTATAAGATATTCAATATAAAGCTTTAGCTATCTGTTCAAGCAAAACATTGAATCAACTATCCAAGATTCCTAACAGCTTTTGCTGCAATATGTATGCACAGAGGTAACATATACTTTCTAAAGGCTAAGAATCGCGTCAATTATGCTGTTCACAAGTCTCGTGTCAATTAAACTAAGAAAATCCACTACAGGTGAATTCTCATGAAGATGTTGCCTATAATTACTAATTGTCAAGTATCATAACTAGCTGGGGAGATAAAAAAGCTGGTTTTTTTAGTCATCCCCTATTGGAAATTGTCAGTACTCCTGCAATCGGTGAAGTTAGAAATTTTGAGAAGATTTGGCCACAGATGCCGCAAAAAGTTTCCAAATATTTTAGAAGCTAGAATCTTCTGTCAGGGTGGTTTTGAACCGTCAGAATGCCATTTCAAACTTGAAGCAGATGGTATTTTACTCTGAAATGGAGAAAACCTGCAATCAATCGAATAGAATTTTCAACGATTTGCTTATACCTAAGTAAGACAATTATTCCACTCAACAAATCATTATAGTAGTTTATAAAAATTTAGAAATTACATGTCATGTAAGAAGTCGGATTATATGTCTCGATGCGGGCAGAAATGTAGGGGACCTGTATGCATGTGTTTAGCAATTAAAGACATGATACCTACACCCAACCAGACAACTCGAGTTCTAAGAATGCTAATACATGCATGGGATGCAGCATATCTTGACGGCTATACCAGACCACAGATCAAAGTTCAAGTCTATCCTTCATCTGTCATCTCTTTCCCCATCGAGTTTATAGGCCACACCCAATTAAACATGAAATGACAAGAACTGAAATATGCTAGTTAAATTAAGAAAATGAAAAAGAAGAAAGGGGAAAGCGGAAGCAGAAGGTGGAACATGTAAAACTGAAGACAGAAATCAATGCTTCAAAACAATATGTAAAAATTCATTTCAGAAAACATCACCATCTAAGAAAGATCAAATTAACTCAAAACGTAGTAGAGTCAACAAGTTGAATGTACCAAGGAAACAGAAAGCAGGAAACAGCAGTATATCTAACCAAGAAGTTGCATCACCTTGTTGAGCTTGTCATTCCGGAAGGTCTTATTCATCAGTCAAAATATAGATTAGATATAAATCAGCTCTGTCTGGGGGATCCAGCAGCAACTTGTGTGAACAGCCTAGGTAATATGAAAAGAATCAATTTAAATTGACATAACGTACAAAATAAGAGTGACAAAGAAAAATGAAAACTTCACTGATTGTCTGAGCACATACATAAAAGAACAGCATCATTGAGGAACTGAAAAAAGTAAGCATCCATTCTCCCAGCGAAGTCTGATCACCCTTCCGACATGAAGTCTCCTCCCTCTAATAATTTTGCCCCATTTACCAATAAGATTATAGTAACTCCCTCGCCATCTCAGTTTCATCAAGTACATATCACCCGTATCCTCATCCCGAGAATTAACACTTACATGATGCTCATTTCTCAACTGTTCACGAGCTTGGGGTGTCCAATAGAAGAGAATGTGATCTTCAACTGCCTTACCAGGCAAAGTAAGAAATGGATGATTGGTATCAACATCAGACAATGTAAGAGCCTTCTTAATCGGCCAACTCTCCTGACTTGATGCTGTGGCAATACATCGTTCTTGAGGAACAGAAAAGTATAAGCACTCATTTGCCCATCGTATTCTGATCTCTTTCCCGACACCCAGTCCCTTTTGTCGAATTATATTTCCCCATTTTCCAATGAGGTTGTAGTAATTCCCTCTCCACTTCAATTTCATCAAATGAATCTCACCATTATCATAATCTCGAGCATTCACATTTACTTGCTCTTCCTTCCTTAGTTGTTCTCTTTGTTGCTGCGACCAGTACACAAGAATATGATCTTCAACAGATCGGCGAGGCAAAGGGAGAAATGGATGGTTGGTATCTACATCAGACAATGTCAAAACTTTCTTAATAGGCCAGTGGTCCTGTACTAATGACGCCGCAACCATTCTAAGGGGTGGTACAGGAACAACTTGTTGTTGAGGGACAGGGACTGAAAAATGTAGGCAACCATTGGCCCAACGTATTCTAATCTCTTGCCCAACATCAAGTCCCTTGCCTCGGACAACTTTGCCCCATTTCCCAATCAGATTATAATAACTTCCCCTCCATTTCAACTTCATCACATACATTTCACCAGTATCATCATCCCGGGCATTAAAATCCACCTGACCAACAGACCTTAATTGATCTTGTTGCTGCTGTGTCATGTTCAAAAGAATATGAGTTTCAACTTGTTGACGGGACAAAGTAAGAAATGGATGAGTAATATCTACATCAGACAATGTGAGGGCCTTCTTGATAGGCCATTGGTCCTGCATTTGTGGGACAGCAGTGTCATAATATGCTATCCTCTTCATGACACTGGCCTACAAACGCGAAATAAAATAGCAATCATCAGTTCTTTAAACCATGGTAAGGTAATTTAATCAATTAGACATAAGTGCAGGTCACGAAAAACCCACATGCACAAACACAAAACGGTAACTAACTATCGGGAGCACCAAAAGCAACACGTAAAATCCATAGCCGAAAACAAACAAAGACCTAATTTTTCCAAGGTAATCAAAGTTCAAGGCGCAAAAGAAATGCATAAATAAAACTACCTTTAATCAATCTCGTCTCTTTTTATGTCTAAATTTCCATGCATTTCTTTCTTAGAACCCTTTGAAGCAACATGTGGAAAATCCATAACCGAAAAGAAACAAAAATCTAATTTTCCAAGTAAACAGTTTAAGGAGCACAAGAAATCTGTAGATACACTACTTTTAATCAAGTTCATCCCTTTTTATTTCTAAATTTCCGTGCTTTCCTTTCTGGGAACCCTCACACGAAATGACAAACACATCAACAAAAACCCTGAAAGCTGGATGAGTCACAAGAAACTAATGATCACTTTAAATACTAAGACTCCTCAATTCCCATCACTCCATTAGCTTCTTTAACCAATACAAATGAACTCAATTATTTCTACATTTGCTCAAGAAACAATATATCGAACAATTGTGAAATCAACTCAAATGTAAACAAACTTTAGAAAGAAAGAAAAAAACTAAAGAAACCAACTTCATTTCGTTCAAAAACACAAAATTCAACTCTGAATTTAATCCCGTCAACAATATAAACCAAGAAACACAGGCAAAAAAAACTCGGAATCATGTCAAAAAAAATCTAAAACAGAAGCTCGAATTCCTTAACCAATTTAACAGTTGAGAGAGAGAAATGTGCTTACTCACCTAGTGATTGAGAAGATAGCGCCAAAACCCTAGATCCTAATGGCAGCTGAAAGGGAAAATTCAGGGGATTGGGAGGGAAAATTCATGTGGAAATGGGAAAATTGGAGGGATTATAAAGAGGGGAAGAAGGGATCACAATCACAGAGGGAACAAAGAAAAGGAAGATGAGCAACACATTTTGGGAGGGGTGATGAGGAGAAACTTGTGAAGAGTTTGAATGCTAATAATGTGATGAAGTCTTGTTTGGATTAGATAGAAAGAAAGAGAGAGTCATGGTTTTTGAGGAAGTTGGGTTGGGCGGGGGGCTGTTTTTTGGCGTGACACAATGGTCAAGTCATTTTGTTGTGAACTGGTACTGCAATTACCTTTTTGCCCTTCTTTTTTATATTGATAAGATTTGACTTGAGTTTGGCTTGGTTTGGTCTCACTTTTGGCGGGAGAAATTGAAATTCAGATTTTTTTTCTTCAACTATTCGTTGAAATTCAATTTTTGGCCTTTAAAATTTGAATTTCAACGAATATTTGAAAAAAAAATTTGAATTTCAACGAATATTTGAAAAATAATAATTTGAATTTCTCCCGCTAATTTTAGAGGTCAACAATCGAATTTCTCCCGCCAAAAGTAACACCAAACCAAGCCAAACATGATCTGATACAATTGACTTGTAATACATAATCAATCACATCATCACAACAAGATTATGAAAGAGAGAAAATCTTGTTATATTATAGTTCTAAATTACAAAGTCCACATAGACCTAGTATATGTCAGAAAAAATCTTTCATTTTTTCAGACATTTATCTTTTCTTTCCTGGACTACAAGCTCAACATGGATCTAGTCCATATAAATTTTAATGGTTAGATAGGTTATCACATGATTAGGAGAAAGGAAAATTTTGTGATAATATGACTTGATTTTGGACTACAATGTCGAATGGACCTAGTCCATATTTAAAAAAAATATATATTCTTTTTTCATGGTCCAAATTAAGTAAATCAGCATTGAGTTTTGGGGTTAGTAGTTAAGAACATCAACAATTGGATCCACACAAAAAACGACCACAGTGGGAGTCGAACCCACGACCTTCTGATCCGAAGTCAGACGCGCTAATCCACTGCGCTATGCGGTCATGTTGTTACACTAACTCATATAACAATTTTATGTACATAAAATTATGTTTCTATAAAACATTTCTTATGTTAGAGCAGAGTTATAAAGGATTAAAAGTGAAAGAGTGCCCCATTGATACACATTACTTTGATGATGATTAAAAGTGAAAAGTACTCTAGCCATCATTAGAGATATAAACATAAGCTTCGATACAAGTTAGTATTAATCACCTTAAATCGTTGACCAAAAGTTATGGTAGAAATTGTAACTTAAATCATCTTCAGTTTAATAATAGAAAATTTGTAACTGAGAATTTACTAGTTCGAATCTTGATTCACTTTCTAATGGACAAAATAGAAGAAAATAAAAGAAACACCAAACTGAAAAATATTGTATACATTACTTGTGTGCACATGTTGTGTGTATAATTGACATAATGATACCAAAATCAGCAATATTAAATAAGTAATGCGTTGCTATAATGGACCGACAAGAAAAAGGAAAAAAGATGGTTGGTGTAACATAGAGAAGCATTCATTAGATCAACTGAGAGAATTAAGTAGCAAAATTTCCAAGAAGATTAGAACTAGAGCAACTTTACTAATGACCGGAACATTCAAGTCTAGGCTAGATATTTATTCGCCTTTAATAAAAGAACAAAAATCATCCAGTTAATACTGCTACTGGTAAATGAATCCACACTGGTTACAGAATGTCCGTAAAATAAACACGAACAACAAAATTTCATGACAGAATTCAAGAAGATCCACCAACAGAACCAGATTGTAAATCATTCACCATAACTAGTAAAACAGAAACCCTTCTAATTATTTACTCGATAAAAAGTGAAAGGTTTATCAGTATTTGTACATGTATTCCAAACCTAGAATCTTTTTCAATTGCACCGCTGAGGACAGGAAAGTTGTTTGCTTTTAGACAGGATCGCGATTCAGCAGAGCATTCCAACTTGCACCATCTTGGACTAGGGTCATGTACCCTTTAGTATCTCTGCTGCAAGGATCAAAAGAATTGTATTAACAAGGCTTGACATAGAAATGTCAACAGAATATAACTGACCAGATTCTGGTGATGATTTGTAAAAAATGAATTACCTTCAAAAAAAATTATGCTCGATAAAACTAACTTTTTCATTTTTTCTACAATCTAGATTCTAGTTAAATTTATCCATGAAGATCAACACCATGAAAGAAAAATTAATTGGACTTTACTGTATCAAGATGGAATTCAGCAAAAAACAAAAAAGAAGAAAGCATCCAGAGTACAAAGAAATAAGTAACACCATCAAAACATCTGACTACCCATTTAATAGCAAACCCACAGGCAAATAAATATTGCTTTGCATACTCTTTAGCATACAATAAAAAACAAAGCATGTGTAAACAATATGGAGGAACACTAAAAAAAAGACCTAATTTTTTTTACATACATACATTCTTAAGGGGACGTAAAGTAACCCCAGTTAAACATGTTCAAGATTTGCTAACTTCTTAGATTCTTTGGAACACAGGGAAAATTAATCAAACCTGGTCTTATTGGACAAAAAACTTTTGCCAACAAGTTCCACCGATACTTGAAACAACCACATGCTCAACAAATATGGATAAAACAAGATATCAGTCTCAACGAGTCTAATGAGTCTTTAGATTGCAATATATGCATGGCTAACCATATCACCATCAAGTATCCTGGGAATGTATGGTGCATGATAGATTGTCCAAAGACAAAAAGGATAAACAGAAACAAACAAGACCATCCATTCTCAACCTCCATTTGAGGAATGGAACAAGACCAAAGAAAAATCAACACTTAAGACGACTTGGTGAATTATATTCATCACCTAGCATAACATACTACGAAACAAAAAAGGCGGGGAAAGTCCTTATGATATCCATAACATATTAGTTATGGATATCATAACTACTAAAAGGCGGGGAAAGTCCTTACTTGGTCAGCTAGTTCAGTGGCAGTGTGATGCCTTTGTTCCCCACCTTGTGGGCTGCTCCTGTATCCACCTTGTGAGAATCTCCGGTCCTCTGCATTGGCTGAATAGCTCTGATCGTGTCCAGGATTCATCCCCTGCTGGGGACCACCTAGACCCTGATTAAGACTTGCATTCTGCGGAGACTTATAACTTTGACCTTGGCCTGCAAAACTTCTCTGGTCTGGAGACATATAACCCCTCTGATCTCCTTGTTGGAAATCTCTCCTTCCACCTTGTTGGTTATTCCATCCCCCAGGAGCATTTGTAGGACCATTGTGTTCTATCCCTCCAGTTGGGCCATAGTTCTGTTGAGCTGGAGAATTTGTTCCTTGTGGACCATAATTCTGTGGAGCTGTGAAGCTTGGTTGATGACCATAGTTCTGCTGAGGTGGAACATTTTGCGCCTGACCATAATTATGCACTGGAGGAGGATTCTGTGGTGGACCATAATTCTGCCCTGGCGGAGGATTCTGCGGCAGACCATAATTTTGCCCCGGTGGATGATTCTGTGGTTGACCATAATTCTGCCCTGGTGGAGGATTCTGCCGAAAACCATAATTCTGTTGAGATGGAGGCACACCGTAATTCTGCTGAGGTGGATGACCCCCTGGTGGGCCATAATTTCGCTGAGATGGGGGATTTTGCGGAGGTCCAAAGTTCCTATTATCCCCATGCATCGGTCCCCTATTTGTATTTGGTTGATCTCTGGTCCGACGATCGCCATATCTACCTTCTCGCCTACCATATTGAATTGGGGGTGGTCTAGGAATTATTGTTCCATTTATATATTTATCACCTGGTAAGAGAATTGATCGATTAAATCCAAAAAGATTTAAGTATTAGACTGAAAAGTGTTGTGGAAAAAAAATCCCACCTCCATACTCCTTGTTAATGGGGTCAATATAGGAATCTGGCAACACAAATACAACTCCCTCTACCTCTGTTTACGACAAAAAGTTAACAGTCAGCTTCGTTCAATAGTTCAATATTGTTGCAAAAACAATCCCTTTTGAAAGGCTACCTTTAAATTTCTCAGATGTTTCCTCCGAGCACTCAACCTGAAAACCAACATAAACAGTTGTACTACAAGCATAAATTTTCTTCTTCGCCTCTTCTTCACTGAAACAAAGACTCAAAGACAATCAGCCAAGATGAGCATACTAGCTTAAGGGGTGTATTCAACATAGATTCTATAGGATTTTTAAGGAGTTTTAAAGTCCATGGTATTCAATTTGAATTTTAAAAAGTCCAATGAAATCTAGAGGTATTCAATTTAGATTTTAAAAAGTCCATTAAAATTTAGAGGTATTCAAAACTCTATAGATTCTCATAGATTTTATTAAAGGTAGGATTTTGATGGATTTCATAGGTTTAAATGTGTATGGTGAAATCTCTTCTTTTTTCTCAAGATTTTGATTTTCTCTCATTAATATTAAAATTAAAATGTCTTTGATAATTTCATCTTAGATTACAATTTTTTTAGTAATCTCATTTCTATAAAATTATAAGAAAAACAAAGAAATATTTCAAACTACAAAAAAAATAACATCGTTAGAAAACTCAATATGAAATGTTTATTTCCCAAAAAGAAGTCATAATATCCAAACAATTTTCTTCTTGATCATCTTCAAATAGAAATTAAAGAAAGCAAACAATTTCTTCTTTATTTAACCACAATTTTCTATTTTTTAAACATGAATTTCATTTTCCTGAAAGAGAAAATCAAAGAGAAAAAAAAGTTCAAACAAAACTTATCACAAAACATATCTTAATTAAACCAAAGAAAAAAATACCAGTAAGTAAATTATACAAACATTGAACAAATAAAACAAAAAAGCCGTAGTTACGTGATCTAAAAAAAAATCAAAGACTATCGCCAAACTTTTTAAATTTTTAACAAAATAATTTAATTCCAAAAAAAAGGATTGATAAACATATATTGACTTTGGAAATTCAACACCTTTGGATCTGTATAATACACCACTGAATCAGTATTTTCTTTATTTTTTTTGGTGCTATTCAAATAATCTATAGACTTTATAAATCAAATGAAATCCTGATAAATCAATCTAATAAAATCTGATAGACTCTGCGCAGACTCTGCATAGAGTTAAAACAATCCATAAAGTCAGCATAATCCATAGACTTTTGAAAATCAGTTAAAATCTAGATTGAATACACCCCCCTTAAGATTCAATTAGTATTTAGTACAGACTTCAAAGTTCTATGGATTTTAAAACTCCGTGAAAATCCTATAGAATCTAGATTGAATACACCCTTCTAAATTATGCAAAACAATATCCACTCAGCATAATCAATATTACTATTTGCAAATGAACTGACAGTAACTTCAAATGCATATATAACTTTAAAATCAATTCCAAAATAAATTTCAAAATGTCCATTAAATATAACATATGCATTAATTCAAATGACCTTCCAAAGACTTGAGCAGCAGCTTTAACATATGCATCAACCTTCTGTTCAGGAGTAAGATCCTTAGGCAAATCCATGGTGATAAGCCAGTGATTATAATCGCATCCTTCGAAAAGGATAGTGTCGGGACCAATCTCTTGATCGTCGGCTGGACCTGAAGTCCGGTAAGAGAGAGATATCGTCGATGATCTGAACGATCGAATCTGTAATTCAGAAATTGAAGGAAAGCTAGGGTTTTGAGTATTATTGAGTGTGGATGACAGAGAAGTGGAGGAAATTATAGGTCTGGAGAGGAATTTCGGTTGGTGGTGGTGGAGCACTGATGAGGAAAGCGACAGAGCGCGGCGGAGCCGGTGAGAGTGAGACATCTCCGGTGGCTGAGATAGAGAGATTTCTTCCGGTGAGACGGAGCACAGTGGGGTTTTTGGAATGCAGTGAGTTATTAGGGTTTTAGCTTATGGGCCTCCAAATTCGATTCAGACTGTAGTCATCGGGCTAGCCCGAAACTAGGTAGGCCGAGCTTAATGCTATATTGTAGTACTCCCTCTATTCATATTTAATTGTCGTTTATGATATATATATACTAGCGTAATGACCCGTGCTATGCACGGAGAATCAAACTTTTTAAAGAATGTTACGGGGATAAAGAAAAAAAAATAAAAAGTCTTTAAACGTTATAGTGCATCGCTAAAAAAAATAAAAAGTCTTTAAACGTTATAGGCTTCCTTAATTTGATGGGCTAAAATGCCAAAATTTCAATTTTAGTAACTCAAAACATGTCAAAGTACCATCTTTTATAGTATTGTCAAACTCAAAAAACAATGTAACTTTTCGATGTGGGATACTCTTATAAGACAATTAAGAGTTTACAACCAAAATAAAATTTAAATTAGCATTCTATTTAAAGAATTAAAGAAACTTGTTGTCAAATACCTGCCAAAGTAGTTGGCAATGTGGCGTAGCATCCGGCTTACAGGTCGGGGGATCGAATCCCACTTCACCCGATTTAAATAAAATAGTATAACATTTTTTTGCACCAATAAACGTGGATATTTAATTTTTATTAAGATAATTTAATTTTCAATTAATTTAATTAACATAAAAAAAATTCAACCAATAAAAATTAGTAAATTTTATGTTCTTTTTTATTAATACTGCTTTTAATTTTTATGTCTTTTTCTATTTGATGTTTATATGTTCTTTTTCGTAAATTGGTTGCACGAAATATGAGATTCGAAATCCCCTCTCTAAGTTTGGATTCGATATCTTCAATGAACATATATTATGAAAATAAAAAAAATTCTCCATTAGAATAAAAAAAAATGAACATTGCATAAGTCTGAGCTAAATCAAAGTTGACTATAAGCTCAATCGGAATTCGTAGGACCCGATCATCCCGAATTACCCGTTATTTGTTAAAACTTTAACTATTTATATTTATATAAACAAAAAATAAAAGAAGCATATAAGCGGGGCTTCCTTAATTTGATGGGCTAAAATGTCACTTTCAATTTTGTAACTCAAAACATGTCAAAGTACCATCTTTTATAGTATTGTGAAACTCAAAAAACAATGTAACTTTTCGATGTGAGATACTCTTATAAGCCAATTAAGAGTTTACAACCAAAATAAAATTTAAATTAGCATTCCATTAAAAGAATTAAACAAATTAGTTATCAAATACCCGCCAGTAATAGTTGGCAATGCAAATACAAAGATCCGACTGCAGTGTCTGGGGATCAAATCCTCTCCCCCGCTTTTTAAATAAAATAGTTTAACCTTTTTTTTTGCACCAATAAAAGTTGATATTTAATTTTTTATTAAGATAAGTTAATTTTCAATTAATTTAATTAACATAAATATTCTCAACCAATAAAAAATTAGTAAATTTTATGTTCTTTATTATTCATATCGCTTTTTAATTTTTTATGTCTTTTTCTATTTGATGTTTATATGTTATTTTTCGTAAATTGGTTGCACGTAAATATGAGATTCAAATCCAAAATTCTCCATTAGAATAAAAAAAATGAACATTGCATAAGTCCGAGCTAAATCAAAGTTGACTATAAGTTTAATCGAAATTCGAAGACCCTACTATCCGAATTACCCGTTATTTGTTAAAACTTTAACTATTTATATTTATATAAACAAAAAATATAAGAAGCATATAAGCGGGTTTCTTAATTTTACTGACTAAAATGTCACCTCAATTTTTGTAACTCAAAACATGTCAAAGTACCATCTTTTATAGTATTGTCAAACTCAAAAAACAATGTAACTTTTCGATGCTGGGATACTCTTATAAGCCAATTAAGAGTTTACAACCAAAATAAAATTTAAATTAGCATTCTATTAAAAGAATTAAAGAAAATAGTTGTCAAACACCCGCGTAGTAGTCAGCAATGTAGCGCCGCATCCGACCTGTAGGCTCAGTGGATCGAATCCCCTTCTCCCGATTTAAATAAAATAGTTAACATTTTTTTGCACCAATAAAAGTTTATATTTAATTTTTATTAAGATAAGTTAATTTTCAATTAATTTAATTAACCTAAATATTCTCAACCAATAAAAATTAGTACATTAATTAAAAAATGTGAAAATCTAAGAAAATAGGATTGTAAAAATATATAGATACAATTATTTGTATGTATAAGGCTTCTGTAATATCTATATAGGTAGATATATATATATATATATATTCAAATTAATTGTCATTTATATGTATTTTATTAGGTGTCAACAATTCATTATAATTATACCCTCAACATATCTTTTATTGGAAAAGTGAAAGAGAAGGAGGGAGGAAGGGTATTATTGGAATTGTGGTGGAAAGATTACTATTTGTTTGAGTTCCTTAATTTTTTTTAAAGTGTCTTAAACGTCTTATATTCAGAAATGGAGGGAGTACCATTTACTCTAGGGTTGTGTTAATTAAGGGACAGATATTTTATATGGGATGCTTGCCCCACTGGAAATGGTAAGCATGACCCTGGGTTTCGGCCGAGGATCGAATCCTGTATACCCCCCTTCCCTCCCCCCCGCCCCGTTAAGGGACAGATCTTTTACAAATTGTCAATTGAGGGACAAACATGGATGGAAATATTAACGGAGCTAACATATTAGATTATGGCCCACACATCATAAGGGCCACACATTCTTTTAATTACTCATTCATTATATGTTGCAAAAATTAAGGAAGCAAAAAAAAACTTTGTTAGTTAAAATATAAATATTATGTCAATGAGATATTGGTCTAGAGGTCATTAATTTGAATCCTCCTTCCTTCTTGAATCCTCATCTCTTATAATAGATATGTTCCCTCCCAATAAATAATAAAATACAAATATTATTCTTTTAAATATGACTTGTATACCATTAATTTTATTTAGGAGGATAATATTAATATTTTAATTAAAAAAATATTTAATCAACACCACATATAATGAAAGTTTTATATTAAAGAATGAAGATATTAATTTTAAATAAAATTATTTTTAAATATTATTACACAAGTTACTGATACGGTAACTTGACGCCAACCAGGGAAACTAGCATGTGGGAAGGTCGGACATGGTGGAGTTGGGAAATAAATATAGGAAATGACCATCACCAGTTTATCGAGTCCAACACATTCAAAGCTGTGGAACCTTATTTTAATCAAAAAAACATTTCACATGCAACAACTAAATCTACTCTCCCACCCAAACCGTTCCTTGATCCATCAACATTATTATAATAAATGTATCTACTTCTACTACTACTATATAAATTATTAAAATAAATTCAAGAAACCATGAGAATGCGTAGTAGTACTAGACTAGTAGCTTTTACTACTACATCCCAGTTCCTCATAATTTTCTGGATCTTCTTTCTGTTTCATAAAAAAAAATGGAGGGTTCAGGGATGATAAGAGAAGGGAGGTCTTTAGAGGAAACTCCAACATGGTCAGTTGCTTCAGTAACTACTGTTATGGTTTTCCTTTGCTTATTCTTGGAAAGGTCCATTTACAGATTTGGAAAGGTTTTTTCTTTTTTTCTTTTTTTACTTGATTTTTTTTTTATTTCTTGATATGGGTACTGAAAAGTTTGATTCTTTTTTTTTTTTTTATGTGGGGGTATAGTGGCTAAAGAAGACAAGAAGGAAAGCTCTTTCTGCTTCTTTAGAAAAGATTAAAGAGGGTAATAAAGTTGACATTTTTCTTGGATTTTTTTAATAATGTATGTATATGATTTGGGATTTAATTTGGTAATTTGTGTGTTTTGAATGCAGAGCTGATGTTGCTTGGGCTAATTTCTTTATTATTAGGGCAATGGGCACATTGGATTTCTCAAATTTGTGTAAATTCTTCTCTTTTCAACAGTAAATTTTATCTTTGCTCTGAAGAAGATTATTCAGAAAAGGAAAGAATTTTACTCTCAAATGAAACTGAGATTCCAAAGGGCCTAACTATTGGAGTACCACATCAATGTGGTGAGGTGTGTTTCTGCTAATTTCATTTTGTATTTAAATCCATTAAACCATTGAATCAAACTAAGTTTTTGTTTTGTTTTTCAGGGTCGCGAACCATTTGTTTCATATGAAGGCCTTGAACAGCTTCATCGGTTCTTGTTTGTTCTTGGTATTACCCATGTTGTGTATAGTTGTATAACGGTTGGATTCGCTATGATGAAGGTAATATTAGTACCCCCTTTCACCAGTTTTTCATAATAAGGATGGTCTAATTTCTTATTATAGACAGTAATAGGAACTAAAATGTTCATAAGCTGGGAATCAACCACAGCTAAAGGAATGGAAACCTACTTAAGTATTGGAGGTTGTGGCTGGAAAGTTACTTATTTAGACTAATGTGATTATAGATCTATAGCTGGAGGAAATGGGAAAACCAAGCAACTTTTGCAGCTGAACTGCAAATGCAAGGTATGCCAAATCAGAAAATGAGATTTCATGCCTTCTCCTAACTATAAAATCAACCTGTGCCTGCATTAAACCTGCCGGATTTTGCTTTTTCTTGAAGCAAAATTGTCCATTAATTGGACGAATTCCGTTTGGCATTACATTGGTTTGTGTTTTTTGAAGTAACAAAATGGACCCTAATGTTGGGTCTTTTGTTTCTAATAGAAACAAAGCAGAAGGTGATGAGACGACAAACCACCTTTGCTCTACATCATGCTTCTCATCCATGGAGTAGGAGCCGAGTTCTTATATGGATGGTAATTGCCCTTACTTAACGGGTATCAATAAAATGTGAATTCTCACATTTTTCACTCGTAATTTGTTTGTGTCTTATCATGTTGTCAGCTCAAAGTAATGAGATTGTGTGACATTTGGTGATCTAAAAGTTCCATCTTTTCTTTTTCATTTGTCTTTTGGTTGATCGGTTGATGTCCGCACAATAGATGAATAAACTTGAGAGTAATTACTAAATATTAATTGATTTAGCTTGATGGATCTTATATTAAAATGTTTTTATGTGCTCTTGACTCTTGTTTGCAGCTTTGCTTTCTTCGCCAGTTCAGAAGTTCTATACAGAAATCAGATTACTTGGCACTGCGATTAGGTTTCATCACTGTGGGTATTGGAGAAACCATTGATCATTCCTGCATCTTTATTTAGTCCACAGGACAGTGCAAAGTTGTAGCTTCAGTATATCTTATTTGATGGACAATGCCTGATATATGTTTTCATGCAGAATCACAGCCTCCCAATTTCCTATAATTTCCATAAGTACATGGTCCGTAGCATGGAAGATGAATTTTATGGTATCGTGGGGATTGGGTACGTATAAAGATAAAGATATCCCATGCTTTCAACGGAGATAATCTTGACTCGATCTGTCATTGGACCTTGCAGGTGGCCACTTTGGGGTTATGCCATACTATGCATTTTCATAAACATCCACGGTAATCAATTGTATTAGAACTGTCATTAAAAAAAAAAACTAAAGTTTTAGTTCTAATTTCAACTTCATGTCAAAACAGGTCTTAACATTTACTTCTGGCTTTCTTTTATTCCTGCCATTGTAAGCCTTTCCAACTCTTAAACCGTCTTTGAATCAAGAAGCTTGATCTTGCTATACTGAAAGTTCCTAACATTTAATAATTTGACGTGCCAAAGCTCGTCATGGTTGTCGGAACAAAACTCCAGCATGTTGTCTCCTTGTTAGCACTTGAAATTGCTGAGTCAAATGGTCCATCAACTGGGAACCAAGTAAAACCGCGTGATGAGTTGTTTTGGTTCGGGAAACCAGAAATACTGCTACGCTTAATTCAGTTTATATCATTTCAGGTGATAATTTTGATTAAAAAGTACCAAATGATTGATCTGGGGAGGTATCTTTTTGTCGCTTCTTAGTACTGATATCCTTCTTGTGTTATGCAGAATGCTTTTGAGATGGCAACATTTATTTGGTCCTTGGTACGGACAATTCCTTCCCTTTCTCGTCTCCTCCATGTTATTCGCCAACTAATAAATTTCCACCGTATGTTATTTTTAGTGGGGATTGAAGCAAAGATCGTGTTTCATGAAAAACCATGTGATGATCTCCATTAGACTGATCTGTGGGTACGTCTCTTCTTTTGCGCATCTTCGATCAATGATAGTGTTTCGGGCTTTTGCAATTTAAAATATTTCATTATATAACTATCTCAAGTTCAATGTACACTTAAAATATTATAATTGAATGAACGAGAGTCCTTGTAATTTCAAGTCTTTTCGCGTATATGATTTTTGTCGCTGGCCATTTTTTAGATACATCAGATGGTACTTAAATCTACATTCTTTCTAACATGCAGGGTTCTGGTTCAGTTCTGGTGCAGTTACAGCACCGTGCCACTAAACGTAATTATCACACAGGTTTGTGGTCTAATCAAGAAAATCCCCTTCTTATAACACTTACGACTATCCATTTAATGATACATTAATGTAATAAGTCAAAACAGTTTCTTGATACCAATATTGATCACTGAAATCATTATCGTCTTGATTATTATCAGATGGGGTCTCGGCATAAGAAGGCGTTGATAGCTGAAAGTGTACGCGAGTCGCTGCACAGTTGGTGTAAGAGAGTGAAAGAAAGGTCTAAGCTCTCAGTTGCAACAAGATCCACGTGTTCACTCGATGAGAGGGACGAGATTACAGTTGCATCCGGGACATTATCTCCGCGCTCTTCCACCAGTTCACTAAACCATCTAGACAACAACAACAACAACATCGAGGATTCAACAATCCCCCCAGATTGCATCATTGAGGCTTCGGATCCTCCTGATCACGAGCTTTCATTCCGCGTTCAAGAATACTTATCCAATGACTCTATAGCTAGCAATGTAGAGAACAATGCAGATGACATAGTGGGTTGGCAGAGCAATCCCGTTTATGACAGAGAAGAAAATCAGCCTGAAACTCTTCAACAGCTATTTCACAAGACATGAAGTCACTTTTCTTACACTTCTACCAGGAACACTGTGACCTATAGATATTTTTTTTCTAAAAAAAATTATTTACCGGGAGGGAAACAAGTGTCGAACTCGAAACCTATGTTCTCGAGTCAGAAGTGTTGCATCAATTGTGTTAGTCTTTCTCGGAAAGTGTAACTATAGATACTGATGGTTACAAGAACATAGTACTCACTTGATTTTAAAATATAATATTTTCTCTCATTTTCATTTTTAAAATATTTGACCTTTTTATAAATTTTAATAATTAGTCATTTTTGTCATTTTATAGGGTTGAAAGAAATGGCAGGAAGGGCTATCTGCCACATCACATTCCTCTATTTGTGGACTATGGATAGTCTGTCTAGAATCCATTTTTTTTTTTTTGAGAAACAAAAGTTTGGATGGGTTCGGTTCCAGTCAACACCACATGTCAGGTCAGGCTCTAAGGATCATAGGTCGTTTACAATGGTATTTATAGATCACCCACCAACACAGCCCTCATGTCAGCAACGAGAATTGATCACTTGACATTTGTAATGACGTGTTAAATCTTTATCAATTGAGCCAACTTGTGTTGATGTCTAGAATCCATATTTTATTCTCTATTTCTACTAATAAGAATTTTATATGTTAATTTTTTAATTAAAAAATTATAACCTAACAAAAATATTAAAAAGGTAGTAAAAAATCTAATCGTGTAAAAAATTTATTTTGATAGGTGAGTCAGTTTAAAAGTTACATCAAAACCCATAAATACAATACATGTAGGTCAAAAAGTCAATTATCTTTCCTACGTGTATTGTATTCATTGGCTTGAATGTAAGTTTTAAACTTACTCACCTACCAAGATAAAACTTCTCCTAATGGTGGGATAAAAAATGTAACACAAAATGAGAACGGAGGATTATTTTTTGCCGTATTTGTGAAGGGCGGAAGCTCTTGTTAATTGCGATCCCAGCTTGCCCAATGTGATAGGGCAGGAAATTTTGGACCTTAGAAATCATCCTTAAACTCTAACCATTCATATTCTGGATCGGATTGAAAAATGGAACATACAACTACAAGCATCATAGCTGATAAAGCGATTGAGTTTATATTTTGTATATATTTTTTTAATTTTAAAAACTGAATTGTTTGAATTTAAAATTTAAATATTATCTAAGTGCATAAAAATGTATGAGGTTGACCATGCAAATCAAACATATTCGAAATGACAATAAACACTTCTAACTAACTAAATTATTTTCATGCTTTAAAATATGAATTATGCCCTAATGAAGCATTTCATCTTAAGTAATTTATTTAGGGTTCTCATTTGGGGCTTGAAGATTAGAGTTTACCTCAATTTTTTACTGTTATTTAATGAAAGTTAAAACTAGAGAGAAGTAATCAGTAAAAAATTATGTCCTTGACTGGGAAAATTCTGGTATGGGAACATGTGAGACATAAATGCAAGCGTAACCTATAATGCAGGTGAATCCTGAATGATTTTATGTGAGAGAGAGTGTGAGACTGGTCACATGGGACCGTCCTCTCACCCCCTTGACTGAAAAGATCGTGATACTGAGGTCGAATTAAAAAAAAATGATTATCTGTATTAAATAATAAATAATGTTACAATTCTCTTGGTACTTCCATCCCATTTTATTTCCTAAATATTTATTCTTGAATATTCAATACTCTAAATTTTCTAAAGTAATAAGTAATTAAAAAAAAAAAATTCATATGTATGCGGCAAATAATTAAGAAGAGATGGAGAAGTGAAAAAATGCTGGAGGGAAAAGTTTGAATTAAAGTTACAAACTGTGTTTAAAAATAGTACATTTATATTATTATAAAACTTAAGCTAACCATCTTCGGCAAGAGATAATTAACCAAACGAGTAAACAGAGAATCGTAAATAAAAATAAAAATCAGCCGGTGAGCTCCTCCTCCTTGTGGGTGGCGATGACGACATCGGCGGTAGGGTAAGCAATACAAGTAAGAACCCAACCTTGACTAATCTGATCATCATCAAGGAAACTATTATCAGTTTGATCAACTTGACCAGCAATTACTTTACCAGCACAGGAAGAGCAAGATCCAGAACGGCATGAGAAAGGTAGGTCAATTCCTTCTTCTTCAGCTTGTTCTAGAATGTATACGTCATCTGGACATTCGAATTCCTTAGTTCCTTCCGGTGTTTCAAGCTTCACTTTGTATGTTGCCATACAAGTCAATCTTCCTCCTCCATTTTTCAAGCCGAAAAGAGCTTGCCGGGAGAAGGTTGGTAGGGAACGGAGGCTGGTTACCGATGGTTTCTTTGGGAGGAAGGAAGTGCTAACCATGGTGCCGGACAGAGTTGCCATTGTTGCTTGCTAGGGTTTGTGAGAGGATTTGGTTCACTCTTTCTTCTTCTGTTAAGAATTGGGAAAATGGTGGATACAAATAAAGAAGGGGAAGTGTGGATGATGAGGGCGTGTGGAGGTCATGAATTGGCTAGAAATCTCATCTTTATTGCCACGTGGCAACATCGTGTGGTTCGGTTTATCATTATCTTTTGAGCAAATAGCTAAAAATGCCACAAAACTAGTTAAGAGTGCTATATCTGCCACAAATTATGTTTCGTCTATATCTCGCCACAAAACTAGTTCATAGTGTTATATCTGCCACAAATCATTTTTTCCGTGCCTTTTTGCCATGAAACATTTTATGAAGTGCTAAAAATGCCACAAAAAAGAGGGAGGGTTTTTGTGCCTTTTTCGTGGCATTTTTAAGCACTCATAAACCCTTTTTGTGGCATTTTTAAGACTCATAAAAATGTTTCACGGCAAAAAAAGGCACGTAAAAAATGATTTGTAGCAGATATAAGACTTTAGAACTGAGTTATGTGGCAGATATAAAGACGAAAACATGATTTATGGCAGATATAAGACTCGTGAATTTGGGCTGCAGCAGTAAAAAACTATTTGCTCTTATCTTTTTTGTGGGCTTCCATTCTTTCTGGTTCGTTTTTCGTTTGTTTCTCCAAACCGATAAAAAAAGTTTTTTGTTTTGGTAAATAGAAGAACTATCCAAGGAAAACTAAAAAAAGGGCAAAACAAAAATCATTTGTCCGTCCAAATTCTTATAACTAACCAATCACAATTTATTATGTGTATATATAATTAGAAAAAATGTGCATATAGCGAATTCTAATTGGTTAGATATATGGATAGGGAACAGACGATTTTCACCTAAAGAAAGGTTATAAAATATCAGTTCACTATAGTGAAGAAGGGATAAAATTCGTACATAATGAACAATTTTGTTGTTTTTTACTGTTATTTTTAACGATCCAAGATCTTTTTTTGGAGACAGTTGTTGTGATTTTTAGACACATATTAGACAAGTATTCATAAGGATAAAACACATGTTGCAGTCTTAGGACAAATGTTTAACAACTGTCAAAAAACATGCAACATAAGTACAAAAAATGTTCCATATATACGAAATTTAAGGCGTTAATCACGATATCCATGACGATAAAATATGTTTGTGCCTTTAATTAGCTCAGATCCTTTTGCACGGTAAGAATCTCTTGTCTCCATTATGTGTTTCGTTCGCTGTCTCATCAATAAGAATATGACGTATATCTATTTTTTAATTAAAAAAATTATAACTAAAAAATATAGTCGAACTTAAAGGGAAAAAATTGAACAAGTGATAATCATTTAGTGGGACAAAAATTTTCCCCCAATTTTTCAACACCGATGATAGTGTAACAAATTTTATTTTCCTTCCTAGTTTGAAATCATTTTTCTCCCATGCTTCTTGTCTCATCATTTTTTCCAGCTATTTAAATTACGATGATTTTGACTTTCCACTTGAGATTCCACCTCATTCTCTAGATTACAAATTCCTTTAAGAAAAATTGTAAGTTGACAACTTAGAATAGTATACCAAGGGTCACAATGAGATACGGAAGAGCAATTTTACATTAGTACAAGGTTAACTTATCATCATCCTAATACACTGCACCGATAAAAGAAATATGTATGCTTAATAAGAATCATTGTTCCAGGAGTTCAACAAAAATCATTTCCTCACTATTCTTCCCGTAACAAATTCCTTAACAAGAAGACACAGTAATTGCACAAAATTAATAGGCGGGGGGGACTGACTAGCAAAAGGCATCTATTGTATAACTACAAGACAGGGTAATACCAACATCCTAGCTTCTCCAAATTACCAAATCAGTCTCTGCATTCTAATTAAAGTAAAAAAATAAAATAAAAAGGGGGGTGGGGGCTGTTTTTTCTACAGCCTGGGGATAGGAATTTTTTTAAAGCTTCTTCCCCCACAAATACTGTCGCAAACCATCCTCGAACCCTGTCAATGCCTCCGTGAAACATTGTTGTCGGGGACAAAAAATGATTTCTTGCTTCCTCAATTCTTGTTAAGTAATGATCTGGCTGAAGCAAAGTGCCATCGCCTCTTGAACACAAACTAATCACATTTGATGTTTCGGTAGATCCTTCTCACGAAGAGATTCGAGCCTAAATAACCAACAGCACCTGACCACATGACAAAACAAGCCATCAAAGACACATTTCACACAAATCTGCAAGGCTTTACGATCGAAGTAGCAAAAAATGAGACAAATATTGCTCCAGCAAGAAAGCACACCAAAACTGATATAGACAGTAGAGTTTGTGGGCAAAGAACGTCATTGAGATGAAATCAAAAGCAACAAAGGGCAGAATCTAAGTATTCAATCAGATGAGAGTGTAAAAAATGGCGTAATAAATCATCACACTCACCGCAGAGAATTCCTAAGCCAATGCAGAACATCGCTGTATAACCAAAATAGAAGCTCGTCTGAAAGAAACCCGACATCTTGGTCTTCACATAGTAGTAGTACACAGAATACAAATACACATATACAGCTGTTGATGCAGCAGAGAAAAAAGAGGTCCATTGCCAGTGATAATTCTCAGCATTAAGCAGGAAGTATGTGCCAACAATTGTCACACATACTGTAACAATGATGAGAATAAGGAAGACGAGCAGCATAAACCCATAGACATAGTAAACCTGTCAAAACAATCATAATATCCATCAAAACATTTTCGAACATTTTAAAGTGATACCCATGCAAATTTGTGTTACCCTAAAGTAAAGAAGACAAAGGGGGAATAAATACAATCAAGTCATCCAACTCTCTGTTACGTATATTAAATTACCTTGTAGTTCCAAAAGGAGGTGAAAACAAAATACATTTCGATGAATATACTGCCGAACGGCAGCAATCCTCCCATCAAGGAAACTACAGATGGTGTCAAGTACCACTTCTTCTCAGGAATTGGCCTGGGAATAGTTTTCACTCTGCAGGGATTATTTGGAGCACCACTCCAGTTCCTTCCGATTACTGTACCAACAAGTGCCAGAGGGAAGGAGATGAAAGTCCAGATGACAAGAACAACAACCATTGTTCCGAATGGAATAGCTGCCAGAGACCCATAAAATATTGCAATCGTGTTGAGGATTAAACCGATCCCAAAGCATAAGAATGGGAAAAGGGTTGCTGTAAGGATCATTGATTTGATCCAGTTTTTACCTACAAAAAAGCAGAAGTATTACTTCTTAATTTAAGAAAAAATATTTGGTAAGTGAGAGCAAAAAAGAAGGCAGAAGAAACTAGTCCTATGAAACCATAGGTAGACATTGGTTGAGATCTCATTGATTAACCCTTATCCATAAATAATAACGCCTCCAACTTCTAAATAGTGGATCTACCCTCATACATAACCAAAACGCCAGGGTAATATAGATTCGAGCGTTCAGGAAGGAAAACGCACCACCATTGCGTGAGTACATTCCACCACTAACATAGCCCGAAACAATTGAAGTCAAGACATAGCAAACAATGAAAGCAGTGCCAATTGTTCCTCTCCTGAAATAAGACATGCACCAATACCATGAGAACCAGTCAAGTAAATGCTGAGAAAAATGTGAAGTTAACATTTATGCCCGATATCCAGCAGCGAAGCAGGAGAAACAGGTGCCACGATATACGGCTTGGAACAACCCCCCCCCCCCCCCGGTGCATAACACAACCCAACCCAATCCAGAAAAAGAAGAGAGCATAGATAGGACAGAAACAAAAGGAAGAATGAAACCCTTTTTTATTAAGAATATAAATCTTAAGCAAAAGGGAAGGAACAGTATTCTGAAATGCCCCCCTACAAAGAAATCTGAGATAAAAGATCAAGGACAATCCAAATCATGCTCTTAAGCACCTAAAATGTAAAATACAAGTTAAACTTACCCAACATATAACATTCCCACAATTGCACATAAGATGACAACAAGAACCAGCACTGCCAGTTGTGAACCAGTTCCAACAAGAGCGGCAAGTAGCACCAAATTGCGAGGAGGCCGAAAGACGTCACCATGTACAAGCTTCCAGCCAGATTCTTCACTAACGTCTCTTTCCTGAACATGAAGACTTGAAATTAATTAGGAAATGAATAAGCAAAGTAAAATTCCTTTGTTAATGCTAAAAAGAGTATTACCAGGGTTTCCAGATCATCATCTTCCCGAGCATATTTAGCATAATCATTTCTCAAAGTTCGCATGAGTATCATTGAGACCAATCCAGTAAGAAAGATAACCATCATGAAGGAATTAAAGATGGAGAACCAATGAATCTGCGGAGTACAAAAGGCAATCAGAACCTGGTATGCATGATTCATGATTGAGAAGCACAGCACAAATAACTGAATAAAATACAAAATACACCACATATATCATAAGACAAAGGAAGCCACTGGAATCGTACTTCAAATATGATACTAGTAAAATCCTTCAAGTAAACAAAGTATGTAGAGCAAAAAATAATATCATACTCGGTGGTCATGTCATGATTGTATAGAATGATTAAAGAAAAGAACGAGGAAGCTGTCATATTAAAATGTAGGGCATTTCAAGGAGATTAGAGAGTTTCTGGAAGCAATACTGCAAAAATAAGAAATATTAGCCCCTCCAAGAAAAGGAACCATCCCACTGCGCACCTGATGTTCAAAGAAGGGGTAATCCAGGTAGACATCAAAGCGATGTGCAAAAGTGACATTTGTAGGTGTAAATTTAACAGAATAAGTCATATCCAGCGTTCGTCCAACTTCCAAAGGTTTTGGACTCTCTTGAGATAGATTCACATGAATAATCTGCAATAAAATAACTAGTGTTGAGTAACATGCCAAAAGAAAAAGAAAAAGAAAATTACACAAAAGGACAGTGTGCTACATCCAGATACAAATTAAAAGCAAGAAACCTGATCCTTATTGTATTTGACATCAATACTCTTATGGGTGTAGAGCACGTGCTTGTTCTCACTGTTTCTGTCAGGATGAAGCTCCCCGACAAAGCCTAGAAAATTTATCACATTCAGATTTAAAGCGTAATTGCGCCACCTGAAACAAATTAGACAATAAAAAATGACGAGAAAGAAAACAAGATGCATACCCCACAAAGGTAGATCGTCTGAAATCATAGACAGCAAGCCAGAGGTTACACAAAAAAACATAAAAACGTCAGTACCATCATTTGAGAGCAACACTGACTAAGAGGGATAAATAATACAACCGTAGTATCTTAAAAGAACCTTAGTTAATTGTATTTCTCTTGAAAACAAAGTATACTGTCAATGAATCTCAAAATTATACCAGCAAAGAAAATAGAGCCAACACGAATTATTTACAAGAAAAGAGATGCAACATACCCATGAAAAATTCAAACCAATAACTGTTTTCAATTGCATTCTTAAATTGTTTAACCTTTGCTTCATCAAGTTCAATCTCACAAAAGGTAGTCTTCTCCACATTCTCTGCCAAAACCAAATGTCAGGCCTCACCTTTATAATAAAGAAACAATCTCACCATGGAATAATAAAGATATACGAACTTTTGAATTTTATATCAATGAGACTATCAATAAGTTCATTTCCGCCAAGGACTTCACCAAGACCACCCCATTTGTGAGCAGCATTGCCATCTGGCTTACAAAACGGAAGGCTGTAATAATTGTATGTCTCCTGGGGATTATTGTATGGCCCTACTTTGTTTACCCAAAGGGTAACCTTGTCTTCCTCTTGATACTGTTGAAAAGAGTAACATATTGTTAGATGAAGTGAGGCTAACAATCAAATTTTTATCAAAGAAAAATCTCATGTAAAGCACTCAAGTTAAGGAGGACTTAGAAGTTAACAACTTCAAATGAAAAAACCTCGGCTCTAGAACTAAAGGGCATCTTCCATTCATGTAGAAATGCTTGACATTAGTAAAGCGGTGAAGTTCTTGATTAAAAAAATATGAATCTTGGAGGCTAACAGAAGTATTAGATCAAATAACGGTTCAATTGATTTCAATCTTAAATAGTAAACAAAGAACAAAACAAATACAAAAAGCTTTTACATAAATAATATTTTTATATGCATTACATATGGACAACCAGAAACTGAACTCTATGATATAGCAAAGGCACAAAATGCTGCAAGGAATGAAAGGACAGATCAGCATGCCTACCAAAAATATCCAAGTACATTTTCTCTCAAATTCTTCCTCAAATATTCACTAATCAGATAGAATGCTATTTTTATATGAGTTTTACAGCTAGTGTAAGAAGATTGCAGGTGCTGAACACATTATTCCACTTCGACAAACTTGACAGTATATGTGCTATTCTTGAAATGCATGATTCTCAGAACAGTCACAGGGGTTCCATGGCAAAGAGCAGTTCGAACACGTTATACAAAATAAATCGGTTCTTATATTCATATGCAAAGTATATTAGGTATAAAATTATTGCTACAATAACAGTTTGAGGTGCAAAAAATGAGTGCATAACTCATACATTCAAATATATGTATAAACACAACCAAATAATAAATTAAAAAACTGTGCCTGAGAGTATGTACGAATGGTCAGATTTTCATATAATTATCGGTTCTTCACTGAAAGAATATTCCATATCTAGTTTTTTGTTTGCATATACACGTCAACCCCAACAATTGATAATGAGTCAATCTGAGGCACTGTGTAGAGGAGCTCTAAGATATCAATTGAAAAATATAAACAAACAACATTAAATAAAACATATCACAAAAGATAACGGAAAGAAGCTCTAGTAGACACACCCAACATGGGTTAAAAAAAGCGCGCTAGGCGAGGCGAGGCGAGCATGAAAACGCCTCCGAGGTCTGAGAAGAGGTGGTGTCCATAAGATGAGGCTGAGGCGGGCGAGGCGAGACGCAAAAGCTCCAGGTACGTTTCTCTTCGTTCTTCCTCTTCTTCTTCTTCTTCTTCTTCCTTCTTGTTCTCTTCTTTTTCTGGTTCTCATCTTCTGTGCGGCTAGGGTTTTCATGAGAGGAGAGATGGGTTTTTGTTGTGGCTAGGGTTTTTTAGAGAATGAGAGAATCTGGACCATTCATTTTTCATTTTTTTTAGAGGAAAGAATTTGGACCATTGATAGGTGTAAAATGCAGCTAGGTTTTTTTTAGAGAATGATCAAACATGGACCATTGATTTTCTTTTAATTTTTTTTTCTAAAGTCAGATTAAAAGCAGATCCATATCAGATTAAAAAAAAAATCTCCTTCTCTTCTCGATTTTTTTCTAATCTCTTCACCCATACCTAGTTCTGAATCAAGATTTATCATCATCTCCAATATATAAGTATTTTGTAAAGAAATGCGCCTCGTGTCCATGAGGCGCTCGCCTCGAAAGTTCGCCTCGCGCCTCATCGCTTCGGACCCTCATCGCCTCGGCGGGCCTCACGCCTTTTAAAACTAAGGAAACAGCTCAGTGGATGCAACATAATTTCAAACAACACATGAACTCCATGATTATGACCAGGAATCAACCCTCCAAGATGTTACATAGAGAGAAAGGGAGAGGCAGTAATAGTTAGGAACAAGTTATAAACGAAGAAGAGACGTGAGGGTAAGACACACTGCTTGTACATTTCATGAGATTATGAGAAAATAAAGAGATAAACATTTTATGGAACTAATTACATTCATATATTAGGCTCTAATGTGAATTTTTAGCTGTTCTCAGCACGTTCTGCAGATTGTCTTCCCATCCTCTAGCTGAGACTGAGTCAAAGATGCTATGCACCAAAAAAGACCTATTTTTTACTATATATTGACCACCATTCTCAATCATTCCCGTTAAATCTTCCTAACCAATTATTTCTGCCTCCAACTCAGTAAGCACTAAGCACACATCATATGACAGTTAACTCCACTTTAATATATATTATCAACCCCTACCAATAACGCCCATACACCAATACTGCTAACACACCCAATAATCTATGACCTCCAAGTCATATTGCTGCGAGCAAAGTTCCTTAAGCCGCACCCCATCAACTATTACATTCCCTTCCTGCTATCTATTTAGATCAGAGGCTAGCTAATGCAGACTTTTCTGGTGCATTAGTACAGCTAAGTTTTTTAAATTAAACAAGTTCGCAAGTCTATCTGTTCAAAACTTATACCTAAAAACCATGCAATTCTTGAGATCCATATAGTATCAATAGAAATCATAAACACGCATTAATTCCACACCAATGTCCGCAAATTTACAACTTTAAACCAAAAATTAAACCTCAATTACTTCAACCACAACACACACAAAAACCAAATGCAGAAAAATGACCTTAAAAAATGCCCGATCTCTCCACAGATCTAAGCAATACAAAACTTAAAGTAAGAGATCTAGGGCAACGAAATTCGAATGCATAACAAGTCTCTAGCTAAAATTAGGGTTTTCTTCAACTAACACAGCAAGATCGAGAAATACTCCGTGGATTTTTACCTTGTGATCGTATTCAGAGGCAAGCGCCGGCGATGAAAGGAAGAAGGCGGCGAGGAGAGATAGAAAAGCGAGTGATCGGACGGTGAGACGCATCTCTGGTGAAGAGATCGCCGGCGTCGAATTTGGATCTTTTACGGCGACAAAAAGTCGGAGCGGAAAGAGAAACGCCGAGAAAAGGAGAGAGAGATATAAAGAAAAAAGGGGTGAGAGGAGGAGTCGGAAGTTTTTATATTCGGATAAATTATTTGTGTATGAAGGAAAAAAATTATCAATGTTACATTTTTTTTTTAACAGAAAAATCGTTATCATTAATTGATATTGAAAGTTATATGTGATAGAAAAAAATCGGTGGGTCTCCAAATTATTGAGATGATGTTTCAGTTCTCACTGTATTTTTAGTCAAAACATCCACAAAATTATTACAAAACCTGTGAATAAAATATAGATTGACTATGCTAATTCCCAGAATATTCTTAATTTAACTAACTATGTGGTCCACTGGGATAAGTCTTTATCGGTTTGATACACTTTGTTAACTAAAGTTTGAAAAATCTTGGACTATCACAAGAAAAAAGTTGGAAAGAAATGTGATTTTATATCTTGTAGTACATGATCTAGTATATCAATTATATTATTGCACATGAATTTATGTGATTAGTTCAACGTCATAAATTTACTTTTGGGTAATAGTATTAATACAAGTGAAGTAATATTATCTGTGTATTAGATATGATATTAAAGAGTGTATTAGAAATTCGGAGTCAATAAATTGTTTATATGTATATGTGTTTGGTTTATGCACACTCTTTTTCTTGCTTAGCACTTGTTGATGAATCATTAATTATCAAAATAAGTTTAATTTGACGTCTGATACATTCAATAAATCCGTAATTAATACAGATCCCTTCTTCAGCAAAAAGAATGTGTAAGATGAGACTCAGATATGGGCCTACATCCACCGGGCCAGAGATGGAATGGCTTCTTGACAAACTACTGATGAAGCCCAATTGAGCAGTGATGGTTAAACAATGGGCCATTATGGCCCAAGATAAGTTTACACTAATTATAACAGGCCCTATGAACCCACTCTGTATATTCATTAAATGTAAGAAGCGGCCTAAACAGCCCAAACCGTTGTAAAAATGATGGAGCCACTTATTCTATTACCTTTATATATATATATATATATATATATATATATATATATATATACTATATATATATATAGATATATATATATATATATATATATATATATATATATTAGGGGTGTTCATGAAAAACTGAAACCGACCAAACCAAATCGACTCAAACCGATTTTTCGGTTTGAGCGGTGCATTGGGCTGGTTTCGATTTTGACTAAATTAAAAACGAACTTTCGGTTTGGTTTAAATTTTTTTATAATCCAAACCGAATATATATATATTTAAAAAACTCTTTTGTAATAAAATATATATTAAAGAACTCTTTTGTAATAAAATATAAATTGAACTTCTTATTTATATAACATTACAAGCAAGCTCATAAACAATATATACATAAATAATCTTTACTTATCTTTTTTAAAAAGTGGCAGAAAACCACAAGTTTCACAACAATTTAACAAAAGCAATAGTTCAAAAATAGTTTATGTACAAAAATATTTAAAATAAAAGTTTACTACAAAATTTGCTATTTATACTCTTCCAAGAGAGGTAGAAGCTTAATGTTGTGACATGCGGTTTTTTTGTGGGATGTGTACCAATTAGAAACTTCCATGTGACAACTTTATCATTAATTTACTATTTAAAATTACTGCTTCATGAGATATAATCTTCAGCTCTAATCTTAAGTTGTTATGGAGATAAAAACTTGAACAGTTTTGTATAGCTAATTGCTATAGCTACATATTTATAAAGTTCATTAGTTATATCTTGATCTCAAAGAATTCAATCATTTGTTATAAATTTATGGTTTTGTTTCATATATTAATGAATGAATTAGAAGAGTTTTGTAACTTTTATTATAATAATTACATTTATTTATTGTTGCAACTTTAAAAGTGCCACAGATTTTATGATGCTTAAAGTTTCTACTAAATAATAGTAGTAATAAACTCTTTAGTGGCCTATGATAAAATTTTCAGTTTCACATGTGAATTGAATGCATAAATGCTTAAATATATGAACTTATGAATAGTGGTCTACATAAAAGTACTAAAGCAATTGAAAGGCGAATATTGATAACTGAAGTTTTTGGCTATTCAGAAGTCTGGAATTTTCAAATTAAATTAAAAATAATGGGTAGTCGGAAGGGCAGTGGCATTTGGAGAGTCCATATAAAAAAAATATACAAGAGGGATTCTAAAGGCCAAGATCTTCATCTCTAATCTCTGCTAAAAACTTATCACATGAAACCTGCTAAAATTCAGAAGACATGAAATGGGAATGAATGAGCATAAGATAATGAGATTGAAGGAGAATGATAGAAAAAAAAAAGATATGGGGAACTCTTCAAAAAAATTATTTCTCTCACAAAATTGGGCAAGTATAATGGGTTTTGAAAATATAATTTTTTTCACCTCATTTTATTCATTATACAATAAGCATATATACACACACAAAAAGAATTGAGGTGCAGAGATATATTTGGTATACGATTAATCCAATTAACTAAATGAGTAAATTGGGGAGCAATATTAGGTATATAATCAATACAATAACGAAAGACGGATTTGTTGATCGATGAGCAATAATGGTGACTAATTATTTGCAATTTGAGCATATATATGTAATTCAAGATGTTGCTTTATTAAGTTAGTTTCAAATCAATTGATTTTAGATTTTATGATTTGCAGGCACAATATTAGTAAATCTACACCCAAACAACTTCAGGTTGTCTTCCAAGTAAGTCTTCCTAAACTTTTGAATTTTACTATCTAAGAATTGGTGGGATAAGATAATTTATTGCATTTCAGATTTCCCTCAATGAACTGTTTGCGTATCTTTGTTACCCAAATGATTTGTTAAAAATCAATTTTAATCCTTTTATTATGAAATTTTTTTTGAACATATTAATGCAAATATTTGGCAAAATCAGTTTCCGTAACATTTGGAAAAATATTGAAAAAATCTTTGAAACTTTATTATGGTAGTGATTTGTGGTTGTTAACATGGAGAAAGTTTTAAACATGGAAAATGTAATTAATTATTAAAGTATTTAATTTATTTCTTTCTTTGTTTGATAAGTCAACAATTATAAAGGGGTGGCTTTTATTTTTCTATTTTTTATGGGATATGAAAAATGTGAATTTTTAATTTAATTTTACTTTCAAGTAAACTTTATTATAAATACATTTTAAACATATTGATGCAAATATTTGGCAAAATCAGTTTCGTAATCTTTGACAATTATTTGGCAAAATATTTGTAACGTTATTACGGTACTAATTTGTAGTTATTAACATGAAGATCGTTTTATACATGGAAAAGTAAATTAATTATTAACCTATTTAATTAATTGATTTGTTTATTTGTTTGGTTAGTCAACAATTATAAAAGGTGTGTCTTTTTAATTTATTTATTTTTTCCTGATTTTTTGAAAAACAATGTGGATTTATAATTTAATTGTACATTGGCAATGGATATCATAATTATATTTGGTCATTGACATTCAATCAAAAATTATTGTCAAATGTTAAAGTATTGAAATTAATCTATTTATGTACAAAATTACATGTAAAAAATATTTAAATAAATGAAAATGTTGAATACATGAACTTACTATTATTCAATATTAATATTTTAAACAAATAACTATCCAATAAATATGAATTGAGAGTATCATGAGTGGAGGCGTGATTTTTGGTTTTCATATAAAAGTGGGTGAATTTCATTTTGATCCCATATGAATGGCTCGCAATGTCAAGTTCATCCTTTCAATTTCAGAAATGTCAACCTCGTCCTTATAAATGGCTCGCAGTGTCACGTTCGTCCCTATAAATATCTTGCAGTGTCAAGTTCGTTCCTGAAATTACAGAAATGTCAACCTCGTCCCTAGAAGTGGTTCGCAGTGTCAAATTCGTCCCTAAAATTTAAGAAATGCCAACCTACATACCATGTAATGTTGCGATCGGTAGAAGTTTTTGTATATATGTTTTTGCATTTTGATTATGGTTTCATTATAATAGTTTTTTAATTTCGTTTACGAAAATTTTCAATTTTCTATATTTCTTTAAGATCTAATATATTCTCGAAAAAAGGGGACAATTTTCTGAAATCCTCATTTTTATCACATATTCCATATACTGAATGGGGTAAGGAACATTTTCATATTCAACATATCATTAGAAATATATGTATCAATAATATACTGGAGCTTAAATAAAATTGAAAATTACCGTAAACAAAATTCAAATCCCATTATAATGAAACCATAATCGAACTGCAATATATATATATAAATTTCTACTGATACATCATTTGGTATGGAGGTTGATATTTCTGAAATTTCAGGGACGAATTGACACTGGAGCCATTTCTAGGGACGAGGTTGACATTTTTGTAATTTTAGGGAAGAATTTGACACTGCAAAATATTTACAGGGAAGAACTTGACACTGCGAGCCATTTATAGGGATCAAAATGAAATTCACCCTATAAAAGTACACAATGGAACTTTCACTTCTACAAATAAAGAGGAAATCATATATTGGAATTTGAAATATTAAGAATCTTTTGAAAAATGTCA
The DNA here is from genome assembly GCA_026122235.1 of Vinca minor. Lineage (NCBI taxonomy): Eukaryota > Viridiplantae > Streptophyta > Magnoliopsida > Gentianales > Apocynaceae > Vinca > Vinca minor. The sequence goes on from JAOCZM010000056.1 coordinate 5,682,595, forward strand.
AAATTATATGTTACTCATTCCATTCTAAATAGAATGTCTATTTTACATATTAGTTTATTCCAAAATAAATATTTATTTTCTTCAAGTGGATATATTTTCCCCATAAACTTACATAACTAACATTATAACTCAAGGGATGCAAACTCCATTAAAATATGAGTCACTCTTATATTTAATGAAAATTTGGTAACTTCCTCATGATCAAAATATTCTCTATAATTCTTAAGTAAGTCAAATGCGTAACATTCAATTTGAAACGAATTGAATATTAAACATTCAATATACAATTCTGATTGAAACTCAAAATCTTTTTGTATCTATAAATATTCTAATTTAGAGCTTTAGAATAAAAGGTAAAAAAATAATTGAATGAGGAAGTTTTAAAGATTTTGACAAAGATTACGAAACTGAATTTGCAAAAATATTTGCATCAATATATTTAAAATGTTTTTCATACTAATTTTTTCTTAAAAATAAAATAAAATAAATCTTGAATGGGTAATTGCCTTGGCAATATCAGTAGCCACTATATGGTATAAACCTAGTGTCACTACAAACAAGAGGACTTTGGCTCCTATGCGGAAAGTTTTGGTGCGAACTGGTGCGGGACAAGCTGAGGGCCGTTGGATTCATCCAACGGTTGTTTCAAAGTAAGGGTATTTAATGACTCTTTTTTTCCAGCCGCAACTTTTCTCTCTCATCAATAACATGTGTTCACGGAAAGAACATGTGTTCACTCATCAAGAACATGTGTTCACAGAACGAGAACATCTGTTCATCGAACATGAACATGTGTTCACTCATCAAGAACATGTGTTCACAGAACGAGAACATCTGTTCACCGAACGTGAACATGTGTTCACTCATCAAGAACAGGTGTTCACCGAACATGAACATCTGTTCACCGAACAAGAACAGGTATTCACCGAACATGAACATGCGTTCTTGTAGAAATGTATCTTTTTTACTTTTCAGCCGCAATTTTTCTCTTCACTTTTTTGACTTTTCAGTAAAATTACATATATACCCTTTTAACCCTCTTTTAAATCATAGCCATTGATCCATTTAAAAAATGAAATCAACGGCTGGATGAGTGTCCCGCACGTGAGGATTTTTTGGTGTTCCGCACAGGAATCGGACTGAAACAAGAGTGCCCAAGTTCATGTTATTTTCGTGCATGAAAATGGTCCAACTCCGAAGTGATTTCATATCAGTTCCTTCTTTTTCTTTGTTTAGAGTGCTTGCCGACACGTAAAGCATTTTGCCGAGGATGACTCGACAGTCAGATTAAGCAATTTGATAAAGACAAAAAACAAAAACAATTTACTAGGAGCGTTTTAGTATGATGAAATGAAAATGAATGGTATGATTGACCAATTTAAAGTGAGAATAATCTTTTCACAGAAATTCTCATTCAATAAAGAAGTGAAAATGTTCATTCGACTCCAAAACTAATGGAATGACTTTTTCCAAGAGAATCTGGAATCCCTCATTAATGGAAAGTAATAATTATACAATTTATTTAATTATTATATTGTTCAAATTAAACAACCACCTGTTCATTTTCTCCAGCAATATTTTATTATTTTGATAAAACTTTATATACAATAATTACATAAATATTTGTAATTATTTTGTTACCTTTTTCATTTAATTTAACATGAAATATAGTTACTTTCATATTATATATTAATTATAATTGAATATTGAATTGTATGTTTGATGCACTTCAGTGTAGAAACAGGGGCGGAGAAAAAAAATTATTTGCAAGGCAAATTTTTTACTGATTTTTTTAAACAATATTTATAAGGAAATCTTACAAAAAGTAAAAAATTCTTATAATAAAATCGTCATTAAATATGCTACCGTGTACAAATATGATTTTTCTCAAGTGAAAATTTATACATTGTGCAATTAATTAGCTATTCTCGTCAACATATGTTAAAAGGGAATTTAAGTTATATTATATTGGATAACTTTTCATTCCAACATTACATAATAATTTTTTTCAAACACGTGAAATGAATCGTCATTCCATTATGACTTGTCTTCCAACCAATGGAATTGAAAGAGGATTCCAAAACTATTTAGGGTGGAAAGTTATTCTGGGTGGAAAAAAATTTCAATCCATTCCATTCCGGAGTACCAAACACGTTGAAGGTACTTGGTTCCTTCAGAAAGAAAAAAAAAACAAATAAGGTTGACAATATCATGTAATAATATAGTAAATTTTGAACCAGAAAATCCATTTATTAGTAATGTAGATTTTGGTAAAGTTAGTTATAAAAACAATAAACACAAAAGTAGTTCCATTCCACATTATTATGGAAAAATATCAAGGAACATATATAGAAAATAAAAAGATATGACAACAATGATTATGACATGTCCAAATATGAATTTTGAATGCTTCATGATTAGAAAGAAGAATATATTGGTATAACAACTCTATTTATTTGTAAGATAATCTATCTAGTATCTTTGAGATAGTTATTATTGTTAATAAAATACGTTAAAAAACTATTTAGGGCCCAATTACTTTTTAATTGAAAAGAACCATCATCCTGAATGCTGAAATTACCAACCCATCCTCTAAGCACATGCTCTTGCAAATACAATAAAAATAAAAGTGAAATAATAAAAAATAAAAAATATCAGTCCAATTCTAATATAGAACAGATGTTTGTAAATGTGCAGAATAAATCTCTAGTCATTGAATTTTTTATTTGACGGTTAAAATTAAAATAAACACATACTCCCTCCATTCCTAAATATAAGACTCTTTAGACAATTTGAGAAAATTAAGGAAGTTGTCATTTTCACCTAAACTTCTAATATTACCCCACCTTCCCTCTCTCTCACTAATACATCATAAAGAAAAGAAAGGAAAATGTTGAGGGTATAATTGAAATAAATTGTTGACAACTAATAAAAGAACCTTAAACGACAATTAATTTGGATACCTAGATATCTCTTAAACGAAAATTAATAGGGAATGGAGGAAGTATTATCTAAGAATATTTATTCTCAATTAAAAAAATAAGATCTCGTATTAAAAAGTTAAAATTTATTTTCTAAAAACGCAACAAAACGCGTTCCGCCATTAGCTTCAAAAGTTAAAATTCTATCCCACCATCTTTCTCATGCACAAACATTTAACTACTGCTACTACAGACATAAAAGTTCCTTACTTTTTCTTCAAATCAAATATCAAATTCCCTACTTTTTTCTCACTCACAAGAGCCACCCCATCCCAATTCTATCAATAATTCAATATCCCTTCTGAGTTTCTCCAAAAACCCTTTTAAATTGACTCCCTTTTGTGTTTTATTGAAGATGAATTATATATAGAAAGCCCAAATTCCCCAAATTGTCAATTTTAAATATTTCCCAGTTCAATTGAAGGCATCTTTTGTCGATCTGTTTATAGAATTGGAATGAATCAAGGGAAATCAGCTGGAATCCAGCGTTAAAGTGTTGTTTGAGGGTTCAATTTTGGGGATTTTCTGAAATTCTTGTTCATAGAGAATCTTGATAAAATTCTGCTAGTTTATTGAGAATTAAGAGTTGGGTTTTTATAGGAAATTGATTTTAATTGAGCTAGAAGGTATTGAATTGCAGCTGAAGTTGGGTATTTTTTTAGGGTTCTTATTAGTTTTTGTTGGTCTAATAGAAAGTTGTTGTTTTTTCCTGTTTTAGAGCCAAAAGGTAGAAGCAAGATATGGATAAGTACGAGCTTGTTAAGGATATAGGGTCTGGGAATTTTGGTGTGGCTAGACTTATGCGGAACAAGGCCACAAGGGAACTTGTTGCTATGAAATACATTGAAAGGGGCCATAAGGTCTGCATAATTTTACTGCTTTAAATCATGAAATTGTTAAGAATTTTACTGCTTTTCTTTGTCCCTGATTTGTTTTTTATTTGTGTTTATGTTTAGAATTCTGCAAATTGATGCTTTTGATTTTCATTGTGTGTAGATTGATGCGAATGTTGCCCGAGAGATTATTAACCATAGATCACTAAAGCATCCAAATATAATTCGCTTTAAGGAGGTGAATGACCGCTATTGTTTCTATACAGAATGAGTTAATTTGTTCATTCATAAAGTAGACTACTTATGAAACTTGTTTGTTTGGATTTGGAGGATTGCAGGTAGTGCTGACTCCAACTCATCTTGCTATAGTCATGGAGTACGCAGCTGGCGGAGAGCTCTTCGAGCGAATCTGCAGTGCTGGAAGATTCAGTGAAGATGAGGTATCATAACTTTTTTCTAAAGTATTTTTTTTCTCAACCCTCCTCTCAGCATCCAAAGAAATATAATGGTTCTATTTTGGGTTGATTGTTAGTTTTGTTTCTAATGTTCAGGCTAGGTACTTCTTCCAGCAGCTTATTTCGGGTGTGAATTACTGTCACTTCATGGTAAATTGGCAAGATAATCTTTTTAGTTAATATATTTATGGACATACATTTCAGATTATTTCGTTATGAATTGTGGATATATGCATATTTCTAGTTATTTGCACTTAAACCTGCTTTCCCGTACTGAGTTTAGGCATTTTTATGAATCTCCAGCAAATATGCCATAGAGATTTGAAGCTGGAGAATACTCTTTTGGATGGAAGCCCTGCACCACGGCTGAAAATTTGTGACTTTGGTTACTCAAAGGTATGAAATGTTAACTGAAAGAGGATCCTTTCTTTATGACAGTTTTGTATGTCTTACTTCATTCCCCTTCAATTGGTTTCAGTCATCTCTTCTACATTCAATACCCAAATCAACAGTTGGCACGCCAGCTTATATTGCTCCAGAGGTTCTACAAAGGAGAGAATATGACGGGAAGGTCAGTCTCTTTCATGTATTCCGGGTCAGGTGTATAAATGCCACTATCCTTTCTGTTTTCCTAGGTTGAGTAAAATTTTTGACTAAATTATCTCTCTTTTCTGTTCAAGTGTTTAACACCCTTCCTCATTTGTAACTATGGCTATATTATTTGATTTTTAGTTTCACATGTCTGTGTTCTTTTATCCCTGTCAATGTCATGGTGTGTTGACCTTCAGAAAAGATGGCAAATATGTGTTTTGGTCTTGGCTATTGAAAAGTTTATCAAGCACAAACCTTACACCTCCCACCCACCCCACCCCCCTTCTCTCCTCTCCTGCAGCAGTGATATTCACGTTGTACATTTTCAAGGCCTGTCTTAAAATTTGGGTTGTTTTTTGCAGCTTGCTGATGTATGGTCATGTGGTGTGACACTATATGTTATGCTCGTAGGAGCATACCCTTTTGAAGACCAAGAAGATCCGAAGAATTTCAGGAAGACTATTCAAGTGGGGTTTCTGCATTTTGGTTTAACCATGGCATTGCATATTTGCTTGTTCTTGTAAAGCATATGACGTTATTAATGCACTTTATAATTCCTCTCTCCAGCGAATAATGGCAGTTCAGTACAAGATACCCGACTATGTTCACATATCTCAAGATTGTAGGCAGCTCCTTTCTCGCATATTTGTTGCCAATCCATCAAGGGTAAGTAATAAGTAAGTGACCTATGATTTTTATTAGAATAAGCAAATAGAAGTTTTAGCACTTGAGTGATGCCGCTCCTAACTGCATGTTCTTTTGAGATGTTGATAGTAACTATGATTCTTTTCCACTTTGTTGTTCATTATAAGACTTGCCATGAACACGAAGCTCCACTTATTTATACAACACCCTGTTTATTTTGTTGCATAGTGCAAAATTTAGATTACTCCTCCCTTGAATCAAGGAAGAAGGTTTTTATATTTGTATTATTTGAAGACACGTTTAGGTGACTTCTCATGTTAAGGAGTTCATGCTGTGCTAGTTTCAGTTTTATGGGAATACTTATATAGAGTTGCACAACATAATAGCTCTCTATTCTTGCTTTTAGTTGTAGTTTTTCCTTTTTTTTTTTTTTTTGTTGAATGTGGTTGCCCATTTGAAATGACAAGAGACATGTGATCTATTTACTTTTTATGTTTGTCTTCTTTCACCAGCAATAGATTCTGGACATCTTTACTTACTGTTAGCGTTCTTAATAAAGACATTAAATGATTATTGTTTTGCAGAGGGTCACTATCAAAGAAATAAAAACCCATCCATGGTTCTTGAAGAATTTGCCAAGGGAATTAACAGATGCAGCTCAAGCCGTCTACTACAGAAAAGAAAACCCAACTTATTCCCTTCAATCTGTAGAGGAGATCACAAAAATTGTTGACGAGGCCAAGGCTCCTCCCCCTGCTTCCCGCTCAATTGGTGGCTTCGGATGGGGAGGTGAAGAAGAAGAGGAGAAAGAAGAGGTGGAAGCAGAAGTTGAAGAAGACGATGATGATGAAGAAGATGAATACGGCAAGCAAGTGAAGGAAGCACAAGCCAGCGGAGAAGTAAAACTTAGCTGATGATGATACAACAGTGTGTTGTTAGTTTAGCTTTTTCGAGTCTTGATCATCCCGATCACCTTTCCTATGTCTCTGTGGTTGTGTAAGAAAACGGTTGAACTGCTTAAGACGGTCTTTTGTTTAGTAAGCTTGTAGATTATGTACTGCTGTGATAAAGAGGATTGTGAAATGCAGTAGTATGTCAATTGTCAATGCTACAGTGGAGTCAAAACTAGAAGTCTATTTATTCCATCTAAGAACTTATGGTTATATATTCGTGTAGCCTAAATATTTGATTATCCAATGGTTTGGTCGGTTTTTTTTTTTTTTTAAAAAAAAAAAAATTGAATTATCTTACTAGCACTGTAAAATAGACTGGCTCGGTCCAGTCCGGGTTCAAGTCCACGCAAACTTACTTTAAATGGACCGGACCGGACTTGGTACTTTTTTTGTGGAGTGACAAAAGGTAGGTCTATACCCGGTCCACGGTTCTTGAACTTTTTTAATTTTTTTTGAAAAAACTATCTCATTCATCGAAACTAAATATAAAGTATGTATATTCAAGTAATACTCTAATTTTTAAAACAAATAGTGAAATAGATATGTATTTGTAAGTATAGAAATTTAACACTATAATTGCAACAAAAACAATTCAAGAAAATACTATATATATATTATAATTATATATACATTTATATAACCTATATCATATAAAAAAAACAATCAAAATCATGAGACTCATTAATTTAGAATAGAATTGGAGATATTTTTTCTAAAATATATATTATTTTTTTCAGTCCGATCTGTTATTTTTTGCAGATCAGTCCAAGTCCGCATCCAAACGGACCTGAGCCCAAAATACCCGTTTTTAAACGGGCTTAAAATTTAAAGTTCAAATCCAATCCATATAAAACAGACCCCGCTAATCCTCGGACTTCAAGTCCATTTGACATATCTCTTACCGTCATGTAGAAACAACATTCGTTGCTTTCACTTTCGATGATATCTGGTGGAAAAATCCCTCTGTTCACCTCTTGGTCTGAAATTTAGAGAAACATTTTTATTCATTTTGTATAAAAATATATATATATATATATATATATATATATATATATATATATATATATATATATATATATATATATATATATATATTCAATTTTTGAAAAGAGTGTACAATTGGCAAATTCTTCAAGAACCATGGATGGGTTTTTATTTCTCGCATTCATTCCAAACTCGATTCACAGTCATTTTAAAACTCAATAATAAATTCTATTTCTCTCGTGACAAACAATTCACTTTTATAAAACTCAAAAACAAAATTATGATTAGAAAAATCTAATTGAAACAATAGGTGGGAAAAAAGAAAATAAAAGAAAGAGCAGTCAATATTGTTGCATAATTATAGTTCATCCAGACAATCATAATTCGATCTTGGAAAACAGGCGTCTCAGGTCAGCAACAACTGCATATCTAAATATAATTTACTATTCAAGCAGAATCTAGCAGAAAATGACATCCACAAATCGTAAAGGCAATGGCAATCGCAACCGGGGATTGCGTTATCATTTGTGAAATAGAATCTTTAGGCTCATCAAATTTTATCAACTCAGACTTTGTACGAGCCTCCTTAATTCAATTAGATACCAGGATTTTGCATTTTAAAAGCAATCTATAAAAGCAAATAAGATAAAAATAAGCATCAAGTCCAACCAAATGTATACAAGAACGTACTTACATGACAAAATTCAGAAGTGAAAGTTCCTGTCTGCTGTACTGTTTCATCTTATAGAAGCAGTTGACATGGTCAGTACTTCATGCAACTTTTGGGTCTCGGTTGAGATTGATTCCCTATCAAACAAGGCAGAAACAACTGCAACGCCATTTAGATTAGGAACCCTTAGATCCATCACAGAACGGGCATTTGATATGTCAATGCCACCTATTGCAACAACTGGTAACTTGGAAGCCAAACATACGGTTTTTAGCCCATCCAAACCAATGGTCAGATTGTTTTCTTTTGTATTTGTTGGGAATACGCCACCAGAACCAATGTAATCAGCCCCATCCAAATATGCTTGATGAGCATGCTCTGGTGTTTTGCATGAGATCCCCAATGATTTTGTCATGCCCCAGAAGTGCACGGGCGACACTTGCAGGCATGTCAGACTGGCCAACGTGCATGCCGTCTGCATCAGAAGCAATGGCAACATCGACTCTATCATTAATCAGCAAAGGGACACCGCGAGAGCGGCAGATTTCCAGACATGCTTTGGCTGCTTCTAGAAAGTCTCGAGTGTCAGCTTCCTTTTCCCTTGACATAATTGAAAAATAAAGAATACCAATACTATCATGATAATCATTTGCTCGGGAGTAAAGCATTATAAAATAATGAGAACCTCAAAAAGGCAACAGTACAATGTTCAAGAAGATAAATCATATGCAAACTTATATGTATATTATATTTGCAAAATTATTGCAAAGTTTTGGATAATGCAAGCCTGTCTTTAAAATTTTCAAGCATTCTTCCAATTACGTATATCGCATTATCAGTGAACTAACCATCATTTCATTCATGGGGATAATACTTCTAACCGAAGTTTATGGTGCAATATTTGTTTCACTCTGCCCAACAATCCATATAGGAATCTCATTTCCTCCGAGCTCCTTTCTCTCCCTCTCAACCCAAAATAGTGATAATTATGAAAAAGTAATAAAACAAGCACAAAGCACCGCGAAAGAATAAAACAATGAAGGAAAAAGCTATTCTAATGCAATTATACATGACTAACCAAGATGAGAATTGATTTGGGTTTCAGAGAAATTAGAGCAAGAACATAATGAGAAGAAAAAAAGCTTGCATTAAAGATAACCAAAGGAAACAAATGAAGCATGGAAAAGAAGATGGGTTGAAAAACCATGAACAATAAGCAGTTAAGTGCACCAAAGTCCAAACCTCAACTGAATCATACTTGCACCCCCTTCAATAGCAGCTTTTACGGCATCAGTAATAGACCGACCCCACTTCAGATTCATCCTTGAATCCGTAACAGCATACAGGAAGAGATCAGTGGGATCAAACGGCCTCTGCCTATACAAACTGTGCTCATTATTCTTGAGCTTCAAAAAATGGTCAAAAGGACCCTGACATCCATTTCCTATTATGATATCCTTACTATAATCCAGGGAAGATTCGATATAGCGTTTAGCAACCTACAAAGTAACAACATACAAGACTTGAGAAGAGATGAATTACATAGAAATGAGAAAGCATTATAGAAACAGTTGATTCATGTACAATTAAGTTACAGAAACATGTTTTAGAAACGTATAAAAGAGCAAGAGCAAAAGTAAAACCATGCACAAAGTCACCCTGAAAAACTTGAAAACAAAGAATAGTATTCTACTAAGAGTTCCCCTTTTCTCACCCTATTATTTAAAAGTTCCTTTGCTTCTTTAAGTATCTCATACTGTTGTTAATGCCACAACTCCTATTTGAGCTTAGCAATTTAATAGTCAGTCATCTCATGAATTGTAGACCAGACCTATATCCACATCTCAACCAAGTCTTCATCCCGCCGAATAATTCTGCAGCCTACAAAGATATCTTCAGCAGTGATATATATTCACCCAGTCCTCTTTGATAAGGTTGGGTCTATTAATGTTCATAAACACCTCTGTGTAGTTGCAGATTACGACCTTGGACTGAATTGTCCTTTTTTCTTGGGGGTTCTGAGGAGATGCTCAATAATAGCTAAAATTGGACAACTAAAGCAAATGGCATTCACCAATATAAAGAAAAACCAGTCCCTAATGTATCAGCTCTATTATCTGAACAGATGAATTCAATATTTTGCAATAATGAAAATGTTTCTTGAAACCAAATGACTGCTTCCCTAATAGACATCAAATTGAATGTAATGCTCAGTAAGCCCATGTAATATCCAAATTTAGTTCACATGCGGCTAAACTAATGACAACATAGTAATGAATGGACCACAAGAAGTAATATAATTTCTTCCCCAAATTGGTAGAGGACCTAAAGTTGAATAACCTTTATAGCAGAAATCACTGGAGAACCTTTTGCTAGCTCAGCAGCTATTGATGAAGCCAAACTGCAACCCGTTCCATGAGTATTTGGAGTCTTTATGCGTAAAGACCGGAATTCAAAGAACTCTTTGCCTGCAAGATCATACCAGCAGCAGATAGGTGCATGAGGAAAATCACATTGATTATAACATAAAACAGTGATGATGGATTGTCCTTGATTATTTTAAGAAGTGCATAAAACCTACCATCATATAGAACATCGATAGCATCCAATGAGTCAGGGAGGTGGCCTCCTTTCACGAGAACATTTCTAAAATGAACAAACACATAAGCACATTGTTTTCTCAAGGAGGACAGCACAAAAGAAGTATAGGAATTTATTCAACAAACAAGGGAGAAAGATAATGTGGAAAAGAAAATTACTTTTTAGAACAAGGATAATGAGGAAAACTAAACCTTAAATCCCCTGATCTAAGGAAGAGATTTACCTTCAATTGGTCAAAAGAAAAGGGTTCTAAGTCTAGAAAACTATTGGAAGACATAGCTTGCCAGCAAAATATGGAACTGACTTTATGGCTGTTTAAATCTATACCATGCTCAGCTCCCGCAGAGCATGGATATAGAAAATACTAGGGTCAGCTAGGTACAAGCTATAAGACTAGAAAGACCAGGTGTCAGTATTCCAGGCCTTACAGGTTTCTACAAATATGAAGAAGCTTCGTTTACTTTCTTCAAACAACATTTTCACAATCAAGTTTTGAAGAACAAAATGCTCTAGAAAGCAAATTTTGAACAATTTCATTTAATCGCAGTCCTGGATGAAGAATTTGGAGCATATGTAGAGGAACTTACCTTGGACCTATATCATGGATTGATTTTGCAGCGGAACGCATGTCTGCAACTGTTTCCAATGACACTCCACCAAGCAAAGCAGATGCCTCTTTCAGATTGGGCGTAACAATATCAGCCATTGGAAGGAGATCCTGCCTATTGCAAGGAAGCAAAAGCTGGAGTTAGGTAGGATTACCCAAATTTCAGAGAAACAACAGATCAGGGAACACATAAAAGAAGATTCTCAGATATATCAATAGTGCAGAGGATAACAATTAATTGCAAAGTAAGACTCAAATCTTCAAACTAGCAAATCGTGATTTAAGCCCAGCTATTGATAGGCAACTATGAAACAATAACAAATTGCTCAATTTAACATCATACTCAAGATCTGTAATTAATGCTTTGTGTTCAAGAACTCACATTGCTTAGGACTAGTTTGATTACAGTAATACAGACTAATATGAGAAGGATACACGGCAAGGTTCCTTGATAAATATAACAGGAAATGACATCCAAGCTTTTATTAATGCCAGTTAGCACTTAATGAACAATCGTTTTCTCATCAAACATCCACAACAAACAATAATTAGCAGGTGATCTTGCAGGGAGAGATAGAAGATCGATCGAATCCTTAATTACCGAAAAGTATCCAAAACTGAGGGACCAGTCAGTACATCTCCACTTGTAGATACCATAACAGGATCAACCACCAGAGCTGCCTTCAAATACACAATTGCAGTTTTCAAACTATAATAACTCAACGAGATAGCACTTAGTGTACTAATTATTAAAAATTTGGTACCTTGGACTGGAAACTCCTTCAAACTTTGACAAAGGACTCTGACAATGCCTATTGAAGGAAGCATGCCTGTTTTCACCTAATAGCATTTTCAGTATCACTAGCATCAGAACTCAATACACACCAAATCATAGCAAGATTGAAATCTCCAAAAGAAGACAGTAAATCAAACTTATTCACCGAAAATCCTTCGTATACTCATCACATGATCAACATGATATGTCAATTGAAAAAACAAATGAACAAAAAAAAAAAGTTAATTTACTTACAACATCAGGACACATATCGGATAACACAGACTTCAATTGCTCAGCAACAAATTCCTCGGGCACAATATTCACTCCCTAACATCAATCAAAACAAAAATTCAAAGTTTTCAACTAAAATAAACCTTCCAGCTCCAATGCATATACGGAATAAAATCAAACATACAGCAAAATCATTTAAACAACGCATTCAGAAAAGTCGTTGACTACCTGAACTCCAGCAGTATTCTGAGCAGTGACAGAGGTGATAACAGTGGAGCAATAAACTCCTCTTGCAGCACAAGCCTTGATGTCGGCTTGAATTCCGGCACCGGCACCTGAATCGGAACCGGCGACCGTGAGAACGTGCGGTATTCTCACAGCTTTACCTTCCCGCTGCATCGACGCTACAGGACTCATCGACAAACAAATCTGCAAATTCGATTAAATTCTGGAAAAATTAGAGAAGAATTAGAGCACTTCTGATACTCTGTAACATTCCTGTTTATCAATTATAGTCTATGTTATATGGAAAAAAAATTAAAATTATTACTAGAGTGTTGCAGAATATCCGAACATTTGAAAGAGACCTGAGGCTTGTGAGAGGAGAAGACGTGAGAGCAGTGGAAACCCATGCAATTGAGTAAAATGCGATGGTTTATGGTGGGTTTTTGTGAACTTGAGTTTTGAGCAGTAGCATTTGGGGTTAAGTCTATTTCATTTTCTTCATTGGATTCTCATATGAATGGGCTTTTGCATTTGCCGGGAGAATTTTCTTTGTAAACAAAAAAAAGAAATGGATTCCAAATATTTTTAGGAGACTCCATATTATACTTTCTAATATATAATAATATTGCTTCGTATATATTATTATTATTATTAGTTCAGTTCAGTTGATGTTGTTAAAATTGCGGGTTAACACGTAAAATCGTGTGATTTTACGATTCTACTGAATCAAAACGTTCAATTGAGTTATAATCGCAATCTGATAGAAACGGAATAGAAATGTAGAATCGAAACGTAAAATCGAACATTTCTACCAAATTTACAAAATGGTATATTTTAACTTTTTGTTACAATTTTACGATTTATTTTATAACGATTTTATAATTGCACCACTCTTCTGTTTTTATGTATAACTGCGTTTTTAACAACAATGGTTCAAAGTAAATTTATAATTTGAACCAATTACATCGTGATATTCTAAAAAAGTGGCTTTGAATTTATTTACATTTTATTTTATAATAGAGAACCAATGAGCCCAGTAGTCCAAATAAAAATCCAAAATATGTGAGTTTCGCATTACCAATTTTATTTTGCGCAAACTTAGCAAAAAAAAATTATATTTATTTTGCGCATGTTTATTAGATTACTTGCGTATACAATAATACTCTCATGTCCGAAGAAAAATATTATTATATGGAGATTATTCTTAAATAGAGACTTATATATAAAAGTTATAATTTAAAAAAAATAACTAGTATACATTATACAACACTTGGAAATGTATCCTTTTATATCTTAAAAACATGAATTTAAAAGATATATAAGAAGATTAATGAGTTTAAAAAAATAAATGTACGTACATCATGCATTTACAATGTGTATATATTATATTTAGAAAATTCATTAATGTACATACATTATATAGGAAATGTAAAAAAAAATATGTATGTACATCATTTATGCATTTAAAATATTCACTCATTTATGTTGTATATTCGAAATGTCTTTTCGTTTGTTTTCTTTTTATTGTACATATATAAACGCTAGCATAATCATAAATTTCATTATCATTTCAAATCATACATTTTCTATTTCAAGCAAGTCATGACACATAAAAACAAACGAACTCAAATCACTGAAAATATTCGTGTCGAATTGCGCAAAAGTGAAGTAAACCAACCCAAAAAATTACGTCATTATCACAGACAATTGTAGATAAGTATTTCATATCATCTCAAGTTTAATGTAACATAATTAAATAATTATGCATATTTTATATAGATATATAAATATATTTAAAATTTAATGTTATTTTATTACTATATGGAGGTAAATTTCGTACGGATGATCCTAAAAAAAACATGAAATATTACAATGTAGAGTTTATTTTTATTTATAATTGGTCATGTGTTGTGACCATAATTTTTTATTACTATAATGAGGTTATTCTTATATAGAATATTATTGTATGAAGGTTTGAGTGTATATGATGTCTTTATTTACAAATATATATATATATATATCTTAAAATATTATTTAAATAGTTTTGTAATATATTCCGATTCGTTTAACAATCTCCATGTTTATAAGTTTGTTGACCCTTTATGTTCATAGAAGTGTTCATAGTTCAATTGGTGCGGTTTTACACATTTTTCAAATCAAACAGATATATTTGGTTTGTGAATTTTGAAATCATATATACCATTAGTAACTCAAAATCGATACACTCGGTTTGCATCGGCATGGCATGGTTTGGTTTTGCTTGATTTCATCAGTTTCATGAGATAAAATAATATTTTGATTGCAATAATATACACGACATATATATGTATAGTAAATAAAATAAATTTTAAATTTTTTTTAATAGTTTCTTAGCTTAATGTGGATTCACACAATGGTCTAAAAAGAGAATCACGAAATGAAGAAGAAAGTTAATTATTTGGGTAATTTAATGGTGTCGATTAATTAAGAAAACGAATATGAGAGGTTAACTCTATTTTATTACAAACGGTTGATACACTAATGGTCTTGTAGATTGTTGATTTCTAACAAGAATGTTGAAAACTTTTATCTGTTATCATGGTTGTCTAAACCATTATATAACTGTTATTTTCAGATTATCTTTTAATTGTAACGACCTCGGCTATTTTATGATTAATCAATAATTTTTATTCAGAAAAAAAACTTTATTTTATTACAAACGTCGTATAATTTATTCTTTATAAATAAACTACCTCACAATAAATAACATATAATGCATAATGCATAATACAAATACAAATATATATATAAAACTTTAGTTTGGTGCTGATTGAGATTTTTTTAAATATTTATTTATTATAATATTTATTTTTAAACCCGAAAGGGTGCAATAAATGTTGAAGTAGCAAGAAGCTATCATTAGAAATCGCAATATTCCATAACATAGAGTGAAAAAATGCCTTTAATACCAAATCGAAACCAATACAATTGAATTCGTAGGTTTAAAATTTTCCTCGAACACTCGATCTGTTATGACTTAAGAGTCAAAATTTCGATTTTGAAAACTTTGATTGGGAGTCGGTAAAATGGGCCGGGTAAGAATTTCCAAAAATTTGAAGTGAAATTATCCCGCCACTTATCAACGCGCTACGATTTTGAAGCCTTCCCACTCATCTGCTCTCTCCAACAACACTCACAGTCTCCCACAGTGCTAGTCTCGACAGCTTCCTACCCAAACCAAGAGAAGCAAAAAAATTCATAATCGGAGCAGTCAAATATCGTTTCAGGCATTGCAATGGGTAACGGTCTCTAATACGACGGTAATTAATTAGTCTCCCTTGCTTAGATATTCCTTTCCTACTCAAATTTCATTTACTAAATCCAGCATTTCTCATAATTTTTTGATGGAATGCATTTTTTCCCCTGCTTTTCAATTGGATTTCAAGTATGGAATTTGTGTCTTAAATGAGTAAAGTATATAGTTATCTGTAAGAATTTTGTTTTTAAAAATAAATATTTTCAGAGTTCTTAGAGTTATAAGTTATAAATGGGCTTCATAACGGCGTTCCGCCGAATATATGACTCATACTCATTTAGGTTCTCTAAATTATGGGGGTGGGGTAGCTACCGAGATCAATGCTGTCTAGAAAGGGAATTCAAAATAAACACGGATTTCTCCTTAGAATTTGGAACTTCTTATTTTTGTGTTATTAATATCTGTTCTAGGTCAGAAATGAAAACTGAATTTGAGGATTTTTAAGTTGCATTTACGGGAATTTGAACCTGAAGTAAAGAATATCATATTTTATAACTTGGTAGGTAGCAAGGACAAACATTATCCCATGATTAGGTGATTAAAATTAATATGAATGATTTAACTTGCGTCTTGTTTACAAGTTTTTTTTGGGGGTGCTAAAGCATTATTTGTTGCAGCATTTTGCATGTGGCTTTGGCTATTGACACAAAGGATCACTGCCATATGTAGCTGAATATGTTAAATGGACGAAACAAGGTAAGGATAACAGTAGTATGCGTTAATTTATTTATTTCTCGGATATTCCCCCCCCTTACGTGCAAGTCTTTGATCTTTCTGATCATCCCTTTTTTTCTTGTGAAGACGGAACAATTCAGCTGATGGTTCCAGGACAGGCAACAAGTTACCTAAAAATAATTGGTCTCAGCACGCTCATGCCTGTAATGATTTTGCACAACAGGATAAGTTATTGAGTTTAATCTTCCTTTTCTCATTGCCCACTCAGAAACCTCACATTGAAGAAGCAATGATTGCAAGGTATATAACATCGGATGTATGTCTTAATAATTTCCTAATATATCTTTCCACCCTTTTCTGTTATTGGACTATCAAACTTTGCCTACTATCCTGAAAAAGGCCCTAGGCTTATGTAGTTAAATTCTAGCAGATATGTCAAATGTGTGTGTTTGCGAAGTAAATTATTATATTTGGTTCACTTCCTTCTTGCGCATGGGCCGTTTTCTTTATCAAATTCATTATGTATAATATATGCCCTTTTTCTAAGATGTTTGGTTTCTAAATCTGTATAGTTGTTTTAGGTTTTGCATGGTTAATTTAATTGTGTGAATGATCAAAGTGGTTACCTTTTTTAACTGTGCCATTCAGCATAACTTTTCTTTTCACTTAATTTTCTTAGGACGCTGGTCTGTCGAATTCAGAATACAGCACTGCACATTCCAGAAGTTGAAAGGGTAATATCTCTGTTATATGATAATGAGCTGATCTATTTAAGTAAAAGCCATTTTCTATATCACACTTATATAAAACATTACTCATCAGAGAATATCATTGACAAGAAAGACATTCAAAACATGCATCTATAGAACCCAGTTTCAGTATTTATCCATTTCACATGAACCTTTTGTCAGTGCAGGAACTAATTCTCAATCTTTTCCCGTTAGAATCTCTTTTATATAACTCCATGGTTGCTCCCTAGTTAATCTTATATGTGTTGCATTTTCTTCACACACCATTTTGCAGGCTTGGCAAATGCCTTCAAATATAAAGCTATCTTCCATGAACTCACCAAAACCTGGCAAAACTCGACCACTACCTGAAGATTTTAAGGCTTCTGCATCTTGCAAATCTAGGCAAGCTTCTGGGACACCCAGTTCTGGCATGACAAGTACATTCCAAAGACATGTACAAACACATGGAACCTTCAATAGTGACAATGCAAAACTTGGTGAGCCCAGAAGTAGCACAGGAGCCTCTAATCTTTCATCTATGAGTGGCATGTATGAAGATAGAAAGTCTTTGAATAAGCATAATACTATGCATGCTGCAGCAAGTTACAATTCCCATCCACAAGCTGTAAATGGTGCATCTAGCAACCTTGGTGTACAATTTGGTGAAATGCAAAACTCAAGAAATGCTTATCCTGATGATATGGATGATGATAACATACTTGAGGTAACCTACTCTGTTTGCATTCTATACTGACAGGCAAATTAGTATGGTACCAATTTCAGGATAGGTTATCTATTGTTAAAAAACAGCAGTTTATGAGGTTATTTCAAGGCTTTGAGAGTTATAGTGTGCTTTGGTAATCTTCATCGGATCAATGATGGTCCACTAAGTTGAATTATTCACAAGAAATGTTTGTCTCCTTTTGTATTTCCCAATGTTTATTTTAGAATATCGATGTTGACCAAATTGTTATGGACCACTACCAATCAATTTCTACACCTCAACCATCAATCTCAAAGCTTCCTTCTATCACCCCAGTTGCAAGCAAAGAAAATTTTGCCAGGCCTGATGAGACAAGCTTGCCACCAGAGTTGTGCTCCAAGTGCAGTCATGGTTTTAATGTATGGTATAGTATTTTTCTTTTCCCTTTTCGTTACATGTTTGGGATCCACAGGAAGCATTTATACTTGATTCCTGATTTTAATACAGCTAGGATCTTGTCCCGAAGCTTCAGTTCATTTGCAGGAGCTTAAGGATATGCTAATTGGAATATCAAATGATCTTCTTGACAATATCTCTAACCTAAACATTGAGCAGATAGAGAAGCTTCGTCAAGACAGGTTTGCTTCCTTTCCTGTCTTATTTCTTTGTTTTTTAAAGTATCGATGAACAGATCAAGACACAAGACAGGGTAAGAAATATGGAAACAGTAAAACCTATATTCTCGATTCATGTTGCTCTTTCTATATGTCACTGTTTCTTTTCTTTTTAATTTCTGTTCGTTGTTGCATATTCTTCCTTCATTATGTTGGGTAACATATGTATCTAATGCTCGTTTACATTTTCTAATTTAGGCAGCAACTGAATGCTCAAATTCAGCCACTTGAAAAACATCTTCGCGCTACACCAGCCAATAGTGAAAGGAAGCTCTCACACTTCTCTGCATCTACAGCAACAAGGTCTTCTTTCCAGTATGAAACTCCTCAGTCATCCTCCTTCAAGATTGGTCCAACAAGGCTTGATACACAGTTCTCTGCACAGACTGAATATAATGGTTTTGATAGATGCAATTCATCATCAATGTCATTCACTTCCACTGACTGCTTTGGAGCGTCAACAGCTCCTGTTGAAAGAGAGCAATATGTCCCGAAGTATGTTGATGTCAATTATATTGAAGGGTCAACTGACAAAAAATGGAGTCGCCAGGATTTTCCATGGACAAAAAAGCTAGAGGTGGGTTTTCTAATTATACTTGCTTTTATCTTTGAGACGTTCTGCTTAATTGCCTCTCAAAAGGTGCATCTTATCTACTGTTAGGCAAATAACAAAAGGGTTTTCGGCAATCATTCCTTTCGTCCCAATCAAAGAGAAGTGATCAATGCAACTATGAGTGGCCGTGATGTTTTTGTATTAATGCCAACTGGAGGAGGAAAAAGCCTAACATATCAGGTGAAATAATTTTGTTCTATTAGCTCAATTCCCTTTGTTTTATTTCTCTCTTGTCGACCTGGAAGATGGGGCTATATATCTAACTTATTCCAACAAGCCATTCTATTTTATACCAATGCACTTGCTTTAGTGAAATGGGGTGAGAATTCTTTCTTAAGGACTCGTATTCTTATGTGCACTAGACATTGTACATATTTCATTCTCAGTCCATGCTGGAGTTAGTTTCATATGTGGTATACTTGTATTTGTGATAAATGAAACAAGAACTATATTGATATAATTTTTGGGGAAGTTTACTCTTCCTGCAAAATGGAGAGACAGTACATTGTATGGTTAGTCATGAGATTTTGAATAAGGGAAGTTCCATACCTGGTATTTTTGTGTGCCATCCAGGGCTCGTCTTATGTTACATTTAGTGGATTTTTCTGTGAAAATATTTGTCAATTTATATTTCACTGAAGAGCTACACCTTTTTAATTTTGACTAGACAATTCCCAAATGTTCTTTGACAGCTCCCTGCTCTTGTATGCCCTGGGATAACTTTGGTGATTTCACCCCTGGTTTCTCTCATTCAAGATCAAATAATGCATCTACTACAGGTCAGTGCGCCATTAGCAGATGTCCTAGGTTTACTTTTCTTGATGTTCCTCAGTTTCTTCTTTTCAATCACTTCTTACTGTACAGGCAAATATACCCGCTGCTTATCTAAGTGCCAGCATGGAGTGGACTGAGCAACAAGATATTCTTAGGGAGCTTAATACAGATTATTGTAAATATAAGCTGCTATATGTCACGCCCGAAAAAGTTGCCAAGTACGTAATTGGTTTCTCCCATTTTTATTTCACGTGCTTCAATATATGCATTTCCTGAAACAGGTTGATTGGTGGTCTCTTGCCCTATAGGTTGCTCTGTACATATGTTTATTTTTCATCCGATTTAGATAAGTAAAAATCACTAGCTAATGAGATACTTATCTTAGTAATCAGAATGTGCGCACACACATACGCGCATGCACTCACGGATTATATATGGTATATAACGGTAATGATGCAACCTCAGCTATTATGGATTCCAGAAATCTAAACATGTCTAGTTCTTTAACTTCTCCTGAAGCAAAAACCATAGGCATTTGTCTGTAGGTATCGTTTGCTGAGCCTTTTCATAGATATCTTGAATGCTGCAGTCACATATTCATTGGTAACTCATTAATTTATTTTTGTATTTGAAAATAACAGGACTATGAAGTGCATATCAAGAAACCTAATAAACAATGTAGTATTAGGGCTATGAAGTACATAACAGGGCTTGAACTCTTTGCTACATTTTCAAGTAATATAGTAATGATTGTTTCTGAATTTCATTTGTCAAACAAATTTTCGAACAAATACGTTGTTCTCATCTATAGTGATGTTATCATAACAGCTCTCCTATATAACTAATATGCAGAAGTGATGTTCTGCTGCGACACCTTGAGAATCTACATGCTCGTGGATTACTCGCTAGGATTGTTATTGATGAAGCTCATTGTGTAAGCCAATGGGGACATGATTTTCGACCAGATTATCAGGTTTTTCTTTAATCTTTTGCGATTCTGTTACATAATTTGATATTCTTTCAGTTGATGCTCATTACATAGTTTGACATTCTTTCAGTTGATGCTCATTACATAATTTGACATTCTCTCATTGATGCTCATATTTTTCTATCCAGAGTCTTGGTATCTTGAAAAAGAAGTTTCAGGATGTACCTGTCTTGGCCTTGACAGCTACTGCAACAATTAGTGTCAAAGAAGATGTGGTGCAGGCTCTCAGTCTTGTTAATTGCATTATTTTTCGGCAAAGTTTTAATCGACCTAATTTACGGTACATGATCAATTAAAACCATTTTGTCAACAAGAAAAAGAAAGAAAATGATATTTCTTATTTGTTTTACCTGTACTGCAGATACTCTGTTGTCCCTAAAACAAAGAAAGTTGTCGATGATGTTGACAACTTCATTAAGCAGAATCATTTTGATGAGTGCGGAATCATTTATTGTCTTTCGAGAATGGATTGTGAAAAAGTTGCTGAGAAGTTACAGGTTAATTTCCTTTTAGTCTTTTACTGGTTTTTTCATTCTAATAATTATGTAATTCATTTTGCCCCCTAAATTTATTTATTCATTATTTATTTTTGTATCAACTTTTGGTGCTTAAATGCAAAAAACTCATGCTACAAAATGGTACAATCTAATATTTAATTTAAAGCTGATAAAAAGATAATTATCATATATTCTGAAGGGCAGGTCTTGGTGAGACAATAAGATTGGGTCTTATTATCAGTGGAAGTGGGTCTCTGGGTAGAGTGCTAGGGGTTCTTACACTAATTCATTAACTCATTGACTGTCTGTGCATTACATCTTGTAAGGAATACGGTCACAAGGCAGCCTTTTATCACGGTAGCAGAGATCCTGCTCAGCGTGCATTAGTTCAGAAGCAATGGAGCAAGGATGAGATTAATATCATATGTGCTACTGTTGCATTTGGAATGGGTATGAACGACTACTTCTAATGGTCTCTTTAAAGCTTATAAACATGTTACTGACAAGAGATGTTCCAGGTATTAACAAGCCAGATGTTCGTTTTGTCATTCATCACTCTCTTCCAAAGTCAATTGAAGGCTACCATCAGGTTATCCTGTCACCTGCATTTCAAAATTAGGCTTTTTATGGAGTAAAAAAGTATTAACATCCTAAAAAGTGAGACATCTTAAAACTGTCTAATTGTCAGGATTTTCCATTTTCCATATTTTAGGAGTGTGGTCGTGCCGGTAGAGATGGCCTACCTTCATCCTGTGTATTGTACTACAGTTACAGTGACTATGTGAGTTCCCTGTATCATCTTTTACTGTTTAATTCACTCTTCTTATTTTCACAGTTATCTATTCTTTGTTTCACGGAAGATCTGCTTCTCGTCAGTTTCCACGTTTTTTTGTCAGTTTCCACTATATTTACTTGTAGATATTCCTCTCTTCTTTTCTTTTAAATGCTGTTCTGCATGTGTTTGTGCTCCTCTTCCTTCAGATTCGAGTCAAGCACATGATAAGTCAAGGTGCTATAGAGCAGAATTCTATATCATCTGGAGATAATCGTTCTACAGCTAATAGCGGGAGAATGCTAGAAACAAATACTGAAAATCTTCTGAGAATGGTACTTTGAAAAACCTCATTTAGTTGCCCATGTTACTACTGTGATTTAGTAGTTAACTACCAACTGTAACATTTTTCAGGTCAGTTACTCCGAAAATGATGTTGATTGCCGACGTCTCATACAGCTAATTCATTTTGGAGAAAAATTTGATTCTGTCAACTGTCAGCAAACATGTGATAATTGTTCCAAGACTCAAAATTGTATCGAGAAAGATGTCACAACAATAGCAAAACAATTGGTCTGTTTATTTTAATAGTGTTCCATCTTATATTTCGGTTTGAAATGTATTATGATTCTGCACAGATCAGCCTTTTTGCCTTTTCCATTAAAGGGTGATATCCATGCACTTGTCAGATTGAACTGGTGAAGATGACAGGACAACAGTTCTCATCAGCTCATATATTGGAAGTCTATAGGGGTTCCTTGAACCAGTTTGTAAGGACTAAACACGCTCTGGCTTATTTTCTCTTTTCTTTTTGTTTGCCATCTTATTGGTGATATTCTCTTGTAAATCTAGGTAAGGAAGCATAAACATGATACCCTGAGTTTGCATGGAGCCGGGAAACATCTGTCTAAGGGTGAAGCATCTCGTGTGCTGCGTCATCTTGTTATTGAGGATTTTCTTATGGAGAATATTAAGAAAAGTGATGTGTACGGATCTATATCATCCGTGTTAAAGGTACAATAGGTTTTACCTTGAAGCCGCATTTGCTTCTCTGGGATTGTCTTATATTGTCTTCATCCTTACGAATTTCAGTTGTTTGATGGATTGGTTTCTGTAGGTGAATAATTCTAAGCTCTATAATCTTCTCACTCGCAACGAGACAATTAAATTGAGGTTTGTCTTCTTGTAAATTGCTGGTCTGAATATATAGTTACAGGATCTTAGTCATTGTCTTGAGAACCTATTCTGGGGAAAGAACTTCTATTCATGTTAGTAGGAAACTATAGCCTATGAACAGTTGCCAAATTACTTAGGATCTGCAGACTTGAATGAATCACGTGCTTTTAGGTCTTTGGCAAACATTTGCTGATAATCATTTTGAGGTTGAAGATTCAAGAATTTCATAATCACGACCTTTCTCATCTGGTGAACTTACAAAATAGGAATATTCTCTAATTACTGATTCTTCAACACCTGTTTATCTTCATTTTTCCTCCTGATCTTTTTGAGATGAAAAAACAATGACTGGCATTTTTAACCTTTTAAATTTGGTTTAAATATGTAAGTTGCCAGTTTCTCTTAGGTAGGTCATTTTGCTAATAACAAACATTCGTACATTAGATAATTTGAAATTCTGCTCTCCCGTGCCTAAAGTGTTACAAGATCAACCTGTTGCTGCTGTTTGCATTGCAACCATGTGCTTATACTTTCTTCTAGATTTCTACTCTTGAAAGAAGGTTAAATACATTGCTGCAGATTAGACTTTTCAATTTAGGATGGATCCCTCCAGGATCATATTACCTCATGTCTCGTTCCTAAATGTATTTGGATCCTTATTGTTGGCAACATACTTTTGTACCGAGGAAAGTCCTTCAAACTTATTTCTTTTGTTGGTTGGCTGACAGTCAAAACCCAATTCCAATATACATTTTTTATTTTCTAATGCATTTTAAAATCCAATCATGTCTTGCCATAATTTCTCTTGGCCTAGTACTTATGTTTGCTCCTTGTTGGCTGAAATTTTCGGTTTCTTGCAGATTCCCCTCCCCTGCTAAAGCGTCTAAATCGGGTAAATCTGAAAAAACACCTGCAAAAGGCTCATTGACATCAGGGAAGCAAAGTTGTCCATTAACGGTTTCTCCTGGCCAATCTGAAAATGAAGTGGATTTGGTTAGTCTATGGCTTAACAAGAACATTTCTTTTTCTATTGTCTTAGTTTCCCTGAGCCACTATATTAGTTCTTGTTTTTTGTTCATGCACGTGTAGGACCTTTCAGCCAAAGTCAAACTGTATTCTGCATTACGGATGCTTAGAACTGCTCTTGTCAAGGAGTCTGCAGAGGGGGTCATGGCATATCATATCTTTGGGTGAGTTTTCCTAACTCCTAAATCACTATAAACTCTGATAGACGTTAAATTCCCGTGGAGTCTTATTTCTTTAATTTCCTTTCTCCATCATTTTTTTCCTTCTTTTTCTTTTTGGTTGGTGATATAATGAAGAATCACTATCTCACAATAGTGCTTGCATCCTATGAGCAGAAATGCTACATTGCAGCAGATAAGCAAGAGAATACCCCGAACCAAGGAGGAACTTCAGGATATAAACGGGGTTAGCAAGTAAGTTTTTAAAACACTTTGAATCACAATTATCAAGTACAAATCTCTGATAACATTTTTGCGTTGAATGCAGGGCCAAAGTAACAAAGTATGGAGATAGAGTGCTAGAAACCATTGAGGCTACGATCAAGGAACACTACAAGACGGTTAAGAACAACGGCATTGGCAGTAATGACAGTAGTGAAGAAAAGAAGAGAAGACGAGATGCAACCAAAGTGGCTGAGATGAACAACAAAGAAGAGAACGACTTTTCGTGAAGCTAATGTTCGTTCTAAGAAAAAGAACACCATTGTTGATGCTAGCCAAACTGAAGAACCACCAGTTTCTTACGAGGAATTTATAGATGCAGATTTTGATTTCGATGACTCTAACCATGAAATGCAAACTACTAATGACGAAAACTTGAAGGTTGATGTGAACGGAGGAAGAGTGCTGCCTTCGTGGGCAACTAAGGATACAAAGGTTTATGGTTAGATTATTAATAACTTTTTTTAATGTAAATTTATGAATTCAACATTCCCAACTTCAGGTTGGGGGGTGGAATATAAATTGTTATTGTGTAGGAATAGGATGCTGAGATGTGGTTTTCAGTAGCAAATGCAAGCATCCTTTATTTTAAACTGTTCATTCTTCCCACAGAAAACTTGGTCATCGTATTAACTCATCCAACGTCACACAAATATTTCACACTGCAGACAAAATATATATACGATGACCAAGTACTTAATTTTAGATTACAAAACATATAATCTAAAATTGAAATAGTATAAATACTCACACAGATTGAAAAGTACTTAATTTGTTTTAAATTATTTGTTCATGTTTTTTTAATTTATCTAAAATTAACTGTTCAGTTTCTAGACAAAATGTTATTAATGATGATTTTTTTTTCCAAACCTACCACATTGAATGATAGAGAATTCATTTTTTATATTTTATCATATTCTATTATAAAATTTGAAGAAATTAAACTTTGATAGATAACATGGACGGATGGGGTAAGAGATCAAATTAGGAGGTAGTTAAAATGGCGTATGTTCGAATTTTGACAGGTGCAGTGTTGAAGTTTTCAATCTTTTAATGTGGGGGTGGCTTTCTGTGGTGATCTAAAATAAGGCTTCTCACCAATCGAACAGCACCGCTGAAACGCCTTAATTAACATCCTTCACCATTCATATCGGATTAGTAGTGGAGATCTGAGGCATGTGTATAGCCTTTTGTGTACAAATTGGTAGGTAGTACCGCATTTAATCGCCTCTGAAATTGGGTCCCACAACAATTAGTCCCTTTTATTTCTCCGTCATCATCTCCTTTTTCTTTTCGTTAAAAACCCCATTTTCCGTAGATTCTATCAATTTCCCACTTTTCTCCACATATCATATAAATTATAATCCTACCAGAAAAAACCTCAAATGAGATTATTTTCTCGGCTTCATCTAATTTCTTCACGACCCCCAAATCCTAATCCAAACCCTGACCAAAACGAAGAACAATATGTAGGATTCGGAGCGGTTGAAGCGGTTGCCGGCGAGAATCAGACGGCGGCATCCTCTAGCCGAATTGGAATTTGTGAAAATGGAGGAAGTAGCGGTAGCGGTACTGGCGGAGAGAGGAATGTGGAAATGGATGATACGGCGTCGTCCGGTGGTGGTGGTGAGAGTTCTACGAATTCGAATCCGGTTGCTGTGGAGGAGAAGAGAAACACTGATCATCCTCCTACTGATGATTGCTGTCCTATTTGCTTTGGTGCCTTTTCGGTTCCGTGTAGAGCTCCCTGTGGTCACTGGTATTGCGGTGAGACTGAATTGTGTTTGTACTTAATTGTATGAGCGATTGAAACCTAATTAATCTAGTAGGAACTGTTGTGTCAAATTTCCATAATCTCAACCCTTCCTGCAGTTGTAGTTGTTGCGCTCCTAAAAACGGTAAAGAGCTAAAGAAACAATATCTTTTTTGATTTACCTTTTTTTTTGGTTTCCTTAAAGAAAAAACTGAGAAACTCTTTTATCATAAGCTTGTGCGTATATGAGTGATATTTTTCTCTTTCTTCTTAAAATTTCTAAAGACACCTTTGAATTGAATGCTCTGATCCACATCTTCCTGGCTGTCGAACTCATAGAACCACTAAAACCTCTTCCGCTTCTCCATGCCCGCATAAACCTCTTCAATTACCTCTCCTTCCTCTATTTAAAGCCTAATCCCCTTCCTCCACTCTTACCCCTTCATACTCCTCCAAATATCTGATAATTTTTCTAATTCCTCCTAAAACTCTAAGCTCTCTCCCAAAATAACTGATAATGGCAACTCCAAAGAAGGTCCTCACTCCCCCTCGTCGTCCTGAACTTCAAGGAGAAGGCCTTGAGGATTTTGAATTTGAAGTAAGCAATCAAAATAATACAGAACTCACTCAAAACCAACCCAGTTATCAAGTTTACCCTGGGAAACTGTCAATTCTCAGAAAAAAACCAAAAATTCATCAAAGAAAGAGTCTACCACAAGTATCTATGCACCTCAGATGCCTCGACTTTGTCAAAGGAAAGACTTAGACGTAGATACATTATCTTAAACTCATATCCTTAGCACTCACATCATCTGATGTTTTAGTCTCACTACTAAAGTCCTCGTTCTTCCCCTTACCCCAAATTGTTGGTGAACGACGAAATAATTGAGAATCATGCGAATTCAATCCCGATAAATTACCAATAATCACAAACTTCTTCAATGATCTCACTCATTTTTCAATTAGGAATCAATATTGTCATTATTGATTCCTAATTGACAAGGAGTCAGAATTATGAAATACTCATATTATTGAAGAAGAAACTTGTGAGGAATGTTGTTAATTTCTCCGGCTTCAATTCTCATGATTCTGAAATATTTCGCCGTTCACAAAAAATGTGGGGCAAGTGAAAGAATGTGGCTGAAGAGGATGTTAGTAGTGAGATTAAAAAAATTATGATGTGAGTAGAGAGGATATCGATGAGTTAATGTATCCCCATCTAAGTCTTTCCTCATATGAGATTTTGCATCCAGAATACTACTGAAGAGTGTGGAACTTAAAATTGTTTTGGTCAAGTGAATGGATGTTCGTTTTTTTTGATACTTTAGATTTTCTAAATTTAGACATTGATAGTTGAAGGACAATTGATAAAAGGAAGAAGTTTATTTCTATAGTATTCAGATATAATTTTCTTGTATTTGCCTTTGAGGATCAGGATCTGCTGTTATAATGGCTTAGCTTTTCCGATTGTGCAATATCTTGGCATCTAAAGCAATCTACTATTCTTGTGAATCAGAATGTGGTTGTCTTTGCTGATCAAATCTATACAAATTTAATGAATCCGTGCCTCCTTTGCTTAATTTGATGTTGTATGGAACGGATGTTTTTTCCCTCTTACAATGTCTTTACTTTTTTCTGTACAGGAGGCTGCATTCTGCAGTACTGGAACTATGGTGCGGCACTTCAGCCTTGCAACTGCCCGATGTGCACAAGGAAGATAACCAATTTGACACCCGAAGCATCATTAGGCCAGCACCAGGGAGATGAAGTTATTGAAATTCTGAAAAATATCCGTAGATACAATCGCCTTTTTGTGGGAGGGACATATGGTCATTTTCTGGTGAGTCTGTCTCTATTTGTCAACTTCCTTCTCCGTTTCTCGTTCCGAATGTTGATTAATCTTACTTTTATTTTAGTGGTAACATTTCTTTTACAAAGATCATTAACTATCAGCATATAGAGGTTTAACATATGGAACAGAGTTGGTTTTCAAATGGTTTACTAGTTGTTAAAATTTTGGCTCTAAAGAATGTTAGATGTTTTGGTTGCTTTTAGGACTGGCTTGAGGGGCAACATTTGTCATGATTGAGCAATCACATCAAGTTAGTATAATAGCAGGGTATTGCTTTTATTTGAGTCATCTTATTTTGAGCAGTCTGCCTTCAAATTCATTTAGTGCTTCAGCTATGACTCCTTTCTCATGGATTAAAATTTGCTAAAGGACCTTGCTAGGCTACTAGAATTATTGGCTAAAAGATCGACTAAAATAGTTTTTTGGACCTTTTTGCCCTTATAGTTGGGTGAATCCCTTATACCAGCATACCAGCAGGGGGTAAGATAGTCATTTAACACCCTCAATTTGGGGGTTTAGGGTTTCTATCCCCAAAATTCTAGGAGTAAATCATTTTCCTTTGCTAAAATAGCACCAAGAATAAATTTTGTGGTGTCTGTCACATCAGGTACTTGTATTTGAAGAAGTAGAATTCTTTTCCTTTCATCTTATGTGAGTCTCCCCCTCTTCAAGACACTTGTATGTAATGAATACAATCCTATTTCTAGTGATTGTAGCAAGCTTTGTCATGGTGTTTTGTGCAATTAACAGTATGTGAACTTCAGCTGCCATATTCTTGTGTGCTTGTTATTGTACTAAGATTACGTTTTCTCGGCCTTCCAACTTATTTTATTTTTTTTCCCCTCTTTTACAGAGGCTGCTTGAATTGCCCCTATACATTAAGAGAATGTTTCACGATATGATGAATCCTGACAGACCTGGTGCTCACCTCAACAAATTGCGTATATTTGCAGTTAAGTTTATCTTAACAGTTAGAAAGATCTCTCTCTCTCTGAAATTAACTTCACTAGTATATTGTGCTTAGTTCCTATTTTGTAATCTATGACCAATAATGTCCCTGTATTGCAATACAAGGTTGTACTTTCTGGAGAAGAAATTAAATTGGTGTACAAATTATTGAATAATTTCTTCCTGTCTACTTTAGATCTTACCCTTATGGCGAATGACGATATTGTTCCTTCTCTTTTGTAGATGATTTTGGGTTTGCTTTACACATTCAGTCCCTTTGATTTCCTGCGTATAGGTGAGCAATTTTGAGATATAAAAATGATCATGAGCTTTGAGCATCCTTTAATTATTTCCAGCAAGATTATATTGACGCACTAATAGGAAACATGTGTGTCATATGGTCCCTTCAATGATGTTCTGATGTTTCGCTTTCCCGAAAAAATGTGTCATAATGGCGTTCTTTTTTTGTTGTGAGCTAAATGAAATATTCACATGACAATTGTATTCATTTCTGCTCTTTGTAGGCCGACAAAATGTTATTGATGTCTTTGATTATTCAGCTATGGTACTGTCATTCATGTTGTACATCTTTGGGCTATATCATCGAAGGAGAAGGTTGCAGCGCGTTAGGGAGATGGCTGCAATTCAACTTTGATTATTAGATAGTCACGGTATGCCTTGATCATATTTCTCTTCTTTCCTCCTGAATTTTGCCTCAAGATAAGAGATTTGCCTTTTGCTTTTCTTTTCATATAGGAGTCCATCTAAGAGTTCCTGCTGTAAATATAGTGGAAGTGGTAATTTGTGTAAGTAGAGAAAAACTTGTGAGCCAACCATAGTAGCTAATAAGCATGTTGTAAATACATACACAGAGAGGCTCATTCTGTGATCTTTTGTCAGAGCTACTCTTAACAATTTGATTTTTGTTCAACTCAAAACCATTTGGCTTCAATAAAACAAACTTGATTCCGCTCTGAACGAAAATCCTATTCTATTGTACCCTAACGAGTAGTTTTATTACGGTCTTGAGTTATACACATTGTTAAAGTTACCCTTTAATAAATGCTATACACACAATTTATGCATTATCTAGCAATGTACTTATCTTCTCAATATATTGTATTTTGTCACCGTACCCTCATTAGTGAAGAATTTCTTAGAAATTATGTTTTCATAGCCATCTTTACTACATGAAAACTAGAGATTGGCCGAACATTATATTTGTAAAGTGACACCCTGAGTATATCTCCTTACAATTGCCTTAATCATAAACTGAATATTTTTGCTCATGAACTGTGTTCTTATGAAGCAAATAGAAAGCAGGAAAACAGTACAAACTCAATAACTATGACTAAATAGCAAACATGTAGGTTATAGGTCGTTAATAAGCTGAAATAGCAACAACACATTCGAAATACCCCCAGAAATATACACAGTAGCAGCGGCTACTGCTAGCCTCTCGCGCTTACAGAAGCCCGTAGAGGAGTTGGTAGGCGTCGCGAGGTCCACTCCTCAAAACCCAAGCCTCCAAAAGACCTAAAATCTAATCTGGAGAAGTCTCTCCAAGAAAACAAGCCAAAAGTCCCCTGCAGCAAGTCGCTAGGAATTCATATTCATACCTACCCCAAGGCTTCTAAGAGAAGCCAGTACTGCCAAACGGGCTGATCCGTTGGCAGATCCGGTCCGGTCCCTTGCAGGCTCAGATCAAAACGGACTGAGGGCCCATTTTTTGCTGCCTAACAAAACTCCAGTCCATACCTGCATCGCTGCTAGTCTGCGGGCTCTTCATCTTCAGATTTCATTTTTGCTTCATATATATAAAATACGGGTTGGCCGGCAGTCCGGTCCGCGCGGGCCACAAGCTAAACAGAGCGGGTAAAAAATACCCTTGTTTCAGCGGATCAGCATTTCTCTAGTCTATATCTGCCCCATTAGCGAACGGGACGGACCGATCCGCGGCCCCGACCCACTTGAGCCAACCATAAATTTCTCAAATCCCCTTCTAAACCAATAAAGACAAGGAGAGGAGGCAAACAGGATTGGTGAATAAACCTGCTTCCCTCCTTTCCTTTATTTAACTTGTATTTACATTTTTCCCATATAATGTTTACAATCCTACAAGCACACTTCTGCTGCACAATCTGTTTATTATGTAACAAATTAAAACCACATACGAAACCTGGTTATACTCCTAATATATACAACACAACCACCATATCTAACAAAGAACCAAATTATTTTCTTTACATTTTTTCTGCTAAACAATAATACCAAGGGCCGTGAATATCAATAGACAAGATGGATAATATCCCTAATGATGTTGCAGCTCCTACCACTTCATCAAGAAGAAATGGCAAACCCACCTGTCGAAGGGCAATTTCAGCCATCTCTCTACCATATTTTCCACTGCCCCCGAATAGAACACTTCTTACAGCTAAATATATTGCACGGGAGATGCGGTCAAAAATAGTATCTCCAGCTTGCAGGCTTTTGGTTAACATTCTAGCCATGAGGTACTTGAGCGATTGAAGCTCCATGCTATCAACTAGATTAGCAACATTATCTACAAGTTTGCCGAGTACCTCAGTTATATGCGAGATCCCAGCATCCTCGATTGTGTCCAGAAGATCAGAGAGTTGTTTGACACTATCTGAGACTCTGTTTTCTATATCTTCACGGCTGCAAACGATTTTTTCGCTAAGAAGTGTTTGTCGCAGAACAAGAATGCTGCAATATTAAGAATTCTGTATCAGTCACATGAGGTAGGAGAGAAGCCAGCTAAGATTATCTTGAAACCCGGGAAAGAGAAAACACACACTAACCTTGTAGTGATAACAATGATCTTCTGAATGCGGGCCTGAACAACCCTCAAGCGGTAGAAGTTGAGCTTCATAGTTTCGGGCAAGCTTTCTTCTGTTATACCTGAAATCCCGAAGACCATCTTTAACAACCCAAGCCTCACCAGCACATCGACCTTCTCTCCTTTGCATTCTGGATATGCACCAACCATCTCTGAGAAAACATGAAGAATGCAGCATACAATAAGTTGTGTTAAATGCCGTTTGACTGATTAGTCGAACAAGCAAAACAAATGTAACAACAGACAGTAGTCCTTACCTGAAGAGGAAGGTGGTTTCAAAGATATTGATGCACCCGCTCCAATTGAAACGCTTCCCCCAGCCTTAAGTATGGCTGCAGGTCCAATTGAAAAGCTAACCCCAGTCTTAAGTGTGGTTGCAGGGAGTAAACTTTTCGACGAACTTTCTTGTTTTTGAACCAATTCAAAGTAACTATTTGTATGCTCATTCCATTCAGGATCTTTACCATCACTCACACTTGAAAGCCATTGCATTGTCAAGGGTAAATTGGCAACTGCATCATCAGGAGATCCATAGTGCTCAGTGAAAGATTTCCTCAAATAATCTAGAGCAGCAGGCCCCTTTAGTAATGGTTCAAGAAGTCTTATACGTACTTTGCTCACTTCTTCCCCGAGTACCTGCAGTATTCAAATATATCAAACTTAGCACAACTATTTTCTATGTGACAATAAGCACACATTCTCGTTAAGGGTATTCTTAAAATAAGTTAAGCTCCCTTGTACTAAGGGAAGAGTTCCTCCCCCACCATTTATTTCAAATCTCCATTTACAATTCTCAAGCATCTTAGCAATGTTAAAAAGTAATCATCAGTGTAGAGAGGAACCTGTATTTGCTCCAGGACAAACTGCAAACCCCTCACTAGTGCAGCAATGTGCGACTTCCTTGATGCATCTACGGCTCGGCATATATTAGATAGATCTTCCAAAAATTTATTGTGAGTTGCCCTTAGTTCATCCTCTTTAGCTGGAGCAGTAAGCTTCTGCAGCTTCATCAATGCAAACTCCAAAATTTTCCCAAGATAACCCATGTCTAGATTTCCTGAATCCAGCACCTGCAAGTCGAAATAAAAAATTTAACATGTTAGAAGGGCCAACAATATCCAAACCAAAAAAAAAAAGGATAAAAGAGAAGGCTGAAATATATGAGCACCTGAGAGAAAATGTCCAGATCTACCGATTCAAATATCTCTTGTTTCCAGCTTCCAGGAGACATTGCACAGAGTTCATCTCTCACCTCCCTCACTAATCCACAAATTCGAACGTAGTTAGGTTTATCCTGTTCCACAGATTCCACGATGCCATCCCAAAAAGCTTTCTTCATTGTCTCTTTTACCTGTTCCAGTAAAATTTACGAGCTCCTTAACATTGTACGTTGTTTTTCTTGGTGACCTCCCATGCAACTTAAAAAGGGCAAAGAAAACCTCACGCCAAACAGAATGAGGAGAAATATTTATATACATTTTTTAGAAAAAGAAAAAGAAAAAGAAAGAAAAAAACATAATACCCGACTTCAAACAAAACTATAACTCCCAAGGCAATTCACTAACCTTGATACTATTCTGGTGTTCACTAGTAGAGTCGGCGAGGAGAAATATTTATATACATTTTTTAGAAAAAGAAAAAGAAAAAGAAAGAAAAAAACATAATACCCGACTTCAAACAAAACTATAACTCCCAAGGCAATTCACTAACCTTGATACTATTCTGGTGTTCACTAGTAGAGTCGGCGCCATTATCAAGCATAAGGAGCTCCCCATGAAGACTTTCATTCACTATTAACTCATTTTCAGCAGGGAGAGTCTTACTACTAGAACCAACTTCATCTGGATTAGCTTCAGCTCCAAATAATTTTCTTGCTACATGTCTCGACTTTTGAGCATCCTTTATCAAGTTGCTTCTTTCATCACCAGTGGAAGGGGAAGCAGGTAGAGAAGCAGCAATGTGGGAGAGTGGTGAACCCACAGGACTTCCAATTTCTCTTGCTTGGAAGTATTTCATTCTTGTGTCAGCTAGGGCACTTTCCATACGTCCAACGCCAGTATTTCCACTCAGATGATGTATCCTCTCTCTCAAAAGTCTCTGATCCTCTGTAACCTGCATCAGTGGAGAAGAAATTAGCAATCATTACTCAAAACCTCAGAAGAAATCAATCTATGCATGTATAAAGTGGGTTGACGTATAGCTATGCTCGGGTGATGAAACTGATATTAAGACTCGTAAGGTTGATGCCATTTATTGATATTCATTACAAAAGAAGGGGGGATGCCAAATAACAGAAAAATAATTCTTGCAGCTCCTTCCATTTCTTTTTCCCTTAAATATATTAATGGCACTAAACTGTACGGAATGTATTAAAATGAATTATGGAGATAATTTGAAGCAGTTGTCTATTACAGAACATATTTTTAACTTCCAGTCAATACCTGCTTCTGGATAGCCTTCATGTCATGTGTAACAGTGTAAGATTACCACTATCTCCTTCAGGAGTCATCTTACAAGTCTGAATCATAGACAGTTCAAGCTGGCATGCAGCTCTGACCAAGTCCTCCTCAAGTGATTGAGCATCTTTGTCTTTCCAAATGACAAAGCTATTAAAATAGGAACACCATGCTGAATCAAAAACATGAAGTTGAGATCTGAAGTTTATTCTTCCTCTTGATGCATGCTCAGAGTCTGGATTAGCACTCTGGATAGCTCCATCAAATATTATCCCGATCAGCAACTCAAAATCTCTTATAAACTTCTCAGCAGACTGTGCCAGAGCAATCTCCTGCTCCCCTTTCCCACCATAGTTATCAAACGAAGATTTTAAATTATTATACCTTGCTAATGTTCTAGAGAGAGTGTCAGCCTGCTCCTGATTTTTGTTCCAATTGCCATGAGTGGAACTAGGTCCTCTTCCTCTTTGCATTAGATATTCTGCTCGTTGTCTCTTTGCCTATTTATATCCAAAAGGTGGAACAGTAGGATATTAACACACCTATGGTGAGGTTGGTATAGAAATGTAGAATTAAAAATCTAGATCCCATAAGTACCCTTTGGAGCTTGTCTTCTAATTTGCTTTGCATCTCCCTCCTTTCAATTTCACGCTGATGAGATATAGACTTGGCTACTTTTTGTACTTGCTGTATTCTTGCACGCGCCTTCCTTTTCTCTTCTTCCAGCAGTCCTAACCGCTTCTCCTCAGCAGCCGCACGTTTTTGGTAGATAGCAGCTCGTACTCGCTCCTTATACTTGCTCTCTCGAGCCATCCTTCGTGATAATGACTGAGATGTTCTTTCTTTCACCGAAGCACGTTTCTGCCCGTGAGCTTTGAGGATAAGCATTCTGTTAGCCTCTGCCTGCTGAACTCGCAACCCCACTTTTGAGCCCAACTCAGCCCTTTCCGTGGCGAAGCGCATTTCAGCCTCAGTTTTAGCTGCTTGCCGCAGCTCATCCAGCCTTGCTAGACGCATTTGAGCCTTTCTCAGGATGCTTAACCTATTGACCAAGTTAACAAATAAATCACTCACGGTTCTAAACGATAATCATCCCCCATGTGGTAGCGCTACACTACTTGGAATATACTCCCTCTGTCCCAAATTTGAATAAAGTGGACATTCAACTTGGGCTGAGGGATTACTATTTTTGGTTAACTGTTTAAATATTTTTACTGACACAGCACTATTTGGCTTGGAATATGCTATTGTTGGTTAACAGTCTAGATAGTTTCACTAACATGGTTACATCCCAGTAACATGTATGTAAAACACGAAATTCCGACAATGGCTTGCTCCAATTTCCTTTTAAGTTATCCAAAGTAGTTTTGTTAGATGTTGAACAAAGTAAATTGATCAGGGCTTAAGGTAAGCAGTAGTACAAGACATAGAATTCACTTCAACCCAAATGAACAACTTAGGCTTCATTCTATAGTATTCAGAGTAAATCTATAAGTTTTAATTCTCTCATAATAAACAAAAATGCTTCTCCCTTCCTTTTGGCCTTCTACCCCCAAAAGGAAGTGGCAGGGTATCATTATTGAACCTAATAAATATGGTTAGTGGCTAATGAGAGAAGGTAGAAATCAGATGTAAAAACATATGAAAAGTATGTAGACAAGTGAAGTTGGTGAGATCAATTATCAAGAGGAAATCTGATTTTCCATGATTTGGGGGGGTTTTGGGTGGGGGGGGGGGGGGTGGCAAAAAGTGAGAGAAGAAAAAATCATGAAGATTAAGGGGGAGAGCAGGACTAACAGAATCTACCTAATTGGGAGACTAAATTGTCGTCTGGGGCCTACACAATGATGATAATAATCACATGGATGACTTTTTGAAATTCAAAGAACAAACTGACCAAATTTCATGAAGGACTCAAGAAACCGAAACATACCCACAGAACAGCACAGGATTCCAGCTTTGAAAAAGTCAAGCAGCAACAAGATAAGTATTATTTACCTTTTCTTTTCAGCAGCTTGAAGCTTAGCCTCAAGGCGCTGTCCGCGGTCCTCCTCACTAGAGGAAGAGCGCGAGGGGCTTCACGGCTTTGGCCTTGCTTGATAAATGCTCATAGAATTTCTGTAATCCAACAAAAGAGTACATATAGTTTAGCAAATAGACTCATGTTAATATACTAAAACCACAAATTTTAATTAAGTCAAAAAAGGAAGTTTTGCCTTAAAAATTCAAGAAAAAATAAATTTCCTTAATTGAAAATTAACTATTTAAAAGTTATTCACAACAAGTTTTTTTAAAAAAAAAGGGTTAAACCGGAAGAATACTTCCCCACCGCTTACCTAACCCCACAGGATTCAAATTCAATCATTCCTTCAATACAAAGACAAACAGATTTAAACTTTCCAAAAACTTAAAAAAAATAAAAAAAAATATCAGTCAATTACTTCTAACATCTCCTAAAATAATCACAAACATGAATTACCGTAAAATAATCAATTTGAATATCTTTTTTTAAAACTTAGATAGTATTAATTCACTACAATAAATTAAAGATTATTTAAAAAATAAAAAGTGATCGAAGAAAAACCTGACGACGAAGATCAGCGGCGCGAAGTTTAGCTTCGATTTCTTCAACAGTGGTAGGGGCAAAAGTCTTAGTCTCCGAAATCCTCTGCCGGGGACTAGGCGGCATCTCCGTCTTTGCTCCACCATCACTTACCGGAAATTCCATCGCAATTCCCGACGATGATGGTGAAATCACCACCCTTCTTCCACTCTCCAACGACTCCACTCCCATCTCCATCACCATTAAATATGCTAAAAATTCCACAATCAGAACAATCAAATCA
Organism: Vinca minor; assembly: GCA_026122235.1. NCBI lineage: Eukaryota > Viridiplantae > Streptophyta > Magnoliopsida > Gentianales > Apocynaceae > Vinca > Vinca minor. The sequence goes on from JAOCZM010000056.1 coordinate 5,720,228, forward strand.
ACCAATCAAATACGCTAAACTGATTAATTGAATGATAAATTATTCACAAAGGAAATTTGTACAGAGGAATGTATAAATGAATTAGAAGGAAGACGTTTAAATTTGTTGGGGAAAAGGGTTTGATGAGAGGGAGAGAGAGAATAATTTGTTGTACGTTAAGGAGTCGGAGAGGAAGAAAGCGTGTCACGTCAATAGTAAACGTTACGCCTTGTTTGTTTCCGTTTTTTTTCTCTTTCTATAAATATTTTCTGGTTGTCCTTGCTTTTTTGTGTTGACAGTTTTGCCCCTCCCTTATTACAGTACTAATAAATAGATTACGCATCTTTTAATACATTGTCTAATACACAAGTTAAATTATTGTAAATAGAACAATTTCATTAATTCTAACTTATAAAGTCACTTTAGTCTAATAATTCAAACAATGTACTACAAAAAAATGGACAACATACTCAAGGTTTTGAAATTCAACTTGGATATTGACCTGAAAAAATGATTAGTTTACGAATAAATGGTCGGACCGATGAGCAGACTGTTATCGACCCTTTCAACGACTCAGTGACATCATAAATATTATAAATAAATAAAATATATAATTATTATTTAAAATGAAGTACAAAATCAAAGTCTAAAACATTCCCTTAATATAAACCTAAAAATTAACAAAATACTATGTAAATTAATTTACACAAAATGTTCTAAAAAATTTAAATATACTTATTGATCAATAAAAAAGAGAAACTTTCATGGAATTACAAAGAAAATGTCAATTGATTTTAAAATTTCAGAGAAATGAAGTTCATCATGTATCTGTAAATTATAACACTATCATAAGCAAGAGAATTAAATATAATAATGAGTTTTAATTCAGACAATCAAACATGAGAATCGTTTGGTTCACCAAATTGATACTCGTGCTTTGAGATTTGTTAGAGAAATTTGATGGATTTGGATTTGGTAGTTTGAATTTGATGAATTTGTTTCGAGGGTTGAGACTGGTAGAGCTTTTTGTTCTTAACCTAAACAACGATACTCAATAAAATTGATGGTGAGATGTATGTATTGGTATTAGATGTTTGTTAAAATATGAAATCCCACATCGAATAACACCACTTATTCTCAATTGATTTTCAGAGGATATGGAGGCCATGAGCTAATTTTCAAACGATATTGAAAAAAGCAATAATCAAACCGCATAATAAACTTTTATTATTACTTTCTTGGAAGATAATAATTTATGCATTTATAATATGGGGACGGCATAATGTCGTCAAGCTTATGAAATTGAGACGACCTCGATCTTAATACTTATCGAAAGCATGTGTTTTCTTTAAGTTTATTATTATATTTTTGTCTAAATTTAGATATTTATTTTTTTATTTGAATTATCAAGAAATATGCGTTCATTTTCATAACAAATATACGTTCTCGTAATTAAATTTCTTATTTAAATAATATAAAATCAACTAATAACACATTAATTATTTATTTTTGTATCAATTCAAAATATGATAGCTAATTGTGCATGAGAAATTCTCACATATAAAGCTTACATACTCTCTAACAACAATTAAACTTTTACATAATATGATGAGTTTACTTACAAACTAAACTCTATTAATTTATACCTAAAGATGTACTCCCTCTATTCCTAAATATAAGACTCTTTAGACAATTTGAGAAAATTAAGGAAGTTGTTATTTTCACCTAAACTTCCAATACTATCCCTCACCCTCCCTCTCTCTCACTTTTTTGTCATAAAGAAAGGAAAATGTTGAGGGTATAATTGGAATAAATTGTTGACAACTAATAAAACAACCTTAAACGACAATTAATTTGGATACCTAGATATCTTCTAAACGACAATTAATAGGAAATGGAGGGAGTACTATTTTAATGTATTTGAATATCATTTTTATACAATACCTAAGTGTATGTATACAAAATACCGGAAATATCCCGGGACAGTGGGACATCAGACCACAGCACGTGGGGAAATAAATTATTTTTTGCGGGACATCTTCGTCCTTATCCAACATGTTTAACTTTAGCAATGTGAATAGAGTCCTGGCCCATCTCTTAGAATTGGGCTAAAATATTTATAAAAAAAAAGAAAAAAGAAAATAAAAATCCCTCTCAGACAAATCCAGTTGCTTTGGGTTTCTAGATTGGAAAAGAAATAACCCAACAATCGGCCCACTGGATTGACCGATTGGTGTATACTTATAATAAAATATTTCTAAAAGAAGCCCAAGTAATCCAGTCTGATTCTGGTGCGGTTTCACATGTGCAAAATAAATTTCGATCGTTGAATAAAAAATTTGATAGTTATATTTTTTTTCTTGGAATCAAAGCACCTGTTGTGATTTTGAGGATCCATAACACTTGATGTCTCATGATCAAAACAGGCGTTCTGGGTCCTCCAGCACAAAACAAGTATTAGAGGTACTCAAATGTAAATTTTTTCATCCGACAGTTGGAATTTTGTTCTACATACAGAACAAAAATACGTTTTAAACTGGAGCTGTGTACCAAGTAAACAAATACTCAAATGTCCAAATCCGTCACCACTATTATGCGGAATAGTACTAAATTTTGTATCGGTTGACACCCCATTATAATTTGTTCACAACATATATTGTTCACGCTATTTACATTTATTATATATATATTTTTTAAAATCTAATAGCTATACATATTGTAAATTATGAATAACATTTGTTAGCAATGCCTAATTTTATATGTTCTGCATTATAACCGCGTTGGTAAACTCCGCTCAAGCCACCTCAGCCCTAAAGGCACATAAAACGCACACACCTGATTCCCCCTTCTTCCGGGGTCATTGAATCCGCCTTCGAGTTTCGTTAAAATCACAGCCAGTGACACAGTCCCGATCTCCCCTAGCATGTATAGTCCTTAAATAAAAAAATCGTCCAGGTACATCCCCCCACGAATCTAACGGTCTCCGTCAAACCCATGCGGCCCCCTCCCCCATCTCATATAACCACATTTAATCAAAAATGGAAAAAATATTATTCCCCAAAATTCCTGCAAATCTTTTTCTAGGTTTTCACGATTTTAATTCATGGAAGCTTCATCATTGATTGCAAATTCAACATCTTATCATCGTTCTCGCTCTTGCCTCTGTTCCCGATTCTGTTTTTGTTGCTGTCAGTGAAAAACCCTATTTAATTTAGTTAGAAATTCCTTCGAACTGTTTAATTTTTTAGAAATTTCTATTATTTAGAATTTAATATCGAAATAGGTAAGGATTTTCAAAATTGTCTGTTGATTTGGGAATTTTGAGTGGTTTTTTTTATTTGAGTATGGATTTATCGCATTCGCAATCCAGTAATTTATCTCTAGGGTTTTTATCCCACGCTTCGTCATCGGCGGCACCTGTGTTGAGTAATCGGAGGCAAATCGCCGATGATTCGATTTCGTTTCAAATAGATTCGAGAATTCACGACCCAACGCATCATCATCCGGTTCCGGCAATTCCGCTCCAGTTAATGGAGCAACAAAGTGAGAGCTACAATAACGAAGAAGAAGAGAAAACTAGTAATAATAAAGAGATTGAAGGTGAGGAAAAGGTGGAGGAGTTTCGAATTTTAGGGCATTCTATGTGTTTGAAGCGAAAAAGGGACTATGATTCTTTATCATCATCGACTTCTTCGACACCTAAGAGTGGTGGTAGGGTTTCGAATAATGAGTTTGAGTGGCGGAGAAATTCAGTCAGGGCATGGGGGAATCAGTGCCTAAAACAAGCTGACCCTTATGTGTTTGAGATTATGGAAAAGGAGAAGCAGAGACAGTATAAAGGAATTGAATTGATAGCTTCTGAGAATTTTGTTTGTAAAGCTGTCATGGAAGCTTTGGGGAGCCATTTGACTAATAAGTACTCAGAAGGGATGCCTGGTGCTAGGTATTATGGTGGGAATCAGTATATTGATGAGATTGAAACACTATGTTGTGAACGAGCATTGGTTGCTTTCGGACTTGATTCTGAGAATTGGGGTGTAAATGTGCAACCTTATTCATGTACTTCGGCTAATTTTGCTGTTTATACTGGTTTATTGTTGCCTGGTGATCGGATAATGGGATTAGATACACCTTCTGGTGGGAATACTAGCCATGGGTATTATTTGCCAAATGGGAGGAAAGTCTCTGGGGCTTCCATTTTCTTCGAGAGTTTACCGTACAAAGTGAATCATCAGACTGGTTGTGTGGATTATGATAAGCTGGAGGAGCGGGCACTTGATTTTCGTCCCAAGATACTCATCTGTGGTGGCAGTTCATATCCCCGTGAATGGGATTATGCTCGGTTTAGACAGATAGCAGATAAGTGTGGAGCTGTTTTGTTGTGTGACATGGCTCAGACTAGCGGTCTTATTGCTGCAAAGGTCAGTCTTTGTTCTTCTTATGACATTTTTAGCAAGCTTTCTTGAACGTTTCCAAATTAGTATGTCATTTAACTTAACTCTATCTGTCATGAAGCTCCACTGATTGCTCTCCAGCTGTGACTTTTTGTAGTTTCTTTGTAGGTTGTAATTATTACTCATTTTCAGTCTTTTGTAAATCTTGTTATCTTTTTAATCTCTTGGGTAGTTCCAAATAATACGTTAAACAAGTTAACATCTAGATAAATATAGTAGTTGTACCGATTATATAATAATAGCTCCTGTTAGGGAGGGTAGCTTTGATGAACTAGGGGTACAAGAAACATGATTGAGTCCTACATTATTAACAGGAATAGTGTGTCAGTCATTGGCCATAACAAATATGATGGCATAGACTTGTGAAAAAACTAATAATGCAAAATGATGGGGTGAAGTGTGATGGACATGCTTAATCAGGTTTTATTGAAGAAGTTGATTCATGATTTCATTCTAGTATATATGTGTGTTATAAGAGGTCCAATGTTGATTAGAGTTGGCCGCCTATAATAATACATTGTCTTCAAAATACTGGCCTCTTCTTCTGTTTCATAGATGCAGTTATACTTGTCTTGCATGCATGTTTGGACAATAAGAAAAAAGTATGCCTTCCCGGGTTTGAATTTCGTACCCTTCTATCTGAGAGAGTTTTGGATTAAATAACTTTGCGCACTTAATTACTCCAGGAATCCGCGGATTCAGTAATGTGGTTTTTATTCATAGTGTTAATTGGACATCTAAATTCTAACTTCAGTCTTGAATTTGAATGTCAAGATCCAGTATTTAATGGACTTGAACTTGCATCTGCCAATTATTCCAAGTTACCATGTTACATTGAAATTTGAGTACCCTATTGTTAGGTTACCGAACAATTGACTAGTGTACAATTTTCTGATCCTGCTATTCCTCTGGTTTGCATGCAGGAATGTGTTAGCCCTTTTGATTATTGTGATATTGTTACATCAACAACGCATAAAAGTCTTCGTGGTCCAAGAGGAGGTATTATCTTTTACAGAAAGGGATCAAAGCCAAGGAAAAGAGGGATGCTTTTGAATCAAGGTGATGGTAGTGATAGATATGATTTTGAGGAGAAGATAAACTTTGCTGTTTTCCCTGCATTGCAAGGTGGGCCGCACAACAACCACATTGCTGCCCTTGCAATAGCATTGAAGCAAGTGGCAACTCCTGAATACAAGGCATATATGCAACAAGTAAGGAAAAATGCGCAGGCGTTGGCAGCTGCTTTATTAAGAAGAAATTGTAGACTGGTGACTGGAGGCACTGACAATCATTTGTTACTTTGGGATCTAAGGTCATTTGGATTAACAGGTATATTACTTTTTCTAAGATTTCTGTTTTTTCTCCTCTTCCTGCAATTGGATGTTTAAGATCATGTTGGTTTGGAATTGTGCTTTTATGCACTATTGATTTGGATTATAAGAAATGTGGCTTCTGGATTTTGTCTCCAAATGCCTGGATGTAATATTTTGCTCTCCAAGGGGAGGTTTTTTTCTTGATCAATGTTTTATGCATTCCTGATGCAGTTTTGAGGTTTACAATGTGGTCTTATGTTAGAATTGTTAGTCACGGCAAAATGGCATTTTCATTTTGGCATAGCATCATCCAGTCATTATCAAATTTGAGGATTAAGACGTCTCACTTTATTTGCTGAATCTTTTACAGTGTTTTAGCAGGCAACTGTTGGAAACAACTATAGTTTTGAAATTATAGGTGTTCCATTACTTGTCCTTCAATGGGAAATTTCCCTAATGGCATAGTGGTGAAAATTCTGTTTGTTGAGTTGAATTATTGTATTCTCCTTTTCCATCATCGCGAAAGATATGATCTTTGTGGCATAACACACATCAGAACAACAAAGGCTATATAGAGTACATGCACTTTCTTGAAAAGGAATTTCCTCAAATTCCTTAGGATGCGATATTCTCTTTCCACAATAATTATGTATGAAGTTACTGATACGATTGTAAGAATAAAGTTCTTCTGAACAGTACTGGTTTTGGGGGTGTGTTTTGACTTGTGCTATGAGGAGATCTACACTCAGTGACAGGAAAATCGTGCTGTAGGTTCCTTGTGGATTTTAATAATCTAACATAGTGCTTTGTAGGATTTCTAATTTTGGTTTTTCCTAATGTCTGGACTTGCACCTTGTCTGCTGTGTTTAATCTGCTATATTTGCATTATTTTTTTTGAGTTGCATATGTGGGGGTTTAAACTTTGCCATATATGATCGCTGATGCTTTGATATCAGAAAGATGTATGCTTTGATAATTTCTCTAGTGCCCACAACAGAAATAGGAGGAAAACTCATCTTTTCCTCCTCTTACTTTTGCAGGTAAAAACTTTGAGAAGGTCTCCGAGTTTTGTCACATCACTCTTAACAAGGTTACCATTTCCGATGATAACGGCACTATTACACCTGGAGGTGTAAGGATTGGTAAGTGATCCTAGGTCGTATGGAATTTCTGAACCAATAATTGATCGATCATCACGTAATCTCTGCCTGTTTACGCTCCCTAGGTACTCCTGCGATGACATCAAGAGGCTGTCTAGAGGCTGATTTCGAGACCATAGCTGACTTCCTACTCAAGGTTGCACAGATTGCCAGTGCGGTGCAGAGAGAACACGGGAAACAGCCGAAGGCTTTTCTGAAGGGTCTTGAGAACAACAAAGACATACTCGAGCTCCGGGCTCGAGTTGAAAGTTTTGCTACCCAGTTTGCTATGCCCGGTTTTGATGTTTGAATTAGTCCCGAAATTGTGTGCATCATCAGAGAAAGCTCTACTGAGTCGCATATGTTGACTTTTGCTGTAAATGCAATTTTAGTTTTGGGGGGCAATTGCCCTAAGAAAGACTCTTTCATTATAATACTATGGAAATACCTACGTAAAATACACTTGTGGTTTTAATAACTAGCTCTATTACAGTGTTCTGCAAAGCCCTTCAACTCAGTAGCAGGTTCAATTTCTGCAGTCTTTTGTAAATCTATTAGTTCACTTGGTGGGGTCACTCAATCTTAGGACTGTCTTCTCGGACTAGCCTCATAGTTACCTTACATTAATTGAGCAGATTTCACATATGCAAAATAAGCTTCATCCAATTCATGTGAATGTGAGAGGCTATGAAATCAGTTGCATAAGTACAGTTATATGAGGTGAGTTAAATTTAGGGACGTTTGGATTATGTTCAGACCCTCAGTCCAACCCTCCAAGAGCCAACATTTTTAGGGCCTGCGGGTTTTTTAAAACTGTTCCTTGGCAATTTGCCTATGGTCTGTCGGTGTTGGGGGCATTCCAAATAATGTTATCTGTTGGGCCAATTAATATTCAATAAATAAAATTATGGATCCATTAATAACCTGATTCATCAAGCCCCGTTATTAGTCTCTTCGGTGGTGATATTTCTATTCCAATTCCAATTTGGTAAAAGGTGTCCCTAAATTTTTCTAGATTTGATTTTTGATCCACTAAAAAATGAAAAAAATGCAAAGTTCTTAGGCTTAAATTCTTATGTAGTATTAATGTTGTCCCTTCCATCAATTTCTGCTGGTAAATTGGTTCTGATCCTCAAAAAGAAGCAGCACAAAAAGACATAGAGGCAGAGTTGGAAATGGACCAGATATTGTTCTGAAATATGAAGAAAATAGTTAGGGGGTCTGGTCAGTGCCCAAACAGTATAGTAGAGTGCTGAGTTTCAAGAAACAGCTGTTGGTTAAAAAAGGAATAAGTAGTAGTGACTGAAGAAAATGATTGGGTTTTTTTTAGGGACATCAGAATCCCATAATTATGAATACACAATGAAAGCAACAACTCAACTTTTGATGGCTCAAGAAACAACTTCTAAAAGTGTGGCGTGGTGGTAGCTCGCTTTCTCCCTTAATCATAAAGTCAGAAGTTCGATTCTTACCTATAGAAATAGAGCGCATTTTATGGTCAATCATTTACCTCTTCGGAGAGTTTCCATAACGAGTGAATTAATCACTATTGTCGGTGGTGAACACCCTCATTTAAAAAATAAAAAAAAATTGTAAAAGAGAAGCATAATACTAACATAAATAAAATGATCACTACTACTACTACAACAGAATCTTAGGGAGAATCAACAAATCTCTGAAAAAATCATGATCCCCATTTGTTCTTCTTCTTCTTTGTACGTAAAAGGTGCCCCGGAAGGACAGGCCACCTCTAACTACTTGGTGTCTGTCTTGCACTATTGCTATGATATGATATGATTGAATTGAGTTTGGTTTGGTTTGAATTTGAAATCAGGACGAAGTCATTAATTGTATATTGGAGCAAAAAACTGAATAGTATGTCGAACTACATATAAAAATTGTAAAAAATAAAAATAAAAATAACAATTTGGGGAGAACTTGATCAAATATTCCAAATTACATATAAAATTTACTATATTTAGTAGTATTTTTAAAAATCTCGGGACTATTATTAATGCTGCTAGTTAGTTAGTACACCATATAAAAAAGATCTAAGGGGCTAGGGGTGGCGGGTTGTGCTTCCCGTCTTTTGGAAAATTAGATTTTTTTGGTAAAAACTTCTTGAAAATATTGTATTTTGTCCTCTAATTTTTTTTGTGTGTGTTTGTTAAAGTGCATGTCTTTGTGTAATTCACATTTTAATCTCTAAGTTCTGGATCCACACGTGACTCTATACACCAATTGTATAGGAATGTGCTAAAGCCATTGTGCAAGTATATTAGGTACACTATTTAATACTATGCTTTTTAATACTCTAATGCAATTTGAGTAGTGTAAGATGACTCTAAATCCAAGAGAGAAATACATTTCAAATATAAGATACGAGAAGTATATATCATAAAAGAGATATGGTAGGAAGAGAGAATATATATATATACCAGCTCTTTTTTTTTTTTTTTTGATGAATAAATATATATACCAGCTCGACTACACTGCGGAATATGAAAAAATACAATTGACGGTTAGAGATATGGTAAGTGTGTTGTGAAAACAAACAGTCTCCGCCGTCAATCTTTGGGTGTGCTTGGATAATGTTTGGTTTGGGTTTGGGTTTGGTTTGGTCTCACTTTTGGCGGAAAATGCTCAAAATTTGACCTTTAAAATAGACGGGAAAAATTCAAATTCAAAATTTTTTTTTTCAAATAATCGTCCAATTTTAAATTTTGGTCTCAAAAAATTGGAATTTGAACATTTCCCGACAATTTTAGAGGCCAAAATTTGGAATTGAACGATTATTTGAAGAAAAAAAATTTGAATTTGAATTGCTCCTGCATATTTTAGAGGCCAAATTTTGAGCAATTCCCATCGAAAGTGAGATCAAACCCAAACCAAACCTTATCCAAACACACTCTTTTAATTCGATAGCTGACAAGTGTTCACTACATGCATTACTATCGTTTGAATTTCGAGAGAAAAAAAGAAATTGAGACAAAAAGTTTTGCATAGAAGAAGAAGAAAAAAAAGGTAGAGCTGATTTTCTTTCTGTTTCTGATCAATGATTTTGGTTTGCTTTTTCAATTGTTCCATATCGTCCTTTCTCCCACTTTTCCCCACTCGAATCATTACTCTTTTACTATCACTTTCCTTAGAATCTCTCTCTCTCTCTCTCTCTCAACTATAGTATTTATCTTACTCTGCAAATTTGCATATTTTTCAGTTTAGTTTCGGTGCTAATTGCTAACACGATTTTAGTCTTTGATTTATTGATCTGATGGTTGAGATCAGGCCCGGCTGAGAGGGGGCTCAAAGTGACCTACGGAATAGGGCCTCTGAAGATTGGGGGCCCCAATTTTTTGAATACGTATATATACATATATACGTGTATTTATTGAAGAAATTTGAGAATTCTTTTATATTTTCTCCAGAATTTGTCATCATCAAGTTAAAGATATGAATTATCTTTTTGGGTTCAAAATTTGCATGAAAAAAATAGTATTGAAATTTTATTTGCGCTAAGAAAAAATTACACTGGGTTCCTTTATTTTTAGTTTTAAATGTTATTATTATTTAATATAATGTTAATATATTAAAAACTAGATCAAATATATAAAGAAAAATCATGACTATTGCAATTTGCTTTGGTTTTGAAAATCCGAAAATCGTATTATATTTTAACACTTTTAAAAAAAATACTAGAGGCCTAATATTGATAAATAGCACATGGCCTCAATATCGTTTAAGACTTAATCAAGAAAAAATGTTATTGAATAACTATTTGCTTATTTCTAAGCTATCAAATGAATGAACCAACAATTGAGATCAAATTTGCTTTTTTCTTTTTTCTTTTTCCTTTGACAGCTGATATTTTGCTGCCAAATGGTGAAAGTGAAAATCTTTCCATTTTTGTAGTAGAGCAGTATGAATCAGACAATTTACTATTTAGGGTGGCTGGGAAAAAAAAGGAGTTAAAAAGGTAACTAGGAAGACAAAAACCACATATTTGGTCTGATTTTTACTATTTATTGGAGCTGGTAAAGTTATGGAAGTATTGAAATTATCAGAAAAGTTTCATTTTTTTTTTTGAACGCTCAGAGGGCGGAACCCATAAGGGGAGAGTAACAACCTCATAAGAAGAGAATAAATTAACCCTAGAAAGAGAGTCAAATTAAAGCATACTTCATGTGCGAAGAGGGTATTGAATCCACGATCGTGAGACACTTGCCCCCATTGGGCTAAGGAACCTTTGATAAAGTTTCATTCCATATACACAATTTAAGCTTTCTATTGTTTTTTTTTAGCTTTCTATTGATTTGAAAAGTCAAAAACAGAAGAAAAAAAAAACAATTATGCCTATTTTATTCTGAAAATCCCTTTTTGACAGAAAATTATCTCAACCTTTTCACCTAATGATCCTTTAATTCATCAATTTTGTTCCTTATTATCATATGGTATATAATATAAACAAATAACATAAAAGTTTAAATCTGTCCAACAAATGGATTTAAAAGTCCAAAAGAAATTTTCCATTGGGATTTCTAAAATCATTTCCTAATTAGAATAATAATCCTTTTTTTTTGCAAGAGGGAATATTTTTTTTCTCCTCTTCAACAGGGTTGGTTTTTACTATGTTAGTTATGCGGCCTTTTTATCCGCAAGTGTAGATAAATGTTTGTAGTCAAATTGCTTAATCAGACGTTTTAAATTTATCTGCTTGATATTGATAGGCGTATTTATCTATCACGTACGGGGGCATGACAGTAAAAATATTTGTTACTTCTTTCATTTCATTTTCACTGCCAAAAAAATTCCTTATCAAGGAATTTGATGTAACATATAAGGGGTTTGAAGGACATTTGATCAGAATCAAAGAATAAAGTTTCCAACTTCAAGGTTGATTCTGTCATTCTTGTCTCTTATCTCATTGTTTATTCCATTTCTTTAACTTTTTGGGCTTTTTTAAATGAAGATCAGAAGCATTTTCTTTGTTTTTGTCATGAAAAAAGTATCTAGCCTATCCATACCTTGGGAAAAATATTCACATTATCTTTGTCTAAACATATTCTTCTTGTTTCTAGATAAAATTTTCTTGAAAGAATCACATTCTGTGTTTTTATTATTGATAAAGACTAATTTAAATTTGATTTGCAGAATCTGACTCTTATTCGAAGGTAGAGCCCCTTAAGCTCCTGAACATAGTCATCTTCAGTGAAAATAAGTGACTAATATTTGATGTGGCATTAGCGAATCACTATCCGACACCGAAAAATAGGGGTTAGAATCACATTCTGTTTGCTTATGTTTTATCCTTCTTGTAATTTTTTTTTTATTATAGAAAAGGCTTCTTTTTTTTTGGTAGACAAGAAAAGGCTTCTTCTTAAAGCTTCAAAAGAACCAAAACATTTCCAAAACCAACTTCTTTCACAATGAAAATGACATATCTAAATACTTAAAGATGGAAAAAAAAGGGTCTTAAAACTACCCCACTTGAAGATTTCTTACACTTTCTAACTAGCCAATACCTATGATCTTGGAAATGTCTGTTTTGTCCCTCCCTAGTCCCTATCTCTATCTATGTGTGCTGCACATGTCTGAAAGCTTTTTTCTTCCTTCAACAATTTCATCAAAGAAATCATCAAGTTGGGCAATTATAGTCTCAGAACCAGCTTTTAACATTTCAAAACAATTCTTGAAATTTTCAACTTTTTCATGATCAATCTCTCCTACTACTACTACTTGTGATGATGATGATGATTCACACATGTTTCTTTCTAATTCCTCTTTTAGTTCATCAACTGCCAATTTTGCCCTTTGAAACTCATAAAGAAGAATCTTTGGCTGTTGTTGGCCTTCAATTTGATTGATCTCAGCTGCAACTCTTTGATGTAATCTTGCTGTTGAAACCATGAAAGATGAACCAAATACCAAATTACCTTCATACCCTCCTTGCCAAAGACTAGTAGTTTCTTGCCAATAATAAACAAGCCCATTTAGTAAAATCAACAATAATAATGAACTAACATTCCTCATTGCATAAAGAACTCCTCTAAAGCCAGTGAACCCATTAAATTTTGATTCTATCAACACATTTTCATCAAATCTCAATGATAAATGTTGTGCTCTTGTTTCCATTAAGCTCTTATTCTCCTCTTCTAATGCCATTATTCCCCTTTGACACCCTGTTATTGCCCTTATCACCTGTTATAAAAAAAAAAAAAATGCATCATTAATACTCAAAAACAGCATCTTGAACTATCACTCAGACATTCGACTGCCTACATGACCCGCGTATCTTGATGTTAAGCAAATGAGAGAAAAACATCATTACTGCTCAAAAAAATATCTTAAATTATAAGTCAGACATTCGACTGCCAAGATACTATATGACTCGCGTATCTTGATGTTAAGCAAATGAGAGAAAAACATCACTAGGACTAAAAACTTTATTTTGAACGGTGTTAGATACTCGACTTCCAGACTATTACTACCTGGCGGGAAAATTGCATGTTTAAAATAGGATGATGATCAAGGGAAGAAGCAATATTAGCAGCAGAGGAATAGTAATTCTCCAAGTTAGAGACTCCTGATTTGAGAATATGGCAGGCATCCCAAAGCCTAGAGCTTTCATCCATGTACTCATCAAGCCATTTTTCGCCGACCGGTAAGTGAAGTTTCTGAATTAAGAAGGTTAATTGAGAATGGAAAGATTGGAGTAATGAAAGAACATGTTCAAGAAATTGGAAAGACATGAAATTTTGAGAAAGAAACAAGTGTTCAAGGTTGTCTAGGCCTCTTGTTAGGAAATTATAGAAGCCATTAACAGAAGAAGTTGTTGTTGAAGAAGAATGACTCATCATGGGAAGTTAGTAAAGAAAAGGGATTTTTGTGGTGTTGTTTTTGGGAGAAGTTTAGAAGTGAAAAGTTGATAGAGATTGACAGATATTTAAATTGGGAAAATGTTAGAAGGAGAAGAAGGTTTTTTTTTGAAGAAGAAAAAAAGTGAAGTTTAAAGGCTCTCCATACGAGAAACATGTGTTTGTTTTGTCCGTGCATGATAAATTTTAAAAATAAATGCGAGATTTGACGGTCAAATTTAATTTGAGAAGACTGCATATTCGTGAATCAAATCTTCTCAACTGTTATATTAAAAATTAGACAGTTATTATTTTTTTTATATGTACAGATAAATACATGTTTTGCATCAGAGTCCGATTGAAGTTAAAAGAGCTCAAATTTCCATAGGGTGAAGAGGATTTGGTTATTAGGAGTAATGATATGTTTAGTTAGTATGAAGTGGAGGGGATGATTGGGAATCTGCCATTTCTCATTATTTGATGGGCAGAAAATTTGCAGCAAAAAAGCAAAAAGTTTGAGAGAGATTAATTATAATAATAAAGAGTGTGTATGTGTCTACCTGTGGTTGGGAAACTTGCACAAGTTTTCATTTTTTTTATAAATTTTTTTTGGGGTAAAATCACACAAGTTTTCATTACTTACAAAGAGAGGGAATATGAACCAAGAAGAACCTTGTGAAGGTTAGCCCTTTTCATATCCAAGTCATTTTGAATAGAGTTTTTAGAAAATGATAAAAAATTAAATTGTTTAAGAAATGAAATGTATGTTAAATATCTAAGAACTTACATTGAGTTTTGGATAAGAATGTTGGTGTGTAATCCAACATCTAAAATTTAGGATGGAATTGACAGTGTTAGGTTTGAAAACAAGACGTTTAAAAAAAAGTGTACATTTCAAACTTAAAAATTAACTTTTTATTCTTTTCAAATCGTGTAGGTTTGAAAACAAAACGGTGTGACTGGATACGTGTATTCATACCTAAAATACGGTCCAATCTCTTCCTCAACCATAAAATTTCGGGTGAGCTTGGATTGGGTTTGGCTTGAGAATGGTTTGGTTTGGTCTCACTTTTGGCGAGAAATGCCCAATTTTTTTTGCCTCTAAAATAGGTGGGAGAAATTCAAATTCAAATTTTTTTCTTCAAATAATCGTTCAATTCTAAATTTTAGCCTCTAAAATTGTCGGGAGATGTTCAAATTCCAAATTTTTGAGGCCAAAATTTGGATTTGGACGCTTATTTAAAAAAAAATTTGAATTTGAATTTTTCCCACCTATTTTAGAGGTAAAAAAATTGGGCATTTCCCGCCAAAAGTGAGACCAAACCAAATCAATCTCAAGCCAAACTCATTCCAAGCACACCCGATCAAGCTCGAAACCTATTATTGTAAAGTGAAAATATTGTTTTCAAAGTGCACTAACTTCCTTAATTTTAATAGTAAAGTTTATTAATAGGGTCTATAATGATGGTAAATTAGGGAGATAATTGCAATCTTTTGGAGCTCTTTATTCTAGTTTTTTTTCTTTGACTACTTTGACTGAGATTCTTCTTCTCATTCTTCAAATTTGATTTGGTTCTTCTTTATATTTAACAATTGAGTGCTCTGTTGGCTGCTTCCAACTGCCTTTCTTTCTTTCTCCAATTTATATTCTTTTTGCTCTCTTTTTTTTTTTAATTCAAAACTTTGGACACATAAAAATCATTTTTTAAGTGTCCTTCCCCCTTATTTTATTCTGCTTTAGTTAATTTAGAGGAAAAAAATGATGAGGTTCCTTGAATGCAGATTTATATATACAGAAGAGATGCTTTCCCTTTTTATGTGTCCCTAGCATTCTATTTTAGTGGTGAAAAATTCTGTCACCATTTCCTGTCTTCTTCCCTTTTCCCAACCAATAACAATTTATTATATAAATATTTTTTCTAATTATATATATATATGGTGAATTGTGATTGATTGGGGACAGGGATAATGACAGAAACGGGGACGGGGACGGAGGATTTTTTGCCCTATTTTAGGTACCATTTGCTAGGCAAAAAATACTCTGTCCCCATCTCTCTCCTCAGCCAATCACAATTCACACTGTGTATATATAATTGAAAAAATATTTATATAATAAATTCTGATTGGTTGGGGACAGGGATGTAGACAGAGGATTTTCACCCAATTTTCTATTTCTTTTGTGTTTTTCATGGAAATGAATATATTTATTCCATACCGTGTTAATGCATATTTTTTTTACGAAATGTGTGAAAATAATTATTATAATGGTGTTGAAAGTAAGTTATTCTTCTAATTATAATAGTTATTATCTTTTTTAAAACCTAATTATTTTGATTGTTATATATATTTCTAAGAGGCGATGAGATGACCATTTTACCCTTAACTTTTAATAATAATATTTAACTTAATTATTCCAATTCCTGCATTCCTATAATTAAAATCTATATAAATTCTTCCAACATGGAGAAGATCAATTTATCCTTCTAACATCCTAAAAAAATATGTCGGACGTCACAAAAAAAGTTAGTAAAGTTAGTATAGAACTTCTAACTTGGAAGATATGTTTATATTCCCCTATCACAATAATAATAAATTTTTTTTTAAAAAAAAATATCTCATATCGAATCACATTTCTCAAATAATTTTTGTTTTTTTAACATAACAACGTTCGAAAAATTTGTGTCAGTGTAAAAAAAGAGGTGGCATAGGAATTGGAATGGTAAAGGGAACCAACAACACTTTGTACGTTTTAAGTGGAAAGGAGAGGAGAGGAGAGGAAAGTTGGCCAAAATCGAACTCTCAGCCTGTCTGTAAATAGAGGTAAGATTGTCACAACAACACTTAAAGTCAGATCCCATTGCTATGCTCCTTGAAAAATGTTTAGAGTTTAGCTCCTAATTGAAATAATGAAAAGTAATGTTTTTAAACCCAAATCTTAATGTACTTTTTTTTTCTAGGTGACTCAAATGATAAAAAAGCAAGAAATGTCGTACTAAAATACATAATTTCCATGAGGTCTAACAATTTATAGTGGAGGGATCATGAGAAAGATAGGACACCATGATAGAACTATGGTGATGATACAATTGGAAAGAGGGAGTTAGTTGTCAATCAAATCTAAGAGAGGAGAATAATGCATTGGAAAAAATTACCAACCAAAGTGATTCTTTGATAGCAAAACACTACAAATAGCATTCTTATGAACCATTTTTTGGTGGACTACACTACACAATTTGTTGTGATCAAGAGCGGCAACACATATAGTTGCACCCCAACTATTAAATTGACCAAAATTGTAACAGTGGATTCAGAAATTTTACGTTAGATATATTTTCTTAAATGAATTACTTTTATAATATGCATTTTGAAAAATATTGGGGGAACGATCACCTCTCCCACCCCCACTAAATCTGCCATTGAAATTAATCATCATATCACTCTGATTTTAGTGTTGATAGTAATTTTGTAAACGACATGCAGAGACGGATTTATGTAGGGGGTGGAAAGGGGGCTTGGTCCCTGCATTTTTTTAAGTCAAGAAATTTCTAAGATTTTCAATGTAGTCCCTTCCCATATTTTGTTTATAATTTCACTTCGCTCCCTTCCCTTCCCAACTTATAGTCTTGAGTCTGCCTCTAATGCCATGCCAAATCAATCAGTTCACTGGTAGTTTGTTTCAAAAACTGATATAGCTATTTTGAAAGTTGTTAATGGACAACTATCTAAATCTCTGCCAATGAAGCATTAGTCTAGTGGCCAAAAGTCGATGTCTCATGACTTAGAGGTAATGAATTTGAATCTCCTCACTACTTTTTAAATTCTATATTTATTATAATAAGTAGGTCTGCCTCCCTTAATAAAAATAAAATAAAAAAAATAATAATTGACTATCAGAGTGCAAAATGTGATCCGCTTTATTATAACTTGTTCACCTCTCACACCTCAATCAATCAGTCAATCAATCTTTGGCATGATGAACATTAATGGTACACTCACTCATTTTCATTTTGTTGATGATTTGACATTATCATTGTATAAAACCCCCATTATTACTTTACTTCTTCCTGTTAATTTCCTCTTCACTAGCCCTCTATAGGGAAAAATTCTCTATAGTACGGTTCTTTTGGGTACCTGTGAAACATGAAGGCCTGCGGAATCTACATTGTAAGTGGATATTGTCTCAAATTATGTGAGAAAAATGTGGGGCCGTACCCACAAGGTCCGCTCCCATGCCAGACCTTCCCCCTCTATAGGGTAAAGGAGTAAAATAACTCTTATCCCATATTCTACAATATTTTATATTTTTACTCCCTCAATTTTATTAGAGAAAATTGAAACAAATTGCTCCATTTGAAATTTAAAGCAAGATGTTGGATTTGCAAAAGAAAAGTGTCGAGTACATCCTCTGTGATTTTTTTGTACTGATATATTTGTCAATAATATTTAATTAAAAATTTATCACGTGCGAATGCATGTGCATCATGATTTTTTAGTATGCAAGTGAGAAACCATTATTGATCATTCCCTCATTTTTAGATGTGAAAGCACTCTGATATACTACCTTAAAGTTTGCATGCGCCAAAAAGGTGTATGGTAGAAGAATGCTGATACTACTAAAACTTTTGACACGAGAAATAATGGCAAGTATCTTAAATGAACTAGTGATGTTATTTGCTGAAGAAGAGCAGCATCCCATAATTTGATGTTCTCCAAGTCCAATACCTTAAGAAGCTTGAGACTCATTAACAAGGAAACAGCAACGGCACATTGCAGAGTTTTTCAGGCAGTTGTTCTTCATTCATTAGGCGCAATAAGATAACTTAAAATGTCTAGAATTAACTCTTTACGAGCAAAGACTTGAGTTATGCAGCACCATGCACATTTGTTAAAATGGAACCTAACTTTAGGATCACTAAACACTTTTCTGGCCAGAGTTGTCTTACCTAGACCAGGCATGTCAACAATCGAGACAATGTCAAGTTGTTTTGATCCCCTCGTTAGTCGATCGATGATCGTTGTTGCCTCATCTGTATAACCAACTATGATTTCATCCATTATTGAAGTTTTAGCTTTTGCAGGGAGCAGGTGAATGTATTTTAGCTTTTGATCATTCGTGACATTTGAATCCAACAATAAGCAGGAGTCACATACCTGTTCTGCATAGTATGTCACATTCACAATTCTTGCCCAAAGATTTTTAAATTCCTCCTGCTCGTCTTGCAGCTCCAGAGTATCCTTGTCTAATGGAGGTTAGCTCTTCGTGGACTCTCGCAATTTGATGCTTTTCAATAGAAAGCAAATCTGCTTCACATTCCAAAATGTCATTTATATTTTCCAAAAGGGAATCAAATAGATCCCAATCCATTTGTCTGAGGAAAATGTCCCCATGATGAAGGCAGAGTTTGAGGATAATGCTTTCAAACTTCTTCTTCAATTTTGCTTATTTCTTCCATGGATTGGATAATTTTCAACCTTAGAGCCTGAAAGCTCCCAGCTTCTTCTGTTTCCAGCTTTTCTTATGAGTATACGATAATTTCAGGCTTCTCAAAATGCAGTTTGAAGATTCATTGAGAGAGTTCCCAACAATGGATCCAAACCTGCATCATCCTCCCATGCTAAGAAGCAATAAACAAGCATCTTCAAGAATCTGAACTCAAAATGAAGGGGCCTGGATTTGAATCTTTATATAAGAAGGCAAGCTTGGTTCGTCACATTGCCGAGCCAGATTCTTTAGAAGGGGATCATGATCACACAAGTACGAACCATTGTTTACTCAGATTCAAGCAAGAGAAGAGACAGAGAGACAAATAACAGAAAAAAATGAAGTGATAATCTTCAACTTGGTTGTCTCTTCCTTCTTGGAGTAGACTCATTCTGAAAAATGGAATCCGATTCTTTTGAGAAAAAAGATGAACCCTTTTTAAAAATGAAATCCGATTTTTAAAGATATAAATGGAAAAGAACACTCACAAAGAACCTTGATTTGTATTCTTTTTTAACATTACAGTAATTACATGCTCTTATCCAAAACCAAGAAAAATTATTGAGTCCCTCTTATGTGGGGCCCATTAAGTACCATATAATCTGTGTTTATATTTTAGTATTTGATACATAATTAAAGGATCATTATCTTATGCTATGTTAGAGAATTAGGGTCTTCAATTAGGTAAAGTTTGTCATTATCTCTTATAACTTCAATAGAGTCTATTTCATCTCCTCCTTCATTTATGATCAAAGTATCCATTGCATCAAACCCGAACTTTTCACCTGGCAGAAAAATTGCAACACATGTTTTTTTTTGTGAATAACTCAAGTGACATATTAAGAAAACGGTAAATCAATACGAATATTTATAATTTCAGGCATTTTTACATGGGACATTACATCCTAGTGTGCATTGTAAATTTCTAACGAGCTACTATGGTATTTGAGCATTTCCACGATTTGAAGATTATTCTGCAAGCAATGACAAGAAAAAAATGATGAACTTACCTGCAATGTTTTTGAGCTCTTCAAGTGATTTTGGCAATCTGATTAACCTTCCAGGTTCGGTGCAATGTGTTTCTCTCCTGACCACAGGATGGCCTCTATACAGGCTGATCCTCGCGCTCAAATTTGAAGAACGCGGATAATTTCCCTGGCTGCAGTCGTGCTTTTCTTTGTGCAACCTGAAAGAATCTTCACCCAATGTGTCAGGTAATACAATGCGATGTCCTTTCTCTCGCTTTTGCAGCACTTCATTCAAATTCACAGACAAGAATTTGTCCCTAAGGCCATTGCTAATATCAGCTCCATTCATCAAGAGAAATTTAACCATGTCTACAAGATTTTCTGATGTTGCAACTTCAATAGCAGTCGTTCCATGGTGATCTTTGGAGTCCACATGTAAGCCGTTTTTTAAAAGCTCTTTCATCACTGTGGCGTCATTTTTTCTAGCTGCTCTGCAGAGAAGGTCACCTGCGATATATGGATCAGAAACGGATGTCCAGTGGTATAGAATCCGGAATATGGAGTGGTGCTTTTGCTGCTATAGCATCCCATATCGCTGTATTGCCATTTAAATCTGCCAATCATGAAATAATCCCGATTCTTATTATGCCCAAGAAATATTATTTAATTTCTTAGTATTTGTTGGCTCTATATTAAGATGTAAGGATAATTTAGTTTACCCTGCAGGTGTATGTTACAAGCATGCTTGAGGAGCACCACAACACATTCTTCATGCCCTTTTGATGCTGATATATGCTGATACATAAAAACGGCGACAGTTATAATCATAATACGGGGAAGCTTTAATAAAATACCAAAAAGAATTTATTGAAAAATATAAAGCACTCCGGTTCTGGTGCTGCTGACGGCTCCGTGTTTAACCAATGTGGGCCGTCTAGTTGTTTGATTCAACGCTTAGATAGCTGTTCCGGAACAGTTATCTCAGCCGTCACATCAAACAGCCTGACAAACCATATTGGTTCAACACGAAACCAAAATGTAAATACAGAACCTCAGTAGGAATCATAATTTTAGCATAACAGAAACATACCAGTGGAGTTCTGCCCTTAGAATCTCCGACATTAGGATCCAATCCTGCCCCGAGAAGCTCGTCAAGAAAAGCTGCATTGCCCGTGCTGGCAACAGTAAGCAAGTTGATAGACAAGCTTGGATCACCATCTTCGTCATCAACTTCAATGAATAAATCCCCAAGTCTCAAATCTTTGAGCTTTTTGTGATGCTGCAGCCACCATATTGCATACTCAGATAAAACTAATTGAAGAGTAACTTCAATGACTTTCGACATGGGAAAAATATGCAACATTTTGAAACCGTATCTCACTAAAAAATTGTGCACGGTTGAGGGGAGAAGATTTCCCGACTGCTAAACACAAAAAGAGAGAGTTTGTTCTCCTGAAGTTAAAAACTGATTAGTAAGATGGATTACCTGCAAAAAGTTCTTAATCATTGTAATATTATCCTCATGTCTTGTCTTCATTGCTTCGAAATAAAGTACTGGTTTTTAGTCTCAAAAGTTGCGAGAGAATCTTGGTTCTATATGTAAAGCACTGGGGTCTGTAACAAAAAGCGCCAATTTCGCCAAACATGTCACCACATCTTAAAGTCCCAACAACTCTTTCTCTATCCATCTCACAGGTGATTATCTCGATTTGTCCAGATACAATGATGTAGATGTCATCAGGTGCTTCATTCTGCATTACAACATCCTCTCTAGGCGGGATATATTCTGCCTTCATATCTGCAACCTGATCAAGCGAATCGATAATGAGGTATGATTGTATTCATTTTCACCATTACTATTGTAAAATTGCAAATCAAATGATGACACGAAGATTGAACTTTGATCAGCAATGAAATAAGAGGTCATACCAGGAGCAGGAGGTTTTCCCTTGAGATGCCCTTGAAGAGGTAAACCTTCTCAACTGTCGGCAAAAACAGATGCTGGGAGATAGTCTTGCAAATACTTCTTGGAAGCTGTTCAATCAGCTGTTGCTGATTTAAGTTGTCTGCTTTAAATCTTAAACACATATAAGCTAGTATCTGCTCCTTCAATCTCGGGGGCAAATGATTTCGGCTCACAAAGCTAGATGCAGCTTCAATACTATTCCTCTACAACATAAACCAAAAGATTTGGATATTTATTTACCACGAAACAACACTGTACGTTATCAATAAATGAATAGGCAAGATAAAAAGGAAGCCTTACAAATTCCATAGTGCGACGAGTTCCTTCAACGACAAGATTTGTCATGTTGCCAATTATATAAGCAGTTAGGCCAAGATTGAAGAGCATACAGAAGGTAATGAAAATCATTTCCACACTGTTTACGGCATGCATATCTCCATAACCAACTGTAGTCATGGTAGTTATAGACCAATATATGGCTGCAATATATCGAAAACAAAGGCTTTTATCACGGAAATTTGGATTTACAGCACTCATCCATGTATTCCCCTGGTGTGGATAATGATCTGCTAACAAGTAGTACAGGCATCCAGCACAATGCACAAGAAACATCGTCACCTATAACGGAAAATATCAAACTTTCTTGAGTCTTTTGAAGAAAAAACTTCCCTTTATTTTGCAAATCTGAAAATCATTGTTGTTAAAATCGCGAGTCAACACGTAGAGTACGATTCTACGATTCTACGGAGGCAAAACGTGTTGAATCGTGAGTAGAATCGCAATCTGGTGGAATCGGGGTAGAATCGGTCGTAGAATCGTAGAATCGTACGATTCTACCGATTCTACCAAAAGCTACAGAAACTGAAAAATTCTTGGACCTTTTTCCTATTCAAGTATTGTTCTATCCCTTTTTGTAATTTTGAGCTTAGAAATGGGGGAATGTCAGGCTACTAGGATAGTTTTTCAAGAAGAGGTAGTTGATTCGGGTGTAGTTGATTCTTTGCCCTCTGTTTCTTTTCCTTTGCAGCAGGTTGAGATTTTTTTCCCCATATTTTTGGATCAAGTGATATGATATATATATATATATATAAATTTTTTTTTTTTTTTCTCTCGATACGATTTTACGATTTATTTTACGATTCACGATTTTACGATTTTTCACCCCTCCACCGAGTCTACGTAGAATCTCGATTTTAACAACCTTGCTGAAAATTACTTGTTTTTTGGGTCTGTATGCATCCACCCTCTCATTGTCTCTTTTTGCATAAATACATGATGATTAAGCAAAATGCATCTCTACATTGGATTGGATTACCAATAACTAACAGAATATGAGTTAGGCATGCATCTCAAAAGTAATAACAATTATGAAACTAAACAAGGACATTCTACAGAGATGGATCCATAGTGGGGAGGGGTGTGACATTTTTCGATATTGCTCTACAAATATCGACTTTCTAGGCCTTTAGTCACTTATTTTCTATATTCTCCCTCTCCATTTTATTATTATTATTTTCCAAAACCCCGTTATAGATCCTCGCTCCCCCCCTCCCCAAAGGCAAAATTCTAGTTCTGTCTATTCCATTCTAGTCAAACTTATTAAAGTGCATACACATAATTAATTCCAAACACATATATGATGGAAATGGGATTGAAACTTACAAACAAGAGCCTAGCACATCTGACCCAAAAGTAGCTGAATCTAATGTCCTTTTCAAGCCTGTAATACAAGCAAGAAACATTTAACATCAATAATATTACTCCAAGATTCTCAATTAAAATAATTTAAGCTACCAAGTCCATTTCTAGCAGCTATTCCCACACAAAAATGCTTCTTCTGTTCAGTCAAACAATACTACTTCCGTTACACAATATATGCAACATTTACACTTTTTTTTTATATTTTTTAAAAAATTCACATCTCAGAAATTAACACTCTCTCAATTCCTTAATATAACAGTTTCAATATTAAAATTAAGGAAACAAAAATTAAAATATTTTTTAATCGAAAATATTAATATTATTCTCTTAAATGGATTTAGTGGTATACAAGTCATATTTAAAAGAGTAATATTGATATTTTAACTAACAAAATACATTATTTTTTTTCTTCCTTAATTTTGACTACATATCCTGAAAATCGTATATTAAGGAAGGGATGGAGTACATATTTATTATAACTTTTTTCCATTCTTACCCTTTACTAGTTAATTATTCAATTAAACACTAATAATAACTCTCCAGTCATCAATTAAAGTCATTTTAAAAAACATTTATCACATCTGATAAAACAATACATATTTATTATAATTTTTCCATCTTACCATTTACTAACTAATTATTCAACCAAACTCTAATAGTAACTCTCGGGTCATCAATTCAAGACATTTAAACTTTTTCTTATTTATAAAAAGTGCAAATGTTGCGTATATTGTGGGGCATAGCAGTCCGGTTCCTATGCGGAACAGAGAAAAATTTGCACGTGCGGAACAATCTCAGCCGTCGGATGATAGTTTGAACGGTCCAGATGGTCCAAATTTGAAAAGAGAAAAGTTGCGGCTGACTTTAAAAATAATAAAAAAAACTTTTCTCTCTCCAGATCTGCGCCGTTAAAAAATCTCATCCGACGGCTGGAATGGTGTCCCGCATATTCCGCACCAAAGCTGTCCCTCATAGGAGCCGGGACAGGGACATAGTAGGTGATATAAGACACAGAAACAACCTTAAATATAGTGAAGAAGAAGATGAAGAGACCTAGTGAAAAAGGTCTTAACCCGGCGAAGACGCCAAAATCTGAGCATTCCAAGAACAGAATAAGAAACAGCGACTTGATGTTTGCCTGTAAACAAGAATCCGATTGTCTCGAATGGGATTGTTGACGCCACATCCATTACAAACCATGTTGATATATACCTGTCTTGTTTTCAAACCAATTCATCAGAAAAAACCTTAACAAATTACTCATCTTTTTTCGCACGTTTAGACATCAAATATCGATTATTTTTTTCACTTTTTTTTGTTTTTTGTTTTTTCTGGCTTTGCAGAAGATGAAGTAACTGTTCACTAGTTTTTATTGGCCTTGACTGCATGAAGCACTGAGTTGTACTTGTACGTATAGATAGATAAAATTCTGTATATATGTAGTAATATGTGATTAGGAGACAATGAAGTGCATCTTAAACGGTAACGACAATTTCCTCTAAACAAAATTGAAGAGGGAAAATGGAGGGGACTTTTTTTCTTTTTTATTAAAAGAAATATGTGATTAATCCAAGTTCATGAATTTTATTTAGTACAATAATATTATTACACGCGAAATGAAAGGGACCTCCGGTTCTTTGGGTCCTTGATTTTTTTTTGGTGGACACCTTAGGCCTTAGGCTTCCGGTTCTTTGGGTATCATTTTTTTTTATCAACCTCCGACAACAATGACTAATCTCCTTTATGGAAACTCTACGAAGAAGTAAATAGTTGACCATGAAATGTGTATTTTTTATTTCTATAGATAGAAGTAAAAAAAACAATCGCATATTATAAAACATAAAACAGATAAAAAATATTGATTAATTTTGACAACTTGCCGAAAAAATAGAAACTTGTTACATGGGTCAACAAGTAGTGGATTTCACTGGCTTTTAACCTGGATATTTTTTCTCATTTTGATGACCATAAAAAATGAAAACAAATGATTTGGGATTGAGGTAGGCGCCTGCCGACCTTGAGGTCGTGCGTTCAATACTCTCCGCCTGCGTGCGGCAAACTTTAATCTCCCTTTTTAGGGCTATCTTCTCCTCGTCTGAGGCAGTTCTCTCTCCCCTATATGGAACAATTTTCCAATCTGGGCTTAAAAGAAAAAAACTATTAAAAAAAGAAAAATGATGATTGATTGTGGGTGGTCCACCTTGATCATTCTTCTGCAACCCCACTTTATTGTAAAATGATATAATAATGTTCTATTAACCTGAGAGGTCAGATATTGATCATATTCCTCTGCTGCCTTCCTAATCTCATCAAAACTTTATACTGACCAAAAAAAGTTTTGATACTTATTATAACAATAATAATATAACTCATTAAATTTTTAATAATTAATATATGAACGGAAAATTTGATAGGTGGCAGATCTAATCTTTAAATGCACAAAATAATTATTACCAAAACATCATTGAAACTGATGAATTAAAGAATAACCCAACCTTTTACAATGAATACACAAAGTGACTGAGCACAAAATACCACTAAAACAGTAATCTCCATATACCGTCACCTAGCTACGGAATTATATATTCAAGCCAAAAGGCATCATAGAAGACATATATGATAATATGTCAATTTATACTATTAACAAATGGTTTTTTTTTTCGGGATTTTTGCTAGATACTATTAACAAATGTTTAGAACTTTAGGACACATCCCTGCCTAAATCTTTAAAAAAAAATGCCTAAATTTGACAATCATATGAGTTAACAAAAAGTATGGGAGCTAACCTTGTTGCAATCTTTTTGGAATCAAGAACAAGTAGTTGAGTTCTTGGATCAATATAGGCAACAAAAAATGTCAAAACAATATCCACAGCGAAAAAAGACATCCACAATGTTGTCTGCTATGTAGAGAGACTTAATTGTCTGAGAATTGAGAAATCCAATCTCAAATGGACAAACCCATGCTGAATATAACACCAATACTACCATTACTGTCTCCCAACACCTACATATAACACAAAAAAACACAAGTTATCGCGAGTTCTTAAATTTAATTTTAAATTAAAAAACGTCACGCGCGCACCTTCAAACTTTAAAAAATAAAAAAAAATAAAAACTTATGAAAAATCAACCCTTGTGCCCATTTTGGACATAAGCTCATATCATAAATATTATGACTAGTAGTACATCCCTTGTCTACAACTAGTTCAAATTTTCTGCTTTATTTTCTGTCAAATTCTTTCATATCTTATTATTAAGAAGTCATCACATGTTTTATTATTATTATTATTATTATTATTATTATTATTATTATTTTAAATACATGCCAGTTATCTACAAATGAAATAAGTAATGTGACAGATAACCCTAAACGGTCTATTAACTTATGTTCTGTTTAGCTTCATGAGGCAATGTAAAGCTTTTTAACCAAACTAACCTATATATTGAATCCATGGGAGAAATGATATTTCCTTTGCAGGCTGTCTGGTTTTGGTTGTAAGCAGCAGCACCTAAAGGAGGAAGAATAAGCTTAGACAAGTTCCTCAAGCTGAGATCTCCAGAACTTGTACTACCATCATCTTCTTCCACACCATGCCCATTATATGGTTTCTCATCATTATTATCATTTTGGAAATTATTTTGGCCATTTTTTTCCATAATGCTTGAGCTCAAATTTAAACACTCAAAAGAAGAAAACTTCATCTTCAATTTTTACCCAAAACAAATTTGTAACAAATGATATATGTATGTAGAGAAAGAGAGTAAGAAGAGTAGAGTACTGCTAGTTTGGTGAAAAATAATTGTGGTGTGGTGTGGTGCATGTGAAGAATATATATATATAAAAAGGAAGGAAGAATTAAATGGTGGTTTTCTTGATGGGGTCCTATAAAAAAGAGTTGGTCCACATAGATGCTATGAATACTGAATGAAATATTCTTGAATTTTTTTTCCTGATGTCTTTTAATTTTGATTTGAGAGATTGATTACGTAACAAACGTGGCGTTATAGGGGAACGACTATTTCAGTAGTATTGTAAAAACAGCCGCTTTGTACATTTATTGTCAAAAGTTAGATTTATCTCTTGTCCATACCCTCAATTATTAGGGATTTAATGGGTTGCATTATTATTGTGGTGTGGTTGTGTGGTCCTCCTATCAAAGAGTAAGAGCCAAATCAAGCTGAGAGGAAATTTGTCCCTTGAATGCAGTTGCATTTGATCTAGTTATAGATGGTGTCCAATATTTTGTATCCATGTTTGATATTGACTTCTTGAGGGCCCTCTATATTAAAGTTCAAACAGTTATATGTAACTTCCAATATTATTTTGTTAGGTAGATAAGTGTTTGGTATAACTCAATTAATCCGGTAGGGACATGTGTAGAATAAATTTGATAATAACCCCGAGCTCTGGGGCAATTGGTTGGAGTTGTCATATGCTCTCACCGTTGACGAGGGTTCGATTCCCACCGTGGACATTGACTCTCGTGGAATTTTCCCACGGTGGTAGGACTCCGTGTATAAGAGCAGTATGGGTCAGACCCTCCCCCACTAACTGTCACGCTACGGGCTAACTGCAAGTCGAGCCCGGATTAGTTACCACGTTGTAAGTGGACACCAAGTGCCTCTCGGGGTGAACCAAAAAAAAAAAAGAATAAATTTGATAATACACTATAAAATCACGGCAAAAAATCCTC
Organism: Vinca minor; assembly: GCA_026122235.1. Taxonomy (NCBI): domain Eukaryota; kingdom Viridiplantae; phylum Streptophyta; class Magnoliopsida; order Gentianales; family Apocynaceae; genus Vinca; species Vinca minor. Next base: position 5,748,777 of record JAOCZM010000056.1, read on the forward strand.
TGTCCCCATTTGTGTGTGTCCCCGTGTCCCCAACCAATCACAATTCACCATGTGTATATATAATTGAAACAAATATTTATATAGTAAATTCTGATTGGTTGGTGACACGGGAACACACACAAATGACAGACAAGATTTTCACCCTAAAATCACTATCTGAATAACTTGTTTGTTTAGTTATAAAAAAAATAATAATAATAATAGCATAGAGTAACCAATGGCCATGAGATAAATTATAATGACATTGATGGGAAGAACGGACTTTGTTAGGTAGAGGTCAGATCATAAGAGAATAAGTGGAATCCTACGTGAATTGACATATTCTGTTACTAATAATTACGATGTTGTAATAATAGTAAAGAATTTATACAAATGTAAGAAGAATGCATATGCCATATTATTATTTTTTTTTGCATTTACTTCATTCCTATGATAGGTCTATGGTGTGCCCTCCTCTACCAATACACCCACCTACAAGGTCTCCTCGTGACATTTTTTCTAGTGGATATCCGAAAGTGCACACCATGTAAAGTTCATTGTATACAATAATTCTTGGACAAACCCTGTATGTGTAATGACAAGTTTGAATTTTAAGGTAGATTTTTTCAACTAGCTTATGAGCATTCCTGCAATATAACTGTATCTGATGGAGTTTCGAAATGGCTAAAACTACAAAAAAAATGAGCTCTTGATAATGGACATATCTCAAAATATCCCCATACTTTTACCTATGTAGTTCCAGAGATTGATACGTAAAAAGATGCTCCGGTTAATTTTGCTCTTGTAGTTGTTATGCTTCCCTTCTTGTGATGACAAGACCTCCCGAAGAACGACTAATCGGAATCTATTCTTCCTTCTTTTTCTTCACAACTCCGCCTTTGATTCACTATCCACTGTTGAGCTTTGTGTTTCAGGGGGTGGGGCTGCCGCTTCTTCGAGATCAATATTTTCGCCTAAAACCTTTGCTGTGAAAGTTCTTGCTTCTAGATCAAGATCTGGCCATTCTGCAACAATTCTTCTGGCCCCCTAAAGTTCATGACAAAAACAAAACAAATGGATGAGAAATCAAGTTAGGCGAACTATAAGAACGAAATGATTATGGAGTTGAAAGAAACAAGGATTTACCTGGAGTTTCGGTTCCTTAGTCATGGGATTGTTGCACAGATCTATCGTCTTTGCCTTTGTTTTTGTTGCATTACCACACCACGACTCACACCACAGCCATTCTTGTGGGAGGGAAAATATGGGAACAGAATGCTGTGCGTAGTTCGGAAGATCCTGAGAGACGAAAGATTTTTTTATCAGAGGATATCGACAGACAAGAGAGTAGTTAAAGATATAATCTAAAAGACAAATAAGCCCTCAGTCGACAAAATGTCCCCAGTTTAGACCAACACTTATAAGTTATACCCCTTCCCCTCAAGTTCGGATAGAATGAATCCTTTCCCAATAAATTTCTCACAGAGAAAATGATTGCGTGCCTATGTTTTTTACGGCAAGCAAGAGAGTACCAGTATATATAACACCGAAAAGGTATACTTACTTGATCCAGATTAGAAAGACTGTTTGGATCTTTGCTGAGCGTTTCATAGACCACTCTTAACTGATCTCCAGCTGCGGATTCTCGGAACTTGACTAGATCAACGACATACAAAGCACTACAAGTTGTGGACATCAGTAAGACATCAGTCCGGAATAAAGGGATTCTAAAAGAATATTCAATGCTTAGAAAGTGATATGCTTACCTAATATGATACGGGTCTTCCCCGTAAATGTTCTCTCCAGAAACCCTGTCAGAAAAGTATAGAAAATTCAACCGAGAATGTTCATATTTCTTTTATTGCTTCATTTATAGCAAATTCTTTTTATCTTCTTAAAAGAACAAACAAAAAAAGGACGCAACAGAAGAAAAGTGAGAACAGATCCAGCATGATTTACCTGCTTCCAGAATCTGTAACCATCCATTTCTTTGTTATTGTCACAGAAAGGAGTGTATGCGAGAGGTCGTCCTCTTAGATTCATGTCATAGAGTTCTCCCATGTCAGTCCTGATGATCTGGTCTGCGTCAACAAATATGACCTACATATGCAGAGAGTAAATTTCAACGGTCTCTCCACAGCGATGCATCCTATCCAGATGATAGACGCAAATTTATTAAAAAAAAAGAGCAAATTCTAGTTATTCATGAGCTACTAAATCAGAACACCTTTTCCAGAGCAAGGGGGAAAATGACATCAAGAAATAGGATTTTATACGCCCATATAATTCTCTGTTTCTCTTTTTGTTTGTGTAACCATGTAGGCCATTTGTAGGTAATCAGTTCATACTCAAAACCATATTCTTGTGCCATATGTGGGATTACATCCTGCATAATAAATCGCGAAAAAAAGCCGACCATGTCAGGCGATTCATAAGTTAGAGCATTAATAGAAAATGTTCGAAGAAACTAAAGGAGAATAAATGAAAATATCAAACCTTGAATTGAGGAGAAAGGTAGTTCTTTATAAACCAGAACTTCACCGGCCTGTTTGTGTTTTTCAGAACACTTAATATCATAATCTTTAGAAAGCGTTCATACCTGCAGAAACAGACAATAATAATGAATGAATTCCGTCCAGTAAAAGAACTTATATGGGCATCTAAAAGAAAATTAGCCAAGGAAATTGGCAATGATATAGGAAAATAAAATAAATCAACAGTTTGCAAAGTAGCACAAGTCCAGAGAAGTATCGGATAACTTTCTGTATCAATAAAAGAATTTGAATATATTGCTTTCATCGCATTAAATTTCGCCTAAATAGAACTGTGCAATTAGGTAGTAGACGGGAAACAATTTCATAAATAAATAAAGAGCTGAATGAGGATTAGAAAGAAGTGGTACTTACAAGTGTCCAGAGGCAACAGAAAATATGTTTATAGTTTTCCCATGACGATGGCTTTTTCCATGCTCCTAAAGAAAGGTATTTAGAGCTGTTAGAGCTAACTTGCCCCACGTACTTACATTGCACTTCTACAATTAGTACAAAGGGAATAGTATAATCACCACTGAAGTGTTCTCAGATCTCTTGGATGGAGTGCCACCGATAAATCCAGAAGCCCATTTAAGGAAATTAGAGTTCCAATTCTTCTGATTATCCTGCATCATTAATAAGATAAAATAGTATAGCAGATGTGAGTAAGCCCTTCTTACTCTATCTATTTCATGAAAATAGAAAATATATACCAGAAACACACAAACAAATATGTAGTTACTTACTTTTTCTGTTGAATGGCCTTCATCGTTATCGGAGGAGACCAACAACTTTTCATGTTCCTTGCCCTTTTTCTTCATCACTTCCATGTGAACTAACTTACCTCGCAAATCATCTATTGTAATACGCTTTGACAAAGTCGTACTCATACTACCCTCCCCATCTTCTTTCATGACATAGAGCTCAGAACTTCTACCTGGAGCAAGCTGCAGGTACCAAACCCCTGGAGAGACTTTCATTTGCCAGTATCCCAAATTGGCCATGACCAGCGTGTCAACCAAGTGGGGTGCATTCTTGGTCCCGAGGAACAGCTGAAGGCCTCGAGGAGGTTCATGATCTTTCTCTGAGCAATGGCCTGATAAAAAATTTATTAACAAGTTAGCATAAGTGATACATTAGAACTAGAATATAAGCCGATAAAAGAAAGTAATTTTACCGGTAAGAACAAGAGCTTCAAGCTCAAACACTGCTCGCAATGTTCTGACATCACCTAGGTTCTCAAGCAGAATGTTGTCTAGGTCATGGCTAAAAGAATCAAGAAAATAAATTAATAACATATTGAAAGAAGCATGGTAGTAACAACGAATTCAAAAAAAATCAATCTGCTACAGTGCAAAACGAGCTCACGTACACTGCAATGACTGGCTCAACCAGCCATGGCTCTGGAACATCAAGATTCATAGTAAGAGTTTTGGATAGTGGCATGTTTGCAAAAAATGCTTTTGGGCCATATACTGTCGCATCAGTACTGCTGAAGTCATCCTGCCAAGATTAAAGAACAAAATGAAAAACTAAAGAAAGAAAAACAATTAGAAAAGGCAGTTAAGAAGATGACATGACTTCAAAAATACCATTGATGGCACAACATATCTGTAGTAATTTTTCAGGGGAAGATCAACCAGTGAACTCTGTCATAAGAACGTGAAAACATCAAATTTTCAAATCCAAAATTCTGCTAACATGAAAAAATAAAGAAAATTCATGTCAGGCAAGTAAAATTGATAGGTAGACCCTCTAAACTGAGGTCATTACCCCCTTCTTGATTGGCCAACCAGTCTCAAATAAGGTAAAACGAAATGAAGTCTTAGCAATCAATAAAAGAAAACAACACTTCAGCGAACCTCAAAGAATGACTAGGGGGAAAATGGCGTACCATTGGATTAAGCACCAGCCTCATGCTTGGCTGAACATACTTTGACAAAAGTTGAAGAAGTGATGATAACTTTTGACCAGAAGCGCTCAGAGGATCAACAACAGCATCAATATGTATGGCTGAATCATCATTGTTAAGAACAACAGCACTTCACCAAGAAAAAGCAACTGAATTAGGAAAGGTAAACACTGACACATTAATACTTACAAAGGGTCAAAAGTCATAATTCCAATAGAAGTGAAGGATTGAAAAGAACCATCAAGAGGAACAATTGTTCTATTCTTTACATTCATTGGTGCTAAAGTAGTCAAAAAAAACTTAAACGAAGACCAGAAAATCCAGCTAATGAAAGCTATCACTTGAAATATATTGCCAAAAAGATAGATGTTAGACAAGGGCAGAACAGCATTACCAGTTTACAAATGTCAAAAACTAAATAATAAGATGCCTATAACCCAATAACAGAGAATCATTATGGTGCTCAGATTTTCTTCAAATGACTATGCTCTTACTCTCTCCTAAGACCTTCATATTTTTCATTCACCACAACGGAGATCATCTTTTAAGAATCACATAAATGAACAGAAATAGAAAGGCAATGTTTACACCCAAAAGAAAAAAAGTCAAAGCTTGTAATCTAGTAAGAACGGTCTGCACCTGTATGTTGAGCCCAATATTTCAAAGCGAGCACTTTCAGAACTCCGGTCTCTCGTAGCTATTGAAGATGCAATGGACAAAATGACATCACTGATAAACTTGCTACAAAGATAAAATACCATCAAAACCTTTAGTGCGTCAAGCCTTTTGAACTCAAAGAAATAATCTAAATGACATGTAAAAGCACAACGTCTTGTGGCAATAATACATGAGAATAAAGCAACAATTGGACAATAATAAAAAAAGAGTTTTGTTCAAATCCTTCTAACGAGAAATAAAAAAAAAAACTGTGGAGTTAGAAAATAAGCTACCATGAGCAGATTCGTTTTAATAAATACAACTAACAGAACAATCTGCTGCTATAGCAAATGAGATTAACAAAGTAAATACTAATATATATTGAAAGCTACACACCTCGTCAACAAGTCAGGATCAACGTTTTCCCATTTAACTTCTTCAATAATTTCAGCAACATGCTTAATACGTTGCTTAAACTCCATGGATTCTAAAAGATGTAAATCTTCACTCAAAAATGTATTTCCACCACTAAGGCGAACAACCTGTAAGATATAGTTCGAGAATTCGAGAATGAAATGTTAAAACTAAACACAACCATATGAAATACTGTAGTTAATTCCTCTCTTAATAAAGGTTAAAGCAATCCAGATACTTGTTCATCGAGGGAAAAACAAAAACAAAAAAACTTAAAGCAATCCAGTCAAAACTCACCCTTCCATTGGTAATAACTGCATTGGTACCAGATTCAAGCCCAACATACCGGTACAAAAACTGTGCTACCTGCATATATGAAAATTGATGAGTTAACAGTGTATATCAACCGAATAATGAAAATTCTCACAATCAAAAGTAGCAACTATGAAAAGGAGAGTTTGATTGAATACATAAAACAAAATTATCATAGCTCATGAACTTGGGTATAAACTTCAGAAATGTGAAAAGTAAGAAAACAACAGCCACACACCTTATTCAAGTGATTTCTCAAACTGTCAGCAGAAAACGCAGACAGAGAGGATTCAAAGCCCTTATATGGTAACCCATTTGCACCAGCCAATTCAATGACCTTATCAACAAATGCTTGTGTGCTTCCAGTATCTAGCAAAGACGGAATGCATTCACGTTCATAAAATGAGGACACTTGATCCAGGAACTCCAATACACCTTTCTTATGACTGCATAACCCATCGGACAAGTTTAAGAAGGGTCGAATCATTGTGGGGAAAAACAAATGATTGGACATTTTGCAAATAAAACGGTTCTTGAGAGTGCTAAAAACTCTCGCCGTTCATGCGAAGTGTCTGATTAAAAAGAAAGATTCTTTCACAAACCTATATGAAGATGCAGCTACATCGAAAACCTTCACCAATATAAGACTTGGCGAATGAACATGCTCATCAGCATTAAACAACACGCCTAAACGAGCAATTTTGGAACCCATCATCTGCAATGGTGAAAGTAACGCGATTATCATATTGATAATTAGATGATATCATCAAACTAGAATCGTGGAGATCCATTCTAAAGTTGTGAATTTTGAGGATGCCGTTACCAGATAACGCAGGCCTTCACGGAGCAACTTCATCCCTTTCTTTGATGTTATATCGACAGCAAGAAGATGAGTAACAGGCTTTATATCATCAAGGGCTGCAAATTGAGTTTGAGTTTGAAAGTTGAAATATAATCGAAACAGAAAAACCAGTGGAAATTACATCACACAAACCGGTATCACAAGAAAAACTGTTGGTTTTAACAATGTAGCAACTTACTTTCAGCTGAATGCAGGTAGCTTATCTCATTTATCCAAGATTCTTTCCCAAGAATTGATGAAGATAGGGACACAAATTTTGGTTTGGCCTTCCCATCCGCTATAATCTACATGATAAGGTTAGACATTATGCCTTGAAAAGAAGCTTTGGACTGTATCAAAATTACTACAAAAAGCAGTGCCCTCAACTCATAGGAATCTCATTGCTATACCTGTGGATTATAGCGCATGATACCAGTTTCTGATAGAAATTTATCCAGAATATCTGTGTGAGAACTAATTTGGCCATAGTAAACTTGTTCCTGTATCCTGGGAAGCTCCTCATTCATGGCATTCAAAAGAGCCTCCTGAAAACAGTAATCAGAAAGTTATTAATTTCATACTGCAAGCTTCTTAGTTTGCTCTGAACATTCAAGACAATTTTATGCTGTACCTCATTAGAATCGTAGACAAGCCCATTCATCAAGAGACAGCTTTGAAGCTTGGCCAAACCGAGCTTAAACACGAACATGGAGCTCTCCCGAGAGAGTTCAGTGAATGATTTCTCTTTTTCCAGTTTCAGTAAAATATCTTGTGGTGGAGATTTTGCAGTAGGTCTACAGAGAGAGTCAAGAGGAACAGAAAACGACAACAATGTAAATGCCTCACAAGCATAGGGTAAACAACATTGATAAATTAAACAATGGCACATATAATCACCATGAGCTCATTCAGTCTTTTAGAAACTTACAATAGTGTTTCTACAAAAGCTCCTTCCACGTGATGAACTTCAGGAGCTTCTTCAGTATCTGAGTCAAGTCTCAACTTATTTACCTGCAAAGGCGAGCAAATCAATTCTATATATTAAACCAACCAAGTGATGTCCCTTAAGCTTTTTGGAGAAAAGAGGTTTCCGGGATTCAGCACAAAAGTAGCTGTAAAATTTCCCGTGACAAAAAGAATGAAAGCATGATTAGTAAGGAGATGAAATTCGTACATTGTTTAAAAACTCAAAAGCCATTAGAGCCCCATGGTTCTCCTTTATATATATAAAAAGTCGAATCACCTGCACAATTGAATTGTCATCAAATCATGAGCATCTGTATCTTTTCGTCCTATAAGAGCAGAATACATAGTGAAGCAAGACTAAAACAAAAAGTGTACATGCATGCATGTATTAATTAACATAAATCAAGCTCAACAATAGGGATGGCAATGGCGTTGCAAACATATCATCAGAAGCATGTGATATTTTTGAAGAATCACAATATTACTCCATTATCAAAGATCAAGAACAAGTTCAGAACCAACATCGTGTTATTGGATCACGCAGTATATGGAAGAATTGCCATACTGATCATTCTTTTGTCTCTTTTTTGGGAACTTTTTCCTTTCATTATAAGCAGGTTAACAGAAGCAGTAATGGTTGCAATAATGATCGTTTCTCTCCTTTTAAACTTTTTTCTTTTGTGATAAGCAGCAAAGCAGAAGCAACAATCACTATTTATCTTAGAAATAAGTGGAAGGAATTAGGAACTAGAATGAGAGGAGCAATTACCAAACTGGAAACATCTTCTGATTCATTGTCACCCTCCATAGTACCGTGCTGGAGTTGGTCAATGTCTGTCTCAAATTTCTGGATTAACTTTGTCGAGTACAGTAGCACACCAAACCTCATGGGGAGATGATTTTCAAATAGAGAAATAAGCAAGTTGATGGTCTACAAAATTCACAAGATTACAAAGATTATTCTCAAACAGAAAAATAATCATGTCGTCAATCTACAAGAATTTAAAAGGTTACATGAGCAGTTAAGATATTAAAAAAAATGGAGCAGAAATGAGCAGCAGAGTTACTTGCCTCAAGACCAGAAACGGAGGCAGGATCCAGAACATAAATGGCATGAAATATGTTTTTACGAATGTATCGTAATTGTCCAGGAAAAACTGGCATCAAGATCTACATCACCACATTGAAAAATTTGTTCAATTTAACTCCAGTATCTCAAAGAACAAAACTTAAGTCAAATAAGATAACGTACCTCATTTATATTGCTTCTCCAACGCTTATACATGGCATCATTCTCCAAATCATTGAGATAATGAACATGCGTAGAACGAAAATCTACACGAATCATGTTGGATTCAGACGGGGGTAGAACTGAAAGAAGTCTCCTCACAGTACTTGGTGGAATCTGAAATTTCCGGAAATGTAATTAATGGAGAATCAAATTAAGGGTAGACAAAATAACACATGAAAACCTAACAGCTGCATTACATATCTTGGGGAAGTAGGAGGTCTCCCAAAAAAATGGAAAAAAGTAAATTATAGAGCGGAATTACCATGCACTGGTTATCTGTGCCTTATTGGAACTCTCGGAATAACTTTGACAAGGAAATTGAAATAATACCAAGGAATGTCTTGAAAAGGACACAGAGATAACGAGTAAATGCTGGGTACAGTAGAACCATACAAGAACATTGCCTACCAGGCAGTATTGGGACAATTATCTGGAACTTCAAGATTGCGGAGGATGACATTTAAAATTAAAGACATGCAAAATCATATACTGGCAGGCGAAGCCTAAATAAGAAGGTTCAAATAAGAAGGTATCAAATACAACAGAGCCCACTTTGCACCCCTCGATATGATATCATCAGTTAGGAAAGTAATAAAATCCGTACCTTCAGTTTAGAATATTGTTCAGCCAAAGATAAATCCTGATGAATCATGTCAAACAGCCTAAAAAGGCAAGGGAAAAAACCAGGTTAATAACAAGTTAAACTTTCGAGAGAATTTGAAAAAAAATTCCGATATTTTAAGTCAAAAGTGAAATTATTTGCGAAGACCGAAGCACACTAAGGGACAGTCGGGCACAAAGAAAGCAGCCCCAGTTTCCGTGAAGCAGTTCATAATTTGGAGTTATTGCCAATGTTGCAGAAGTCGCTAGTCGGTCGCCAGACTGGCGACTAGCGACTAGTCGGCTTACCTAGATTACAAGGGATTTTTTAAAATTCCCTTATCCTATATATTATACTAGTCAAACAAAATTTCATAAAAAATTAACAATCAAATACTAGTCAAATCAAAGTACACAAAGTCCATCCATAATAATTAAATTCATTACCGTAATAAGTAATAACAAGTTCATTATACTAGTCAAACAAAATTTCATAAAAAATTAACAATCAAATACTAGTCAAATCAAAGTACACAAAGTCCATCCATAATAATTAAATTCATTACCGTAATAAGTAATAACAAGTTCAGATACTAAAATAATCGATTTGACCGATTTTGGCTGACTTTGACCGTTTAAGTTGGTCAACCGATTTTTTACCCAGACTAGTCAGTTAGGTGCCGACTAGCGACTAATCGCCGACTAGGACGATTTTTACAACACTGGTTATTGCTTTTTTAAAGATCATTAATATTAAAGTTCTTTAAGAACTATATGTACAAAAAAAGGAAAAACTGTATCTTCTTTTACTAGAAAATAGAATGGTTTACATTTGGTTACATAGCCTTCTCTTTGACCATCTTCTAACCCTAGATTTTCGTTCTAAATTCTTCTCTGTTAACAGTTTCAATCTCTCCGTCCCTATCAAGACATCAATGTGATAACACGGAAAATAACAAAATGTAAACCAACTCAGTCTGGGAATAGAGTATTACAGGTAAAGGTCAATATCTTCAATATTGAGTAAGGCACCATTCAGTGCCATTAAGGACTTGCCAGGCGGGATCATACGCTGGTTTGCGACTATTTCCTCTTTCATGGATTCATTGAGCTGCAAAATGTTCAAATACAGAAAGTAATCATAGTCAGTTCTCAGACTGAATACACATGCATAAGAATGCTAATATTAGATGCATCTACATTTCCTCCTTTTTTCCGATTCTGGACGTGGTTCCATGAATCGGCTCCTTGTTAATTGTTAAGCTAAATGCAAAAAGTGCCATAAGATACCTTCATTCGGGAGAGGGAAGATACAACGCTAGGGAAATTTTGATTGATTTCCTGCATCGCCTGTAAAGGATCGGAGGCATGAATTATCCTCTGTGCTGTTTGATGTCCCAAATCTGAAGTTGACAAGGCAAAATGAAAAAGAAGTCAGATGCAACATATTGCTGAAACAGTAACGACTTGCAAAAGAAATAAGAGTCCTTACCCTTTAATTCCCAAACATCCAATGTATCAGATACAGTTGACGACAAAAGATAATCCCTGAAAGCCATTATCTTAGAATTCAATTCTGGTTTACGTTCCTGCCCAAGAATAGACATAAATCACAAAATCAAATCAACAGGTGCTGGAAACGTTAAATGATATGCACAAAAATTACAAATTATCATTACTCTACCAAAGAAAATAACAATTCCAAGGCTACTGTAGAAAAGACAGAAACAGGTGGCTACAAACTTTATACCAGTTATTTCATTCACTAAACAATTTGAGATGGAAATTCTAATCATATGGCATGGGTCCCATCTAAAACAATGAAACATCAACCTAGTGTAAAAGGTCCAAAAGCCCATAGTCATAAACATTTTCATGTCTGACCCACTTTGAGCTCTGTATTGCTCAAAGTGAATCATTATTCTTCTGAAATACTCATATCCTGTGACGGAAAATTTCCCCCCGGAAAATAGTTAGGTTCACAACAGGCTATTAAAACTTGCTGAAACTGTGTCGATAGCCTAAATCAATGTCACGAGTATTTAGTGACTGTAAACTAACCAGAATCTTGGAGAAGATGAATCCTCTGACATCTTGGCTGAGATCTTCAGTATGAGGATCTTCAAGGGTAACACCTAGAAGGATAAACAAATGTATTTTAATTATGTCTTCTCTTTTTGCCCTTTTCTTCTAATTCTAATTATAATACAGAGAATATATTTAGCCAAGGAGAAATAATTAGTGATGCAGCCAAAATCAGAGTAGAGAAATGTTTAGTCTAAACAGCAGGACAGGAACAGACCTTTTTTAACTGCGGTGTCATCCATAGCCTTATACTCCATGTTCTTCAAAGCAAGTTCCACACCATAACCACCGAAGTTCAATGCATCTCTAGTACCAATGGCTCCACAAAGACCACTTTTCGATTCACAGCTAGAAGGTAACAGAGGTCTAACAACATAAGTGGTTTTACCCTGAAATTACATAAAACATCAACATGTCAATGCAAAACCTTCGCAGGTGCCAACTTAAAGTATTATACACCTTTGACGACTTCACTTAATTGGCGATTAAGGCTCTAACGACAACTCCTTATCGGCCAAAACCATTACAGATGTATGAAGGCATTTGTAAGAGTAACTATTGTGTGCAAATATGTAAAGTTACCATTCTACGCACATTCCAAAGACAAGATTTCTCTACTTTACTAAAAGCAGCTTTTTTTTAAAACATACATAATAATTATTATTGTTATTGTTATTGTTATTATTAGTAGTAGTAGTAGTAGTATTACTATTATCCGGGGCAAGGGTCTTAAACCTAGAACCTATTATTCAAAGTCATAAGTGCTAAGCCAACTACACTAGCAACTCAATAAAAAAAATAGGTTCATAAGAGAATGGCAAAAGATCATCTTGTTAGTAACGAACAGACCTGTCGGGCAGCATCAACCAAGACGGCATGAAAGTCCCTAAAGCAGTCAACTCCAAGAGCTCCATATAAAATGGCAACAGGAGATCCAATACTTGAATCTGGATGAACATGATCAAATTCGAAAAGCTCAGGCTGTTGAAATGCATCACCAGTTCTGGAAGAAAACCATAATGTTAAAAACATGTTCTGGAAAATGAGCATTACACAGTTCAAAATGTAACTTTATTTGTACTTATCAAAAGACTTACACTTTGTCAGGAGTTTGAAGCCATTTTTGTAACTCAGCCACATCAAAAAATATTGCAGACCCAGTATCAACCCAACAACATTTTACCTCAGGAAGCGAGGGTTCAAACTTTTTGCGTTTGATACTATCAGTTGGTTCAGAAATACCCTCATTGGCAGTGTTCAAACTACTATCATCAGCCAGTGGAAAAGAGGCAAGAGAATCCTCTGCTAACTGTCTATAGAGTACTAGCCTCGGGGATGCTGATCGAAGAGTAAGAGAAAATTCAAAAACTGATGCCAAATGCTCACTTAATACAGATTTCCCATAATTTACAATTTTCTTCAAGCAATCTCTGGCTGAATAAGAGTCAGAATCTTTGTTTGCTTCATGGAGCCAAAATTCAGTAAAGTCCCAGAAAAGATCTTTCCATTCCTTAGATAGTAACTCCCTGTCAAAGCAAATTGCAAATGATCAACATTGCTTATTAACATGAACTATTTGGAAAAACTAATTGCACCGATCTGTCCAGGATAATAAAATGAAAATAATCCATTCTGCACCGCAGTTACCGAATGAAAATAACGACGACAACAAGAATAGCAACAATGAGAACCTAAATAAAGTAACTTAAAGTTGAAAAAATCAAAGTCAGGTCAATACTATACTTGCAATTACCATCCACTGTAATTACAACATAATAAAGATTTTTAACCATTTTATAGTATGCAGCCTGAACAGTTGATGGTAGAATCTAAGACAGACCAATTTGCCGACAAATACAACAAATCTCCTTCCCATGTTCACTAAAAAGAGCAACTTCTTTTGCTTCACAAGCTGTAACCAATATAACATACTGACTCGAGATAATTTGACGAAAAGAAGGAAATTTTACAAGAAAGCTTGAAACATTATTCTCTCTTATATTCTCTTGTTTCGAAGTCGAATTAACATGCCCAAATACAGTATAAGAATTTAAAGAAATCAATCATAGTAAAAGAAAAACCACATCATATCAAAATCAAACTAACAAAAACAATTAGGATCATGCCCAAGATAACAATTTTTTCTTGAAGAAAAATCATACCCTGCTTCTAAAAGTAGTGAGGTACCAGACCACTTAGCCCTGAGAGCAACTTGAACATTCTTTGGTCTTCTACTTTGAGCATTAATTGAATGGCCCGACAAGCAAACGAGGATAAATACAGCAACAAATGCCCAAAACCCAGATCTACTAAAATTTAGCGCCATTGCTGAATCTTGATCAAAATAGCAAGAACCCTTTTGTCAGATGATCAGATTTGTATCCATTGACAAAAACCCAATTAAAATCTTGAATATTTTTCTTGATTAGACGCGACAATTTGGTACGAGAAAACAGTCCGAGTGTGAGAGTTTTGGGGCTTGCTCACCTGTGTCCACGTTGCTAGAACGGTAACGTAAGTTGTCAAATAAAATTTTGCCACGTTTAGGTTGTTTGGGTAGTTTAGTCTTTTGCCGAGGTGCGAAAGGTACAATCCTGGATTGACCGAAATTATCCGTGTCATATTCTGAGGTGGCTGTTTCCTAGTGGGTTTCTCTTTTTTCTTTCTTTCTAGTAAAAGAAGAAACAAAATGAGAAGTTTTATATTGGTTACTACGAGTAACTTTCGGTAGGGGTGTTTATTATTCTCTTTTACACATTTTTTTAAAAAATTAAAATATTTGATTTGACATTTTTTAAATCAATGCAATTCATTCAAAATTTCAAACGAAGCATTCGGTTTGTATGGGTTTTGTTTGGTTGCTGGGTTTTTGTGAGATACAAAGTATATTAATTATAAAATAAAAATAAAACAAAAAAGTTTTTTATATAATTACTTAGTTGCTAAAAAAATGTAAAGAAATATATCTATTATTTTCACAAGTTAAATACAATAAAAATCAAAATAATGAAACATACATTATTGATCTTAATTCTTAAACTTCAAAATCATTCTACAAGAAAAAAGAACAAAAACAATACAAAAAATACATCATCATTATTGCAAAATAAAATAAAAGTTGTAGGCGAATCTAAAATCACATATCAATAACTCTTCAATCTCTTACTTTAGCACTTGAATAACTTGTTTGTCATAATAAGACATTTCTAAAAACAATAAGAGTAAAAGTCAAAAGGCCATTTAATATATATATATATTATGCTTTAATTTTATTTTCAGGGGAAATTTGGCGAGAGGTCTACCAAAATACAAAGTAGCATTTACGCCGTCTGTGGGGATCGAACCCACGACCACGTGGTTAAAAGCCACGCGCTCTACCACTGAGCTAAGACGGCTCATGTTTGTTTTGGATATGCTCAAATTATTTAACACAAATATCTAAAAAAAGTAAATTTAAAAATTTAATTAGTCCCCAAAATTAGCATGATTTGGGTCTTTTATTTTTGTTGTTGTTAAGGAATAAAATAAAATTAGTATTCATGTCTTTTTATTAACTCACGATTAATTCGGTTTACATCAATCATACTCTTTTTAAAGGAAATATCTGATATGGGATCGAGTTCAGGTGGGACGCATGTAGTCAGATTTGGCCACATCCCTGCAGAATGAGGAGAGAGAAGGAAATGCAGTGATGTGGCCAAATCTGGACCGCATGGTCCAATGGACCTGGTCCATGACAAAATAGATCACCTTTTTTAAAAGGCATTTTAATTAGTATTTGTGTCTATTTACAAATTCATAATAAATTCGGCCTACCATTAGCGGTCAAACCCTCTTCATAGAGAAGAGCTCTCAACAAACTCTTTTTCATTTACCATGTTTGAATTCGAGACTTATTAAAATAATACCAAACTTCTACAATTTGACCAACTTATATTGATGTTATTGATTCTTTTATAAGTAAGGAGTTGTAAATAAAGAAATTTGAATATTTTTAGACGATTCAGATAAAAAAATGTATTCACAAACATTATTATACAAAAACAAATCCGTTATTCATACAAAATTATATCTAAATATTTTTATTCTGTACTATAGCAATGGCAAGTGGGCTAACCCGACGAGTTCGGGGCGAGTCAGTGAACAGTGGCGGGGCGGGGTTGACCAGTCAACGGGTCAATGTGGGTTGGGTCAAAAAATGAATATGACAAACCCACCTCGCCCCGCTTGGAAAACCCATAAAAAGTGGACCGAGTCACGGGTTAACCCGGTGGGTTTGGCGGGTTGGGAGTTTTTTGTAAATTTTTTTTTTTTTAGAGAATAAGTTAGACATAAATATAGATAAAGCCACCTTGTGGTGGTGGGGGATTTGGCATGGACCCCTACCGGTTTTATTAATAACAAAATTAGTGTTACATAGGAGAGGGACTTATGGCCTAAATCTCCCACATCAAATTACATTACACTATATAATATTACTAAGTACTAAACTTAAATGAAAAATACATAATAAAATAAACATTACAATTTAAAATGAAAATTGCATAATAAAATTACATTACAATTTAAAATGAAAATTGCATAATAAAATAAACATTACAATTTAAAATACTTACCTCTAAGCTAGTAATCTTCATCTTCATCGTCGTCCTCATTAACAATTGCATAGTAATCTTCAACCGCGTTAGGATCAACTCCCATCTCCCTCAACTCGGCATCAAACCAATCATTCGAACATATACATGCCTCTAAACTCTTAGGTGCCAACCGACTCCTAGTTTCATCCAAAATCCTTCCACTTAAACTAAAAGCTTGTTCTGAAGCAACAATTGAAACCGGTATTGTCAAAATATCATGAGCAATTCTTGACAAAACCAGAAATTGTGTTGCATTTGAATTCCACCATTCGAGAACGTCAAAATCATTATCATCCGCTTCAATGCAGGGAGCAATTAGATATAAGTTAAGTTCATTGGAGGACGATGAACCGGTGGATGTCTTTTGCCTTTTCATTATTTTGTTTAAAGTGTTTGAGATCTTAGTAGTCGGGCGAGGGTAGCAATGGCAAATGGGTTTGGCCCACCCGCGCCCGCCCCGTTTAACTCGGCCCACATTTGAACCCGTCTAAACCAGCCCGCCTCGCCCCGTAAAAAACCCACAACCCGCCCCGCCCCATTTCCCCAACCCGTTTAAACCCGCACCATTTAAACCCATATTACCCACCCCAACCCACTTAACCCATACTACCCCAGCCCACCCATATTACCCATATTACCCCACCCGGCCACCCAACCCACAACCCGCCCCTTGGCCTGTTACCTAATCAAATCCCCAACGGCCCAACCCTATAGGCTACTGCTACTAAAGTGCTACATATCTAATAAGTAATAATCTATCCGTTAGAGACATTTTTTTATTTTTTTATGAAAACCTAATATACATAACTGTACAATGTGGTAACGGCTATTTCTTTTTTTTGCCATGTCCAGTAAAAAAAACGGCTAGTTTAATTTTTTTTTAATTTTTTTTTGCCATTTTCTATAAATACACCCCTAAAATCCCCTCAAATTCACACCAATCTCACTCTATCATATATTAATCTATTTTCTAAATTGATTTAAGAGGCGAATTTGTGCAAGCGGTTAAAGTCGGAGTCGGTGAAAGTGTGGAACATCTTCGAATACTCTACCAAATTTCGGCGTTCTACGTTTTAGTTAGTGTATCACTCTCTAAATCTTAATTTCCGTTTTATAATCTTATATTATAATTGTTTGCTTGATTAATTTGATTTTCTTTATTTTGATTAAGTTATAAACAATGGAAAACATAGACAACACTTCTCCTCAAAATGAATTTGATGTTGATTTTACATTTGATGATGAAACTGATCTTGATACAATTATTAGTAGTGGTAATCCGTCTCCTCTTCGATCCATCTACGGGTGTTATTACGTCTCCAGTCTCCCGGTCCCTTCTACTAGTGTTGGTGAAACTAAAAAAAAAGTCTAAGACTTCCAAAGTTTGGCAAGTATGGGAGTTCAATGATACAATTTTAAAAGCTAAATGTAAGTTGTGTGGGCATGAAATTAGTCATGCAAGTGGTTGGGGGACGGGTACACTCAATAGACACATAAAAAGTAAACACCCGGATTGGTTAAATATTTTTTTAGACAAAAACAACTTGATGCAACAACGGGTCAAGCACTATCTAATTGGAATTATAATCATAATAGCGCCATCGATGATATATCTAAATGGGTAGTACGTTGTAACATGCGCATGTTAGATAGTGCTTGACCCGTTGTTACAACATACTACCCATTTAGATATATCATCGATGGCGCTATTATGATTATAATTCCAATTAGATAGTGCTTGACCCGTTGTTGCATCAAGTTGTTTTTGTCTAAAAAAATTATTTAACCAATCCGGTGTTTACTTTTTATGTGTCTATTGAGTGTACCCGTCCCCCAACCACTTGCATGACGAATTTCATGCCCACACAACTTACATTTAGCTTTTAAAATTGTATCATTGAACTCCCATACTTGCCAAACTTTGGAAGTCTTAGACTTTTTTTTTTTTAGTTTCACCAATACTAGTAGAAGGACCGGGAGAGGGAGACGGAGATGGAATAACACCTGTAGATGGATCGGAAGAGGGAGACGGATTACCACTACTAATAATTGTATCAAGATCAGTTTCATCATCAAATGTAAAATCAAAGTCAAATTCATTTTGAGGAGAAGTGTTGTCTATGTTTTCCATTGTTTATAACTTAATCAAAATAAAGAAAATCAAATTAATCAAGCAAACAATTATAATATAATATTATAAAACGGAAATTAAGATTTAGAGAGTGATACACTAACTAAAACGTAGAACGCCGAAATTTGGTAGAGTATTCGAAGATGTTCCACACTTTCACCGACTCCGACTTTAACCGCTTGCACAAATTCGCCTCTTAAATCAATTTAGAATAGATTAATATATGATAGAGTGAGATTGGTGTGAATTTGAGGGGATTTTAGGGGTGTATTTATAGAAAATGGCAAAATTAAACTAGCCGTTTTTTTACTGGACATGGCAAAAAAAAGAAATAGCCGTTACCACATTGTACAGTTATGTATAGGGTAGTGATAATGCCAGAGAAAGAATCCTCCTGCAAAAGCGATTTACGTGCATGTGACAAAATTACCCCTCTAACATATTAACTAAATCTTTTAATTTTTTTTTTATTTTCTCTCTATCCTGACCTGATCTTTCTCTCTCCTCTAGATTCTTTCCTTATTTTTCTCTCAATCTCTCGTGATTTTTGTTTCTATATCTATTATTATTTTTTTCGTTTTTTCCTCTCTCTATCCCTCTGTTTTTTTTTCTTTTTTTTCCTTCTCTCCATCTCCAAGTGATTTTTTTTTCTTCTCTGTTTTTTATTATTTGTTTTCTCTAAATCCTCACTGAATAGATCATTTTCTTGGATTGAATCATTCAACAACAATATAAAATCGAAAGCTCAATAAAAATAATAAAATTTACCTCTTTTACCGAAAGTAGTTGAAAATTATCTGGACACACACACACATACACATAAAGAGCAAGAAGAGATAATGAAAGAGAAAAATAAAGAAGAAAACAAAATCACTTGGAGATGGAGAGAAGAAAAAACGGAAAAATAAAACAGACAGGAAAAAACGAAAAAAACAACAGATATGAAAATAAAAATCATATGAAAATAGAGAGATTGAGAGAAAAATAAGGAAAGAATATAGGGGAGAGAGAAAGATCAGGCCAGGATAGAGAGAAAATATTGAGAGAGAAAATAGAAAAAATAATTAAAAGATTTAGTTAATATGTTAGAGGGGTGATTTTGTCACATGCACATAAATCGCTCTTGCAGGAGGATTCTTGCTCTGGCATTATCACTACCTGTTATGTATATCAGGTTTTCATAAATAAATAAAAAAAAAAAAATGTCTCTAACGGATAGATTATTACTCCCTCCATTCCCTATTAATTGTCGTTTAGGAGATATCTAGGTATCCAAATTAATTGTCGTTTAAGGTTCTTTTATTAGTTGTCAACAATTTATTCCAATTATACCCTCAACATTTTCCTTCCTTTATGACGTAGAAGTGAGAGAGAGAGAGAGAGAGAGAGAGGGAAGGTGGAGGGTAATATTGAAAGTTTAGGTGAAAATGATAACTTCCTTAATTTTTTCAAATTGTCTAAAGAGTCTTATATTTAGGAATGGAGGGAGTACTTATTAGATATGTAGTACTTTAGTAGGCAGTAGTTAGCAATGGCAGTAGCCTATAGGGTGGGCCGTTGGGGATTTGATTGGGGTAACGAGCCGAGGGCGGGTTGTGGGTCAGGGGTGGTCAGGGTGGGGGTAATATGGGTAATATGGTTGGGGTGGGGTAATATGGGTTAAGTGGGTTGGGGTGGGGTAATATGGGTTTAAATGGTGCGGGTTTAAACAGGTTGAGGAAATGGGCTGGGAGTGGTTGTGGGTTTTTTACTCAGGGCGAGGCGGGCTGAGTCAATTTTTTTCGGATGTATAACCCACCCTCGCCTGTTAGTAAAACCCACTTAACCCGTGGTCATAACGGAGTTTAGACGGGTTCAAATGTGGGCCGAGTTAAACGGGACGGGGCGGGACGGGACGCGAGTGGGCCAAACCCACTTGTCATTGCTACTGTACTATAATAAAACATTCAAAATCTGTAATTACTAATTGGAAGTAACCAAAGCCTGAAAGCCCCAGTCCCAGTACTCTAGAGGACTGGGAGGGGGCCGCACGGTGCTGTTAGTTTTTAACTAATCAATCTCTTCCTCTTTCTACTCTCGATCAATAAGCAAAATATTGAAAGAAAGCTCAGAGGTAAAAAGAAACATGGATTCCTCCGATGGCAATCGTTCTGATAATAATGGTACAGTTCAATTGCAGAACAATTGCAGAATCATTCACATACCAGACAAGCTTCCACTTCCGCCCCATCTCCAGCCCACCGGTAAAAAAAGAAAAAAAATAACGATAACCCCCACTGACAAAATTCTTGATCCATTTACCTTTTACTATCATTTTGATGTGATTTGGGTTTACTTTCTTGATAGTGAATGTCCATGCTGCTGTAATTGAACCAAAACATGCCAATACTTTAGTAAGGTTTGTTTTCTTTTTTTACTTTTTTATTAAAGTTTTGTTTTTTTATTGCTTTTCTATGGTTCTTTTAGCTATTTTGAGCTGGGTTTTTTGTTTTCTTTTGATTTTGATATGTTTGGATTCAATAAAAATAATGTTTTTTTTATGGGGTGTTTATGTTTTTTTACTTTTGGTATTTATTAGGAAGTTGAATCGAATTGCGCCTATGAGGAATTTTCGCCATGTCAAGCGTATTAGAAAGAGGTGTCTTGATGGAGGTAAATGCTTGAGCTAAATTGAAGTATATGTTTGTTCAGTCTTTGGGACTTTCTTTTTAGCTCCAGAATGGATTCAAAGCTTGTTGCTTTATTCTTGCAAATTTCATGTCTAGTAATTTGGGAACTATGTTGTAAGCAACTTGAAATAAATGCACGCGCAGAAATTAAATCTGAAAGATTGTACATTGTATACTTTGTAGCTAGTTGGTTCGCCTTGTCATGTCGAGCATATACAACTCATGGGAAAGCATGGTTATTGTCCAATCTTATGTGGAAAGTTGTAATTTATGAAAAAGATAGAATCTTTAGTCAGTATGACGAAAAATAAAATAAAATCAGTTAAGAGGGCATATAGATCTTATCATTATAAGGAGGATATGTATGCCATTGTTATGAAATAATTTGCTTGAGCTTAAAGGAAGAAGATGTTTATATAGTTGGTGATATGAGTTGTCTGGTTTGACAGGAAAATCAGAGTTATCTGTGGCCTTATGCTTGGCTGGGGAAATTGATGGTAAGCTGGATGCGATACCTAATGAAGTAGTTGAGGTCATCCAGCAATACCAGTTGAGTACTTTTGTTGCTAAAGTGGGTTATCCTTTTATCTTTGACCTTTTTTCCTTCCGTGTTTCAGCTCTTTGTGTTTTTGCTTTGTTTTATGTTGTGCTTGACAAAGCATATCTTCTTTAGCTTCTGAACCAATGGACAATAACCAGAAGAGGAGGTGATCCCGTAAATTTGAGGGAGCTTAATATTGTCTTAAATTTTATTGCTTTTCATTCTCGATAATTTTCATAATTCCTTCTCTACTGGTTAAGGCAGCCAGTACCTGACCACTTCTCATAAAAATATTTATAACTCTTACTATATGAATTTGAATATCTAGGCTAAAAGAAGCAATTAAGTTGTTGTCAAGTAGCTAAGATTATCCCTGACGTATTTCCGCATGTTTCTTGTCTGACAATGCTCTGTGGTTCTATGTGGCTACTCACTCTTTTGTTTTCATATTATCCATGATTTTCTTCCCTAATGTTGTTTATATATTGCCGTTCCTTACTTGTTCTAGATCTGCAAATATGCTGCATCAACAAAAGAAGAATGGGATGAACAATGCAAATTTTGGCCCACATCTTTTCATCCACCTACATAGTAAGTACTTGATATCTTGTATCCGAAGATAATCGTAGAAATGTTAATCCTAATTTGCCTGAGATATCCTTTTTTCCTTCCATTGACAGTAATATCTCGGGCATAACTGGCTTTAGTGAAGAGGACACACGGTCAATTTTGGGGTTCATGAAGTATACCATTGATTTGGCCACATCAAGCACTGATGTGGTAACTTCTGACGGCTTTCTAATATTTTCCAGCTTTTATTAAAGTTGTCCACACCATGATGTATGCAGAAAATTTAAAAGCCTCTTTTGTCTGTGTGTACTTTGGTCTTTTTTACGAGAACTTTTCATCACTCTGGAATTCCATTTTATCTGAAATAAGATTTGCTAGGATGCTGGAGGGAACAAATTCTTAAAAGTATCTCTTCCTAAACTCTACTATAATCTAAGATAACCGTGAACTTCTCTTGACTTCGATAAATATGCTTTTCTTAAGCAGAAGGCCCATGCCTTGCTTTCAGTTGTGAACCGTGTAGCAATTTGTTCTTGGTCCGCCTAAAATCCACTATAAATTGCAGCTAACCTCATCATTACCCCCCATCTCTAAGTTAAAAGTACTCTCTCTCTCCTAATAGTGTGTAGGTTTTCATTGCTTTTACTTTTTACCTTTTCTTGAAGGTGGTGATGTTGGCAAAAAGAACTATACTAGCACCAAGTTTGACCACATGTCGAATTTCAGTATCTGTTTCCTAATAATTTTATGCTCGACTAAGTTCTCATTATCTTTCACAAACATTTTTCAAATTGTTCAGCTATATTGCATGAGTAGCCTCTTTTCTTATACATTGATCTATTTAGAAACTCTCATACAGTGTCAACTGTCTTGGCACAGTTAAATTTTTTGTCATCTGTAACCTAGTTATTAATTTTAGGTGGTGAATGCTGCTGTTATTGTTGATCCTTCAACTAAAGAGGTTATTTCAAGTGCATATGACCAAGTCCTGCCTTGTACTATTCCCAAGAGTTGTACCAACACAAAAACAAACTGCTTCAAACCCTCGGAACCAACTGAGCTTTGCAAGTTACCGTACCTGAAAAAACACCAAGAGAAAATTCCAATACATTCTTCAAGTGATTCTGCATGGTCATGCGACTTTGTATCTTGTTTGCATCCATGGCGGTGGGCTGAGCAACATCTACCTTTAGTTTCTGGTTCTTGGCATCCTCTGCAGCATGCTGCTGTGGTAGCTATCGAATCTTCTGCTTCAAGAGATAGCCTTCTTTTTCCTGGTGAATGGCATTCTAGGAATGAGTTTATTCAAGAGGATCATATACTTTCTCTTACACCAGTTTCGCCGTCGAAAAGACAAAAGACAGATCTTTCTACTGTAAGCCACCTTCAACCCTTTTTAAGTTTATTTTTTTTGCGACTCTTTTTATTTTCTTATTTCTTAATTTAAAAATGTCTCCTTCTAAAAGAGGATTGGAGCCATTTTGTGTCACCATTCTTTCTTTCTTTGCTTTGATTATCACACTTTTCTTTGTGCAATGTTTTTTTTTTTTTGCCATGTAATGATTGATATATTGTTAGACAGAGTTTGAAGTATGAAAAATCGCGCATCTTCTTGGAGAAATAAAAATGTTTTTACTATTTCTCTCTTATTGAAACAATTAATTTTCCTTGGAAAAATAAATTCTTTTGGAAACTAATTATTGTTCCACACTATTCATCATATATCTCTTCTTTTATATCTAAGTTCTCAAACAGATGAATTATGTTGTTAGATTATCTAAAAGAAATTGTTTCTTTTTGTTCTTTCAGGTCAAGGATGACGGGAATCTTGACTCTGAAAGTACTGATACAGTTAGAACATATCTATGCACTGGTTACGATATCTACCTTGTCTGGGAGCCATGCACAATGTAAGTTCCCTTAGCTATATAACTATTTTCCCTTGTAGAGAAAATTGCTTTCATCGTCTATTCATTTTGGTTCCGAGGTTTTACAATTCTTGAAAATCTTCGAAGAATGGTAAGACAAACCGGGGGTGAGTAGTTTAGTTATACGACTGGGTAATGGTAAGACCAGTCTCTCAGACGCATCTTCTTTGGTGTTTGTCTTTCCGATTCTGACTTGATCATTTATGAAAGCCTGCATTATATCTTGTTTCATTCTTTATATATTCTGAGATCAATTTTGTTTTCTGATTTTGAGGTGTGCAATGGCGCTTGTTCATCAGAGAATAAAGCGCATATTTTATGCTTTTCCGAATCCAAATGCTGGTGCTCTTGGAAGTGTTCACAGATTGCAAGGCGAAAAGAGCTTGAATCATCGCTATGCTGTTTTCCAGGTCTTCTTTCCTGCTCCAGTTGATGTTACTTCCGATACAACTTTACGAATGTGAACCTTGGAACTCAAGTCTCCAATACTTGTGGAAGATTAGTAGATTGTTCTGAAATTTTGAGAAATTTGTGGCTAACAAGATTATATTTTTATATACAATTTGTAACTACAATGCTTTGATTCTAACTATGTTGTGTTAATTCATTCCTTCAATCTGCATTTTTACTATGTTGATGATATATATATATAATTAAAAAATAAAAAAATAAATTAGAGCTTTTTTATGCTCGCCCTTGATTAAAACCGAAAGTATGTAATTATAATATGTATATATATTGTGTGAAAAGTTACGAGATTGATATACAAGGGAGTGCAAAAATAGGTACATATAAATGCAGAATTTTGGTTCCCATTATCACACACTTGTTTGAACACAAACAAGCTTTACCTTTTCATTGACAATCTTTCCTATCTTTTCTTCTCCTCTCTCTCTCTCTTTACCAAAAAAAAATCCATCTTTGTTTTTTTCTTCTTCTTTCTCAATCATCATCATCTTGTTTGTTGTCTCAGATGGGAGATCCAGCAGTTGCAACAACACCCACATCTACATCTACAACACCAACAGCAACAACAAATTTATATAGCATTCTAGGTCTTCCTAAAACTGCATCTATTTCTGATATTCGCAAAGCATACAAATTCCTTAACCTGAGATGGAATCCAGAGAAACACACATCCAATAAACCCGAAGCTGAAGCCAAGTGCAAAGCCATCAAGGAAGCCTATAGGGTATGTTTACAACATTCTCTCTTTTCCCTTTGCTAATAATATTCATCACCGAAGCCAAAAAAAATAAAATAAAAAATGTTTGTTTTTGTTCTGCACTTTAAAATCAAATGTCTATATGTATCAATCATGGGATTTTAGGCCCTTTAATCATTAGCTTGATTTGCTTTTTATATGTTTGGGAAAATGGGGTGGGACTCTGGCTCCAACTCTCTCCCTCAAATTCTTCTGCCAATTCTACATGGTGTTTTAAAGA
Organism: Vinca minor; assembly: GCA_026122235.1. Lineage (NCBI taxonomy): Eukaryota > Viridiplantae > Streptophyta > Magnoliopsida > Gentianales > Apocynaceae > Vinca > Vinca minor. The sequence continues at coordinate 5,774,286 of JAOCZM010000056.1, forward strand.
ATATGAAAGAGATTGTTGCGGCCAGACCTATTAGTTATCTCCTGACAAGTATCCGTAAAACCCTTTACCCTGGTTAAGAAATTGGGAAATGGGGTGGTCTCAAGGATCCCAATGCCATCATCTCTCATCTTTTTCTCAACGCTTCTACTTGCAAAATTATTGTCCTACTAAGAAAAGGAAGGTGGGGGTGAACCTGTCTATTTGTCCGAGTCTCATGAGCTACTCGTAATATTTGTTCAACAAAACCTATAAATGCATGTAAGACTGACAAATATTGTGAGTGGAGTTGTAGGACCAAGATCAATGAACCAGTCTATCCCCATTTCCCCCTGAAAGGGATGGTAAAGTTGGGGACAATTAGCACCTTTCCACCATAATTTAAGTGGGGAAAAAGAACCCCCTCATTTATGAAGGCAACATACGTACTAGCCCATAATAAATTGATCTATATGGAATAATTTCTTGTGTTTTTTTGGACAAAATTTCAGGTTCTAAAAAGTGTGAAAAAAGAGAGAAGGAAATAATGGGTTCAATCAAGATGGACTAAAATCACCAGAAGCTGGTCTAAATAATTTAAGATCACCTCAAAATTCATTCTACACAGCAGAAGATAATGATTTTGTCATTTCTAGCCCTTCTCTTATTTCAAGTACAAGTCGTAGGGTTACTACCCCTGTTGGAACCCCAAGAACATTTTCACATAGTTCAAGCAGGAGGAGCATTACACCCACATCTAGAGATTATTATAGCAGCCATTCAAGAAGTTCTAGTGAGGCTAGTAATATCCCTTTGTCCCCTAGTACACCCACAGATCCCATTGCTTTGGCTAAAATGGCTAGCAGAAGAAACTCAACTCCCATAATCTTTTCCCATTCGGCCACCACTTCTCGTCGAAAACCACAGCCTGTTGAGAAAAAGCTTGAATGCTCCCTCGAGGAATTATGCACCGGATGTATCAAGCATGTCAAGATTACAAGAGATGTCATCTCAATTGAAGGGTACGTATATAATATCCTGCATTTCTCCTATGTGAAATGTACAAAATGATATACAAGAATGAGCAAGGAAAAATGGTATGTAATCGGCCTAATGGGTCCCTCTCACAATTCCCAGCGGTCCTTGTTGGCACTGCTCTGAGTGGGGCATAGAGTCAGATCCATTGGACCGGTTTTATACCCAATTAACCATGCATAAACAGTAGCAATATAAAGGGGTAGGCACGAGTCTACGCACATCTATTGTCTCCGCCTTGCTAGGCACGGGGCATGACAATATGTATCAAGAACTCTTGTTTTCTTAATGATGATAATGTTTTCAAGTTTGTCCCTTTTGATGAATATTAGTCTTTCTTAATATTGAAACAGGCTAATTGTTGAAGAAGAAGAAGTACTAAGGATTAGAATAAAACCAGGGTGGAGAAAAGGAACAAAGATAACATTTGAAGGGAAGGGAGATGAGAAACCAGGAATGCATCCAGCTGATATAATATTTGTAATTGAAGAGAAAAGGCATCCAATATTCAAGAGATCGGGTGATGATTTAGAGCTTGGAGTTGAAATCCCATTAGTTGAAGCATTAACAGGTTGTCTTCTTTCTGTTCCTCAATTAGGAGGTGGCAAAATGAGTTTATCACTTGATGATGATATCATATTTCCAGGTTATGTAAAAATCATTCCTGGTAAAGGTATGCCTAATTCTAAAGATGGAACTTCAAGAGGTGACCTTAAACTCAAGTTTTTTGTTGATTTTCCTCTTGATTTAAGTGAAGAAACAAGATCTGAGGTTGTTAGCATTTTACAAGATTGTTCTTCTTCATAATGAAATTGTAAGGGAATTTTTTAGATTTTCTGGCAGGAATATATATATATATGTACATGGTTTTAGCAGCATTAGGCAGAAAAACACAAAGAAGTACTATAGGGAGATGATGATTATTGGGCTTGAAATATCATGCAGAGGATTTTGCAGTATGTAGTGCAATTTCGTTGATATACTAGAAGATGTACTGAGAAGTATACTAAAAGATTCACAGTCAATTTTAAGTAGACTTAAAAATAATAATAACACCTTATCTTTATTATTAGTAAACCTCCTTAAAGCAAGTTATCTTGCATATGTATGAATTGTTCCGGTAGAAGCAGCACCACCCTAGAAGGGTATCTGATTAATCCGTTGCACATCCGAGATTAAGGTGTCGAATTCTTCAATGGCGCCCGCTGGCGATCAAGAAAAGGGACTTCCACCACTGTCCCGACAACATTGTCACCAACTATAACAGTGTCGCCGTCTGATGCAGCTTTTCTCTTGATATAGCCTAATCCAAAAGGCTCAGAACCCCTTTTACCAGATGTGATGCTTGTTATTTTTCCAACCTGCATTAGTATATGAAAGTGAAGACAAGGATTGTTTTACAGCATTTGACTCGGAGGTGAAAAAGTTCAGTTACCATAATATCTATTTATTTTTGAAGAATTTAGCACGAGAGTCGTACCTTTTTCCCGTCAATTGTTATAGTGCTGCCTGGCTCAACTAGTGAAGATAGACAAATTCCCCACAATCTCTGCTTGACCCCATCGTATGTTACAAGTCTAGAAATTGTCTCTTGCCCCTTGTAACACCCTGAGAATAATTTGTGGCTGAGAATAATAACTGGAAATCTGGTTTCAAAGAAAAGCCAAGGAAAAGATCATGAACCTTTGTTGAGAGAGACTGCATTCCACAGATTAGCCTCTAGAACATTAAATTCATCGGTGAGCTCTGCACCTGGAGCTGGTCTTCCTGTAGTAATTAGGCAGTTAGAGCTGGTTTTCCTTGTAACAAGGAAAAAGGAAGCAAAGGAAATCGAAATTAGAATCCAACATTTACTGAACCTCTAATACAAGACGAATAATTGGAACAAAAATCCATATCCAATATCGCAAAAAAGCTGAAAATCAACCCACTGCATATTCAAGGAATTGAAAAATAAAGAAAAACCAAAGTTCAGTAGTAAATGTGAACCTTGAAGAATCCTTAATGTTTCCCATGCACTAGGACCCATGGCTACCGCACCCTGGCCTATAAGAGCCTTCCAAACTGTTCCGGCAGCAGCTGGGGGCATCAATAACGAAAAACCTTCTTCAGAAACAATATTTCCAACAGCTACAGTTAGTGGCATCCCATTAACCTGCAAACATTAAATGTCGATGATGAGGTTCTACCAGTGGAAAAGTAGAAAAAACCGAAGATCATATAGATGCATTGCCAGCTAAGGGACTGACTTTTTTTTCTCTAAAATAGTTGCACATCCAGCCTTAAACAGCTTCTTCATGAGACAGACACAAATTCCAACAACCCGAAAGGACATAAACTACCACCAGTATCAGAAAATTTTCTGGCTAGACTGCTCTTTTCTTTACTCATAAAGGCCTTTTTGCACTTGAGCAGAATATACTAATAAGCAGCCATGGGAAAAGATTGTCGCATGAGAAGGGAATAACATGAAATGAGAAGTTACTTTGTAATGCCTGTGTGAGCCATATGGTTGTCCAATTAGATCAGTAATGTTCAACCTCTCCATCACCTGCTCATGAACAAGAAAATTCACAACTTCTTTATTGTTGAAGCAGACATTTACTTGATGCAAGTAACTTTAATATATAATACACACTTGGTCGCTTGCAGGTCCAACAACAACAAGCATGCAGGTTTCTTTGGTTATGTCTTGAATTTCTACTTTGTCAGAGAAGAAGATATACCTATAATAACAAAATTAAGGTCAGTGAGGCAGTGTCTCACAGATGAAAAACCTCTATATTCAAAAGAGGGGAGGGGGCAAAAAAGGGAAATAAAAATATGCAATAAATTTTCAGGCTTCGGCGAAGCAAACTATCCCATATTCTACTTCCCTCCGCTCATGAATATTAACATTTCTAAGGCCGTATTTGTAATACAACATTCTGGAATGAGCCTGATTCTCTCTCATTTTGAATTCTTTTCTTACTTATACAAGACAAGATTGTCAATGCACCAAAACTGGGTACAGAAGAAGGGATGCAACAATACTTTCATACTTTTAGAGAAAATCTCAAACTTGGCTGGGGAAAATGAATTCCTACCAAGAATGCAGTTTTTTATATATGCAATATATATTGGTGAAATCAAGAAACTTATTTTGCAGTATAAACATACTTCTGAAGCAGTTTTGTTATGCTTTCTCCAGTTGAAGGGGAGACCACGAGTAGAATTGCATTTTTCTGCAAACAAAACATGTTTTTTTCCATAGGAAACACAAAAAACTGATACATAAAAAAGTATCCAGAAATCCAGAAAGCCAAGTAGTTGAAGAAGAAGAAAATGATTACCATGATCCATGCATTCCCAATATCAATTGTCCGAGCTGTTGGTGTCACAAACACAGTATCACATCCCTCCAAATTTGAAGCATATTATTAAAATAATAAAAGATAATGATTCAAATATTTTGATCTCCTTGAAAACAGATATGCTCAATACCACTGGAAAATACCTGGCCTTCACGAAGGCTTTCAAAATTTGCAGTGCTTTGGTTGTGAAGAAACTGAATTCGGTCTTCTCCGCTAACTTCATGGTGAATCATAAAAAAGGAAAAATATGTTGATAATAAAGTGAAATGGAGAGATAGATTAAGCAACAAAAGGCAATAATAAAGCATCCAACAAATTATAGTCAAGTATATCACATCTCAAGCACACCTCAGGCCAACTTCCAAAAGTGAATGGGGTCCTCATCATCTTTGATTGCAAAATAAAAGTTTGAGCATATTCATAAGCCCTGATTGGTCAGTGTTAAGCAGAATTCAAGAATTTGGGCAAGGTAGAAATGTTGGTTCTGATGGTGGAACTGATATGCAGGGGGGAGTGATGTCACACATAAGTGGCTCGATTATCTCTAGTTTCTTATAAACTAACAAATATCAGACAGGTAACTAATGACGAGGTCAAAAACTTAACCACATAACCAACATGCAAAATTTTGGTCGAAAACATGCACTCAGCATGCACCTTGGCCGTTATTACTAGTATCTGCTAAAGAGAGTGGATCTCAAGCCACATTAATCAACTAAGCTTCTCTCTGTAAGGTCAGCAGTACATAAACATAATCTCTTCTTCCTCCCCTTTCTATAAGAAGTTTGCACATCCCCATTGCACCATGCCTACCTAGGGAGAAGAAAAAAAGACTAGCCCCCACAATAGTTAAGAAGAAATCAACTTTCTGTCATTATGCCTTCACTAGAATACAACTCTAAGCTGATTAGACAATATGTTTTCTAGTCTCAAGTAAGCACAATAAGTGAAGCAGTGACTTTACGATTACATAATCCCGATAAGTGTCTGTTCTTGTTTCTTTTTACAGAAGTCTCTACTGTCTGGACAACGTTGTCTCATATACCTAGAGCAATTTTGAATTTTTCCCATGATAAAGCAAAGCAGCAAATTCACTAAAATCTTTGGCATGTTTCTGAATTTTATATTCTCATATGCTGCCTTCATATTTCATATAATGACAACTTTCTTATACCATTGCATATCAAAATCTTGCGCATTCAAACAGAAAACTGCACTCCTTCAAGAGAGTAGCTAAAGAAATGCTGAACTATTCTCAGCATAATGGTGTCATTCCTCATATATATAAGTATTGCAACAGGAAATCATTTTACCTCTTATCCGTCCATAATGTGAAACATCCACAACCTAAAATGCTCAAAACATAAAAGCAGTTAATAGCTTGAAAAGTTCAATCGAAACAAGAAAAACATGTATGTAGCACTAGAAATGAAAAATTCATTCGAATACAAACGAGCTACGGATTATGTAAACAATACAGCACCAAAGTGGGCTCCGAAGAAATGATAAAGTTAGCCATACCAAGAAAGGTAAAATCTTTGTGATTTAAATGCACTCATTCAACACTATTCAAGTTCAGTCACTGATAATACAGAGTAGATTCTATTTTAATTAAAAATAGAAAAATCTACATGCGATAATAATCCTTCTAAAAGAATTGAAAGAAAGAATTGCTCATACAAATCAAAGAAATACTTGCCTGACCTAAAATTGAAGGTTCACATTTGACTTGAATAAAAATCAAGAAGAGTAGTTTGACCAAGGCTAAGTTTACATATAATCCTTAAGTATATGGGGATTTATGTTAGTGTAGCATGCACCCTTAAATTTAGTAAGTTAGTTACGAGAGTTTAGGGATAAGATATGTCAAAGTTAAAGAAAGTGAACATTCAATTTGGACGGAGTGAGTAGCAAATTGAACTTACAGCGGCAGCATTTTCAGCAGCATCTAATGCCTCGTCTTCATTAGCAAATGAACCAACAATTCCATCTTCAAAAACTTCCTCTCCGCCAACTGTAGACAAATCCTACAAATTTCTCCAACATCATACATGGATAAGCACAATTAATCAAATGTCACAACAAAACACACACAAAAAAATTCTAACTAGGAAACTCAATTTATTAGACTCACAGGGAGATAATCATAATCTTCAAGGTCGATTGGAGGAGGGGAGAGGTCGAAAGGCAAAGCTCGAGATAATGAATATTGTTTTTGAAATAATACATTACAATTTCCACGGAATTGGGAGCGGGGAGACAAATAATTAAGCAAAGGCTCGAAGATTATGACTCTGAGAATAGTGGCCCAGTAGAGATATTGAGCTTGAAGATGAACACGAGGTCACGTTTATGGCGGAAAATGCAGACATTTTCTTTCTTTTTTTTCTTTTTCTTTTTTTTTGCAGATTTTGTTGTGTATTTATATTTTGGAAGAGAAAGGAAATGCAAATCTCCTCGATGGTCCTTGATGTATTGATAAAATATGGATTTTATATCTAATGTTTTTAAATTTAAGCAATTTAATCCTATATTTATCTTCTTCTTTTTTTTTGAATAGATATATTTATCTTAAACTGAATGTTCCATTTCGAATTGACTAAAAGATTTAAGAGTGAATTAGATTAGAAGTAAGTTTTTAGAGGTGAGAATTATAAATAAGTTATCATCATATACCAACTAGTTAGATGAATGAGAGATTTATAAGTGAAACTTATATTCTTTAAGTTGAATGAGGTTAAGTATAAATAGAAAATATTATTTTATTTTTTTAAAATGATTAATTTCAATTTGGTATTCAAAATTATCGCAAAGTCTCAATTCAGGGTCTCAAACTTAGATTGTCTCAAAAGAGTACATAAAAAATGCTTTTTGGGTCTCAAATAAGAACTTCCATCCAAAGCCTCACGGTCAACTTATTGGATGTTAGTCAAATAGGACCAAATATGAACAACAAAAGAATAATAGGGTAGAAATAAATAAATAAAATGAGTAAAATGTCTCATTCTACTTCTTTTGCAACACCATAACCCTTATAGGTTAATTCTGATATGAAATATATTACCCAATTGAATATGTGGTCTAAATTCATCCACAACATGAGAGAAATAATTTTTCTTATAGCGTGAATAAATCTTAATCACATGGTACACTTGATCATGGTCCATATCAGAATTTCCACTATATAAGCAAAACTGGTTCAATGGCTTGGTATTAGGATTTTTTTTTGGGGTAAATAGGACTTGAAGCAAGACCCAGTTATAAGAAGTAAAAGAAAATAGGAAATGGGAAATTTAAAATATTTATAAGTCTTCAGAGTAAAGATATATTTTTGCAAATGCAAACACATCAGTATAATTTACTCAATAACGTATTGTGTTTTCTGCTGCCTCTCAATACATTCAGGAGTTGATCTCCCTGATTAAGAACAAAAACGAACATACTAATTCCAGTAATACACAAATAATAGATGAAAACAAACAAAGGCCGATACGCGGACAAGAATATACACACACTCATCTCATAAATGGAGAGATGCAAATTTTACAGAAACCTTCCACTGCGTGATCTCAACTGAGCTCAAAAAGCGCACACACTATATAATAAATAAAGAATGATAGATGTACCCAACTGCAAGATAAAGTGATCATCTCCCCCACCGCAAAATTGGAGACACCACTGAAAATAAGCAAACAAAGGATCTGCACAACAAATACCAAAGGCATTTATCAACAACAGACATCCAAGATACAAGAATGCTAATCAAGCCAGTGATGATACAATCCCCCACATCGTCTTCTAACCAAAAGGATATGCTATAGGTTTTGATATGGTATCTCTCGGTTCAGAAATCCAGTATGAAAATTTCGCTTTGGATCCCACTTTTTGTTCACAAATAACTTACTTTTACGAAAATCGAGAAAAAAATCTCAGAGAAACTCAATTCAAATACACTACTTTATATAAAACTCCCTACCTGAAAGGCTTCCACGCCAACCAGTATTTGTTTGAACAACCCGGCCAACTGAAACATCAGAGGTATTACTTTGTTTGTGATGGGGTGACATGAGTATGTTTTGTGTATGCAAAATGGCATGTTTGTCCCAAATTTTATATTAGATGTGGGCAATGTAGGATGGAGAAAAATATCAGGAAGATCAGATAAAGTAGATGATATGAAAGACCAATAAGAACCTAAGCTTAACTTGATGCTGGAAGCATTACTGTCTATATCGCAGTAGAATCATAAAATGTTCCCCAGCATGTCTTTGAATTTATTAATTTTATTATAAGAAATTGGAAACAGACCTGACTGAGAAATCCTCCATGCCGTGGCTATCACTTTATGTGGAGCCCAACAAACAATCATCAAAAATGACTTCCCAGAAAAAAATAGCAGTTGCAAAATGAATGAAATAGCTGGCTGTGTTGCTAGCTTTATCAGCTCTTAGGTGCAATAGAAGCTAGAGCATTTGCAAGTGAAGGTGAAAGGTTGGCCAAAAGAGGCTGCATTTGATGACCGTAAAGTGAAATCAGGTGTGAGAAAGCTCTTCCAATAAGAGCTTTGACTTCAGGTGTTTCAACAGGTGATTCAGCAACCTGGGCAAAAAGGTTCACCAACTCTGGAACTAAAGACAGAATCTGCATAGAACCCAAATGCAGAAAGAAACAGTACGGATCAGTGAACGAAAATATAACCAAGGAAAACAGAAAAAATTAATTTGGCAAAAGCATATGCAACAAGTACCTCTGGATTTGATGATAAAACAAGATTGCATATGCAGCTATAAACAGCCATGGATTCTTCATGATCTTCTTTTAAAGGAACAACTTTCAACAATACAGGAAGGACCTGAATCCCAGGAGAAAGGAGAAATGTAGCAGAACTGAAAGAGTCTTTTAAATTGAAATCAAAAGACCAAGAAAATGAAACCTGATTGAGGGGGATAGATTCTGGATGCACCATGATCATCCTTGCCACAGCACCAGCTGCATTGTCTCTCACTGCATTATCTGGTTCAGATTCTCCAAACAATGGATAAAGGCCACGTAAAATATCACCATAGTATCTAAATATTAAATTAAGGAAAATGACCTGTGCTGCACAAAAGCAGCATGCTCAAAGATGTACATGATGAAAAGTACCAGGCACACGTAGAAAAGCCAACAGGGTTAGTGTACAGATAGAAAGGATACTTCAGAGCATATTCTCCACCATTTTTGCAGAGCTCCCCAACACAGAATGCTGCATTCCTCCGATTCGTTGCGTCTGATGATGCCATTTCTTTGAGTACCAAAGGCATCACAGCCTGAGATGATTCTAGAAAATGTTAATTTGAGAATAGAGGTTTAAAACCAACAAATGGAAAAATCAATTTCAGATTTTTTTAAGTACATCAATATAGCCAGCAATTGGGGCACCCATATCTTGAGCAACTTCTGCAAGGCATGCAACAACCATTGTCCGGTCTTGGGATGGACGTGAAGCTTTCTGTAATTCAAAAAACCAAGGAAGAGAAGGTCAAATTACTGAATCGGTAAATGACCATATAACATGTATGCCAAAGCTGTATGTGAAGCTATTCACTTACAGCGAATTTCAACAAAGGTTCGAACATCTTAGCAAAAATGGGAGCAAAATTTGAGCCCATGGCCTTTGCAAAGGCAGGAAGGAGATCAGAAACAGCATCCATAAGAACTTCGTCATGTTCAGTATCATCCTCATCAATTTCACCGTCAGATTCAATCTGCTGACATCCAGACTGCTCTTGGAGCAATAGTAAAGTAGTATCCACAAGCTTGGGCATGTCTGTAGTGAAAGCAAAGCAGTAAAGTAGAAGGTATCAAGCACTATTCTAAACTCAGCAGGTATTTGAGGAGACAGAACAAAGAAGCAGGCAAGATCATGCTTACAGGGTTCCACAGCCATGTAACCAAAATCCCTCATGATGTCAACCACACTCATACAAGCTTGAGCAACAACTTCCTTATCATCATCTTCAGCCATTGTTTTCAAATATATATTCATCACACTGTCTAATTTAGAAGAAAGAATGTAAAAATTTCTCTTCAGTTAACTTTCACGATTGAGAATAATTAGGCACCAAAGTTGCTGCTAACAAGTAATCGGCATACCAAGAACTTCTTTTAATTTTGCCATTCCTTCCTACAATTAAGTAAAATTAAGATCGTGTTAGAATAAAATAGAATAGACAACCATAAATGCTCAGGGAAATACAGCATTAAGGAGCTTTGATTACTGTAAAACAGAATACTTTTGGAACCATGGCAAGCATAGAACTGGTGTATAGATTAATGAAACATGTATAAGAACAAACCAAGAAGCCTTTGACCGGAATATCTAAGCCAAATGATAATAGGTTTTCCAATGTCACACAAAATTTGGAAACAAAAATTAACTTGCAGCCATAGGGCGAGGGACTGAAGGAGCCAGCCAATGCATAAGGAAAGCAAATAAGAAGTTTAAGACACCCCTGTTCGGGAATGACGATAAAGAAAAAATTAAACTTACACTGTGACCTTGACAAACCGCTTGTGCAGCTATTAGAATATCTGCCAACATTAGAACAATTTAACATGAGCAATCGTGGATCATAAAACTGTTTTGATCTCTGCATAAAGATTAACATATCTAAAGCATATGCATACGTAACATGCTAACATAAAGGATTCAAAACAAAGAGGGGAGAGATGGAAATCTCTTTATCTTTGCATTTTGTCTCCCCACCCCAAATACCCCTCCTTTTGCTGCAAAAAGGATAGGTAGGTAAAATTGTTAATTTGACCATGGAATTAGCATGTCCAACTCCTTTTACTCGCAAAAGATCCATAAGAAACTACTGACATTTGAAAATTGACAAGCAAAGGGAGAACACTTGACACAGACCAAAAATCAAAACCATGTATACGCTTACGTTTTAGACCAATAATAGCTTGGAGACGAACATCTTCATGAAAATAGCTTGAATGCTTTACCAAGATCTTCAGTGACTCTTCCAAGTACCTTAAGGATAGATTAAGGAATAGAAGATAGAGTAAAATTTGTATTTTTGTACTTTGAGATGTATTTAGTTGAATAGCAAGGATACGGTGCATAGGAATTCTTGGTATGCTGAGCAAACATGCCAAGGGCTTGAGTCGCAGCTGCCTTTTCATCCAATACGCCTGTTCTTATACTTATGTTGCGCACCCTTGGCTCATCATGTGCCTCATCATCAGATGAAACGCCACCAAATCCACTAACATTCTCATCTTCATCAGATTCATCAATATCCACAGTGGAGCCATCGTCAAGGTTGCAGGAGTTAAATGCCAGAGGAACGACGTGAGGCAGGTACTATTGCAAAAAAAAAAAAACACGCCACGTGTTTTACAGATGTCATGGCAATAAAAGAATCAATGTAGCTCGCACAGAACAAGGGTTACCTGAGCAAATCCTTCATCTAAAATTTCTGCCACATTGCTGAAAAACCCATGAGTATACTCCCGAAGCTCACTGAATTCCAGGCCGAAACCCTGAAGTTAACCCAAAAAAACAAGTTTAGGGAAATAGCTAATACTTTAAATAAGAGCAAAAGATGATTAAGTTATTACAGAAATCGCAGCTTCAATGAATGGTGGTAAAATTGGCTCCATCCTAGTTCGTCCAACAGACATGGCAACAATTCCAACCAGTTCAGTAGCCCTTGCTCGAGATCGGAGGTCCTCATCATTTGTAAGTACCATAAAAATCTTCATTAACTCTAGAACCCTCTCAGCATAAGGAACGAAGGCCTGTTCTGCAGCTGATGCAACTGAACCAATTGCAGACTGAAATAAAGAAATAGGTCAATATAAAGTCATCAACAATTCATGAGCTAAAAAATCAATAAATAATAGGGCATGTTATTGATGTTCTCACCATGCATGTCTCCTGCAGATTACGAGGGCTAGTTTGCAGGGAACCCAGTAATTTCACCATCAAAGGATCCAAGAAAGGAAGAATTTCCTCACCCATATCCTCACAGAATGCTGCCAAAGCGTAGTAAGACTTTTCCTGAAGAAATAAAATGTTCTCGTTAAGAACAGAAAGCAATAATTCATTTGTATTTGTCGTTTTCTTTGTTTGACAAGCAAAATATACCTTAACTTCATCTGATGCATCCTCCAAGGCATTTAAGATGCATGGAAGAACACTTTCATAGTGAGATACTATCTCAGGCTGCAGATGCTCGGCAAATTGACCTAATGCAAATGATGCAGCTCCTCGGACCATTTGTTCAGGGTCTCTAAGAGCCCCCAGGACTATGTGAAGGACAGCATCTAGCTTATTTTTAATCCACGCCAAACAACCCTCAGAAATTACACCCAAAGCTGTGGCTGAAGCTTCCCGGAACTTTGGATTAGCATTCTGACTGCTGATAGAAGCAAACTCAAAAACAGGAGGGAAAACATGTTTTGATAGGTTCAAAGCCATGGTATCAATTACTTCCGCAGCAGCCCGGTCTGGAGCAAGATCATCATCTTCATCCCTGTCAGATGATTCAGCAAGCAACGGACACATAACTTGCAGAATTGGTACCACCAACTTGTACTTCTTCAGAGAATTGGACTTGTATTTGGCAAGCCATGAAATAATTTGAATAGCCTGACACAAAAGATAAATAGATGCAGGAAATAATTTAATATGAAACTGTAGAGCTAGGAAAAAGAAAGTCATCAGCTTAAAGTAATGTATGAAATACTTGTTGTATTGGCAATGCATCTTGACACAACTTTACCTGATGCCTAGTATTAGATTCTAGATTTGGACTTGAGCAAACTTCAAGAGCGAACTGCACTATGGACTTCACTGATTCCCCAAGAAGTGGTGCAGGAGATTCAATCAGCTCATCAAATATTTCAAAAGCAAGCACAGCTACGTCCTCTTCACCAGAAGCAAGACATTGCCTTGATACATGCAAAATGCTGGGAATGAACTCGCGAAACTTGATCTAAAATGAACAAATAAACAGAATCAGAAATTTAAAAAAAACAGAATTCAGTAATGGCAAAACAACAATCAATTCAGTCTAACTTGAATGCTAGTTACAAACATTAGCCTATGCCTGTCTCACAAAGAGATCGTTAGAAAGTAAAGGTTTAATCACAAGCTTCAAAGAGCAGCAGCTACTATTCAGCATCAACCACCACAATACAAAATGTGTGGCTTATGAACTTATAATATCATACCTACCAGGTAAAGATTTTACCTTTACTCAGGTCAGAAGACTAGTCAGGACTTGGTGACATAGACATTATGCAAGTACAATATATTCAAAGGTGAAAAGAAAGTGGAAGACCAATACGGCTTACCACTTCTGCCTCGTCATGTGTGAACTCCAAAAATGAGCCAACCGCCCTGGCAATACAAAGTTATCAGGGAACAAGAAGCAATTTGCCTATTTATCCCGCAAAAGGGAACGGCAAAGGGTGGATATAGACATGAACGAAACCAAAAAAATTACTTGAGAGCAGCAATTCTGACACGGTTACTGGTTTCATCCTGAAGGCACTTGAGTAACAGAGCTTGTAGATCTGCAAAGTATGGCCGAAATGAATTCCCAATTGTTTCAGTCAATGAGCTGAAGAGTATTAATGCGACCTACAACACATAAATCAAGCAACCATCACATTAAGTCATTATATAGGGTACTATAAAAATACAGAAGAGAAAAGTAATCCAGCTATGTAATAATCTTTCAAGTAAAAAGCAAATGAACAAATGCATTCAAAACAGTCATGTAGGTTGAAAATTCCTCAAAACAATTATGCTAAGTGCAAACTCAATTAGTTCTAAGAAATCAGAACAACAGAGAAATCAAGTATACTCTGCCTATTATTTCCTCATTATCCAGTTTTGGAGTTTACCAAACACACAATGGAGAAGCACAAAAAGAAATTATTTGTTTAGACAAAAAAAAATAGTAAAAGAATTAAATTGAAGAATTGAGGCAAACTAAAACATACTTCTCTATGGTCTTCTTGTACACTCTGACTGCACTGGAACAGAAACGGCAACAAATCAGGCCATTCTCCGGCCTGTACTGCGTATTTTGCTATGATACTCACCACATTTGCACTTGCTTTCCTAACCGGTGGACTGTAAAAATGAATAAATAACCATACAAATCCAATCTTGCTTCCACAATACAAATCTAATTCTATATAAAACGGTTTAAACTTCATAACGTGAAAACTGATCAATTAGACATAAAAAACAAATATTTTTTTTCTTTTACTGAAAAAAAAATAAAGTTAATAATTGATAATAATAATCAATTGCTGACCTATGTTCCACAGTGATACTCTCTATTAAGGACTGTTTGACAAGTTGACGGAGCTGAGGAGATAGTTTAGCCCAATGACCAGTGATTTTCTTACGGAGGAGAACGGCGGCGAGTTGCCGGACGTTAGGTGTTTTGGCGGTACGGAGGTGGTGAACAAGTGCCGGAACAACTTGGGGATCCTTGGCAAGACGCTTAATTTGATCCTCGGCTTGCCTCCTTGCGTCATTGTCCGGCATTAGAAACTGAATTAACAGCAATTCCAGTGACTGAGCCATCACTCACTCCTCTGTATCCCCTTCTCCTAGGAGTTCTGGAAGAGAGAGGCGGAGGAGGGAGGATTGAGGATTGAGGGTTTTTTTTTTTATGGAGGATTTATATAGTGAAGATGACAGAGATGACGGCGGCGGTACGCTTTTTTGGTAGAGTGTTTCTTCTTCTTTTTTGGTTAATTCTGATAGGCAAATTGGTGAATTTCATCATTTAACAATTTGTGATGATTTTGGTCTGATATATATATTTTTTATTTTTAGAATATTAAATAATTTGCTTTTTTTAATAACGGTACTTCCGTTTATAACTATTATAGTTAACAAAAATTTAAATAAAAAACACCAAAATTAAAGAGTATTTTGGAGGAAAATATCTTGGAAAATTTTGCACTTTAACAATTTGCGATTGGTAATTTTAGTTCCCGGTTTATATTTTTTTTTGTATTTAGAACCTTAAACAATTTGTGTTTGGTGATAGTAGTCCTTCCGTCCACAACTGTTATAGTCACCTAATTTTGACAAACTCAAATATCATTAAAAATATATCCCTCAATCAGGTGTAGTTGGCTGCTAGTACAACCCCATGTGCTCATGTTATCTTCTTCAGCGCTATTTATTTATGAAGAATGTCCAATCAGGTGTAGCTCACCCTTTTGTACACCCACATTAGATGGCACTGCATGCCATGGATGAACATGTTGGGGCTGCGTTATGGTGTGGCAGCGCACTTGGTTCAGGCGCTTGAGGTCTCTGCCTATGTCACCTTGTTGACTGTGATCCTGTGTTGCTTTTTCTTCGGTACAATCTGTTTAGCAGTCAATTGCAGTTGTTGCCTGTTGGCACAAAACACTGGATTAGGCCTCAATTTTCCCCATATCAATACCTTTATTGTCTTTAGTTCCACTTGTACCAATTTTTTTCTCCATCACGGCAAATTTTCTTGTACTCAACAAAGAGGTAGATACCATATCCAACAATTGACAAGTCAATCCCTAGTTTTTGCTAAACATATATTCTTCAATTATATAAGAGAAAATTTTGCGGAATTTTGGATCGGGATCTTGAAGATTTTGGCAGTCGAAGAGAGAGAGAGAGAGAGAGAACGGTCGTGGCCGGTAAGTGTGAAAATAAGAGGGAAGAAAGTTGGGCAGTTAGGTGGGAAGAAGGAGATTTGGAGTATTTTTAGGCAAATTGATAAATTTCGTCCCTTAACAATTTGCGATTGGTGGTTTTGGTCCCTGGTCTATATTTTTTGGTTGAAATACCCAAATTAACCCCTGTGTCTTGAAGAGTTTAAAAAAACAAAATTAGTTATTTTCGTAACAATTGTGGACAGAATGACTGTTGTCACCAAACGAAAATTGGTTTTTTTTTTTTTACCGGGGGGGTATGGGAATCGATCACGGGTCTTACCCCTGTGAAGGAAGGACCTTACCACCAGGCCAACTTGATTCCCCCAAACGAAAATGGTTTAAGGTTATAAAAACAAAAAAAAATAGAATAGGGACCAAAATCAACAATCAAATATTGTTAAAGGACGAAATTCACCAATCTGCCATTTTGATATGCACGATGTTACAATAAATCTTCATTAGAAAAAAATCATCCTAATGTGTATAAATTTATACCAAATAATTTATTGTATCGTGTTTTTTTACACTGCGGGAAAAGGTTTTTTCATCATGTGACGCTCACGTGCTATCTCTTTATGTTTTAATAGAAAAATTCATTTTGTATCATTGAGTGATATCAGTTATGTGGTAGGAGAAAACTCAACGAGTCTTCAAATCATTGAGTGTTATCTCTTTGTTGCGTATATAATCTAAGGTTTTATCTTACGTAAAAAAAAATCAACGGTTTTTATTATAAAATTGATGAAATTCTATAGTAAATTTGACCACAAACTAAAACGTAGAATAAAGAGAGAGCAGATAAAAAATAAGGAATTGTAGAAGTGTTTCTCTTATGATTTCATATGTACATCTTTACATCAATCAAAGTCATATATTTATATGGATGAAAAATGTAGGTTATGAAATTTTACATTAATTAGTACTTTATGAACATATGAGTATGTTGGGTATGGATTGGTTGTAACTAATCTAATCGATGGGGGTGGTGAATCAATAAACTAATGGGGTTATGGAATTCTAAGCATTTCATCATTTTATATTTCATAACACTTTCTCTTGGTGTACTTAATATAAATAACATGTCTTGTTAAAATTTTATTAAAATAAATACAGTGTAAAAATAATGTGTAAAAATCTTATCAATGATGACATGCTTTGTGAGGATCATTTTAATTACAAAAATCTTATATATCCATCTACTGTGCAGAAATATGGTAATTTTGTGTAGAGATTCAAGTTCTATATTCTCATATGTGTCCGATCTATGGGTGACAAATGAAATTCAAATTCAAAGGTAGGAATTTTTACCACCGTACGATCGGTCAATTGCTACTCGGAATAACTTAGGCCAATGCTATCATCTCGAATCTCGGTAGTATACGTTTGTTCATTTTTTCTTTATTTAAAACTATATAAAAAATTAGTTACCAATACAAGTTGGCTCAGTTAATAAGAATTTGGCACGTCCTCACAAAATGTTAAGTGTTCAATTCCCGCTGCTGGCGTAAGGGCTGTGTTGGTTGGTGATCTGTAAGTACCCTTATAATAGTTTTCGGTTAGAGATGAATATGTCGTATTATGACACTTATATCACGCAAAATTTCCTTTTGCGGCGGAAAAATAATTTGTGACTCAAATAGCACACAAAATTACTGTGATAGAAAATGCACCGAAAATTATTTATGATAGAAATATCACACGAAATTACTTTTGTGATAGAAATAACTATTTGCTCTTAATTTAAACAAAGATCAATGAAAATAACTTCAAAAAATTATGGGGAAAAAAGCAAGAAGAATTGTTAGATTCGTTTGTATTTTTGTATTTTTCTTTCTAATTTGCATTGAAATATTAACTAAATTTAGATATGAGAAATTTCATAATAGGGTAATATTAGGAGGCTTAAATTTATGCAATTAATTAGATAAATTGAAGACAAAATTGTAAATAACTCGTAAAATATCTTATTCCAACATGTGTGAATATTTAATTTGAATTTTTAGCCAATATTACTTAACAATTAATCATTTTCCATAAAACAAATGGTAAACCGGATTATGGAGGGAGTAGATGTCATTTTTCTGACACCGACGTCGTTTAAACATAAGATTCTGATATTTAACTATTTAAGCGCCAATCTGTCGACAGTTGACCTCTCTTTCCCGGTTTCGTGTTTCAAGGCGAATTCTCAGAATTTAATTCCTCCGTTACATATTTCCCCCCTTTTCCACCGGTTCCGATGAATCGCCACCAGCGCACGGCGGCAGCATGGGGAGTAGCAATTTTGTGCTTCATAGTTCTAATGCTAGTCACTCCAAGAATTCCTCAGTCTCAAGAATACCACGATTTCGCTGATCACCGCGAATTCTTCGGTCAATTTCTCCCCCCTTTCTTTACCTTTTTTTCCTTAATTTTGATTCTAACTATGAAATCATGTTGAATTTACAGGGTTAATTTTGTCAATTTTAGGGTTTATCAATATTATCCATGTTGAAATTCAAGTACCAACCTCGCTCGAATTCTTCTCTGGAGAATTAGAAAGAAAAACGAAAATAGCTTATGTATATATAGAGGCTTTTCCCTTCTTATATGACTGAGATGAAGGAATTTCTCCAAAAAGAACAAAAAAATTCGATCGATATTTCATTAGCAAAACTCAAATTCAGCTAAGAAGAATACTAAATCTGGAAAAAAATTATCTGATACCATGTTAGGAATGTAATAATGCAGCAGTGTTTTGCAGATTTAGAGGGTTAAATTAGATAAGATTATGTAGTTTTGCAAACTTGTCACTAAGTTGTACGTTGCAGCAGTAATTGTTAAAATGTTTGATGATGATTTGCAGGAATACCAAATACACTGAATGTGATATCGAATTTCCCGTTCTTTGTTGTTGGACTAGTAGGACTTGTCCTCTGTTTTTACAAGAATTATTTCAAGTTGAGGTAAAAGAATCTGCATATTTTTTCAATTTGTGTTTTATTTATTTTATGTTTTTAGTGTTTTTCAATTGTTTGCTGATTAAAACATGTTTACTAAAGCTTGCAAGGTGAACTGTGGGGTTGGACATTTTTCTTTATTGGTGTGGCAGCTGTTGCTTTTGGATCCTCTTATTATCATCTCAAACCGAATGATGCTCGCCTTGTGTGGGATCGTTTGCCAGTAAGTTTATTCAGCTCTGTTTTACATAAGCCATTATTTTGCG
Organism: Vinca minor; assembly: GCA_026122235.1. Taxonomy (NCBI): domain Eukaryota; kingdom Viridiplantae; phylum Streptophyta; class Magnoliopsida; order Gentianales; family Apocynaceae; genus Vinca; species Vinca minor. Next base: position 5,793,585 of record JAOCZM010000056.1, read on the forward strand.
ATTGCAGGTATCTGTATTCTAGTCTTTATTTCTTATTATAGTTTCAAATTATCTGTAGATGACTATTGCTTTCACATCCATTATTGCCATCTTTATCATTGAGAGAGTGGATGAGAGAAAGGGAACTATTTCAATTGCTCCGCTGCTCTTGGCTGGCATAATCAGCATTTTGTATTGGAGGTAAGCATGCTTGTTGTTTTGGTGACAAGGATTGTGCATTTCCATATCCCGGTAATCCATTAATGCATCTTTTACCTGGTAACTAAGCAGTGTGTTTCTCCATAAAAATTTTATGTTGTTTCTTTTGTACGTAGTTCCAAGGTCTGAGAGACCAATCCTGGCCCTTTTGTATTCAATAGCTCTTAGAAGATTCTGTGATTCATTTCCCTTGTGATTTACATGGATTTTGAGTTCTTCATTTTATACTATTTGATCCATTTTATTTAATATCATTTATGTGCCTTTAGAAACATTCGCTATGGGGAAACAACTTTTAATATTTTTGTTTCCTTGTGACTATTTGGCTCCAACTGCAAACTGATCTCATAATTTATCTGGTAGGTTTTTTGATGATCTCCGTCCTTATGCAGTAGTCCAGTTTGTGCCTCTTCTAGCCATTCCTTTAATGGCCATCTTGTTACCTCCAATGTATACACATTCTACATACTGGTTGTGGGCTGCAGGTTTGGATTTTCATCTTTGCAATGAGTGCTAAAATTGATTTTGAAATCTGTGTTTGTGGCATTGTGATTAAGTTTTTATTGCATAATATTTCAGGATTTTATCTTATAGCTAAAGTTGAAGAAGCAGCTGACAAACCGATATATGAATGGACTCATCATATTGTTAGTGGGCATACTCTCAAGCATCTATGTGCAGCAATGGTACCTGTCTTCTTGACACTGATGCTTGCAAAAAGAGAGATCGAAACAGAAAGGTAGCTTTAGTTTTTCTGCGTCTTCTAATTGCTATGTCTCTTATAAATGCATGCTTTTATAAAAAACCAAGTAATTTATACCCACTTGTTTTATTCGTGACATGCTGTATCAAATGAGTTCTAAGGTTATGATGATTAATTATTTTTCCAGTGGGCTACTGATGGGTTATTGGGAGATCTGAATTTGCTCAGTAAACCCAGTCTACTTGACTAAGCTATGACAACACACGTCCAAGTTTTGCTAGTTGGTTTTTAGGCGTCATGGAATTGGGCTTTTAATGACAATCCTTAGTTGGGTGTGTGTGTGTGTGTGTGTGGGTGGGGGAGGAAGGATTGAAGCCTCAATTTCTAAGGGTGTAAGTGGATTGGGTTTGGCTTGGAACTAGACCCCTCGAATTGCATAAAAGTGAGTTTTTGTGGGAGAATGCGTGGGTCCCAATTCACCCTTAAATCCGGATTTTGCCAATTGAATTTTAATCTGTTTGAACTAACAAACAGCCTACCTCCTAAGTCCTCTTGACTTGGTGAGAGAGCTGTTCTGTGGAATCAAATTTGAAGTTTCCACTGGTAATGTTAGAGAAGCAAATATGATTTTTTTGTATGATCCCAGTTCCCAACTACAGTATTGCTTTTATTGTTGGCACACTGAAACTCTCATCTCTTAAAAGTTCAAATTTTCTAGATATTTCTAGCTGCCTTTTATGCTGCATATCTCTCAGCATCAATGCACCATTTGATGTCTTATGCAGGCGTAGTTTGTTCCAGAAATGGAGGATATCCTGGACCAAGGTTAAAGAAAATGATGAAATGGTAGAAAGTTACACCTGTACTTACACTAGTGTTCCAGTGGAGGAATCAGCCTAAACCTAAAAGCGTCTATCTTCTTTCCAGTTTCAGTAATGGCAAATCACACCATGTAACCATGGCGTTGGAAGGGAAGACTTACATAAACGAATTGACTACTGATCTTTCTTTTTATTTTTATTTTTATTTCCAGTAATGATATAAAATATAGAAGAAACATCTGAATACTCGCTGAAAATTGTATAAAAACCATTTGTCTATGTACAAAGCTTCTTTTATTTTGGGCGATCAATGTATACCTTACACTTACCCTCCAGGTTTATTTATTTAGTTATTTTTGTGAGGAAATATTTTGAGGTGTATTTGGTTTCATATTCCAATTAAAAAATTATCACTTTCGCTATGGTACTTTCGGGGAAAGAACGTACAAAACCAATTAAGCCAAAACTCAATTCAAATAAGCTATATACATTTTGGACCAATTTGGATTTAAGGTTACGCTAATCCACCATATAGTTTTTATGGTGAACATTAAAGTTTAAAAGTGCACTAATAATAAAATGTATATGCACATATCTCTAACCTTTATGTATACTATTTAGTGTAACTTTTTAACGCTATAAAATATATGTACATTAAATGGCGTAATAATTAGGTAATTTTCAATAATACACTAATAATGTATTATGTAGAAGGTTTTGTATATATGATGTACGGCAGAATTGTGTCCCAAATCCATATAGGTGTTTCTTGTTAATTAGGGGTTGTTTTACTTTGCAAACTATATCTGTATAAGTTACATAAAGATCTAATGTAAAGAATTTGATTAACAAGCGGGGTGGTGGCGCAGTTGGCTAGTGCGTAGGTCTCATAGCTTCTGAGTAATCCTGAGGTCGAGAGTTCGAGCCTCTCTCACCCCATCATATTTTTCCCTTTAAAATTTTGTCCAATATAGCTTCATTTTCAATATAGACTTAGAACTTGTCTTGAACACCAAGAAAAGTTCTTCAAACCAGCTTTTTGAAGGCATCTGCAGATGGCCTTCTACTTGTCATTCACAGACTTCACGGTTGAGGCGAGTTCCTGAAGGCCACTGCAACATACTGGGAAGTGGGGGTTGTGGAGTGGGACCAGTCTCACAAGGACTGCTACATACCAAAGTGACCCCAATTATCTATTATTTTGTATAGAATAATAGACATTCAATTTCGGATAGAAAAGTAATACTTTTATTTTTCTAAAAAAAGGAAAGTAGTCTTACATGTACGCACGTGCTTAATTAAGAATTGCCTAAACGAATCCAATTGTGTCTTGTCCACATTAGTCTCAACTCTTCAGTCACATAGAAAAAGTCACGCGCTTTCTAGAACTCCCGCTTTTGTCTTCTTCCTTCTTCCCTGTGATTGATATTTTTTTCTTTAAATCATTACCAAATTTTCATCTTCAAACACAAAACCCACTTCAAATTTCCCTTCCTTTTCTTTCATATCATGATTTCCATAGCTGAATCTTGAAAATCCACAAAAAAAATGAACTCAAAAGTCCCATTAAAAGGCCACCACTTTTTGCTTAGTAGTTCTTCACCAACTCCTTATGCTAGAATTCCCATATAATCACAACCATCAAAAACAATCTCTTTACAAGATTACTTGTTGTCAAAAGAGTTCTTCTTCTGACCCGAAATCGAGATTTTGGGTTCAGTTGGGTCGGTATCTGGGTGATAGTAAATGGAAGATCAAAGAAATTGATACAAGTGAGTAGTATTACCAAAAAAGTTTGTCATTTTTTTTTGCATTTTTAGAGCTAGTAATTTTTGTATATGATTGATGCCTTGCTGATGCATTAGCTTGTGCACTAGGTACGACCTTTATTGATAAAATTGATGTATTTTACTTTTGATATTTGGGTATTTTGGATTTCTTTTTCTTACTTGAGCTGCTTCTTAGAGTGATTTGAATTTTTTTTTGGTTTCAATTATTAGTTATTTTATTTTCTTTCGGTATTTCGGGTTAATGTGATTGAAGCTATGGCTATGGAGTTTTTATTTCTTTCGTCTTGCTTAGCTAATGACAACAGCGGAATCTTTATAATTCGGGTTTTCCTCTTATGCCTTTTTCATCATTTAATTTGCTTGTTTTATAGCTAGCATAACTTGTCTTGGTTGAGGATTGTCGCGGAATTAGACTCATTTCTATTTCTTGATTGGTTCAAGATTAATAATTTGAAATAAGAATTGGCCTAGTGCAACTGAAAGTTTATGTCAGAGTAATACAAATATGTAAACATGCGTTTTTATGATATTCAAGTAGAAACTGTACATAAAATTGTCGTAAGAAAGGGAAAAAATATACATGCTCAGGAAGCTTAACAGTATGAGTTTTGTGATTTTAGTCTTCGAGGCTGTTCCGCATTTTTTTTCTTTCTTTCCAGATTAAGCCTTAATGCTGTATCAGTGAACTTCATAAATGTCATGATGCTACACCGTTTCCTTGGATTGAAATAAGTAAAAAATCGTTCAAAGGGAAGTTATTCTGTCAAGAGATTATAAGTCCACAAGGTGAAACTGTTAGATACTGTTTCTCATTACAATCTAGCTGCTAGGATTTTTCGATACGTGTCATATTACAGTATAGCAGTTCTAAATAAATAATCTCTTGATAGATGCAATGCAAGACTCAGTAAACCAATGGATGTCGAAGACACAAAATTTTCTGAACGAAGTGACATCTCCACTGATGAAAACTGCAAATGATAGAAGGCCTGTTGTTCAGAATGATACCGGAGTGGAAGACATTTTCTTGGCTGAACAGACAATTAATAGTAGAATGCCAAATGGAGATCTTTCTATAGCTGCCATTATTTCCATTGAGCAATTTAGCAGGTAAAGATTATCTATGCACAGACTTGCAGTTCTGATTCCAAATTCATTTAATGCATCGGTGGGGGATGAGCTGGTGGAAATGTAGTACAGTAGCACATTCTTTTGCTTCTTCTTGCAGTTTTTGACATGAAGAATGAAAGTTTCAATTGAAGACCGTGGTTATTTTAATGTAGTCATCATCATAATAGACATTTTTGTATTTAATTCTAAAAGTTGTCCAATGCAGGATGAACGGTTTAACAGGACAAAGGATGCAGAGAATATTCAAAACTCTTGTTCCTGAATCTGTGTACAACGATGCTCGCAATTTGGTGGAGTACTGTTGTTTCAGGTTTTTGTCCAGAGATGCTTCTGAGATTCATCCTTGCCTCAAGGTTTATATGCGCAGTATTATGCTGTTTTAGGCTTTCTTCAATGTTCAAGATAAATGCTTATTGCATATACCTTTTTGGTCGTTATTTTTCTTTAATATTTCTGTAGGATGTTTAGTTGAAGTTCTGCTGATTCTGGTGGTTTTGGCTGCCGTGACAGGAACCTGCATTCAGGAGACTTATTTTCGTAACTATGCTTGCATGGGAGCAACCCTATAGCAATAGAAAAGACTCCCAATCTAAGACTTCAGAGAAAGATTCAATACAGGTTTCCCCTCTCCAGGCTGTTTTCATCCGTTATTTCCTTCTGTTATTTATTGAGTTAAGAATTTAACATCTTATTTGAGATTATTTATGTTTATCGCATCATAGCTTACGGTATAACAGCCTCGGTTTCGTTGCGGTAATTAAAGATGACCGAACTTAACAGTCTTTGACATCCCTATTCAACGTAGTTAGAGTGAGATAGATTATAGATATTCATAATATTTCTGCCATCGGTCAAAATGAGTAGATGAAATGTAACTGCATGATCTATATGATTCTGACCTCGATTTATGTTAAACTTTTGCATTCATGTAATTAGTACTTGGAGAGGGTATGTTTATGATCTGTCTGCATCTTGCATTTCCTTGTATGTGAGATTTCTTGGAGAAACCTTGGGGTGTGATGCCTAATATTAGATATTTCATCTCGAATATTTCTCACTTTACCCGCTTAAACTCTTGTGAGTTGTAAATATTAATCATTCTTGTCAAAACTTGTAGAGGAGGCTAGTAGGAGAAGAGGCTTTTGTTCGTATTGCTCCTGCAGTTTCTGGCGTGACTGACTGGTCAACAGCACATAACATTTTCAAAGCTCTTGCCGGTGATGAACAAGGCATCTCATATGATTTATGGTCTACTTATATTGACGAACTTCTCAAGTGAGCATGATTTAGGTTATTTACGGGTTTCTATATTATCCTTGACATTGTTTATCCCTATATTTCATCATTTCTGATGATTGTTCGACTCGTACTAGGTCCTGGCATGTCCTTAAATTATATATAATCTATCTGTGCATATCGAATAAATCTTCCAAATGTTTTCTCTTTTAATTTTGAAGAATTTGTAGGGTGCATGAAGGAAGGAAATCATACAAGATTCAAGAATTCCCCCGGCCTTATGGAGAGGTAATCCTTTGCCTCGGCTCGAGCAAGAAACCACCTGTTTTGAAATGGGAGAACAACATAGCATGGCCTGGGAAACTCACATTAACCGAGAAGGCACTCTACTTTGAGGTATTCATCATAAGATGGTTACAACTGATATAGGGCTTTAAACTATATTGAGTTGTGCTGTGCATCTATTCTTGTCTAGTGCTTGTGCCATAAATTTTCTCTTGTTATTCTGTTCTCTTAGCTAATCTATTTTACCATTTTGCAGAAAATGGGCTTGCTTGGCCAAATGGATGCAACGAGATTGGATCTTACAACAGATGACTCGCATGTAGACAAAACAAGGGTCGGGCCTTTTGGATCCGACCTTTTTGACTCTGCAATATCTGTTACCTCCGGTCCGGAGTGAGTAAGCTTCTCCAATCTTTCCAAGGAAACTAGTTTAGTGATTATCACCACACTGGCTTAATGGTTCGTTGATTTTTAAAGTTCATTGATTTGATGTGGTACAGATGACTATTTGACATAGTGCCTGTTCTTATTTTTTAAGTCCTTTTTTTTTAAAGTTTCTGAGTTGCAATTACTGAAAAAGGATGATAGTTGAAGTGGACATGTTATTGTGTGCTTTAATCACAAAATTCTTGAATGTAATTACGGACAAAGTGAATAAAAAATCATCGCAGCATTGGACTAAGATAATCAAAAAGCTGTTTAAGAAAGCACCATGAGAGTTACTTTTCCAGACCGGTGCACTATTATTAAGCTAAAACCAGGATTATAAAATTAAATAATATTGCTTCATAACAGCTTTGGCTCGATAGTGTGTAGAATCATCTTTCATAAAACGAATGAGAGCAGGCCCCAAATACATAAATATACTTCCATAGCATTTCACCCATTTATGCTCAAATTCTCATGATGCTTCGCAAATCAGGGAAAGTCGAAATCTTTCAAGCAATTTATTCAGGTTAATGTTTCTTGAAATATTTCTGATGAATTAGTTATGATTGGAGTATTTCCATATCTTATCAGGTCCGAGACTTGGGTACTAGAATTTGTTGACCTGCGTAGCGAAATGCGAAGAGATGTCTGGCATGCTTCAATTAGTGAAGTTATATCCGTGCACAAGTTTATAGGAGAATTTGGACCAATAGATGGCGATCAATCCGTTTCCAATGTATATGGTGCTCAGAATGGAAACGGAAGAGCAATTACTTATGCTATCAATGCTATTGCAAGACTTCAGGCGCTTCAATTCATGAGGAAGCTCTTGGACGAACCTATAAAACTTGTGCCATTCTCGTACTTGCGAAGTGCGCCTTATGGCGGTGATGTTGTTTTGCAAACTCTTGCTGTCAATTTCTGGGGTGGACCATTGATTGCAAATGCTAGAGGGGAAGATAATCAATCAGTTCAACATGTACGTCCTTCTCAGGAAGTATCGGAAAGCAACAATCATGTGTTTGACATAGATGGAAGTGTATACTTGCGGAAGTGGATGAGGTCTCAATCATGGTCTTGTAGTGCTTCACTTGCTTTCTGGAAGAATTCATCGATGAGAAATGGAGTAGTGCTCAGTAAGAATCTTGTCGTTGCCGATATGGCCTTGATAGAAAAGGCAGCTCTTACATTTAGAGACAAATGTAGTGTAGCTGAGAAAACACAAGCAACAATTGATGCTGCAATGATTGAAGGGATCCCAAGTAATATTGATCTTTTTAAGGTTGGAATTATTGGACCTGCCCTTATTTTCTGCTTAGGGTTCTTTTTTTAATTATTATTTTAAATATCGGGCAGGGGTTGAACCCTGGACCTACTGTTCCAAGTCAAAAGTGCTGAGCCAAGTGCCAAGTGCGCTAGCCTTCTACTTAGGTTTCAGAACTCATAATTGCTGCTATTCCTTTAGGTGCTATAGTACTCATCTTCTTTCTGATACTATTAATGGATTTTCTAAGTTATGGCATCTCGTCTTTGTCAGGAACTTGTGCTTCCTTTAACAATCATTGCAAAAAATTTCGATAGACTTAGACGCTGGGAGGAGCCCCTTGTGACTGCATCTTTTCTTGGAGTTATGTATACAATTATCTTCAGGTAAAAAAATCGATTATGTTCTTGAGGATCTCCTGATACCATTCTCTTGCTTATTCCTCTTTTGGTGGGTCATTGTGAAAGTGATTGATATTAGGAAACAGTTTAGCATATGAATAGTCATCAATCCTCATCTTGCCGAATTAGTTTATTCTTTTACACGGTAGATAATCTGATGGCTTTGCCTTTTCCACGAGCCAAAGTATACTAAATGTATAGGTTTCTCATCTATGTACACCTGCGAGATGGTGTCCAAGTTGATAACTTGAATGAATAACTGAAAATTTTCATACGTTTAAGAACCCAAAATTTCATCCTTGCAAAGAAAGAACCTAAAATTTCTTTTGTGGCCTAATCTCTGATATAGTTGTCACTCTGTACCTTTTCTTAGCCATAGGTTTCTGCACTCATATTATGTCCTCCAAAATGCTTTTTGTAGTCTATTCCAGTGAATCTTAAACAAAGCTCTATTTCTTGAATTGAACTTTAATCTCTCCTTACTAAGACCTTTGTGCAGTACCACGTAGGTTTGGAAGTTTCTTTCGCTATATAGCTTATCAGAAATATTCGTAGAATACGATACATCAGCAGGTTTGTTGTTTCATATCTTAAAACTAAAAGCACATAGTTTATGTCGTTGAAAGCGGGGTCTCTTCCAATAAGCTAAAGCTATGTCTAAAACATATTGTAGTTAAATCTTTCACTGCTCAGAATCTCTGTGGTTCAGATGTCGTTTATACTGAATAGATTATGGCCATTTGATGAAAATTGATCTCAAGATATGATGCTCTTATGTTGAACAGAAACATGCTCTCATATCTATTTCCCGGCGACTTTGATGATCCTGGCTTCTGGAATGTTATTATTGAAGGGGCTGAAAGAACAAGGTAGACTTGGAAGATTTTTCGGAAAAGTTACAATACGTGACCAGCCACCGTCAAATACGATCCAAAAGATTATTGCTCTTAAACAGGCCATGCGTGAAATGGAAAAGTACCTCCAAGATCTCAATATATCACTGCTCAAAATCCGAACAATTTTTCTTGCCGGCCAACCTCAGGTATTCTAGGATATTGATTTACGACAAGTCAAAATCGTTTACACGTGTTATAGTTTTTCTCCCTTTTTATTGTTTTAATCTTTTCAGGTGGGATTTTCCCTGACTCACACTGCTTTTGTATCACCCTTGCTTGTGCATAGTTGTTTTTATGTGTTTTTGGATTTTCATCTTCTTTATATCTACCAATTCGAATTCAAAATCTTTTACAGATTACTACAGAGGTTGCTCTGGTTCTCCTACTAAGTGCTGCGGTTCTCCTAGTTTTCCCGTTCAAGTATGTTCTAGCATTTTTTCTTTTTGATCTCTTCACAAGGGAGTTGGCTGTACGTAGGCAAATGGTTTTGACGTTCATGAGCCTTCTAAAGGAGCATTGGGACTCTGTGCCAGCAGCTCCTGTCATTGTATTACCATATGAAGTAGATGATTCAGAGGCATCGAATCAGAAAAAGAAACTTCTGAAATCGGAAAGCACTCAGGGAAACAAACAGTCTTAATCGATTTAGCCACATTTCCGAAGGAATATGGTGATCATGTTAACAATGTTAAGAAGCTCAGATTGAATTTTATTACTCGGGTTTCCTCAGCCTCAACATGTATATTTGCAGCGTGGGGACTGGAGAGTATTGTTCAGAGGCCTTCAAATGCTTGATATTCTTCTCTTAGACTTGATATATAAACCTAATTTTTTTGTTCGAAAATGCAACCAAAAGGCTAGATGTACAGACCTTATAAAAGGCTATATCCTTGTAGAAGCGTTAATGACCTCACCGAGCAAATCTTTACCACAGAGCTCCATCAATCTAGCAGAATTTGCTACTCCCGGCAAGGTAAATCCGTTTCTCATTGGAGCTATAATGTATTGAGTAAATATATGTATACTGTTAGGATCAGTAGTTCTGTAGAAGACAACTGAATAAATATATGGGAATTAAACTTGTGAAGAACTGAATGGCTTGACCTTTGATTGAATCTCTCACCAAGAAACTTTATTGTTCAAAATGTTAGTTCATCATCTTTGTTCCAAAAAAAATAACTATCAATACATCAAGAAACTCTATGAAAATATATTCCCCAAGTTAATAACTGTTGGTATTAACACTAGCATCAGGATTTGCCAGGCTTGAAATGACAACCTTAAACCCTTTGATCCAGTACAGTAAAGATTCTTGTCATGATATGTGCATTGCGTTTGATTCCTGCAGTAAAAAAGAAACAATTTAGGGATCAATTCTTTATTATTTCCTGGGGTGAGCATGAAAAGTTTCGAGTTGGTTCCGGTGCTAGCAGGTGTTTTTATATTGTCAGTCGTCGGGTCAGTTTGATCTGATGGCTAAGCTTTTAACTAAGTCGATAGCTGTTAACTGAATAGCTATCTATCTTGAATAGTTATCGACTTATTTTCAGCTACAAAAACTCATGTAAGCACTGGAACCAAATCGGAAAATTTAACTTGGGGCGTATACCTTGATGAGCAAAATGTGACAATGTAATCAGTAGCAGAACAGGTGATGATGGAAAGATCATCATAAGCGTAGCTATAAGCTGCAGGGCAAGCAGTCTTGAAGATTCTTGAATAATTTGTTGGCTTACAAGTTAAGGGAGTATTGAATTCTCCTCTGCAACAATATTCATCTGTGTTAAACACATTACAAGCACTGTTGCAGGCAATGGGTTTTCCGGTAGAATTCACAAGAAGTTCTGATGGACAATTGGTCTTCAAATCTCCGTCACAACCTGCAGTGCTGCAATTTTGGTTAAGGGGTTTAATTACAACCGGCAAATTGAAGCCATCGACGAGGCTAACATCATAGTAATCGGTTTCTCCAAAGGCGAATTGAGCAATGGAAGCAGGGGGTTTTCCTGGACTGCTGCATTTCTCAGTGCTTCCACAGTCACCTGTTTGACATTTACCACTGCCATTTTTGTCGAAATTGCACCCGGTTCTTCCCAGACCCTTCCGTTCCATCCTGGTGGAGCTGAGAAGACTGACGATTGGCCAGGTTTTAGGGCGAAACCGCTGCTTGCGGTGGTGGTGGTGGTGGTGGTGTTATCAGGTGGTAGGTTGTTGTTAGGTGCAATTCCAGGCCAAATTGTCTCTTGGCAGTTGTTAACAATGGTCAAGTTTGTAGACTCAGCCAACCAAATCTCTGTTCAGCTAAAAAGCAGAAGATTCATCAATCATCCATAAAGTACCAATGAATCTTAGAAATAACAAGAACCCACAAATGCAAACTTCACAAACAAGAATTCATCAACTTCAAACATTATCATTGTATGGTTAAAAAAAGTGTGTTGGGAGCTCTCGCATAGCAAGGGCCTAAATTCCTAAATATAAGGCTTTTAGGACATGTTGCAAAAATTAAGGAAGCAAAAAATTAAAATATTTTTTGTAAACAAATTATCAATATTACTCTCTTAAATAGAATTAGTGGTATTATTTAAGAGAGTAATATTGGTATTTTGATTACAAAAACATCGTAATTTTTGCTTTCTTTAATTTTCGCAACATGTAATGAAAGTCTCATATTCAGGAATGGAGGGAGTAGAGCGGACTAGATTAGCCAAATGATTTAATAAAAAAAAAGACTCACCGAATGAAAAAAAAGTGGTATGATTTCAGTACTAACAATGTTTTTTTTTATTTATTTAATTAGATGACCGAGATTATTTATTGAGGATTAGTTGTTTGAATAATTGTTAAAGAAAAATTGATTTTGAACAAATAATCTCGACCGTCCGATTAATTTCATCACGGTGCTCAAAATAAAGAATTATGCATCGAAAATTGATGAAAATGGAACTCTATTAAAAATTGACATTATAGGAGATTGAATTAGTTATATACTGTAAAACGAAGTCACACAAAAAAAAACTTGCCTGGTGCAAGAATCAGCAAGGCAAAGAAGAGTGTGGAGAGTGTAGTAACATGGAAAGCCATGTATGACTTCACTAGTATGGGGTTTTGGGGGACTGAAAGAGAAGTTGGATTTATATTAATATTAATATGAGTGAATTGGAAGGAAGAATACGTGTTAGGAGAGTCACGACCTCAAAATGCTTCCTTCCTTCTCTTGTAATATCAAGAGATTCCTTACCTTCTCCATTTTCCTTTCTAAATTCTCTTGTGCCCTTTTTTTTGGCTTTTGGTTTTATCATTTCTTTGGATTTGGTTAAAGTTTTTTTTACCCCTTCTTACTATAAGTGTTTTGGTTAAGATTTGGAGTACTATTAATCTATTATTAGTCATGGGATGCACCAATCTCAGGACATTACTCTTTCCTTTAGAATTTGGTAATTAGTTCAATAAAAAAAATTCGTCTTACGACATTGGTAAAATGCCAAATTTAATAATGACCTCTACGTATAAGTCTCCATCCTCTTAATCTTAAGGTGGTATTGCGAAACAAAATGTCTTGAAGATTGTAAAAAAATAAGTTGAATTATTAGATCAAAGAGTATAGAATAATGTAATTTCTGAGTAATTTCAATATATAATACTCATTGAAACATATTTGATCCAACAATCTTTTTGGGAGAAATTTTTTTTGGTACAAAACTTAAATTTTATGCTTTGTTCTGAAATGAAACACTTGTCTAATCTCAAACTAATATTCCCTGTGCATCGAAGAAGACTAAACATCTGTTTCTTTGTATGTACAAGCAAAATTCAATTCTTAACAAGAGAGTTTAAGGCCGTTGTTTTTTAAAAAAGAAAAGAAAATATCATATTTTCAAATAGCTCAAATTGACCCCCCCGAATATTGCCAACTCCCATTCAATATTAGCCATATGCCCTGAACTCAACCAAAAAACTAACAAGATCCTTATCGTTACCATCACGGTCCTTCTTCCTCTTGGCATAATTCTTGGAATGGAAATCAACAAAAAGTGCCAAAAGCGAGGCATTAAAACACCAACCCATAATCCCCAGAACACCCTTCATCGGATCCCGTAAAATGATTGATAATACAGCATCAAACCAAACAATCTGGCAATCCGTCACCAATCTCTTCCCCATTACAGACGGCGTCCCAAGGCCGATAACAAGTAGTAAGCCACCAGAAACAAGGTCTGCGAGGTCGATGGCCACAGATATAACACATTACGAGCACAACATAGTGCTGGTACACGTGGAGGAACGAGATCGAGATCAACCCACCACTTGCAAGAAAGTCTTGATTATGTTTTCTGATGGTTTCTTTCTTCCAATTCCAAGCATTCAACAGTCCTGCATAAACAATAAGAATCACCAGTTAATGATATACATGCCATGTAAAAGGAAAAAAAAAAATCAGACTCCAAGTAGCCAAATCTAAGAGGAAGAAAGATTATCTGAGGAAAGGACAACGTTGTTTTACAACTCCAAAACAAGAGCAGCCATAAAATAACGTCTAGTGCTCTGAGATGGGATAGTTACTAACGACCTACAACATGAAGGCAGACATTTACAACTAGAACAGAGATTCTTATGAACATATATTAGTGAATCAAAATATGTTTAAAACAGGGACAGGCTGCTGTAGACCCAAATAGTCAGAAATATGATCAATATCTAGATTCCACTTCTCCAATACCTGAATCTTCTTCTTGAAGGAATTGAAGCTGAAAGGATCATAAGATGGGAGATCTTGTGGATCACACTGGAAAAGAGAGCTTCATCTCCATGAGTTTTAGGGTTATGGATGGCGGCGGCTTTTCCCTAAGGAAGAGTTTAGAGGACTTAAGTCACCAATAATCCCTGCATGAGCATTCATTGTTCTTAAAATGGTGAAACCGTTGATTGTCCCTAACAATGATTTCTCTACCAACAATTCCTGTTATGAATTTTATAGCACTATGGCAGTCAACACAGACCCTTAGGTTCTTTGTGATCCTTATGGGGACTCCAGGAGGAAGAGCAATAAGACCAAAAGCTAGTGCAATCTTTTCACTGTGGTACCAGACTTCTGATTCTTTCTCTTCCTCTTGCAAATCATATAGTGCTAAGTTTGTATCGGGGATGTAGCCAGCTGCCTTCATATCTTTCTTTAGCTCAGTAAGCGTTGCTTGAATCTCGGAATTTCTTTCATGAGATTCATCCTTTGCTTGGAATACATGGACGGTATTCTTGATGGTGAGCCAACTATACCCTGTACCCTTCTTTATCCCAACTTCCTTCATTTCTTCCCTCACAAGGTTGGCATCTTCCCACCTAAACTTTTTCAGAAGTTAACAGCTATAAGTGAGAACAAAATTCAATTACAGAAGCAATATTTATTCATCGCAAAGGAATAGTGCAGAATAAAAGATATTGCTAGTTACAGTGGAAATAGCTTTTAAGGTGCCCAAAAGATTTGAAAATGTAAACTGAACCACGCATTGACAGGTGAAAGGATTTGCATTAGTGATTATAGCAAGGTCGCTATGAAAACGAAGTGACTTTTACCTGCCTGCAGCTGCATACATATTTGAAAGAATAACATGATTGCCAGAGTCATTCGGATCAAGTTCAAATAACTTTTCAGCTGCAATTTTCCCTAACTCTGGCTTCCCATACATCTTACAAGCCCCTAAAAGTGCTCCCCAGATTGAAACTGTAGGCTGCATAGGCATATTTTTTATGAATTCGTATGCACGCTTCACTAATCCAGCTCGCCCCAACATGTCCACAACACAAGCATAATGCTCAGCCCCTGGTTGAATGCCATATCTCCCTCTCATTGATTCAAAAAAATCCAGCCCTATATTCACCATTCCACCTCTACTACATGCTGTCAACACGGACACAAATGTCACATAGTTAGGCACCACCCTAGAACTTCCTCTTGTCATCTCCTCAAACAATTTCAAAGCCATTTCAGCATATCCCTGATGAGCATGACCTCCAATCAATGCATTCCAACAGACCAAATTTCTCTCTGGTATTTCATAAAAAGCTCGCTCGCAGTCCTCTATACACCCACATTTCCCATACATGTCAACTAGTGCACTTCCAACAAACAAATTTCCCTCAATACATCCTTTCACGGCAATCCCATGAACCGCCCTCCCCAACTCAAGCCTAGCCAATCCTGCACAGGCACTGATAACACTCGAAACTAAGAAATCTGTTGGCTGCAAACCCTCTTTCCTAGTTTCGACAAACAATTGGCACGCCTTCTCTCCCACATCATTCTGCTCATAAACAGCCACCATACTGCACCACGAGACAATATTCCTTTCCCTCATCCCATTGAAAATAATTTCCGCAAACTCTACGGCATTGCATTTGCCATAAAAATCAATCAACCCATTCAATAAGGCTACATCATTTTCACATCCAAACCGAATTACAAAACCATGTAACTGCTGCCCAACCTTTAAATTCAAACAATCCGCGCAAGCATTCAAAAACGCACAAAAAGTAATAGAATTAGGCGCCTCCTCACCTCCGCGTAAAAGTTCAATAAAATTAAAAATAGCCTCTCTAGGCCGCGCATTAAGCACAGAATTACTAATTCTAGCATTCCACGTCGCTATATTCTTATGAGACATTTTATCAAACACCTTATTCGCATCTTCATTCAATTTAGTTTTCGAGTACATATCAAAAGCGCTACAACCAACAAAAACGTCCTTAATCAACTCCAATTTAACAGCTAAAGCGTGAAGCTGTTGTCCTAGAAACGGCGAGTTAAGAGAAGCGGAAGCTTTAAATAGGCAAGGAAAGGTAAAGTCGTTAGGTAAGATACGATCACGGCGCATGCTTGAGAAGTAGGAGAGGGCAGAAGTGAAATGACCATTTTGGACTGAGCCGGAGATTAAGGAAGTCCAAGTGACGACGGAGCGAGAAGTTGGACGAGTGAGTGAGAGGACGAGTTGAGCTGAGTTGACTCGGTCGAGTTTTGAGTACATGTTAATGATGTGGTTGGAAAGGAAAGGAGGGAGGACATTGAAATCCAGAGTTTTGATTATTTGGGCATGGACAGCTCGGCCGAGTCGGAGTGAGGAGTGAGTTGATACGGCTGAGTCGAGCAGTGAGGCCAAGGCTTTGGCCGAGAGGAAAGGCATGTCATTTGCTGTAGCTTCGGCTTGGTTGGCAGTGATGTGCTGCGTATTTATACATTGTGTCTTGACCGGCATAATAACTTTTTTTTAATGTTTTTATTAACGGACGACAATATTGAACTCGCAACTTATTATTTTGAATTATAAGTGATAATTAACTAAGCTAGTCTTTTTTGACGGTACTATAACCAATTGATATTGAGATACACTTCTGTCTCGATAATTTTTTGTTTGAAAATTTTTATCTGAGAAAATGAAAATTTATATTGTTTTTGAGAGATAATATTGGAGATTGTAGGAGTAAAGGTATCCAAATGCACCCTCGCAAATAAACTATTATATAAATTTATGAAATAGTTAGTTACGCTAGTTTTTATAGTCAACTGTTCTATAGGGCAAATCTAAAACCTACATATTAGAGGCAGGATTATATAATTTTACGAGTTGGGGGATGAATTACATGTGTAGTAAAATTTAAAAAGTTTGAGGGGGCAAAATGTAATATCTCAAAGGAAATTTTACAAAAATTAAGTTTTCTTATGTTGACGAAGTACTTTTGATGTATTAACATCTCTTACTCCATTAGTAAATTTTTATTTTACAAGATGATAATAATAATAATAATCAACATTGAATTTGAAATTGGAAGTAATTTTTTTTTTTTTTTTTTGGTTAAAGATTGGAGGTATTATTGATGTTGCTTGTTGTATTTCTTGTGTAATTTTCCGGCTGTTGATTAATGACTTAAATATATCTTAAATGTTGTAGAGCTGCTTTTATTATCTAAAAACTCAAATTAAACATTATTCCTTATTAATTTACAATTTTGCTCCAAATTTAGCCAATTACAACTGAGACATTTAATGTTCTCAATTCATATTCAGACCAAAATTAGTACTCCATCCATTCCTAAATATAGGACGTATAAGACACTTTAAAAAAATTAATGAACTCAAACAAATAGTAATCATTTCATCACAATTCCAATAATATCCCTTCCTACCTCCATCTCTTCCACTTTTTCAATAAAAAAATATGTTGAGGGTATAATTGGAATAAATTGTTGACACCTAATAAAAGACATGTAAACGACGATTAATTTGGATACATATGTATCTCCTAAACGACAATTAAATGAGAATGAAGGGAGTGACTTTACAAGAGGAAGAAAACAATGAACAAAAAAATATTCCACCACCGTCTCATTTCACATCTATAGCTAGCGGTGTCAATCGAGCTATGTGAGGTGAGCTTGGCATAACTCACGCTCAACTCACATAAAAATTCAAAAGCTCACGCTCAGCCCGGAAAAGCTCACAAACCTTGAGCTCACGCTCATCTCACATTTTAACACGAGCTTGAGCTTAGCTCACGAGCTTCCCAAGCTCACTTATATTAGCGAAGAAAACGAAAATCTTGTCTCAAGAATAGCATAATACAATGAGCCTTAAAACTAAATTTGGACAAGAATACACACAAAGAAGCAAAAGTTTCAGAATTGTTTGATATGCTAATAAAAGGAGTCTTATATAAAAAAAAACAAAAAACAAGAGAATCCATGCACTTAAAATTTTAACAAATGATAAATTTGCAAATTTCAAAAGATTGATTTAATTCCATTGTCGGTGGCAATTCCAATTTTGATAATACCATTGAATTCTTCTACACCATCTCACTTTTTGTTGTAATTCATCCCAATGTATTTTGTACCGTGTTTTCCCACGCTATCTTTTCCTGTTTTCTCTCTTCCTTTAACTTTTGTATCTGTTTATCTCCTGTTGTAAGACTCCTTCTTTAATATAATCTCATTTCTACCCAAAAAAAGATTATTGAGTTAATCCACACATTATAATTATAATTATAATGTATATAAATTTTTTTTAATTAGTATATATATATATATATATATATATATATATATATATATATATATATATATATTTTAATTATATTAATCTTATTCGGGTTCGAGCTTTTTTCGAGTGAAATGGGTCAAGCTCACGCTCACTCACATAGAAGCGAGCTTGAATATTAGCTCACACTCACATTACTCGCCACGCTCACATTTTTTTTCGATGTGAGCGGGTTCGAGTTGACACCCCTATCTATAGCATTCTCAGGTCACAGCTTCTGCCAAAAAAATGCCCCGACTCGCTGCAAAACTGAAGGATTTACGGCTGCTACAAATTGACTCGCTCGCTACTCTCTTGCAACCTTTTTCCTGACAATTCTTTTCCTACGAACCTTGGATGGAGCTTCGGATGTGGATTCACTCTCTCCCTGTTTTACGCCAAACAACCCAAGCCCGGAAACAATCGCGTTCTTCGATATGAACCACTTGGAAGAAGGTTCGTTGATGTTTTCTTCTGATGGTCTATTGTAAGCCTTCAAGATATCTGATTCGGATAGTGGATCTACCTCGACCCCAAGCCAAGCCCGTCTTGATGTCTCTGCTAATTGAACATTCAAGACCCTGTACGCATTTGAATCACCAGTTAATCAAAATCTAAGGTGTAAAGGAATAACTTATGGACTCTAAGTAGCCAATAAGAAAAAGAAAGATAATTTGACAAAAGGAGAAGAATGTTTTATAATACTAAAATTAGTGCAGTGATAACTAATGAATAACTATAAACTAATAAGATATCCTATGGCAAACAACAAAGGTAGTTTATACAATGTTAAAGAGCAAAACTAAGCAATCATGCAAATGCTAATTGAAGTTCTTAAATGAAGGGAAGCCAAAGGAGGCACAGATAAACCTTAACGTGAACCAACAGAATAAGAGTGGAACCACAATGAGCAAACATAAAAGATTAGGCTAGACGAGGCAGTCCAACACAAAAAGAAAATACTATATATATATATATATATATATATATATATATATATATATATATATATATATATATATATATATATATCATTTAAGCTCCCCAAACAAAATGAGCACAAGATAATTAGGTATGCCACTTGTTTGATGCGATCTTAACAGCACTAAAAAACACCAAGTACAAAGAGAACACGAACCTTAATGCTGCGCCAAAGAAGAGAGCGACACCAATAACATCGAAATAGCTGGTAACTCCTCTATCAAATCCACACAATAACTGATAGCGCAGATTTGCGTATAGACCAAGGAACGCTCCATAACCAAGTGCATTTGTACTCACAGATGGGATAGTTACCGATAACCTACAATTCAAAGGCAGACATTTACAACTAAAACGAAGATTCTGCTGAACACATATTGGAAGGCAAACTATGTTACAGATGATTCTGCTTACCTTCCCTCCTTTTTACTAGTGACAAGCTTTGATACTGAACCTTGCACGGCTCCTGCAGTTAGTCCAACCATGCACAACTCTGCTGCCTTGTAGAAGAACGACTGAATCCTCTTTTGCAAGTCAAATTCTCTAAGAGGATAGCTCTTTTCGAAGATATTGTTTGGAAGCTTTTGCAAAGTATTTTGCAAATCATAGCGAAATGTATTCCCGTATGAGCGACAAGGAGCAAGTGACCAAACAACAATGGCATTGCAGGCAGTGACAGTAAGAACATTTATAAGGGCAAGATTCCATTCTTGCTTTATCCTAGCAACAGAAACACAAACATTTATTCACTCATCGGAACTGAAAACTTCATAAGAGGTTAACTACCTGAACATTTTAAAAAAAGAAAATCACCTCTCCTTGCGACTTTTCAACTCCCACCAAACAGAGCAACCAATAGTAGTTGCCTGTTCTAAAAGCAGCTTATACAGAAATGATGGATCTGCAATCATTCTGGCAAGCAAATAAGACATAAGAAGGAAGCGGCGTATGGATATCAACATGCTATAGGACCTTACCCTTAATGAAAAAAGGATTAACAATAGAAGGGGAAAAGTACTGAAACTGAACAAAGTAATAATAATGCCCTAAATATTTCTATGGTGCCCTTCGTATTGGAAGACCTGCCAAAATCTGCCCTTCGTATCTAGTAGATTGAGGGTCCTAAAACTGACATTAGTCCACCAGAAAGATCAGATGCTATCGGTTTACCTGCCAATAAATGCCCTAGATAATCCTTCAGGGAGTGCCCGGGAAATGGCCCTAGCGGTGGTAGGCCTAGCATTTATTGCCAAAAATTTCACCATCTGAGCAGAACTGAGAAGACCCTGAACAGAATGCAAAAATTTCAATGTCTATCCCAAGACTAATCCAGTAGATATTCATGAGAAAAATGATTTACCAATTCATAAGCTTGGCGTAATCCAGCAGGCAAATCCGTCATGGTCTTCTGCCACTCATTTAATACAGCATCAACAAACTTCCGATCAAAAATCTGCCACAGATATAAAACAATTTATCTTTATAATAACAACAAAACATGCTTGGAAAAAATCAAGTTCATAAGATAAGAGATCTTTTAGCGTTCACTTTAACATATCTTTACCTCCCCAAGAATAAATCGCCTCCTGAACAGTCCACCTTCATCCCCCTCATCGCCATCATCGAAGTCATCAAAATAAGAATCATCATCATCACCACCATCACCTCCATCACCACCACCATTATTAATGCTCTTTCCCATATTACCACCGCCTCCCCCAGTTGACAGCTGTAAGAATACTGAGAATTAGCCAAGAGGTTTTCAAACAACTACCAGAAACTATGGCATGGCCAGCAACACAAAGATAATTAAGAGCTTGAACCCGGAGAAGAATCTTTAAAGATGACCCTTGTCCATTACCATATGAATACAAGGGAAGAAGTCGGTTCTGTGAACCTAACTGGATTTCCAGACAAACGGCCACTAGATTTTATCTGGAAATTAAGATATAGTCTTCTCAGCCTGTCATCTAGGAAGAAAGATGGTACCCCAGTCCACTTATCATGATTGTCTGAAATGATTTCATTAAATACTGAACTTCCAGTAGAAATGAAACAGTTCCCTTTGCCGATCAAAATAAGACAGTAGCAGGAATCTCATTTGAAATTGAGACTCATGTACAGTCGTTAAAGATTCCATCAATTCCTGAGCTTTTTTTTTCTTTTAATTTTTTTGGAGGTGGGGAGGGGGAAAGGGGACAAATTAAAACTTCCAGTTGAAATGAAACAGTTCTCTTTGTCAATCAAAAAAGAATTTCAACTCCACAGTAACAGAAAATAATGAAGCTGATCCTAATAAAAATTCCAAGCTTTCTACAAGCGGACAAATTAAATTCAACAATCAAACTAATTCATAATCATTGCTACAAAGAACTAATTTGAACCATTAAAATACCATAGCTTAAACTAACCATCAACAAGCACGTGTAAATTAACGCTGGAATTACAAACAAACAATTTACGAGTTGACAAATTTAGGTTAAAAAGAGTAGAAATAAATAATAAGTAATCATAGAGAGCACGAACCTCGGGGCTACTCTTAGTAGTCTGCTTCTGAGTAAGGTCAAGCTTGGATCTTTCTAGAGTAACTCCCTGAGAAGCACCGAATTCCTTTTTCATTACCGGACCTTCCATTATGTTAGACGAAGAAGACGGCGGCGAAGCTTGAAAACATCGCTCCAATAGCGAAAAAGAGTTTCCTCCATTAACCACACCTGACGAAGACGACGTCGCTTTAACCACCAGAACCTTTCGGAGCTTATTGGTCGCCAGAGACGGCGGCGGCCACCGGTTGGCGGTTATCCTTGGGGGTAAAAGTGGAATTTTGGATGATAAGGTTTTGGTTGTGGATGGAATTACAGGCACAATTTGAGCCGTTTGGAAAAATACTGCGTGAGGCATTTTTGCTTCTTTTTTATTTTTTATTTTGAAGGTTTTAGTTATGGAGGTATAATCATGGAGGATATTGTGGAGGAAAATGAGTTTCCTTCTCTCTCTCAGAGAGAAAGAGGGAAAGAAAAAAGAAGAGAGAGATGAGGGAAGGGGAGAAGTTGGGTTTTTGATTGGGGATTGGCGACAAACCCTCTGCAATCCTTATGTTATGACTGGGCGAGTTGAGTTGACTCAGACGACTTCTTCTGAGTTGTGATTAGAAGTTTGTAAAAAGAGCGGCGATTTATTGAATCTAACCGTTGTGATTAATGTGAGAAAAAAGGTTAATAATTGATATTAATTATTATCTCCATCCCAAATTATTTGTTACATTTGGGATTTTCACCCAAATTAAGAAAATAATTAGAAATCAATTAATATGACAAAAACTTCTTAAATACCCCTCAATTAATAACTAAAAATTTATGACTAACAGTTAGTTGAATAATAAAATAGTGGTATGGCAGAAACATACACTGGGTCGCACACTATTCAGATACAACTCCCGTTTAACTTGTGTTCAAGTTAGGTGCATGCCTTTTTCAAAAAAAAAAAAAAAATCAATTCTTTAATTCTTTAAATACATAATTTTTGTATTTACTAATTTTTTATTTTTTATCTAATGGAATATATTCAAAATTTTATAAGTTAAAGAATATTAAAAAATAAAAAAAAATTAAATTGTTGTAAACAAATATATAAGAGGTTACACCAATCTTTGAGTTAAATCTTAGGAGTTTTGAGTTAAGAATCGGCACACTCTCAAAGAACGTTGCATTAATTTTTAGCATACCGTCCTCTAATAACACATCACTATTGAGTATTAAAAAAAGTGTACAAAACATTAAACCTTACCATAAAGGTAAAATTATCTAAATTCGCAATTGTCTTAGTGAAAGTGTCTTGCATTTATCATTTAGGTTCATTTATTAGGAAAAATAGTTGAAATTCTTCTCTCACATTTGACTTGGGCCAAAAATTTATTGACCGTCAAATGTCCATCAAATAAGTGAGCTGGGTTGAAATGGATAAGGCCATTGATGAGAATTAAACCCAAACTAGCTAATGAAAGTTCATGAAATTCAATTGGCTCCATCAGCAGGTCCACAAGACTTAATTGGGCCAACTGTTTATGAACCATCAAATAAGTGGGCTACGCTCATAAGTACCAAAAGCCCAACAATTGATAATTGAACCCAAATTAAGCTAATGAATGTTTAGCAGATTCATCAGAAACTGGGAATTACTATCGATCATCATTCAATAATCTGAAGTTTAATCATTTCTCACTCATTCTTTCCTTTAAATCACAGGAGAAACAAAAAGAAGATTAATAAGCAAAGAAAACAGCAAAATTTTGGTAACATCTTCACCAAAGAAAAGAAAAAAAAGAATCTCAAAATGCAATTCCCAAAAGCCATTCCTTTCTTTTCTGTTCATCATGCAACTTTCTCATATAAAACCTTTTGTATAGTCTGTTTGTTTCAAACCTCCACCAATCCCCTGGAAAAAATATCTTTGAAAAACGTTCAGCAATGTCATTGATTCCTCGGTCCCGGGTTGTCGTAAATGGAGTTCAAAGAATGAGAACTTACCATTACTACTGGTGTCGACAATGCCAGAGATCAATCAGAACCACCACAACAAATCCTTCTGAAATCATTTGTCCCCGTTGTTTAGGCGAGCTACGATACGAGCTTGATATATCAAGGCCTAGGCTGTTTCTTAATCCAACGAGGCAGGAACCGACCCCGGCTGCTAGATTGCTTGATGCACTAGCTCTAATGCTTGATCCTTCTCTTGGCCAACAAAATCTTGATGAAACTCATCAAAGGCTCCGTGCTCGAGTAATTATTCAGTTTATAGGCCCTGATCATCCACACCCCGCTCCGAGGATCAGGCAGATTTCTCCTAGTGAAAATCTCAGAGGAATTTCATCAAACACTAGGCGTGCAAGTCTTGATGGGAATGAATTAGACGAATTAATCCAAAACCTGACTCAAAATGATAGGCCAGGGCCACCTCCGGCTTCTGTTTCATCAATTGAATCATTGCCAACAATTGTTCTAACACAAAATCATCTGGATAATGACTCCCATTGTTGTCCTGTTTGTAAAGATGAATTTGAAATTGGGGGACAAGTCAAAGAGCTGCTCTGTAAACACTTCTATCATTCAGATTGTATAATTCCGTGGCTCCATATTCATAATACTTGTCCGGTATGTAGATATGAGATGGAACCTGGTTCTTATAATTCATCAAACAATGATGGCCATGATGAAGATTATCAAGGTGATGAAGATTTTCGCGATGAAGATGAAATTAGAAGGTCTCTGGATCGGAGATGGAGGCAGCTTTTTTCTTCCTGGCCGTTCAGTATATTTGCGAATTGGACATACCGATACTTGAGCTATATGGAGAACATGAGATTAAATTCTCGGCGAGGTTAGATTTATTTTACAAATATTCTATATACATTTTTCTAACTTAGTAGTATACAATACCACGTGTTAATGTGATTTAAATTATAATTATATATGATATTTCAGATTTTCGGTTTCTTAAAATATGATATTATATATTTTCATTTCATTCAAAATATAAAAAGTTTTCACACAAATTACGATATTAATAAAAATGACTAAAATACCTCTAATTAGTATTTCAAAAAACAAAGAAATTAATAGAGAATTGCATGGAACTACACATTCTGACCAAAATGAATATAAGGAGAAAATAATGTAAAGATAAATTAATCAATACATGCACACTTTTTTTTTTGTAAAAATACTTATATTTTACAAAAAAAATGAAAAATAATTTCTAAAAATACTTATATTTTAAATCGGAGAGAGTAGATTTTATACAATTTGTTTGATAAATTTTAAACTACCATGCGTAGTTTACTTAATTTTGATTAACATGTACTAGGAGAGAGTAACTAGTGGTGGACTGTTACTAATTGTGCCTCGTGCTACCTCATTCTCATATTTTACACACATTTGGAGTGGTACTTGTGTAGGAAATTTTTTTCCAATAACTATTCAAATAGGTCCTGACATACTTCTTACACTTAAAAATTAAGCCCCTTACTTTCACGTGTATCATGTTCCTGTAAGCGGGGACGGTTTGAATTTATGAGTGTAGAAAATATCAATACCCATTGAGATGGTTATAGGAAAAAGTAACTCGTGTAAATTGTTGTAATTTTGCGAGTATGACTGTGAAGTAAGATATGAAATGTTGGTGGGAACTGGTCGGTTATGATTTTCTGTAAGTATCATGTTTATAGATTTGGACTATTGAATTGTTTGATTTGGCGGTTCATATTATTATTACTCCGGAACAATAGTTCATAAATCGTTGTTCGAAAATAGTTCTAAACAACTATAATCTGGGCTAATTAAATATTTAACCGCTCAAATTTATAAAAAAAAATATACATATAAACATATTGGCTAGATAAGAAACTAGTACCATTGGTACCTATCCCTCCCTCAATTATTTTTTCCCGGGAGACATAGAAGAACTCTTGTATTACATTAGCATGTTACGACTTGCCATTTCACCAAGCACTGCATAACGTTTTTATGATATTTGTTTTCTCAGATACTATGCCTTGGTGGCGTTTTTGGGTCATTCCATAGCTTCTCTTTGCTGACTTTACCACTTATTATTTAGAGTAGCTTTCTTATACAACTCGAACAAAGAATTCAATAATCAAAAATAAAATTCAATATAACCCAAAAGGGGACAAAATATTAACATTATGTAGATGTAAATAAATAAACAACAATCAAACTGAAGAAAATGATGTTGAAGATATATCAAACAAAGAGTACTGGAATCCAGCAGGTATGAACAACCTCTAATCCATGCCTTTTTACTGCAATAATCTTTTTTAGTATGTAAATATCTATTTTTTAAATCCAAATTAATGTGTCTCGTCTTATGATAATTTATATGATGTAGTATGAACATGCATGTAAAAGTTTAAGTATTTTTATGAGCCGATACATATTTATTCGGTTTAAGATATACATATTTTTCCGATTTTTTTTAATTATCTCCCATTTGATAATCAAGTATTTTCTAGTAGTACTATGAAGTTGTACTAAATTTTGCTATCAGTATCAGATTCGCGATGCCCGGAAGTCAAGAATGGAGTAAGGAAGATCCCCCAAATCAACAAGACTGAAAAAAAAACTTTGTTGGTTTTTCTTGGCTCTCAAAACATTGTTGATTATATTGAATCTATGGGGGTCAATCAATATTATCATTTTCCAATTTACTCTTCCTAAATTATTTCATTTCCAATTTACATTGCTAAACTATTTCTAAGATTGTGCTTATTTTCTATTATTTTAAAGTTATGATAACTCATTCTTCCGAATTATGAATTAATTACTTAACCATTAAATAGTGATGTTCATTTTGTCAGTCTAACTTCATAAGAGAACACATCAATTACTTTTCCAAAATTAGGAATAACAAGTCTAATTTTTCAAAGTAATAATAATAATAAGTATTTTTTTGTAACGTGTGTCCTACACGTTAATTTAGATAAAATATAATATATATTATAATTCAATCAAAATCTAAAATCCTATAAAATATGAAAAAAAAACATATGATAATAAAAAAAACTTAAACTACTTACTAACTTAATAGATATTAACATTTCGTTAGAAAAGTCTCAATAATAATAACAGTAAGTCCAAGAATTCACAAAAAGGAAAAAGAATAAGAAGAAAAGGGTCCAAGAATGAGGAGGATGGTTGGATAGCAGCTGGAGGAAGTCCGTAAGACTTGTGGTTATCGTAGATATGGTGGGTCCGGGTACTACGATGCCATCCAATCACGATTTCTTCCTCATCTCAATACCGCGGGTGGGTCCCACACCCGCCACCTCATCACCACCGCCGCCGCTCTTCGCCTGAGAAGCTTCGTCCGCCACCGCCTCCGCCTGCAGTTTCTTCTTCCTCCGTCCTCTTTCAAGGTTAGAGGTACAGGACAAGTTTAGTCCGATATACAGTTACCAAAAGACACATTTTAATCATCTAATCTTCTGAATCTCTAAAGTTCATTCATCTTTTGATTATTGATCAATTCAACTATTCTGTCTTATGAATAGAATCTGCATGCATATTTTTAGGTATTTTTTGTGTTTAATCAAAGTTCTGTGAGTTCTTCCATATGCTGTTCGAAATTATTATTATTTTTTTCCAAATTATTTTCTGGTCCTGATTAAATATACAACAAATGTGTAAGAAGCTGCCTATGTATGTAGTCAGTTATTGTTTACAGTATAGTGGAGATTCAAGGTTTACATGAAAAAATATAGCTAGTTTAGGAGCATTTATGAACATGAGTTTTTAAAAAGAAAGTTAATGTGTGAGATGATACTTATATAGTAGCATAACCTGGATTAATTGCTGGTAATTCTAGCAGAAAAACCACGTGCTTAGAAATAGAAGTAACTGCGGAAATTAAGAAGTGGCTGAACATATGTGATAGTTTGATGAAGAGGTGTTAGTTAGCCTTGGCATCTGATAGAACAGAAATATATAAATTATCGCTGATTTTCTTATGAACTCAATAGGAAATTGAAATTTTCGTTTTTGATATGTCAAACACATCATACAACTGAACTTTGGCTTGGCATCTATAAAGGATGAGTTGGAATGCTAAAATCTTTGGGTTTTGGAACTAATTCCTGAATGTCGGAAAGGTTTTGCAATGGGCATTTTCATTTTTGTAACACTACAGTTTGTCTCCATAATATTCCTAATGTTATTAGAAGGTTGAGAACTGGTACGTGTTGCTTTTTCTTTTCTTTTTTACAGTATGCATCTCATCTCAGCCATCTGCTTCCTTTATCGCATGTGTGGCATGAGACTCCCTTCCCTCTTGAAGGCTTTAATATCCTTCAGTTGTCATATGACGTCATCTCTTCCAAATGTATGAGTTTGTATTTCTTCAAAGGAAATGATGATAAAAACAAGTCAAGTGATGATGGGAAGGCTTCTGGAAGAGCCTTATCAAACAAAAGGAAATGGACCAACATCCTCCTTGCTGTTAATATTGTGTGAGTCTCACTTTCTTGAAATAAACTCTGGAGTTATTTATATGTTGCTCTAGATTCGTCTTAATCTCAAAAGTTCTCCATACAGAAAACATTTTATGCTTATTTTGCAGGGTCTATATGGCACAATTTGCATCTAAAGGAAGTATGTTATTTTGGGGTGCAAAGGTTAGATTTTGAACAAAAAGCACGAATTCGGTAAAAAAAGGAAAAAAGGCTGTGAAACTAGGCAAATATTTACTTTTATGCTGTCTATTTTTTTGAAGAATATGAGAAGTCCTATCATCTGTGGTAATCTCCAAATTTGTTGTGCAGATTAATGGTCTCATTGAAAGAGGGCAGTATTGGAGGTTAATCACATCGTCTTTGTTGCATGCAAATATTGGACATCTACTGGTCTGGTCTGAATCATATATCTAAATTGAATGTTTTTGTTGTCTTTTATCTGATGGTTCTAAAGCAATTTGGAATTTTTCAGATTAACTGCTATTCTTTAAATTCCATTGGTCCTGCAGTTGAGAGTATTAGTGGTCCGAAAAGATTTCTTGCTATATATACTACCTCTGCAATCACAAGTAACATACCAAACCCTTTGCATAGACTATGAATTGATTTTCCTCAAAAAAGCAGCTACACTTCACACCTACTCTGATTATTCATTTGAATCCCAGGTTCTGCAATGAGTTATTTCCTATGCAAAGCACCTGCAGTTGGTTCATCTGGAGCCATTTTTGGACTAGTAAGTTGTTCACCTCTTTTTTTTTGTTCTTTTTTAAAATTCTTTTTAAGGGGGTCAATGTGTCTTTCTATAGCAGATTTTTGCCCTTCGATACATAACTGAAACGTGTGCTACCTAATCAGAATTTCAGAAAAAGCAAGTAAATATTAGATAGTTCCATGTTATCACTCATTTAGCATCACATGTTTGTCAATAAATGTTTTAGGTCCATTTACTGAGAGCTCAGACCATCTCTTCTCCCGAGAAATCAGTCTTGAGGCTAATTTGACTCAACCTTTTGCCTAAATCAGTACTTTAGTTGGATAATTTCACTTCTGGTGTATTTTTTCAATGAACTTTTTTTATTTCTGAAAATCTTTCCAAGAGTTAATGACTTGCTGGAGTTTACATTGTCAAGATTATCTATTTTTTTGCTTTAGGAAACACTTTCAGCAAATTTTGCCTCATACAGAGCATACGCTCATGTTACATGTTTTTGCGTCATCAGGTTGGATCTTTTGCTGTTTTTGTGTTGAGGCACAGGGGAATAGTAAGAGGCAGTGAGCAAGATCTGCAACACGTAATGCGTGTGATTGTTTTAAATATGGTATTATTTCTTACATCTGTCTAGCTTGCATCCTGCAGTGGCAATTTCGAAATCTTCAATTGTAAAACTCCGTTTATGATCATACCACATATTATTTACTCAATCAAAGTCCTAAGGCTACAATCATGATTTCTAACTGACATTTGAATGAGTTTTCATTATTGGTTTATTTCCTATTTATTAATATGTGATCTAGTCTCTTCTTATCCAACACCATTGAGCTTATCTCGTGCAGGTTATTGGCATACTGTCTAAAGGCATTGATAACTGGGGACATGTAAGTGCTAAAAACTTAAAACTTTGTTCACTTCTTTGTTTTGTTTGTTTCTGTATTTTCTTTCCGGCTTAGCTTCGGTCATTATCTTTATAGAGGAACAACATTCTATAGAAAAATTCAATTTTCACGTTGTTATAATAATGTTGTGTTCTTTGTAGTAAATCATAATTTGGTGCTCTTAAATATATCTAGAGCTTGGAATCTCACATTGGTGCATCTTTACCTTGTAATGATATTAGACCCAAATGCAATCTGCAACCAATATCATGGTAATGTCTTGTCGAGGTCAGTCCAATACAATATGGAGCTCCTTGTGCTAAAAGCAGTTTTTTTAGCCAAGGGATATTAGACGTGCTAATGATTCGTCTTTGAACTTTGAAATTGTAATGCGAAAATCATTTCGTGTATTCTTTATGAATCCAAATGATATAGTGGTAGAAATGTGCTGAATAATAAGAAGGATGCTATTTGCTGCCCAAATTTCTATCTTTAATTCATAATTCAGTTATCATTGCCAAATCTGCCCAAATTTCTATCTTTAATTCATAATTCAGTTATCATTGCCAAATTTAGCTTGATCACAAGAAGTGTAACTAAATTCACGGATCCTTACTAATTACTAGTAGTTTCGTGAGATATTTAACAAGGAAAAGAACATTTTAGCACTCAGCTATACACATAATTATATGTAATACAACTATGGGTTTGATTCTTTCTGCTCATGTTTTCAAGGGATCCAAAATATGATTGTTAGTTAAAATGCTCGAAATTTCAGGTTGGAGGGTTGCTTGGTGGAGCTGCCACTTCATGGTTTCTTGGTCCTGCATGGAAGTTGGAATCCATCTCCGGCGAGAGGCATAGAGTCTTTGTTGACGGGGCGCCAATTTTCAATGTGATGAAGATTACAAGAAGACGATAATAGAGCATAGTGCCTTATGTTGTTGGACCTTTTTAGACCCATGTAAATTATTACCAAGGGATGAGGACATGTGCAAAAGATTGACTGGGAACATCAGATTTCTCAATATATTTGTATAATTTGGTTAGACCTCACTGCAGATTGTTCAAGAAGAGCCTATATGTTTCCCGACTGGATCTCCTTGAAAGACTGCAGGGGTAGCACTACACTACGTGAATCGCTACATCTTGTGGAGTTGATTCCTTTCAGGACCAACATCCTAGAAGATTTTGTTCAGGTTAGACAGAAATAGGCCTGCCACCTTTTGGCTTCGACCTGAAATATAGCGATCCAAGCATGCTTGAACTTGCACAGCGTCTCTAAGCATCTCTTCCTACAACTAATCCTTCCACCGCGGTTCCCATAGTCCTCGCCAGATCAAAATTGCAAGCTACCACATCATACCATTCATGTCTGGGTAACTCAAACGACAATGAACGCAGAACAAAGAAGATGGAGCGTCAAGAGCTCAAGTAAGCAAATCCACCAGATCTTGTAGAAGGAGCCTTGCAACAATGCTGCAAATAGCCAAATACGCCAAATACATCATCTTAAGTCAATAAGTTGAAAACTACTCAGATGTAATAGTACATAGCTGCAAATCCTGAACTTTGGCAGGGATTTCACAAATCAGTCTAGACTAAAAATGTTTGGCCCAATAAAAAAAGCTGCCTTGTCTAGCCCATATGGATTTTCAAGGCCAAGGCAATTTCCAAATAAATGCAGGACCATCAAAGTAAACTAATCATTGACAATTTACAGGGGCAACATCAACATCTAGGCTTTCATTTCATACCTTGTAGTCTGTAGTATGAAAAAATGTATCATCTTCAAATAATCTCAATAACAAGATACTACTGTTTAATCACACAAGAAGGAAAAATTGAAAGCTCAGCTTAGGTGAAAGTCATATACAGGCTTATTCAAGAAGCACCTAAGGTCGGACTTCTCACAGATCACAGTTCAGTGACGTACTTGAAACAACACAAGTAATATGAAGTATGAACATAAACAAGTCACTAACAATAGTAACACGCAAGCTAACAACACGAAAGAAAAGTTCACCAGTAACAAAGATTTAAATCGACAAAGGATTCATCAGTTAAAACCACACTCCTAGGTCCTAACAATACTAAAATAGATTCATGCCCAGCTAAATAGATCATCCAGGGAGCACCACAAATCATAAGCAACAGACAGAAACAGACAGCAACCAAATCCAGCGAAAAGAGTAAACAAATCAAGATGCAGAAGTACATTATACTGAGAACAAAAACTCAAAACAGAAAAATCAAACGAATTAAGCCAGTAACTTACACGATGAGGATGATGGGATTGAGGGCAATACATCTGGTGGAAATACCAGATTTGGGATAGAGGGTGGATGGGTATCCAGGTCCGGGCTTGGGGGAAATGCTTGACTGGCACCAGAAGGTGTAGATGCATCACATTGAGAACAAGGTGCTAAATTGCGAAAATGGGCAGGAGGTCGAGGACCAGTTGGAGAAATAGGATCTGGGGAAAGTGATGGTCCACTATCCCAAATCAGCTCTGGAGATGGAGATGGGGTCGGAGAAAGACTTGGAGGCAAAGCATGAACTGAATGATTTAAACAGGAAGACAAAATCACTTCTTTAACTTTACCAAAAACAGAGTTATCAAGGCCAAGGTTCTTTCCAGAAGATCCTCTAATTATTTCAGCCAATTGTCTCAACCTCTGTGGCGTTAAATTCCCGAAGTCTGAAGTAATTGAAGCATCAACAACAACTGGGGGATCTCTAGTAGATCCAATCTTGCTTGTTAACTGTATGTACACATTCTGCAACAGACAATAAAATAATTTGATCAAGACGAAGGAATGATAACAAGCCCCAGACTGTTCTAGCAAGTAAGAGCTGTTATGACGATTAAAATGAACAACGGTCTAAAATCTTTAACAAAAGTAATATATCCATCATGAAGATAACAAAAAAAATGCACAGAAGATTCTTCTTTAAGTTAATTAAAGGGCAAAAAACAGAAGTTGGCTGGATCACTTATACACTATTATTTGCCTGACTTTCTTCTTTTAGTCTCTGTTTAAGCCTAGATGCCAAACTGGGAATAACCGGCGTAACGATAGTTGCTAAACTAGAGAAGGAAGTACCTAATATTACCAAAATTTTAAAATCCATAAACAGAATAACCGGCATCCATAAAGTATAAAGTTCAGAAATTGAAACTGCACCTCTTCAGGCATCAGAAGCAAACCGGACCTCAGCTGTCTGTTCAACGCCACAAAATTTTCTATAACTTCGTCAATAGAATTGTTAAGTGTAAAATTAAAGAGGATCTCAGGAATTTCTCCAAAATGATGAGCTTTCTCAGGGATTAATGTAATGCCGCCAGGGAACTTCAAAATATCAAATGAAAAGGGCTGTCCAAAAGTTGTTTTAAGAGTCAAGTTGGACTCTTGAAAAAATAGATCTACTAGAACTATCCTCAGCAAGGTTAAGTAATGTGGTTCAATTGAAACATTAAGTGGATCAGGAAGAACCCCAAACACAACATCCGTCCAATTAGATGTTCCCAGCTGGTGCATCGACAAGATAGCAACCTATTGGAAAACAAATAAATTGTTATCTTAGCCTTATCTTTATACACAGAAATATACTACTAGACAACATGAAATATGGTTTAATAGTAACTTGAAGAAACCTTTGCTGATGGAATGCCTATCTCCCCAAGTATCTCATTCTCCAATTCAGAAATGTGATGAATGAGGTCTGAAGCAGGCTTCTGGAGCCTGAAGTATGCTTGTGCAGTGGCTGAAAATAAAAGAACAATAACATCAGTTCATCAACCAAAACAATTAACTTCTCACAATATTTCAGATAATTAGCAAGAGGTCTACCAATCTAACTAAAGAACCATCAGTTCCTATCGGTCCATCCTTACGAAGAAGAAAATAAGCGCATATGCAGACAATAACCGCATTTCCTTCTGGAAAGACAAAATCGTTCAGCCAAGTCTATCTACCAAAATGTTTAACGACACAACTATACAATCTATACTTAGCTACCTGAAATAGAAATGCACCTTCTCACAATGAAACAGAATCTCAAAAACCTAAAAACCGCCTCAAAGAAGCTATACGCTTTCATATGTGATCCTTACATCTTGTTCTATGTGAACAATTCATAATTAACTGAAGCTGCCCAATTGTCACAAACCATAACAATTAACCAAAAGTAGTACTCCCTCCTTGCGTGGCTCTACTCCAAATTAAATGTCGATTTTCTATTTTAGTTTGTCTCAAAACGAATGTCCACTCTCTTAAGATAGATATATTTTCTCTCTAAACTTCCATAACAAAACCTCCTATAATTACGGATACAAGCTCCACTAACCTATGGGTACTATAAAGGATATTATGGTAAAACTTACTCATAGTTAAACTACTGTGCATATTCCCCAAGAGATCAAATCACGAACAAATAAAGCCGAAAAAATATATTTTGCCCTAACAAATTAAGAATTAAGCGTAAAACCCCTAATCGCAAAAAAAAAATGGACAATTCTCAGCCACAGAAACACTAAAATCGTAAAAATAAATTCAGAAATTAAACAATACATAACTGAATAAATAGATTAGCATACCAGCTAATATGATCGAGCCTTTAGCCTCAAATCCGGTCGATTGCTTATTAGATTGATGAAGAATAGGCAGAACAGAAAACAAAGCATATACAGATAGGGCAAGAGTGAGTAACAAAACGAGAAGGCATTTGAAATTAAACTCTCTGGCAATTATTCTAGAAAAACCACCGCCGATCGAAGAACAACAGAAGATTCTAGAACAAACGCCTTGTCTTCGCTGCTGTTGAACCACCACCGGCAGTAGTTGGTGTTGTTTTGACAGTTTCCCCATATCCAAAGCATCGGCACGATTAGTATTAGTAGTAAACTGTACTTTCTCTCTCTAGAGACGGTATGGGTTTTATCTCTCTAAAAGATGGAGAGACAACTGGGTTTGCTTTATGGACAAGTGTTATGAGTGAACAAATACTCTTTCTTTCCACTACCGAGCACAAAGCCGTGTTTGGGGGGAGGTTTTACCGATCAAATGGTTGTAATAAATTGATTACGTGTATTTGGATGGTTTTGCCGTTTTGGACGTGAATTTGAAGAGCCTATCATATTTGGAAGGGTTATAATACTATAATTTTAAAATCTCGAGAGTGGTTAAATTACAAATTTAATACTCCCTCCATTCC
This sequence comes from Vinca minor, assembly GCA_026122235.1. NCBI lineage: Eukaryota > Viridiplantae > Streptophyta > Magnoliopsida > Gentianales > Apocynaceae > Vinca > Vinca minor. Next base: position 5,828,616 of record JAOCZM010000056.1, read on the forward strand.
TAAATATAAGACTCTTTAGATAATTTTAAAAAATTAAGGAACTTGTCATTTTCACCAAAAATTTCAATATTACCCCTTTCTCTCACTTCTATAGCATAAAGAAAAGAAAGGAAAAAATAAGGATGGCAGAGGAGATGAATAAAAAAAATATCGAGGGTATAATTGGAATAAATTGTTGACAACTAATAAAAGAACCTTAAATGACAATTAATTTTGATACATATAAATCTCCTAAACGACAATTAAATGGAAATGGAGGGAGTACTATATTATAAGGATAAGTAAAAAAAATTTGTACACTATAAATGTATTGGTTTGAAAATTTGGTGGCCTAGTATATAGGTAAGACCGCCCAGTAGCTTACGCAGACTTTAACAATAGGAGGATATAATCAATATCGACAAAATAAATTTATAAAAGTATATAAAATATTTTATTACAATTGTTTTATACGCATTTTCATACTTTGATAATATTCTATAATTACCTCATTCATGATAATACTTGATACAAGACTGACACCAACAAAATGCTTCAATACCTATCCATTATTCACATAACGAAATACTATCGACATTTTTCTCATTCATTGATAAGTCACAGGATTCATCAACAATAACAGAAAACAAGTCATCACAAATATCTTTGATAATCACTGTATATTAAAATTTTCATAAGATTTCAAATTTCTACGCTTAAATTTGTTAAGTTTTATTTAATAAACATTAGTTCATTTACACACTTAAACTTGTTAAAATTTTAACCAAATTTGTTAAGATATAAGTTGTGTTATTCCTATAATTCACAAACAACAAAAACTAATTTTAAATCGAAAACTAACTCAAAATGGGTACACTAAAAATGTTCACGGGACGGGGTGTTACAAAAATAAAGCTAAAATTATATAGATTAAAAAAATTGGGAAAGTGCCCCACCATAGGTTCGCTAATGAGTCCGCCCCGTTTTGAATTACATGTTAAATAATTGTTTAGTCCATATGTGTTGAATGACTGTGTTCAGTATGATTAGTTGATTCGACGACGGATTTTTATTTAAGTAGAATGAACGATTGTTCTTGAATGAATAACTACTCAATTAAAAAAAATTATGCTTCTGATACAAAATTCAACCGTCAAATTAATTTATCCAACAATACATAACTATTATGATTAACGAATGATCGGTTTTATCAAGTATCCAAATCACCACAGCAAACAGTTTGAGAAAGCTTTAAAAATTGCACCAAACGTAATGAAAAAATTTGAAATCGCACAAGCAAATAGGGTGCGTGGCGTCCCATTCAGCTAAAGATGCGCTATTTTTAGATATTGAATTGGGTTTGATTTGAGTTTGGTCTGATTTGATATTCAAACTCACACTCAAACTAGCTTTGGATTGAGTCTGGGATTTTGTCTGAGGATGATTTAAAACTTCAGATTTCATTCCCAGACTCAATCCAAAACTGGTTTGAGTCTGAGTTTGAGTTTCAAACCAGACCAAATCCAAACCAAACTCAATCCAAATACACCCATTTGCATTATTATGATCTGAGAAGTTATATGATTGAACTTAAAAAAATGGCAAATTCGCAAAAATGGTCATACAACAATTTACGACTTGCAGGTTAGGTCATTTTTCTTTTTTTTCTTTTTTTTAGGTCACACAACAATTTACGACTTGCAAGTTAGGTCTTTCCGTCAATTTTTCCGTCAGTCAACAATTTTTCAGTACGTGCAAAACGCCTTAAGACAGGTGTTTTGAGGCAAAAAAACAGGACAGGTGTTCTTCAAAACATGACAGACGTCTTACAAATCAAGACATGTGTTCGTTTTGAATCAATTTTGCGATGAAAATTTTGAAAAATTGTTGACTAGCCGTTGACTGACGGAAAAAGTGACGGAAAGACCTAACTTGCAAGTCGTAAATTGTTGTGTGACCTAAAAAAAAGAAAAATGACCTAACCTGCAAGTCGTAAATTGTTGTATGACTATTTTTGCAATTTTGCCTAAAAAAATTTAGAAGATAGTGAAGCAATGTTGTATAAATAAAAAACTATGAAAGACATTATACAATAATTCACTATTTTATATAATGTGTTTTGTTTGTGAAACACTGTATTCAAATCAGTTTTTTTTTTTTGCAATTTGTTGCCTGGTAATTTTCTTTTGCAATCATAATGTGTTATGTTTGTGAGACACCTTATTCAATTAAAGCCTCATTTCTTTTTTCGCAAGACAGTCCAGTTGATTTTGGGGTGGTATATTGTGTACAATGACGCATTATCGATTATTGACAGCTGCAGTGTTGAAGTTTAAATTCTCCAATGTGGAATAGTTTTTTGTGGTGGGACAAGTTCTCCCACCTGATCGGGCACCTTGATTACATACTTCAAATTCTCTATCAGACCGGAGTGTGGTCCTTCTGGGCGTGAGTAACGCATTTTGTGCATAAAGTCCAATTTGATATTAATTTGAAGTTTTTTTTTTCCTTTTTTGCTGAAACTTTTTTTGATTTGAAGTTTGAATTGAGGTTTGGGTTCTGATTCTAAACATAATTTTTGGAACAAAAACTTTGAAGTGGCCCTCTCTCAACGGTCGAAATTTCAAAAAAGTTCAAAAAGTAGGCGGGCTTCAATTTTTACGTGCAAAACTTTCAAACTGGTTTTAAAATTACCTAAAAATAAAAATAAACAGAGCGCTCTCCCTTTCACTGTTTGAAATTTAAAAACCCAAAACGTCTTCCCTCCCAATCCTTTATATATCCCCCCGCCTTCCTCTTCACTTTCTCTCTTCTCTATTTCATCAAAAAAAAAAAATTCTTACCAAACATATCCTTGACCTAAAATTCAAACTCAAATTTCACCATTTTTTGTTCGCAAGTGTATCAGGAAATTCAGTTCATATAATAATTGTAAGTTTTTTTTTTTGCCGAGTTCGGATTTATATAACTCGTGCAATTGAAGTGTTTTTTGTTGTCTGTTTAATATTTGTATTGATTTTGGATATTCAAGGTTTAATCTTTGTTGAATCTGTTAATTCTGCTTAGTTTGTCTATCTGTTCTGTTAAATCCAATGTCTATTTATGGAAATTAGTTAACTTAGCGTATGGAGATTTATATAGCATAGATTGAGCAATTTGAACATGAAAATATTGATTCTCGTGCAATTGACTTCTTCTTTTTATTTTATTTTTTAATATTTGTAACGAATTTGTTTTTTTTGTATGTTAATCCTGCTTACTTTGTTTAGCAGTTCTGTTAAATCCGAAGTGGATTAAGAGAAACGAGTTAATTTAGCATATGCCTTGGTTTTCTGCATTCAATTGATTTGATTTGAAGTCAATCTCCGTATTTCGATTACAGTTATTCATCAGATAGCAGATGCCACTTAGTTAGTTAGTTAGTTAGTTTAGTTTTATATATAACTGATTTCCAAATCTCATTTTGAATAATATTACCTGCATTTTTTTCTTAAAAAAATATTATACAAAAATATTACTGGCATTTGTTGTAAAGATACACTGTTGTTCGATAATTGATATGTCTAAACAAGATGAATCTGAAATTTGATTACTGAATTTCCTTTTCTCTGATATAGCTAATTCTAATGAACACGAACTGTTTGATGTTTTGTTCCAGAGGATGGACTCTTTGCCCGAAGCCGTTGTCCAATACATTTTGTCATTTATTACTAATGCTAAAGATGTGGAATCATGTACTTCTGTTTCTAAGCGATGGAGGGAGTCATTGCCGTATTTTCAAAGCCTTTACTTCCCTCGGAATATTTTTGATAACCTTAAAGGCGGGGAGACTCCTGATATTATCATCTTAAAGATGATTTCATCAATTGTTCGGTTAGAAGAGCTTGTTGTCTATTGCCCTTTCACTAGTTTAGGGCTGGCTTCATGGCTAATGCACCAAGGAACATATCTGCGGAACCTTGAGCTAAGAATGGACAATATAGGGGAACATCAACCCAGCTTTGATGTCCCTTCCAAGTTGGAGTGCATTAGGGCTGCACCAAATTTGGAGTCACTGAAGCTTTGGGGTGTCATGATGATCCGTTCTCCGAAATGGAACACTTTCAATAAGCTCAGAAATCTTGAAATTGTAGGCGCTAGAATGGAGGACCCTGCACTTACTGATGCTCTTCGTGCCTGTCCATTTTTGACTAATCTAACCCTCCTTGGATGTGAAGGTCTGGGTTCGATTTCAATTGAACTCCCCCTTCTGCAGCAGTGTAAGCTGGACTTCTACGGCGTGGGTAACTGCTCGGTTTCTGTTACTTCTCCAAGGCTTGAGCTACTTGAGGTACAGGGTTGTAGCTGGATTAGAGTTCGGGAGACCCAATGCTTAAGAAATCTCACCATCGCAAATAATCAAGGTATTGCTTATTTTTGTTATTTTCAGCTGATACAAAGTTTTCTTACTCTTGGCATTCATTTTGAATAATTTAACTGAATTTGTATTCTCTTGCATCCTTTAATCTCTTACCAGGTAGAGTTTACATAGTTGATTTTGGAAAACTTTTGGCCCTCGAGTCATTGACCATGAGAGGGGTGCAATGGTGCTGGAATGCTATAAGTCAAATGCTGCAATTGGCAAGTGAGGTGAAGCACCTGTATATGAAAGTGGAATTCACTGGGGATTTTGATTCACTCTTGCCCTTTCCAGAGGTTGATTTAGTTGACTTCTTCAACAGCCACCCAAAGTTGCAAACTTTTGACGTGCACGGGGCAATGTTTGCCGCTCTTTGCCAGAAGAACAGCCTGAAAAATGTGAGTGTGAAGCAAAAATATTCCTCATTCAACCTATCTATTTATTATAGAAGCTACGTATAATGATCTAAATGGTGAAATTCTGGCAGTCATGATCAATGCAAGTCCCTGTCATTTTTTGCAGGTAGATTCAAGGTTTACAATTCCTTGCCTTGAGAAGGTTGTGATCACAGTTAGATCACCGTTAAATGCCGAACAGAAGATGAGTACTCTAGAGTCCTTGGTACAGTATGCAAAGAATTTGAAAAGGATGACACTAAAGATTCTTCAGATGAAGAGCAACCATAGCAGTGCAGATGATTTCTTTGAGGACATTTGCAGATTTAGATATGCAAACCGGAAGATTGTTTCAATCGAATAATAGAGGTTCATGGAGAGATTTTTCATCTCATTTTTCGATTCATAGTTATATTCATTTCTAATTGTCACTTGACAAGCAAAACCTTTTCAATTGTTGAGGAACTATCTTAAATTTTCATCCATAATAACTTTGAAGTTTCTGATTCTGCACTAGTTGTTTTTTTTCCTTTGACTGAATGCCACTACTAAAAGACAGGGGTATTACTAGATAAGACTCTTTGTACTAACTTTATCCCTTATCTCACGGGCTAGGGAGTTATTTTATTTTATTAAATCTTATTTCACCAAAAAAAAAAGACGAAATTGATTGAATGACACTTCTAGAGACGAAATTGAAAATTATATTCATTTACAATGACCAAATGAAAATTCACCCTTATATTTGTGATTTGAAAATCTTTTCCAAAACAAGGAAAAAAATGTGAATTTGCAAAGTGTACTTATGTTGTGATTCTTTCCGGTTTAAGATTATGTGTGAAACATTTTTTTCATTCCACACAAATACATATTAGTTGTTTGATCAGTTGATTTAACGGTTGAAAAAACTATGAATAGTTATTATTTGATAGATTAAATAGTTATTCTGTTGTTCGAAGAATAATTGTTCATTTTTACTTAAAATCTCAACCATCAAATTGAACAGTTGTTCCATTGCATTCAACTTGAAATTTTCTAATTTATTTTTATCTATCACAACCATTTCTAAATATAATATTTTTATTATTTGTTGTGAAAATTAAGGAAGAAAAAATAAAAAATAAATTTGTAATCAAAATATCAATATTACTTTCTTATATAGAATTAGTGTTATACAAGTCATATTTAAAAGAATAATATTGGTATTTTAATTACAATAATATTGTTTATATTTATGAATGGAGGAGGGAGTATTTAAAAAAATATAATGGTTTCATCCTTCAAAAGGGCTAATGATTGGAAGGAAAAAAATCAGTAGACTTCTCCGGTTATCAGTAAAACAATTCCTGACTTGTAGTTGATGTATGCAATTGATCCCAAGGCAATTTGGTTAAATAACGATATCGACATTTTAAGAAGGGAAAATGACTTGTACGGTCCTGATACTATTTATCAAGACACAATAAGGTCCTCAAACTATTTTGACTTCTTACAAGGTCCTGAAACTATTTTCACGGCTTCTACGTAGTCCTGCCACCAATTTGACTGGTGAATTCCGGCCAAAACGGCTTCTACGTGAGTTTTAAACAATGGCAAAAACGTCCTAAAATAGACAACGACCACAAATCACTCAAAATTCTCCAATATAAGAAGAAAATGTCCTAGCCACGCATGCGGATTAGAGGGATTAAAGAAAATTTAAGGTTTCGGATTTGAGAAAATCGCAATGAATTTAGGTTAAATGTTTCATATTTTCCCCTTTTTGTGTCCTTTTTTCCACACGTGTGTGGTGATGAATTTTGTGACGTTTTTGCCCTTGTTTAAAACTCCCGTGAGAGGTGTGTGTATAGTATTTTGGAACCAAATTATATTCTTTTTCATCATTGTAGACAACATTTGGTAACTCTCCTACTTCTCACATTCAAAATTTTCTTTCAATATAACTCAGTTAATAAAGAGAAAGATAAACGAATCTAAAGTCTGAATTGCTATCCTGGAGTATAATTATAACTAACAATGAAGGCCTAAATTAGCTTCTTCTTCTGAAAATATCGCTTCAAATACAATATCTGCGCCACAGAAACCATAATGCATAATCCCAAGGACATGATACTGAACCAGGCAACCCTCGCATTAGTTTTTTCACTCACCTCCCGCATCACTGATTCCCTGAAGACCATATCAATGAAACGTTAAATTCGCCTTTTCCAAATGGTCACATTCAAAACACAGAAGAGAATTAGTACCTGGTCTTGAGATACAGTAGGTTTTCATGGATGGCCTCGACCGCCCCTTCAAGCTTTCTTAGCTCCAGTTCAACTCCCTACTAGAGCCAGAAAAATAAGTTCACAAGTTCCCACAAATAGAGATATTATCTAATTACAACTAACAAGCGCCAACTTGACCCCCTCTTTTGAATAGTCAAAGTGAATGACCGTTCTTATAATGAATGTCAAAAGATCTAAAAGACTACAATAAATTTACTAATTTTAGTTCATCTCTGCACCACATCTGCTTAAGCTTAGACGATATTATACAATGCTTTTGATGTTATTCACAGGCTTGGTTCAGCTAAATGAATACGCATCTTCCTCTTGAGTAAATCATGGAGATAATTTATCGGTATCCTTGAGCAAAATATTTTGACAACATTTCAGGAGTCCTACTAAAGGAGTTGCTCCTGGATTGAACTTTTAAGTCTATTGGAAAACTCTATGCTAATTAATACTACTAGCACACAAAGTTCGGCTAATGCATGAAAATGTAGTAATATAAAACTTTAGAGTCTCACCTCAAGTTTCTCTTTTCTTGCAACTGATTCCCAGTCCTTTGCTGCAATTCCAGTCTTCCAATCAATGTTAATACTTACATCCCCACTTCTGGAATTATGGCCATCCACCCAAAAACATGCCAAATAGTTTCCAGCCTCAGTAGTTGTAAATGCAAACTGACCATGTGTCACATTCTCCTTTTGATCAAGGATGTTTCCATATGGTGAAGTGACCTGCAATGGACCAAGCTTTTAACTAAACTTGAACAGGGCATACACCACTCCTGGCATAACAAAACCTACCATACCTTAAAATTTTGAAAAATTTAGCAAGATTTAAATGCAATTCTTTAAATTTATGAGCCAGCCAACAAAGTGACAACTAATCCAGGAGAATCCTAAACAAACCAATTTTCTTTTTGTTGGGAGGAAATGCATCCACACTTCTGTAAATGTTCTCATCCAACCAATCTTGATAGCTAAGCGCATCCAATTCCTCTTTCTGCCACCAGAGACCACCCACAATTGACTGGACTCCATTGGTACTATCTACCAGCAAGAAAATAAAGTCCATATCCACCAGCCTTATCAATCTGGTAGGCTTCTATGACCACCAGCAGAGTCGACCAAAACTATCCTACCACCCTTCATTTCCACCCATACATCCCCCTTCCCCCAAATTTATTACTCCCCCCATTCCAAATTAATTGTCATTTAAGGTTCTTTTATTAGTTGTCAACAATTTATTCCAATTATACCCGCGACATTTCTTTTATTTGCGGACTTTGCCATCCCTATTTTTTTCTTTCTTTTCTTATGCTATCGAAGTGAGAGAAAGGGGTAATATTGGAACTTTCGGTGAAAATGACAAGTTCCTTAATTGTCTAAAAAGGCTTATATTTAGGAATGGAGGGAGTAACAAACATAATTCAGAAAAAGAAAAAAAAAAGAAAGAAAGAAAAAAGAGCAACATAGATGAAGTGAAACTTCTGCAAAGGTCAATTTCATCAATCACACTGATACCCACAAAATAACCGACCCTGAACTGTGAACGTTTCAGTGATACCATTCCTGTGAGCTCGAATAATGCATCCACTAGCAACTATTCCTTTTGCCAGAGCAAACATAAAATATAAGTTTTCTTTGGAACCAGGAATCACCCCATGAACTTTGGAAATACGCCAAAGTCAAATGATAATCTTCTGGACATGAAGGCAAGATTCAGCACTCTGATTGAGGAAGTCATGAAACGTTGTGCTTCTTGAATTTCGTAAACCCCAAAACTAAAATATCCCACATCAATCCACCAACACAACAAAGTTAATAATCTATCTGAAAACTCCTTTCTGCACAAAACTGTGTTTATATGCATTAGAAGAGACAAGAGCACCCAAATGGTGAAAGGGTGTTGGGTGTTCCGTTGATAAAGTTGAAGTCCTTTTCCTTTATCTAATTCACTTAAAAACATATGGATTTGTATACAAACATGGCATGCACTGATATATTTGTATTATATACTCTTAAATTTTTCGGCACATCTGATATTCCTCTTTGTTGGTAATGAAGTGCACTGATATCCTAGTAAGCAAAGCAATATGGAGACATATGAAGAAGACAAATAATTAGGTTGCTACATGGCATTGGTATAATTTTTTTTATCTTGGGGGTTCAGACAGGGGCAGGGGGGTTGGGTGACAGATCCAGTTCAGACAATCCTTTTATGAGTTTTCTTACATGAATAATTTCACTACCAAAGAGAACATGATGCATAATCCGAATTTACTTCTTAAGTCTGAGGTGTCAGGGGGGAGCTGTCGCCGCCCACATTTTTCAAAATTACCTTGTAAGTATTGATTTTCTAGGCATTTGGTCACTTGTTTCCTATATTTTCCAAAACTCCCTTATAAGTATTGATTACCTTGTAAGTATTGATTTTCTAGGCTTTTGATCCTCATCCCCTCATAGTCGAAGTTCGGGTTCCGTCTATGTTAAGTCTATTTACTTGTTACTTATATCACTCCAAATTCAAATATCCAAATTGAGCTCCTATTTCATCTATGCCATTTAATTCATCATAGCACAAAAAAAGGTTTACTGCATCTTATAACGTCTAGAATTTCAGCATCATCAAGCCGGCCTTCTCCCCCTTTTTCAATCTTGGTATAGTCCATAAATTAAGCACCAAGTCCAATCTATTTGCTAACTAGTCGAATTCGAAATAACACAGCATACTCAAGAACACAATAAATGAGCCAAAGAATATTTCAATGACAATTTTGTACATAAAATCAGGAACCCTAAGGGGGCTATATACCTTAACGGAGATGCTGGGGGTAGGATGGACATGATCGTCGGAAATAACCACGTAATAAACCAAAACGACAACGTTGTTGTGGATTTCTTCCGACACGCACTTAGTACCAGATGCCGGCAAATTCAGCCACACAGCTCCACTCTTCTCCAACAACACACAGAGAACCACCGCCAACAAAACTACTCCTCCTCTGCTGCTGCGCACGTTAGCATTCTTCTTCCCCATCATCATTCCCGAATTTTTCGCCTAAAAATTCTCCCTCCCAATCGAAACGTATATATATAAGTATTTGATTTACAGATTTTTTCGATCTTCAAAAACTGAATCTTGTCTTTTCCACGGATTTTGCCTTCAGCTCCTCCAGAGGTCTTCGTTCTCAGACAGTTTTTCCTTTTCTCTTTCTGAAAAATTTCTAGGGAAGATGAATTGTGAATTTGGGGATAGCAATTTAACCCGTGACCGTTGATTCGCTCCGCTCCGATAGCTTTTGGGGCAAATCAGATCTGCCCCGTATAGAAAATGGATCCGCTCCGCGAACGGAGCAAATCAAATTCGGTATACACTACTGACCCGATCCGTCCCCGCACATATATAATAATAAATTAATAAGAGGATTTTAGCCTAGCCCAGCCCATATAATAACCCTAATTCCCTAATATACACTATCCAACCCCCCTGGCCCACCCCACTTTCTCTCACAGCTCACTTCAGCGCCCAGCACAGGGCCCAGCCCATATAATAACCCTAATTCCCTAATGTATACTACCCAGCCCCCCGCCCCACCCCACTTTCTCTCACAGCTCACTTCCGCGACTCTCTCTCTCTCTCTCTCTCTCTCTCAGCAAAAACTCCCTCCTCTCTCGGTCTCTCCTCTCTCCCTCTCAGCAAAAACCATCGAGCCGCCCTCCCTCTCCCCCGAACCGCCTCCCTCTGCCGGTCTCCCCCACTTCCGCTGTAAGACTGCAATATTCGGCCACCCCTCCGAGTCTCCGAGAAAGCTCGTCTCCATCTCCGGCCTCCGCCTTAACGCCGCCATCGCCTCCACCTTTACATCTGTTAAAAAAAAAATTTAAAAAAAAATTTGCATGGGGCGGAGCGGTTCACGGACCAAAAAATTCTGATCCGGGACGGATCACGGATCGGATCGGAGCGGCCATTTCTCATTCGCGGAGCAGATCGGTATTTCATATATCTGCCCCGTTGCCATCCCTAATTGTGATATAAATAGAAGAGAATGTTCGAATTAGGAGAAGGCCCAAATACGTATATTAGAGAAGTCCCACTTGAAATAGGCCCAATAATGAATTATAGACTTTAGTAGGGTGTTCAAGAAAAATCAAAATCGACCAATCCAAACCAATCCAAACCGAATTTTCGTTTTGAGCGGTGCATTTGACTGATTTCGATTTAAGCTAAATTAAAACCGAATTTTTGGTTTGCTTTAAAAAAAATTATAAACCAAACCGAATATATATAATATATATTAAAGGACTTTTTTGCAATAAAATATATTTTTCCTTAAAATGATTTCTAGTATAATTGTTAACTTTTGTACCTCATTCTAGAATTTTCAAGTGCAAGTTCTTCAAGTGTTAAACCAAGAGATTAAAAAGTCATCATTTGGTATGCGACTTTAGATTTACCAAAAGATTTGATTGTATTTCACTATTTTGAACTAATAATTTTGTAATTTTTTTGTTTTTCTTTTTTCTTGTAGGATGATTTTGAAGTAATTTGTTTGAAGTGCAAGGATTAAGACCAAGAATTTATGTTTTATTATTTTGTTTTCTTTATTGTGTTTACCTTAAGAAAATAATAGGCATATTTTTTTAAAAATATTTTTAGCAACTAACTAATTAAATAAAGTTTTTTTAAAACTTTATAATCAATATTTTTGTGTCTCGCAAAATCGAGCAACCAAACCGAATGCATCGGTTTGAGATTTTAAATGGTTTGGATTGGTTTCAAAATTTTCAAACCGAATATTTCGGTTTAATTTGAAAAATGTATAAAACCAAAACAAACTGAACCATGAACACCCCTAGACTTTAGCATGACGCATATAGGGCCTTTCATTTTTGTTTCCAAATTTGTGAAAGTATACGTGGATTAAGGGTTGAAGTTGGGGGTAAAAAGTGTACATGCCGCTAGATTTTTATCAATTTTAATTTTTGACGATGAATTAGGAAATGTTAAGTTTTTTACTCCAAATTTTTTTGGAGTATTAATATTGCCCATTTCATCCATTTTCGCAGTTTGATTATCACATGACTCTCAAATGACTAAACTCGGTGGAATAAAATACAAATGGAAAAGATATGAAAAAAAACAGAAGGAAAAGAGAAAAACAATTATGCATATGGAAAATTTATTTTTTATCTCATTGGCGTGTTTTTTAAATGGTCAAAATCTGTTTTTTTTTCTTTCAAAATACCTCTAAGTTTGGTCATATGGTCCTATTCAGTTAAGATTTAGCATCAAAATTGGATGAAATGTGTAATATTAATATTTCTAAGTTCATAGTAAAAAAAATTGCATTTGTTAGTTCATAATAAAAAATAAAAAATCGAAAAAGTTCAAGTATCGTGGACATCTTTTAATCAATTTAAAAGTCAACGGTCTTTCATTACTTTTCATATTAAAAGCATTATAAAAATTTCACCAATTTTTTTCTAGAATAACAAAAACTCTCAAAAGTATTCAGCAAAAAAAAAAAAAAAAACTCTCAAAAGACCAACACAAATTGGCTTAATTGGTAAAAATTTAACACATTCTTACAAATGTTAAGTGTTAAATTTCCGCTGCCGACGTGAGAACTGTGTTGGTGGGTGATCTGTAAGTACTCTTATAAGTGATCTATAATCTCATGGGTCTACCCTAACCCGTGGTGGTTACCGAAATCGAATTCACTCAAATTTTTTTCTACCAAAAAAAAAAAACTCTCAAAAGGTTCTCATTTATCATATCAATTTATTTACTTTGCTCACACCACATCTCATTTGGTTTGGTGATAGAAATGTGTTTGTGTCTCAGTTCTCACAATCAACAATATACATATACTCCAAATTATAAATGTTATCTTTATGAATGTGCAATAATTCAAAGGAGGTAACGTGCATGGTGGCCCACTCCACTACCTATGTCTAGATTCCCATCTACGAGAGGGATAATGCAGCCCAATGGAAAATAATAATAATTAAAAACCTATAAAAGAACGTGATTCCGGATGAAAATTCTCTGTCCCCGTCCGTGTATGTCCCCGTGTCCCTAACCAATCAGAATTTACTATATAAATATTTGTTTCAATTATATATACACATGGTGAATTGTAATTGGTTGGTGACACGGGGACATACACCAACGGGGACAGAGGATTTTTTGCCCGTGATTCCTTATTCATCAATTTATTTATATTTATATTACAGAATCTATTTTCAATTTCAGTCAATCGCATTCTTCTAAATTCTATGTGCAATTTCCATGAATTTTGATTCAATTAATCATTTTATAAAATTTTGGTTGGTTGGCTAAATTTTACTTTGGTTGTAAACTCTTAATTGGCTTATAAGAGTAGGGATGGCAATTTGACCCGTGACCCGCCGATCCACCCTGCCCCGATGCCTTTTGGGGCAACCCCGCCCCGCCCCGTAGAGAGAACGGGGCAGATCGCCCCGCCCCGTAGAGTGAACGGGGCAGATCGCCCCGCCCCGCGAACGGGGCAGATCGGGGGCATGGTATTTTTTTCCTCCCCGCCCCGCCCCATTTTGCCCCATTTATATTAAATTATTATAATATTGTTATTATTAAACATAATCATGTTTAATTTTCATTTTAATATACTAATTGTACTTGTTTGAGAATTGATTTGGGATAAAATTAATTATTTTTATGATAAAATTAATGATTTTTTGGATAAAAATAATTATTTTTATGATTTTTAAAAAAATTAATTATTTTTATGATAAAATTAATGATTTTTATGATTTTAATTTTTTTGATAAAATTAATGATTTTTATAATTTAAAAAATAATAATGATTTTTTTTAAAAAAAAATAGAATGGGGCGAGGGCGAGTCGGGATCCGCCGCATGTGCGCGTGAGTGAAATTTTTTGATCTGGGGCGGGGCGGGGCACAGATCAGAAGGGCGGGGCAGGGCGTGGTATTTCAGATACCCGCCCCGATCTGCCCCATTGCCATTCCTATATAAGAGTATCTCACATTAAAAAGTTACATTGTTTTTTTTAGTTTGACAATACTATAAAAGTGAGTACTTTGACATATTTTGAGTGAGAAAATTAGGTTGACATTTCAGCCCATCAAATTAGGGAAGTCCATTTATTTGCTTCTTATATTTTTTATTTATATAAATATATAGTTAAAGTTTTAACAAATAACAGGTAATTCAGATGACCGGGTCCTCTGAATTCCGATTGAGCTTACAATCAAGTTCGATTTAACTTAGATTTAAGCAATGTTCATTTTTTTTATTCTTATACATCATTTTTATTTTCATAATATCTTTTTAAAAATAAATAAATATGGATATTTAAAAATGAAAAAAAATCAATTCGCTTCGTTTATACTGTAAAAATCAAGTGATAAAACTGCTTCAAAATTTTAAGAGTATATGAAAAAAAAGAAGTCTTCATAACCTACTTTGAAGCAGATTAAAATTGTTTTAAACTCAAGTGCTTCAAAATTCTGCTAACCATAAATTTTGGCAAACAAGTCTATGTTAATTAGCACTTTTTTTCATTGTAGAGGTGTTGGAGGGGATAATAAAAGACTCAGATTTTCACTCGGTTGAATGAACTAAGCAATGTGTAGACAAATAAATAATGTGTTGTTTTATTGAATGCGTCATATTCAATCATTAAATGCAAAACAAAATAATTATTTTCATAGATTTCTTATTTTTTCATTATATTAATAGATTAAACGAAAATTGAGTAGTATTAACAAAGCAAATGCATTTAGAATTCTATATATTGATAATTAAAAGGATAAAACGTAATAATCAAACTTATAGTCAAAAAATTTCTTTTTGCTATCATTACAAAAATTCTTTTTACTTGCATATGTATTTTTTTTAAGAAATAGTGTATGTCCCATGCATAACACGGATTTTTTTGCTAGATATATATATATATATATATATATATATATATATGAAAACACAATCTTTTACATATTGTATCTTTCGAGTTTTTAGCTAACATGTATTTTTACCTATCGTGTGCGTGACATTTCACCACTCATCTTTGCGTAAATGCTAAATTTTGTCAAAATATGACATTTGCATTATGAAAATGAAAAATTCTGATATGAATCAGGTCTATGTGTACTTTGTAGTTCAAAATGACCACATTATCACAAAATTGTATCTTTCTATATTCTGTAATGATGTGGCCAATTCTGAATCGAAAGGTCCAATTAATTTGATACATATCAGAATTATCCTTATAAAAATTTACAATGAATAAAAAATGATAATAAAATCACGTTGGCTAAAAACTTTAGAAATTCAATACCTAAGTAGAAGACAGTGTCTTCTTGATAAAAAAAAAAAAAACAAAAGAGCATGATTCCCTATCAACATTCTTCATCCCTACTAATAAAAAATTATAAATGAATTTGCATTTTTTTTTTGCTAAATAAATTCTGATTTCATTAATCACAAATAGCCGAGGCCATTACAATCAATAAAAAAATGCGAGCGTACTAGAAAGTAAAAGTTATACAATGATTTAAAAAATCACGATAGCAGACAAAAAGACACATCCAAGAAAAACTTGGATGGTTAGGGAAAAAAACTAGAAAAAACTAGACAAATAAACAAATACATAATCTTCTTCTTCAAAGCATCTTCATCGCCATTCTTGAACCACAGGGACAGGAGAATAGCACTTTCAACATCTTCCTTAAGAGTCGACAATTTATAGGACCATGGGCGTATCAACCGTCCTACAAATTGCCTCGAAAAGATGTAGAAAGTTGATAAAGGGTCCAGATCAAGTCCGGGTTGAACGAATCTTCCTAGAAACATAGAAAAAAAGTCTAGATCTGTGAAGATCTGAGACTCATCTAACCTCTGTGTTTTGAATCTTGCAGAAAAAAACCCTGAAAAATGTTTCATATGATTCGTGGTACAAAATAGAGTATTAATAACGGAACAAAAGGACCAAGATTTGACCATTGGCCGGAGCCAATGGCCAAATCTGGCCAGCAGTAGGGGGGAGGAAAGCCGCAGGAAAAAAGGGGGGAAGAGAGAGAAAAAGGGAAAAGAGAGAAAAAAAAACGTTTTTTACTTAAATGAATTTGCATTTCCTACTTTTAGGATTTGATCAAATTATCTTTGTCCTCAACCCATATAATTCTTTAGCCTGGCGGGGCAAAAGTCTGTTCATGATCCTTTAGGTCGTGGGTTCGATACTCTCCCCAAACATAGGGTAAGTTTTAATTTATCTTTCTTTTTAGGGTTCTCCTTCTCTTTTTATGAAGTGCGCTACTCTTTCCTTATGGGGTTCCGCCCATCGTGACGTCAAAAAAAGAAAAAAAAACCCATATATTTTAATTTTCAAACAAATCAACTGATAATTGGGCAATGAAATG
The DNA here is from genome assembly GCA_026122235.1 of Vinca minor. NCBI lineage: Eukaryota > Viridiplantae > Streptophyta > Magnoliopsida > Gentianales > Apocynaceae > Vinca > Vinca minor. The sequence goes on from JAOCZM010000056.1 coordinate 5,845,086, forward strand.
TACGTTTGATGTTAAGTTTTGTCCATCAACTATTAGTCCTTTTTAATGTAAACTTTAATCTTCATTAATACTTAAACCTTCAGGTAAGGTTTCTTCCAAAACACCACAAATTTGTGGATCACAAAATATATCAAAAGGTAGACTAGACAAACTAATAGAACCAGTTATATTCTTCTGTCTAGCCCAATCTGCCAAGATATGAGCAGCCCTATTACATTTTATAACATATCATTCCATTCTGCTATATTATTCAGACCATTCCTACATTTATCTGTAACATATTTCCCTTGCCACTCCACAGTATCAACTGTGCTTTTTGCTAAATAAAAAATTATCCATTAATCATAAAATAGTAAGCCATTACAATCAAAGGATAAAAAAGAACATACAAGAAAATAAAAAGTTATACAATGGTGTGAACTCACCATGATAACGAGATAAAAGTCACACCCTGACCGGGTAAACACTACAAAAAGTAGAAAAAAATAAATACATAATAAAATTCTTCGCAATGATCTTCTCCAAAATTCTTGAGCAATGATAGTAAGCTTTCGGTCCCCAACACCTTTCTTAGAAATCAACAATCTACGAGACCATGGGCGTATCAACCGTCCCATGGGATTGTCTCGGAAAGATGAAGAAAAGCGAGGAAGGGGCCCGGGAACAACTCCGGGGTTTAGAGGGTAACTCCGGATCCGGAAGGATCCGAAGTTGATCTTGCATTTGAGTCTTGAATCTTGAATCAGAATACCTTGAAAAAACTCCATTATGATTTACAGCAGAGGGTGAAGACACCAAAAGTGAACAAAAGTATGTAACTGACCCAGATTTGGCCATTGGCCGGTGGCCAGAGGCAGCAGGAAAAAGGGAAAAGGACGCAGCAGGAAGGGAGGGGGGAGAGAGAGAAGAGAAGTGTCTATTTTGTTAGTTGGAGACTAATAATCAAACCTTTTGATCAAATTCTGACTCAAATGCAAAAAAATTGGACCATTTCTCGATTTGTGCGTGTCATCCTTGAGCAGGGGCCATGCTAATCTTCTCTGTATCGTTCCAATTTTATCGGATGTCCCCGAAGGGACAAAAAAAAAACTCCATTATGATTTACAGCAGAGGGTGAAGACACCAAAAGTGAACAAAAGTATGAACAAAAGTAGAACCAGTTATATTCTTCTGTCTAGCCCAATCTGCCAAGATATGAGCAGCCCTATTACATTTTATAACATATCATTCCATTCTGCTATATTATTCAGACCATTCCTACATTTATCTGTAACATATTTCCCTTGCCACTCCACAGTATCAACTGTGCTTGGATAAGGTTTGGTTTGGGTTTGGTCTCACTTTTGGCGGGAAATGCTCAAAATTTGGCTTCTAAAATAGGCGGGAGAAATTTAAATTCAAATTTTTTTCTTCAAATAATTCTTCAAATTCAAATTTTGGCCTCTAAAATTGTCGGAAAATGTTCAAATTCCAAATTTTTGAGGCCAAAATTTAGGATTGAACGATTATTTGAAAAAAAAAATTGAATTTGAATTTCTCCCGCCTATTTGAAAGGCCAAATTTTGAACATTTCCCGCCAAAAGTGAGACCAAACCAAACCCAAACCCAAACCCAAACCAAACCTTGTCCAAGCACATTAGTCCTTAAATGTATGTTACTTAATCAATTCATACCATTTTATAACTTTTTTTTTTATTCCTCTTAACTATAAACCAAATTAACTACAAATCAAATCAAATAGTTCATGATATACTATTCACTAAAAATTAAAATGTGAAGGGAAATTAGCCTGTTTAATCCCTCAGGAATTTTCGGTTAGCCTGTATAGTCCCTAATATTTAATTTCAGCCTGTAAAGTCCCCCATGAATTTTCGTTCAGCCCGTAAAGTCCCCCAGGAATTTTCGTTCAGCCTGTAAAGTCCCCAATGTTTAATTTCAGCCTGTAAAGTCCCCAAGAATTTTCGTTCAGCTTGTAAAGTCCCTTACCTAGTCCCAAATTTTTTGTATTTTGTAAATTTTATATGCAACCTGTAAATAGATAAGGGGCTTTACAGGATGAAATTAAATAGGTAAGGGACTTTACAGGCTGACCAAAAATTCTTGGGGGACTTTACAGACTGAAATTAAACATCGGGACTTTACGAGCTAATGTAAAAATTCTCGGGGGACTAAATAGGCTGATTTCCCAAATGTGAATCAACTTCAAGATCTATCGGTGCAGTAATTAAAACGTATCCCTTAACAATTCTAAGCATTTAGACAATTCTTGACCAAAAAGTTAATCATGAACCCTAATCACGTCAAGTGATCCTAGTTTACTTATGTAACCTCTCAATATTTGCTCAAGGTTCGAGACATTTTAAAGCTATTAATATACATAATAAATTTGTAAAATTTTATGTCAGTATGTCAAATTTTCTATTTAATTTTAATATTATTAGTTAACTTAAATATCTAAATAAATATGCAGTCGCCAAAACATGAAAACTTATCAACTTATCATACTAAATTATTACAAAAATGAAACACTTACCGTTGGGAAGCTATAGAAAGTGAAACTTTTTCTTTAAATTCCATCATGCGACTTTATCAAATGCTTCCACTTGAATTGGAAAAAAAATATACATATACCACACTTTATGTTCTGATTGGATCGAGTATTAATCTGAGATTCATTGTCTTACTTTTAAATTAGTCTCAAATCCTAATCAAAATTCTCAATGATGAAATAGTTAAAGTTTCAATGTCAAGTTCAAATTTTTTTAAAAAAAAAGTGAATCTCAATTTAACTCTCAACACTAAATCAGACTCAACCCAAATACACTACTCCCTCCATTCCTAAATATAAGACTCTTTAGACAATTTGAGAAAATTAAGGAAGTTGTCATTTTCACTTAAACTTCCAATATTACCCCACCTTCCCTATCTCTCACTAATACATCATAAAGAAAAGAAAGGAAAATGTTGATGGTATAATTGAAATAAATTGTTGACAACTAATAAAAGAACCTTAAACGACAATTAATTTGGATACCTAGATATCTCCTAAACGACAATTAATAGGGAATGAAGGGAGTATATAATAAGGCTATGAATTTTCTGTCCCCCATTAGATGTTCCCTTCCTTATCACACAAATAAAAAATGACGTGTATTAAATTTTTAATTAAAAAATTATAATGTACAAAAAATAATGAAACCCATAAATAAAATATACACATAATAAATATCTATTCGTGGAGACTTTTTGCCATATATTAATCTCACCAAACACACATTGTCCATATATCCTTTACTCTCATAGCAAAAAATAACCCACCATTTCCAAAGCAAAAAATGGAAGCTCTGATTTCCCAATTCACCTTTCTCTCTGACCAATCACTACAAGACAAGAACTTCGATCCATCAACAATAGAAGATCTCATGAAACTCTTCGAAATAGAGTCATACAAAGCATGGGCAGCCATGGAATTGGAGCAAGAAAAAGAAGTAGAAGAAGCCCATAAAGAAATGAAAGAAACAGAGGATTATCTTGATTCAGTTATGGAAAGCGCCATGGAAGAATTCAGACGATTCGAAGAGGAAATGAATGGATCCTCCGTGGATGAATATTATGAGTTAGTTAATGTTGCTGAGAAGGCAAGGAAAATGGGTAAATCTATGGAGAAATCAGCTACTGTTGCTTCTAAGAAGTATATTGAAGCTGCTTTGAATTCTGCTTCTGCTTCCATGAAATCGGCCATGAAATCCCTTTCTTCTAACCCTAAAAAGGTTCATCCTTCTTAAGTTAATTTCGATCTGATGATCTTAAGGAGGAAAAAATTCAATTTTAGACCGTCGCAACATAATTGGGGTGGGATCTACCCGTACATGTGTGGGCTCCGCTCAAATTATGTGAGGAGCTGTGAGACTGGTTAGGATTGAGTGACCCTTGAGAAGAACCCTTTTCCCTTTAGTTCTTGATTGTTCTTATGAAACTGCTGCTTTTGGAATTTATGTGATAAGTACTGTTTAGATCCATTAAAATGGTTCTGAAACTTTTGCTTTCTTGTGATGTTGAGAAAGTTAATAATCATACTGACTACTTGGTTTTTTATTCTGAAGTATAGATTCTGTATGAATATTATGTGGAGGAGTATTTATAGGGTGTCATTGGATTGAGTCTGGTTTGAGTTTGATCTAATTTGAGACTTAAACTCAGACCCAAATCAGCTTTGAATTGAGTCTGAAAATGAAATCTGAAGTGTTAAAGACTAAATCCCAAACTCAATCAAAAACTGATTTGGGTCTGAGTTTGAGTCTCAAATCAGACCAAATCCCAAACCAGACCCAATCTAAAAACACCTTTAATTTGCAATTCCAATTTTCTTTTCTGTATGCAAAAAATAGGATTTCAAATCTTTTGCTTTCTAGACTTTGAGATGAACAATTAAAGAACCATTTTTCACTTGCTTTTTTTAATCATATACTATTATCAGAAAGTTCTGGTTAGTATCAACTTGTAAATTTTGATTAATACAGATCTGATTTCATCAAAATTTTATTCGATGGACAACTTAATTTAATTTCTTATTCTCGAGTAACCTATTTGATTATTTGAGAGGAAAGTTCATTTTTTCTTTTCTTTTCTTTTTTTAGATGGTAACTTTATATTAATCCAAAAGTGAACAAAAAAAAAATTACTACGATTCAAGGACCAAAGTTCTTTCTCAAAAAAAAAAAAAAAAAATATAAAAAAGACCAAAGTTCTATTAGCCATCTAAGTAACTTCAACAATATATTTTTATGATAAAATCAATCATTGAAGAACACCAACACAAGTTGACTCAGTTGGTAAGAATTTAATACGTTCTTACAAATATCAAATGTTCAATTTTCGATGTCGATATAAGGGTTGTGTTGGTGGGTGATCTGTAAGCAGGGACGAAGCCAGGAATTTGATGTTGGGGGGCGAAACTGGTAAAAAAATTCCAAAATTCTTGGGGGGCGATAAAAAAGGCAAAAAAAAATTTTTGGGGGGGCGAAATTGATAAAATTTTCCAAATTTTTTCAAAATACACATAAAATTTTAAAAATAGTAGTATTTTTAAAAATCTTGGGGGGGCGCCGGCCCCCCCTGTAATCGTCTATGTCTGTAAGTAAATTTGTAAGCGACCTATGGTCCTTAGAGCCAATCCTAACTCATAGTAGTGATCGAAGTCGAACACATCCAAACTTTTCAAAATCAAAATCACTGAAGAAGAACACGGAGTTGGAAAGTCGGTTCAAAGAGTGAGGAATTTCTCAACCACCGTGCCTTGTGCATGAACTAAAGTTAATGGTATTGGCCAAGCTACCATGGAGTGTAGTCCGCCATCAAATGCCGACACTTTCTAGTTTGATGGGCAGTCTGTTGGTTCTTCATTCGATTTTTTAGTGTAGTCAATTTTGGTAGCCCAATTTTTTTTTAAAAAAGATTATCATTACTTTAACAACATTTGGGTTGGTCAATAAATTCGAATCCTCCTATTATATCATTTGAAGGTAAACTTACTATAGGAATCAGGTAGCCCAAGTGGTAAGGCTACCCGGCCATGGGACGGAGGTCCCGTGGTCGATTCCTGTATCTCCCCTTGTGGAGTAATAAATTCTCCTCCTTGTGAGGCCAAGCTCCCTCCCCAGGCATGGAGAATGCTACAATCTCCCTATCTAGGGTACTCTCCGCTCTTCCCCTTCGGGGGCAATCGCCTTCTGGCGTAAAAAAAAAGAAAAGAAAGATAAACTTACTAATTGAATGAGACATATAAGTATTTATAAAATGTTTCAAAGATAACATGATCAAAATTCGGCAATACATATTAAAAAATAAATATAATTAATAATATCATACTTCTCCGTTAATTCTTTTTATAAAACATCACACTTAGTGTAAAAAAACCAAGAAGTTTTAAATTATATTTAGATGAAAAAGAAGTATTGAAAGATCACCATCAATATCGATTAATGATATTATATTTTTCATAATTAAAAAAAGAAAAGGTGACAACGATATTGGGCCCAATTTTGTTTACCAAAATTATAAACCCCAAGAGATGGCCCATAGCATAAGGAATCAGCCCATAGCATAAAGAATCATATCGCTGCCATTCATTCATCTAAAAACAGAAGGAGATGATGAGGATTGAGGGGCCCCACTAAACTCCAAAGTCTTTGTTGTTTCCCAAACCGCCACGGCTCCAGTCTTAGTTCTTCCTTGCTTTCTTGTACCCCAATTCTATTCCTCTTTTCCTCAATTCTCAAATTTCTCACTTCAAGCAAGGAACCTTCCAATTATCTCTCTCCAGTCTCTGCAGCTATGTCTCAGGTAATTTTAATTTGTTCGAACTGAAAAATTGTATGATTTTGATTATTTTACTTAAACTAAATAATCGGATAATTCAGTCTCGGAGAGGTTTATCGGTTTGAACTACTGGAAAGGGAAGGATTTTCCAGAATTTTTGTATTTCGGTTTATTTTAGCGCTTTTATGATTTGTGCTTTTGTGAAAATTGTGTTTTTATTTTATTTTATCAATGATATATATAATTTTGAATTTGTTTTATTTCAGGATAAAGAGATCACATCACCAAAATTTGGTATTTTTCTGAGCTTCGCCTACTCGTAAATTACGCTTTTTGTGTAGCCATTTAGGAGTCTAGATATTGAGTCAAGTGAAATTGGACTTCATTGTGTAAATACTTGTGCAAGTAGTTCAACTTGTTCTGTCAAGCAGGTGACTAGGTTTTGTTTCCTGAAAAACTGCTTTTTGACATAGATTTAGGTGCCAATAGATCAATTACTTGAATGATCCATTGTCTAATGTTTGCTTAAGTGGACCGATGAATATATCTAACTACATCGGGGTCATAATTAGGTTCAGTACTATCAGACACGTATGTCTCTGCATTACTATTTCAGGATGTTACAATTCCGCATCTTATTTTAGGAGTAGTATTTGATAAGGTTGGAATAAGGGGGTATTCTGAATTCTTTAAAGTTGAGGACATTGATGCTAGATAGAAAACCTTCTAATTGCTTATATTAGTTACCTTACGTGTTAACTTTTGTTGTTTTTGCTGCTAGTATTTTTTGTATTATCAATGGGATATAAAGATATACCCTGTATCTTTTTGGTGCAGATATTTTACTTCGTTGGATTTGTTAAAATTAGTTAGATGAACTGACTCACATACATATGCTACTTTTTATTTTATTTTTGTTTTGGATATTCCACATATGCATAGGAGCTTTTTGACTTCCGACCTCCTTATGTTTTTTTCTTCCCAGCCGAGGAAAAGTCTGGAGCTGTTGAGGACAAAAGCTCTGATTCAGTCTTTGGGGAGTCGCTATCTGGACAGAGGAGCCCAACTCCTGCAACAGGAGCACCGACGCCGAATCCCTTTGATTTTTCATCTCTATCTGGCTTATTAAATGTATTTCACTTCATCCATATCCTTGTTAACTTAAAAGTAGGGTTTTTAGATGACATGTTTTTAGTAGGTGATCTCTTTTGAATGGAACACTTGAATAATGCCTTTTCAGGTTTTAGTAAGCTAATCTAATTTTCTTTCCATATGTTCTTAGTTATGTGAGCTTCTCTCTCTCACTCTTTTTTTGGGTTTTTCTTACAAGATTAAACTTTCACATTTTAGCACTTTCACATCTTATATATATATATATATATATATATATATATATATATATATATATATATATATATATATAATCTCCAAGCACTTAAAATATGCTATTATAAACATATCGTTAGAATATTTGAGTTCTTTGTTCCACCGACTCTAGGTCATGTTTTGTAAAGTATATATTTTCTAAAACTTTTTACTTGAACCTATCAAAAGATAAAAAGCTCCTTTTCCTTTTTTTTTTTTGAATAAAAATATTAATGTTGTACCCTTGTTGCAAACTTTTCTGAAAATTGTTGAAAAATGTATATCTTCTATGCAAGGGCATCTGTGTTTGTTGAGTGACATTTTCTTGTACTAAGCTTTTCATCTCCTATAATGCTGCACAATATAGGAGCCGGGCATCAAGGAATTAACCGAACAAATTGCAAAGGATCCTGCATTTAATCAGATGGCAGAGCAACTTCAGAAGACCTTTCAGGGTCCTGCTGTTGAGGAAGGCATCCCACAGTTTGATACAACAGAATACTATAACACAATGCAACAAGTTATGCAGAACCCACAGTTTATGACCATGGCTGAGCGTCTTGGCAATGCACTAATGCAGGTAGTTTACAGATGCACCTTGGGGGTTGAATTATATTTCTTTAATAATGAGAATTACTTCACTCCCTATCCTCACCTAGTCTGCTGTGTGTGTGTGTGTGTGTGTGTGAGAGAGAGAGAGAGAGAGAGAGAGAGAGTATTGATGTTGGCAGGACGTTATTTCTACATTTGCATGACTTGTTTATTTCACATGTCTTCAGGATCCATCTATGTCCAGTATGCTTGAGAATTTGACTAATCCAGCACAAAAGGACCAGCTTGAAGAACGGATGTCTCGCATCAAGGAGGATCCTTCTCTGAAACCTATTCTCGACGAGATAGAGACTGGGGGTCCAGCTGCTATGATGAGGTCTTAACAAAAAAAAAATTATTTTCTTTGCATTTCATGTTTTTCTTCCTCTTTTCAAAGGACACTGTAAAATTTGTATGCTAGTCACTGTGCTCACTATTGTGCAATTCTGGAATATCCTAAATGACAAAATGCCAATTCTGAAGATAACTGAAGAGTTGGGGATGGAGAGAACAGAGAGAAAGGAAAAAAGTAAAATAAAATTATAGATGATAGCAGAGTATTGAGATTCTTTCCATGGTTTTAACGTACATGTATCTAAGTGCGGCTTTCTGATTAGTTATTTGTGACCACTCTTTCTTTTCTGAACTCAAGTAGTTAATGAATACCTTGTTTGCAATTGAAATGTATTTGAAACACGAGAACAAAAAATTGGGAGGAAAGGTGTCCTTTTTCTTCAAAAGGTCTCTTGATGGTATATTGATCTGTATCCAGTGCTTTCATTAATTACTACTAACTCTATTGCTCTGCTTGTTCTAGTTTAATGTTAATACCCTCGTCACTAAATGTTGAGCAATGTTCATGGGGTAAAATTATCTTGAGTACTCGTTGCTGTATCATCAGCACTAAAGCAGAGGTGGTTGAACAAGGATTAATGCTAGAGTCTCTGTCTATTCCAGTCTTGAATTTTGTATTCTTTTTACTGCTTTGAAATTCTTCTGTCTAGCATGACTGGGAATCATTCTCTTAATGCAAATGCTGAACGAGTTCTTGTTCAGATACTGGAACGATAAGGACGTCCTACAGAAAATGGGTGAAGCAATGGGTTTTGCAGTTACCGGAGATGCCACCTCCTCCTCTGCTGAAAATGCTGAGGCAGATGAGGCAGAGGAAGCAAATGAAGATGAATCTGTTGTTCATCATACTGCTAGTGTTGGTGATGTTGAGGTACATTTTTTTAGTAAAGCTATTTGTATTTGGGGGCACATAAATCTCGACGGTTAAGAAATTTCATTTGCTTGCTAATCTTCTAGAAATTTTACTATAATCTCTGAAGCGTCAAAGTTCATTAGTGTAATACTCTTCCTTGCAAGACATTTTCCATCAGAATGTGCCTTTTCTATAACTGTACCACTTTTTTGTGTGTTAACTCATCAGGGTTTGAAGAATGCACTAGCTTCTGGCGCTGATAAAGACGACGAAGATTCAGAAGGAAGAACAGCATTGCATTTTGCTTGTGGATATGGAGAGGTATAAGGATGTTGTTTTAGCTTCAAAATTCCCCACTCATCTAGGCATATGCGGATGTGTTGTGCTCGTTCTTTTGTAAAACCTTGTAATGTTTTTATCTGGCATCATGCGGGGGTTATAATGAATTTTTCTCTCTTACACAAGTGTCAGTCGTCCTTACCTCCACTATAGGAACCTGATTCGAGCATGATTCCTTGTAGGTGAAATGTGCCCAGATTCTTCTTGAGGCTGGAGCAAAGGTGGACACTTTGGATAAGAACAAGAATACTGCTCTTCACTACGCAGCTGGTTATGGAAGAAAGGAGTGTGTACAACTTTTGCTGGACAATGGTGCTGCCGTGTAAGTCTTATTCCTTCTCAAATTTGCTGTAATTGCAAACACACTATCATCTTCTTGATTTTCCATTTTCCTTTTCTTTTTCCTTTCTGCAGCACTCTTCAGAACATGGATGGAAAGACACCAATTGACGTTGCTAAACTGAATAACCAGCACGACGTGCTGAAGTTGCTCGAGAAGGATGCTTTTCTATGATAAACTTGATAGGCACATAGGGGCATGTATGCTAAACTTTTCCAACTTTTGAGGGTGTTACTTATTTGATTTGTATTGGCCCTTTTTATGTATCTTGAGGAGCAAATTGTTGTCAGCATCCCGACTTGATATATTGACTGTATTTGCTACTCATGATCCTAAGTTTATTTTTTCTTATTCTATTTTGCATAAACATGGATGTTTCATGTTCTTAAGGCGGTTTTTTATTGTACTTTTGCAATAATTCTGACATTATAATAGTGTCAGGAGTTCAAAGACACTGCAGTTCTGAAACCTGCCAAAATTCTTGCGCTTGCTGGCGTGTAATGAATCTCCTGGGGTGAGATTTGATAGAACTATCGTTTGATTATTTTGGGTTTCGTAAGAGGTGAATTATTTGTGAAAAAAAAGTAGTGGAGTCACTTGTAAACTTCAAAATCTGATATTACTTTATGAAAAAAAATACTACTTTGACTTTGAAAGGGATTATTTATTTTTCTTCCGTTTCTTCCTCTCTTATTTTTACTTTGTTCTCACAAAAGGCAGACCTTTTTATTTTTACTTTGTTCATACAAAAGACGAACACTTATTTTTAATTTGAAGTTTTTTTTTTTAAAATTGCTGAAAAAATTATTTTCGTAAAAGCAATGCAACAATGTAATACTTACCTCAAATCCTCTTGATTTGTCTTTTCCATGGGAAGATTGCTCTTGATTCCTTTAATTTTGAGTGTTTTAGGATTGAGGTTTTTAGATAGAGAAAGAGAGGGTTTTTAGAGTGAGAAGAGAAATTTAAAAAATGAGGGGATAGAAGGTGTCAAAAAAAAAAAAAAAACTTAGGAGTATTATTATACGTACCTCGTCTCAAATTATCGGTTAACTTTGTATTTTTGCATTGAAATTAAAGTTTCATCAAATTCTATATTATATATATGTTAAAATTTCAAAATTACTCTATTTAATTTTAGTCTCTAATTCTATTTTCTCTTTATTCTTCTTTCCAACATTTAATGTAAGAGATATAATTTGAAAAATATCATTAATGATATATTTATTTAAAAGGTACACAATTAATTTGAGAAAAATTTAAAGGAAATATGTACAAATAATTTGGTACGAAGTAGGATATGTCATTAAAAAAAGAAAAGAACAAATAGAGAAGTTGCAATTGGTGGAGGATTATATTAAGTTGCCCTCTGCGGTCTTCCTCTTTCGACACGACGAAGAAGTCAAGTTCCTTTTCCCTAATACATTTTCCTATAATGTTTTAAAATTAACTAGGTTGTTATCCCGCGCGATGCGCGGATTATTTAAATTGGTATTTTGCGATTTGAATTCATTTTTGTCTTTATTTTACTTCATTTGTTAATATAAATAACTGAAACAAATAAATGTGTAGTAAATAAGAGCTAAGAATACAGTGAATATCATCAAATTTTTTAATATATCAATTTACAAAAAAAGTTTCATTCCGAAAAGAAAAATGAACAATATTAAATATTCTCTTTTTTGTTACTTCTTTCTTAGTTCTTCCATGTATTAGAATGATAAACATATACTTTTAATATGTAATAAAGAAAATATTAAAAGAAATATAATAAAGAAAATATTAAAAAATTTAGAAAAAAAGTCTACAAAGATAATTGCATTATTGACTTTAAAAAAGAAGAAAAAAAGACTCCAAAAAGGAAAGTATATAATAATGAATGAAATAATAAGAAATTTAAAAAAAAATTCTACAAAGATAAATAATTACATTATTATTAAAGAAAAAAAGACTCCAAAAAAAAGAGAAAAGAAAAAATAATTACATTATAAGATTACAATTGATTTTTTTCTTTTTCTTTTCTGAAAAAAAAAATCTCAAAATTTTCCCTTAAAAAAATAAAATATAGAAAATTTGCATTTTTACAAAATTGGGAGAAAATAGAAACCCTAAATCTCTTGTCTTCCCTCTTGTAGCACCGCGCCGCCTCCTCCCGTTCCAACTTCTTGTCGCCAACATCAAAAAAATTCTTTAATAGAACTTGAATAGATTATATAGATAGTAACATTTAATGAATTGAGGAAATCATTGTACCTTGATATCCAAGATTAAATAGTCATCAAACTCTCATTGTTTTATGTGTTGTAAGGCTTCCCTAATATGATCATTTGTGCCCAACTTTGATATAGTCTCTTAGAGAATTGCCACCGTCGCTGTTTTCTTCTCCGTTTTCCTTTAACCTTCAATACCTTCATGAGTAAATATATGCATAAAAATGTTCTTGAAGCAAACAAATTTTCAGATTCATGAGCAAATATATGAAGAAACATGTTAAGAATCAATCAATAGTCCCAATATATTTTAAAAATAGAATTTGAATAAATTGTGATCTTGGAGCTTAACGACAAAATTTATTGAAAATTCAAAGTACTATTACAGTAAGTAATTACAGTTCAATTAGTTCTTTATTTAAAATATATTGATTATGAAGGAAATCATGATGCACTAATAATTATCATCAAATCACATGTGCAATATCACTCAATCAATATATTTTCTCATAATTCAAATAGATTGTTCTAAGGAATAAGTTGTTTGATGCGATGGAATTTTGCAATTCAAAATATAGAAAACATAACAAAAGTAAAAAAACTTACTTTTTCATCCAAAACCACAAAATTCATGCTCATTAACTCGTCCGGCTTCATAGCATTGTATGTATTCCAAAGTCGAATTACACGACATAGAATTCTCTTCTCTTGTTTGCCATTTGCCAATTCATTCAAACATAGATATTGCATCCTTGATTTTGTCATCTTCGAATTTTGAATTTGGGTTGCTATCTCTTTTTTGATCTTGATATCTTATTGATGTGAATTGGTGAAATTGTCGTGAACAGATGATGTGGAAAGAAACTGGTGGGAGTAGAAAAGATAAACAATTTCCAAATATTTAAAGGTAATGAGAAAACTTTTCGTTTCCTACAAAACTCTCCAGCTACAATTATTACCTAAACAAAATTAATGAAACTTCCTCCTAAATCGTTCTTCTAAAGGCTAAAACTTATAACCTCTTATGACTCTTAGAAGAAAAAAAGACTATAATATAAATTATAGATGATCTTATATAGAAATATGATGGTTTTAAAACCCCTTAAACTAATTTTCTCTATTTATCTTTCATTCATTGTACATAACCATAGTTATTACCATTTACTTCTAATTTAGGTTCATAGGTAATGTTATTAACTAAGAACCTTTGGTTATCTTTCATTCATTGCATTCATTCATTGTACATAACCATAGTTATTACCATTTACTTATAATTTAGGTTCATAGTTAATGTTATTAACTAATAACATTTGGTTATCTTTCATTCATTGTACATAACTATAGTTATTACCATTTACTTCTAATTTAGGTTCATAGTTCATGTTATTAACTAATAACCTTTGCTAATGAAGATCCAGGATCATCAATGTCAATCGCCACATGGCGATGTCTGATTCTCCCGCCGCTATGGAGCTTCCACGTGTCGTAGCCACAGGCCTCTGCCTCGGCTTTTATATATTATATAGATTTTCCATAAAACAAGTTGGGAAACAAATATCCAAACTCGATTTCTAGGGGTTATATTCACTTTTGTTCAACCAATCTCCGTACAGATCCATAAAATTCATGTTGTCACAGGTTAATTTCTTCCTCTAACTTGTAGTATTTCCTGTTAATTCATTATCGATAAATAAGATTCTTACTTTAATTTTGTATCCGATGTTGATTTTTTTTTTTTTTTCTGTAAAAATTGATGAATTGATGAACTGTTTTGATTTTTTTGGTGTTATTACAGGCGTTTGATTGATTGAGTTACTCAATCGCATATTTGTGGAAGGAGATGGGGAGAGATAGGGATTTATCTAGGTCGCCGTCGTATAGGCGGAGATACTCACCTTCACCGTCACCGGACGAACAGAGGTATAGCCGCAGGAGTCGGAGAGACAGAGATAGAAGCCGGTCACTTGTTTCTTACAGCAGGTGATACCTGATTACCTGTGTTTGGTTGTGTGTGGAAGCCTAATTTATTGTGTTTATACTTGTTTGAGACTCACTTTTGTTTGTTGGATGAATCACAGTTTGTTCAAGGTTGGGATGAATCAACTTATACTTGTTTTAAATATTGATTGATTCTCTGCGAGCTTTTTTTTCATCTGGAAGAATGTGAGTGCAGCTTTTGAATTAGGACTACATGGGAGGAGCGGTGGTAGAATTTTATGGGATAGTTATCAGGTTGGATTAATTTTCTCATCAATTTTGTGAAATTTTGACGTGGAGTGGAAAAAGTTATCAAATTTGAGTTTGGAAGGGGAGTTTTGCCACTACCTTTCGTCAAGGTCTAATATTTCTTGTTCCATGCATCTTCCATTCAATTTAGGTGCATTCTGTAAGAAAAAGCACAACAGTCAATCGCAACGGCTGTTATAGACTTATAGTTACTATTTGTGCCATAGAGATTCTTTTTGCCCCCGAAGCACATATTTAATAGCTTTGAATCTTGAGAGATAGGATATCAGGTGTACTTTGGTGTTCACTTACATACGGGAGCAAAAACCTGAACTTTCCTAAAGAAATGCCTTAGATTTTTTTAATCTTCCTTTCCGAATATATTGCGAACTCAATAGCACGGAATAATTCTAATTATTTATATAATATTCTCTCATCGTGTTGTCTTATATTGTAATAGATCATTCATCAGATGCTTATGTGTTATGAAGTTCTGTGCTTTTTGGTATTGCTCATGCTGTGTTGCTGCTTTTGCGAGTTTTCATCTTCTGCCGGCACCTTGATGTCATACATGCTTGTAGTTGATGATTGGTGTGTTTTCTTCAAGTCTTATCCTTTTCTTAGTTGAGGTATAAAAATGGTGGGCGGTTGTAAATGATAGTGGTTATGCCATATGAGTTGGAAATTTTTATTTATTTTATTGCCATACATACGGTCTGCATTAAGGGAGTTTGGGAAATTTTCTTAAAACATTACGAGTCCGATAGGCCCTGTCCTCTCTGGTTGAAAAATTATAGAAAAGAAACCATGGCTTCCCTTGACCTGAGAAGTGAGCAGGTGATGGGTGCCAATGGGTGTCCTCCTGTTGCTTGTTTGTGATAGCGGTTACTTATGGTAAAAGATGGAGCAGACAGTTTAATATCAAAATATGAGGTAACCGAAAATGCATTTATTTTTATCCTAATCAACGGTGAGTTTTGCACGGTGTTATTTTGTTTTCCGTGGTTCTTTGATGTTCTATTTGATTCTCAATGACCTTATTGTATTGCACAGAAGACGAAGAAGTCGATCTTTGTCCTCTCGGCACCGAAAAAGTCGTTCTCCGACACCAAAGAGGCACAGATCAAGGAGAACTAGAAGTATCTCGTTGAGTCCATCTCCCAGTCTCAGTATTGTGTCAAAAGAGCAGAAAGAGGTTAATGAAAAATTAAAAAAAGAAGAAGAAGAGAAGAAAAGGTATACCTTTTGCTCGACTTTCATTTGTTTAATGTTTTCCATAATAGTTCATGTGATACATTTCAAATGTTCATGGTACTCGTTATTTCAAATGTTTTATCCTTTCACATTTTTGAAAAACTCAAGTTCATAAATATGAAGATGTCCATGAGAAATAGTTCATGTGATTATTTTTTAAAACAATCTGGTGAACTTATTAAGGATAGAGTTATTATAATATCGTTATTTGGTACACGTTATTTCAAATGTTTTATACTTGACACATTTTTGAAAGACTCAAATTCAGAAATATGAAAATGTCCATGAGATTTCTGGAATGGGATTGTGGACTACATCTGGTTAATCAATAATCACAAATAATCCAGCAATTTTAGCGAACCAAGGGTGGTTCCAGAAAGTAGTTTAAGTGTGTCAAAGAGTGGAATAGTAATTTTGGGAACTTTACAGTTTTGGTGAATTGTTGCTTTTCCTTTTATTTGGTAATCAGCTTTAAAACTGCGACAGTTTACTTGACATTCTTCTTCACAGGATAATTTGAAGGAAGTTTCTGCTATAGTTGTTTATTTTGATGACAAATTGGGTGCCTCCTTTATTTACTACCATTCACCAGTTTTGAAACTCATTTGTTTGGATCAGGAACAAGGTAGAGGTATGCTTTTAAAGCATAAGCATGTATATTTTAGAGCCTTTCTCAACATGGAGGTTAGTTTATCATCTGTTTTAGTTATGAATCAAGGAGAAAGAAACGGGCACATATCTGCCGAATTATGTGGTTTATACCCCTCTGTTTATTACATAGTGGAAAAAAGAAATAAACTCGCATAGTAGTCTATAGTTTGAATTTAAAAACTCTAGAAGGACAAAGCCGGTATCTCTCTCGCTCTCCACATTGGCAATTCCAACTTAACTTTTCTCCTGCTTTCCAGGCATCAACAGGAAGCGGAACTCAAACTAATAGAAGAAGAAACTGCAAAGAGAGTAGAAGCAGCAATTCAGAATAAAGTGGAAGAAAGTTTGAACTCTGCGGAAGTCAAGTTTGAAATTGAAAGACGAATAGAGGAAGGTAAGATGAAACTTGTTGAGGAAGTTGCTGCTCAGCTAGAGAAAGAGAAGGAAGCTGCTCTTACTGAGGCTAGACAAAAAGAGGTAACTTCTGCCAAGAGTCTTCCTGGAAGCTAATTTTCTTTTTAATTAGTAAAAACATATAAATATAAATATGAATTTAAAATTTAAAATAAAGTTGATAAAAGTAAAATGAGAATTTCTGCGTGATATGCATGTAAAATGGGATTAGGAACAAACCCGAAAAGAGAGAGAAGAGTTGGAAAGGATGCTTGAAGAGAACCGTAGGAAGGTGGAAGAAGCCCAGAGAAGGGAAGCTCTGGAGCAGCAAAGGAGGGAGGAGGAACGTTATCGGGAGCTAGAAGAGCTCCAAAGACAGAAAGAAGAGGCTCTACTGAAGAAAAAACAGCAAGAGGAGGAAGAAAGGGCAAACCAGATGAAACTGTTGGGGAAGAACAAGTCACGGCCTAAGTTGGCTTTTTCCTTGGGTCTGAAATGATTGAACTGTGACATTTTGTTTATTAGGTTCTAAAGGATCTGATAAATAGGACATAATTCTCTTTTCCCTTCAGATTATAATTGGGTTGAGATGTCATTTGCAAGCTTTGGCTTTGCTTGTAATATGGAATTTGGTGAGCTAGTTGGTTCCATTTGTATCTTATTCACGTCACTTTCAAGCTGCATCAATTTTCCCCCGAGTATCAATTCTAAGAAAAGTTTGTTTGGGAAATTTTTGTTTTCGTCTTTCATTTGTAGATTCTCCGAGGTAATATGCTTTTAGAAAAGAAATCACGTCTCATGGCTCATGCTTCGTCTTCTTCAGACAGATGCAACAAAACATGTCATCTCATGCATATCGAGAAAAATGAAAAACAGAAACATTGTTCATTCATTGGACCGAATACTGACTTTAAAAAATTTACTTCTAGAAACCGAAAGACAGAATTCTCTTTCAAACTTCAGAGTAGCTCCTATCAAACCAATGTTTCAATCGGAGCGAGCTGCTGAAAACGTAGACAACACAGATATGACAGACCAAGAAGAGATCACCTTCTGAATAATATAGATGAGAGCAAGTAAATTTAGTGCAAGATCTCAGGATCATGCAGTAAAATAAAACGAGCCATATACATATATAAACAAGAAAGAATGATAAGAAATAGTTCTGTTGTTAGAAATTGCGTTTCAATTCAATAATATACCTAGAAGAAAAGAAAACTATACACGGCTGTAAAATCAGAAACACTTTACCACAAATGGTGTGAATGAACTATATAATTTCTCTTTTGGGAAAGAAAAAAGGGTTAAAAATGCACAAAAAAGAAAGCATGAAATGATGCTCATTTATAGGTATAAAAATACCTCACAAAGAAGCAGGAAAAACTTTCTCCAAAAAGGTGAAGAAACGCTTAGAATAGAGCTTCGGTTCAATGACTGAAACGCTCATAGGATCAAACTTCATGGATTTATACTTGTGCTCTAATTTCTTTCTTGTGTTGTATAGCTGCAATATATCGATTATTCCCATGTAAAGCACAACATCATAAACCTCAAAAAGTTCAGCTTCTGCTGAATCACTTCCTTCCATCAGGATTTTATGATTTGCCTGTGCTGGCATGTTTACACCAAGTTGCACCCTTAACCTGAAACGTAGAGCAAGCAGATGGTACGTAAATTTCTCCATCACCACCAAGTTTCTAAGTTCAGGTTGCAGTATAACATGAAGAAAAGAGGCTTTCAAGGCACGTGCATAGCAAGGAACTGTTACAACTGGAGCGTATATAATGCGAGGCTGAGCGGAAGTGTGAGATTTTGTACAAGTGCAATTTCCCAACCATACTTGAGTGCCAACAAAGGGAACAACTATAAGAAGATCGAATTACAAGTTGACAAAATAATAGGCTAAAGCCATAACTTTCAGCATGGACATGCGCATCTGTATTCATAAAACTGCAGTAAACTACATAACGAACCTAAAAGAAAATTCCATGAATTTTCAGTTTCTGCAATTTGTTTCCTTTTGCAACTAAGAAATAACTTCTATCATACTCGCATTACAAGCTTCTAATTTGTTTTCTCATACCAGAATAAATAGTACAAATTGCATCTGGTGAAACAATTCTTGTAATACCTAACTTTCCTAAAATGATCCACAGGTATGCTTGTTTCCCTCGAGGTCAAAATGAATCCCAGGGACCAAAGATTAAAATACATGGAAGTTGATCATTATAAATGCAAACCAAGGAACTTAGTATCACGCTCAACAGGACAAGAAAGTCTGACCGAATACTTTAAGGAGAGTATTCATTAACACTTAAAATATTAAGGCAGAAAGCAGAACTGTAGAAATAATATATTAGGCAAATTAATGGTATGATAAAAGTATATATAGACCACCTTCTAGAAAATCATGAAATATCAACAGGAAAGAATCCTATGAAATAGGAAATAAATAAGACTTCTGTCCAGCCAAGTTGAATCATTGAGGCATTTTGAGCAGTTTTTCTTTAAAAATTCAAAATAATGGCTGTAAGTAAAAGGCTTCCCATCAAAATGACCTGCCAACTACTATAAGACCTGGTAAAAAACTAGTGCCTGTGTGAAAGTCTAGATTTAGGGTTCAACTTTCGGAATTTTAATAGGAAATATAACATAAAGAAGTTCTAGTCAGCAAGAAAAAATCATAAAATTGGCAAGACATCATAATAATTCAAACATAATTGAGGGTCAAATTGCTTTAAAATCCCATGAACTGGTTTGCTCATCTGATACCGGAACAAAAAGGTAACTTGTAAAAGGTGAAGATTGTACCTTCCAGTACCAGGCAGAAGAACATCAACTTCCTTGTCACCGACGGACATTGCCCTCAGAGCACTTCCTCTTATATGAGCACCTGTTACAGTGCTGACAGAACTGGGTTCGTGGGTCACTAAAAGCAAACCTCTAGGAGGGATTGAAAGCACCCCCTTGGTGTCCATACCTTTAAGAACAAAGTAGACAGACATTAATTAAAGCCTTTTCACAAAGAAGATAAAAGAGATAAGAAAAAACAACGAATTTCACATAAGGCACCAGAGTAAGGATAAAAGATATCATGCAAGGAAAGTAAATGCTTTTCAAGCATATGAAGAGGCCAAGCACCATCATCCAGTCATGCTTTACAATGAGCAAGTGAATAACACATGAAACGTAAATATTTTATTTACTCTTCCCTTTAGGTGGATCTCACCATAGTATTTGAAGTAGTTTTGTCAATGGCGAATCCCATGTTTTCCATGGTCCCTTGCATGTTTTACAGATTTCAAAGTTACACTTGTTAAACGAGATGCATAGCTTGAGAATGAGAAGAGATGAAAAAGCGAGTTTTAACAGAAAGAAAGGTGCACTATCCAGTTCTTTGGTTCATGGTTGGATAAAAAAAGGCCCCAAACAAAGACAATTTGTCCCTCTACATATTCCTCCTGGTCGTCAACAAAATGACCCGTGCGTTTAAGCAATTTGAAGGACAATGTCTTTTGCCAGAAACTGGGAGATGCATAAACACTACAACAGAAAGGATGCGGTGGAGAAAACTACAGGATACAGATGCTCAGAAGAATTACTTACTGTAATAAAATTTGGCTATATTTTAACTATAAATTTCAAGTTTGATAATTTAGCTGTTCTCAAGCTCCATATTACACGTACAAGAAATGATATCAGGCAAATAGTATTTGAGTCAAGGTATCAATTCAAGATGATCATAAGTCATAACAATAAAAAATCAGAATCATCTCCAGAATTTATCATCATTATCCTTTCCGTGACACTTCCAACATTTTCATGATTTGAAAAAGTACAGTAAACACACTCAAATTTCTAGACTATAGTTGCATCTTAAACCATACAGTGATTAAGAATATAGATTGCTGCCTCTAGATATGTAATTATTTTCAAATGAATGAAAGAGAAAACAGAAGTTGCTCCAAAGCATGTGGATTGCAACTCATATGCACAAAAAGAAAGAGATAATGCTCGACTCACATATTACATACAAGGAAAATAACATAAGACATGACCGAGTGGGAAGAAACAAAAGTACTCCGCCGATGATCTTCAAAATAAATCAATATTTAAATTTGTATACACATAGTAGTGTAATTAGAAGTAATAAAAACAGCATTTAAGTAGGCAAAAACAGGTTTTACCTAAAAGAAATTGAGAAAACAAGATGACATGGATTATATATCATGAAGATAAATCTACCAGCTCAAGCAAAGTTTTGATAGTCAGAATAAATATCTACCATCTAGAGCTTGTGGATTCTCTAGTTTGTGAAACGAGTCTGGTGGCTCTAACAAGGCTTTAAGATTCTCTGGAGCTCTGAAATGCAATCCCAAGAGGAGACTATAATCAATTATTTGCTGGGATTCTAGAAACTCACAGTCCATAGAAATCTGTCTGCAAGAAAAGAAGCAGGAATAAATATGCATACATGTTCCGCAGTAAACAACAATTTAATGTGCTCAATGACAAGGCAGATCAGAAATGTAAAGAAAATTGCACCATGCATACGGAATCAGAATACAAAAATGAAAATTTTCAGAATGGCATAAAAAGGAGTATGATTTCTCTTTTCTTTTTAACAGGAAGGTTGACGAAGATAGTTTAATGCAGGAGACATTAATTTCCTCGGTAAAAATTATTGAGAAATAATAACCATATACCAAACCCGAGTAAAAGACACCCATCACCTTCAATCCTCACCTATACTAGGCACCTAATAGACATATATCAAAATTTTAATGTAGCATAGGCAAAGAAAACAAACATTGTTGTTATGACCTTCGCTTAAAGATCAGCATGAAGCCTTATCTTTTAAGTGCTGCATAGTGAAGTTTGATCACTGATACTACAAGTATTCCTAATTGCCAGCAGAATGCCCCACTATACACATAGACTTCAGTAGAACATTTAGATTAGTTCAGATCTATGACTGAGGTCAATTTTCACAACCATGCATCCAGATTTAACATCCATTTTCTTTTTTGCAATTTATGAAGTTCATTGATTACTCTTCCCTTGATTAGCCAGGCTGATATACAAGCTCATCATCCTTGCATACTTTACTACACAATCATTCATATTAGGTTGGGAAGAGAGATTGTTTGTTGGCATACTAAGAAGCGTCAAGCATCAGGAAAATCAAGCAACAGGGCAGCCAAATAATTCCTGATGGAGACTATATATCCTATTAATATAATAGTTTGTTAAACGAGTGGCCTTCAGTAGGTCATATCAAAACAATCAGATTCTAAAACAATATCAACTCTATAGTGTCAAGTCCAAAATTCATTGATCACCTTTCATATGAGGAATTCTCAACAGCCACATCAATTCTGTTTACATGTTCCCAGTACTTTAAACCTAGATGGCTACACTATACCAGGCAAATAGAACCAGATACTACTCTTTTATGTAAAATAAAGAAACCTAAATCATTGCATAAATAAGTTCTTTTTGATTCAGACATAAACAAGTTGAATGGTCCTTTCAAATTCTTTAATACGATCCATTGGCAAAGATCTGCAGATTATGATCAGAAGAAGAGAACATGTACAAATAATATAACATAGAGGATGGAAAATTCGAACTGGAAGCAGGTTTTTCTTTTCATTTTGCTTTTGGTGGGGTCTGGGAAGGAGTACTTACTCAAAAAGTGACTCGCGCAATAACTTGTCCATATGAAACACATATTTCAAATCAAGATCCTTTAGCGTAGTGCTCTCATTAATTTTGTCTTCCTCGGTAAACCTCCCATGAGTTGAACCTTTCAAATCATAACGACGGTGAATTCGCAATTCTGTGCAGAACATGTTCCCCATGACCACAAAACGTACCTGAAAGGAATTAGTTAGCAAAAATGTGTGTTTGGGAACCTGTGAGACACACACACACACACACACACACACACACATATATATATATATATATATATATATATATATATATATATATAGAGAGAGAGAGAGAGAGAGAGAGAGAGAGATAGAGAGATTTTAAGATCTCTAGCTTACCTTTTTTCCGTGTTTTAGTTTTATTCTGTGTAGACCAAAGAATTTTGTTATCAGAGTGTTCTCGTGCATTTTTACATGTTCATAGTAGGAAGGCAGCATCTTGAGGAAAACCTGCATGCATGGATAAAAATAACCTGTCAAGGACCTTTCAGATCACACTCATCTGTTTAAACTTTAAAAACCTCTCCTTCCTTTCTATCTACCAGCTCAGACTTTCAGGGCAAAAGAGCCAGCAAAAAAATAGTATTGCCAGAGTTCATTTGATGCCTAAATTGTAAAGAAATAATCCAAATATGAGAATGAAAACAAATTTCATGTAGCACAAAGTAAAAGAGCTGCCCACAGCAGGTAAAATGCATAAGCAATATCTCTTCCAAGAAAGTCTGGAACAAGAGAGAAATTTAAAAAGGGAACAAGAATATCACGTTAAGGGAAACCCATCAAAATGCATTATAAGCACATTCTACATTCGTCAATTGCCATAAAAGGTGAAAGACTTCAGAGATAAGACTTTGGTATTGACTAGCGCTAATGCTAATAGCAAGAGATATACTCTAGAGTCTAATTAGAGATGAAACCAATTTTAGTTGTAAAAAGAATAAAATCAGGACTTAACTGCCCAAGGATGAGTACATCATACAAATGATTGTACTTTCTTTATTACTTAGCAATACAACCTGACAATGCAAAATCACTGAAACCACTGGCTTCAATCTGACATAGATCAGGATTTGAGTTATCATATATTTTCTTATATAAAGTCTCCAAAGGGCCTAATAAATCTAGAGGAAACTTCAATAGGGATGTTTCCAGTTGATTGCATCAGATTTCTTTAAGTAATTATGAAACAACCAGAACTAATAAACCAAACTGTACTCAATAATCCCCATTAAATACTCAACGTCCCTGTTTCAAACCTTTTCACCTAGATAGTTATGTTTAAGACAGGCTGGAAGCCACTCTGTCAAACAAGAAGTTTCTAGTGTTGAGTTCTTATCAAGGGCCCTTCTTGCACAGAAAGGCACACCATTTATACCTTTTACCGAGTAGAGATGACAAGAGCCAAAGAGCTGAAATCTCTCTCTCTCTCTCACACACACACACACACACACACACACACACACACACACACACACACTGATACCCAAAAATGGAGAGCATTTATGTTATGCAACTAAGTTCATATAATAAAAAACTAAATATGACAAAAATGTGTATCTGTAAAAACTAACATGACAGAACAATATACAGTAACCTTTGGCCCCAACCTTCAGTTCTGATTGCTTTAAAGTCTTAATAACAAATCTATCGTCACGAGAATGGTAGAAAATGCTGCCACTTTTTCCTGGGGAAGAAAGCTCTCTTAGACCATCATCTCCGCATATGGACATCATATACTCTGCTGCATCTAACTTGAACAGCTCTCTCAAATTCCTGAAACATGATGCACAGACAAGTCATTTAACCGAAAGCTTCTTCTAATCAAAGGTATAGTAATTACGCAAACTGCCAAAATACATGCAGCATAATACAATGTGGTTATACAGGAAAGACTGGCTACATACATTTCCTTCTGTTCTCTAGCAAAAGGGGAAAGAAAATCATTTCAGGAGACAGTGGAAACTGATATCATGCACCAAATAGCTGTATAGGACCAAAAAAATCAAATTAGTACCTGAAAACCATTGGGCAATAGTCTTTCCAACAGAAATCAACAGAATGATGTGGAGGAGTTAACTGGGACCCCTTTCTCGGAAAATACATCCTTATTCTTGCCTGGTCTCCAAAATCAGATGATCTCACTTCACGTGAAGGAACTGGTGTGATCTTACCCACCGTGTACCTGTAAATTTCAAGAAAGATATCTTACTGAAACATTCTAGCGCCTTAATTCTAAAATTACTGTTCGGGTCCAATATATGAAATCATGACCAGCTAACAGACTAATACATTGTTTACCTAATACCAAGCTGCAGGTTAAGCATCAGATAATAGCTTTTACCGCCTTTAGAAATGTCCACATTCAGCCTCTTCTTTATTTCCTTTCCATGAGATTTTCGCCTTTCTTTGTTTTTATGAGACAACTTGCTAATATTTATAACTCTTTCTTTGATTAAGACATCTTGCATATACTCCCTTTCATAAGCTACTGTACCATTACCCTGCAACTCAGGTTCATCATCATCAGAACTATGAAATAACATGGATGAGGAGTCATAGGATGAAAAGTCTACACTAGTATCATCTAGAACCAAATCTTCAACGGGTGATGTAGTCCTTTGTGACATTTGAACTGAACTTCTGCGCAACGAGCTTGACAATTTCTCAGATAAAGATAAACTACGGTTGACACGGGGCTTGAAAGACTTTTCTGACTTCATTGATGAACTATGTGCAAGTCTTTTTTTCTTATCCCAGTTTCTCTGAGAATTAGACCTCCTTTGAGATGAATGTTTACTTCTTACTGGATAGAATGTCCCTAATCCATCCTTCAAACCCTTGGTCCATGTTCCAAAATAGTAACTTCCATCAGCAAATCTGTAACAGCCTGACCCATGTTTTAAACCGTTTAACCAAAATCCATCAAAAAGATCACCATTGAACCATTTCATAACCCCTCTGCCATCCATTTTCCCATTTTTCCAATTTCCAATATAATAGTTTCCATTGCTCCAAGTATACCTGCCACTTCCTTCCCTTATTCCTTCTTTCCAACAACCATCATAGACGTCTGAGTTTTGATATTGCTTTCTTCCAATTCCATGTTGAGTGTTCATCCTCCAGGCACCCTTGTACACAGACCCATCAGAGCCAGTAAATGTGCCAAATCCATGGAGGTAATTCCCAGAAAATTCACCATCATAGGAGGTCCCTGTAGGCCAAGTAATCCGTCCTTTTCCTGTCATCTTTCCTTCTTCCCAATCGCCATCATAAATTGTTCCGTATGACCAACTATAAATGCCTTTTCCATCAGGAAGCAATCCCTTGAAATCACCCAGATAGACATCACCATTTGTAAAGACCTTCTCAACAGTGCTGGAGATACAAGCTATGTATCAGTTTAAGCATAATTTTAGCATGCAACAGCATACAGAGCCAGTTAATTCAAAGAGCAAATGAAGCTTAAGAACTGGATACCTTTGAACAGTCTCCATGTATAGCAATGATTAGAATAGGTCGGAAACCCTCTTTGGTGTCAATAAATTCATCTTATGCCCGTCTGTGGTGAAAGGCATAAAAGCACATCATGAAGAAATTTCCCTTTCCAACCTCAAGATAAGCAGACTCCGGTTCACCATTCTGATCAATTTATAGCATAAATGAATTCAAAATAAAAACGAAATTTTGTCAACTTCTTCATTTATGATAAGATTTACCTACAAATGGAAGTTAAAACTGATTTCCTCCAGTACACAACTAAAATATCTGGACTTCAATTTTTTCTTATACTCCTAGCTAAACAGTCCTTTCTCCTTCCAGTGCTTAGGCATGGCATTTTTTATGTTAAGAGAAATCTGACTGTCTAGTATTTTTAACATTTTCCAAGTTCATTGTTCTTCTATATGCCTTCTTTAGGGAGTACCAGAACAAACTTGTCATTTAAGTGAAACATGTGCATATGCCATAGAGGGAGTCTGGCCTCAGGACTCGGGTTCAAATATACTGATATGTGCACAATATTCTCAATCAATTTGTCCTAGAAAACAAATCAAGTTCAACTATCAATTTCACTGTACTATAACAGATATAAATTAGCAACAATTGCTCAAATCTACATTAATTCACCCTGGCAAATCAACTGGCGATAAAATCTGAAGTTGCTAAAGAAATCTACAAGCATCAATCCTTCATTTACTTCTACATTTGGAATAAATACAGCTCTTAATCTACATAAATCCAATTAGTTATCAAAAAAGCAAATTATAGAAACCTAACAACAATTACTCAAATCTACATCAATTCACACTGCCAATCGGCAAATCAACTGGCGATACAATCTGAAGTAGCTAAAGATGTCAACAAGTATTAATCCTTCATTTACTTCGACATTTAGATTAAAATACAGCTCTCAATTTTCAAAAAATCAATTAAATATATTAAAAAAACAAATTATAATACCCGAACTCACCTCTTCAGAACACAGGGCAGATACTGAATCAATCAATCAATCAATCCTCACTGCAACTTAGTTTAAAACCCTAAATATCATCAGCAACAGAAGAGATACAAAAAACGAATCATCAGTTCCGATGAAATCGGATTTAAAATCACAAATCTATCAGTAGTTGCTTCAAAAAAAAATTGTATCTCTCTCTAAAAAAATTATTTCCAAACGTTACAGTTAAAAATGTACCTGTACTCAAAATTCTGAAAAACACACCTGAAAAAGAAAAAAGAAAAAAACTGAGTGGCCTTTTATAGAATCCGTTAAAATTACACGTGGCTACCATGCAAGAATATTGAGGCGTTTTGATCACGTGGGCCCGTGCTACTTTATGTGTGGCCCATAGATCTTAGAAAAATTCTGATATAGTCATGGGGTATATGTGGTACACAATCAACCACATCACCTCATTTAATTAAAAAACAAAAAAGATGCCTCATAAGGCCCACCAAAAGGGGAAGTGTTTTTATTATTTTAATTAAAACTGTGATGTGGCTGAATGTGGATCAAGTGATGACCACTTGGTGATCCAGATCCACAACAGAACTGATCTAGATCGTATTGGTTGGGTGTACTGAGAATACTTATACCATGTTTTTTTAATTAATCGGGACCGGGGCTATTGTAGAGGCACAAAAAAGGGTGACGCTCCCAACATTAATAACTCCCTATAATTGTTATGAACACAGTTCGAACCCTGATTATTCTTAAAGGAGGAAGAGCCCTCATCCACTCCATCATAAGTGTACTGAGAATACTTGTACCGTGTTGTGGCTTATTGGTTTCTTTGTTGGGTGTACTGAGAATACTTGTACTACGTTGTACGTTTAAAATTTATATTACTTGTCGGATAAAAAATTTGACGGCTGAAATTACATTTTTACAACATATGTTAAAATTATTTTAGGTATTGTGAAAACAGACGATTTAACTGTCAAATGATTTAATCTAATTGTTAAAAAGTGTTATGTATATATAAAATACCTGTTATTTTGTATTGAAGCCGATAATTTATTTCTATCACGTTAAACACTACAACAAAAACAGTCTTTTGCGACGTTTTTGTACCAATATTTTTTTCAAACGTCGCTTAAAACCAAAAAGAGTAAGTTAATGCAACACTTTTTGCAAATGTCGCTATATTTGGATTTTATACGACGTTTCTTAGAGACGGTTGTAGCAATTGTTGTTCATACCGACGTTTTGATGTTGATTAGCGACATTTACATTAAATGTTGTTATAAATTGTTACTTTTTGTGACTCATATAGCGACATTTATATAGTATGTCGTTAGATCTTCTGATTTTTCAGACAAATGACACTATATTTGAATTTTATACGACGTTTAATAGCGTCAGTTGATAAAATCGACATTTTGATGTTAGTTAGCGACATGTACATTAATTGTTGTTTTAAATTGTTACTTTTTGCGACACATATACCGACATTTATATACAACATCGTTAAATCTTGTGACATTTCCAGACAAACACAAATACAGAGATTATGTTTCTGAAATATTTTTTTTAAAGAAACATTAAAGACATAAATTATAATTTTTTTAATGAGAGTGTATTAATTTTATTATGATTAATAAAAATAAATTAAAAAACAAAAAGAAATTAAAATAAGTAAGTGTACAATTCCAAAATTCCATTATAATAAATATAATAGGAGGAGAAATAAATAACAAATAATCAATTAGTTCAGCTGCCTATTGCACGACATACATCCAGGAGGTCGCGGGTTCGATTCCCATCCCCTTGAGTAAGGGGAAATTTTATTCTACATTATTCAGAGGTAGCTAGACTCGACGGCTCAGTGTGGGTTGTCTAGGCTCTGGATCCAGCTCCGATTATTCAAAGGTGGCTAGACTCGACGACTCACCTTGTCTAGGCACCGACTCCAGCTCGGGTCTGCCAGCCTAGTTTCAAAATTTACGAATGTCAGAATAACTATTTATTTATAGTATTTACAAACGTCGCAATATATGACCTGTTGCGATTATTTACAAACGTCGTAATAGATAGGTACCGACGCTTGTAACAAATGCCGTAAAAAACCATAACGACACAGGCAAATGCGACGTTTCAGCGACATTTGCAATAAATGTTGGTATAGCTCTATAACCACGTTTATTTGCTTTATTACGACATATGACAAACGTCGCAATAGACATTTTTTGTTGTAGTAAAACTACCCGACATGTAAAACGACAGTTTAATGAAAGTATTTTTTGGACAGCTAGTTGTGGGTTATTAATGCTACATCGGTTACATCGCCGATGAATATTGATATTATTCTTTTTGTGGAATTTCAGTCCTCAATATTATTTCGATTGTGAGCGTCATGTAAGAACTTCAGAGACGAGACCTTATGCATCTTCATGTAGCGGTTTAACATGAAATTAAACTTGCCCACAATGAAATTAAAGTAATTTAACATGTCTATTTAAATAAATGTACTCCTGACTTGTAAATAGAATATATATATAAGCAAATCACTAAGTCTCAAAAATATATATATATATATATATATATATATATATATATATATATATATATATATATATATATATATATATATATCATAATTTAAATTAATGAGTGATAGTAACATATGCTATGTATGAACCACCACGTGATAAAACAAATTTGAGTTCAATGATTATTTCTTTTAATGAAAAATAGAACTTCTAATGATAAGAAAGACACGTCAAAATCGCAAATTTTACATAAATAGGATTTTTTTTGGCAAGTAGATGCTCAAGAAATGTTACTCGTTCTTCTCACAAATGAATAGTAAAAAACGAAGAATAAACTTTTTAATATATTGGATTAGCTAAAAGTTGCATGCAATTTTAGGGAATGGAAAATGTATGAAATTTTTAATTTTCATTTATTCTTGTGAATTGCTAATTTGACAAATATAAGAACCCTTTACGAAATACCATTCCTTCTGGAAAGAGAATAAAATTCATTCAAATAAATAAGTAAACGAAGCAAGCTAAGAACCTTCAAAATAAATAAATAAATAAAGCTACTAGGTGTAGGCGTGTAGCATCTTTACTTGTGTGTAATTTATAATGTTTGAGCATATATACGGAGAGATAACCCTTTCTTGGGTCCGCAAGAGCAGCTCAATTGGGTATTGGTGGCAGATTGTGGATAAAGAAGACATGATCGAATTTTGACAGTCATAGTGTATAAATTTTAACCTTTCAATGTGTGGGTGACTTCTTATACTCACCAAGTTAAAGTACTTTAGGATTGAGTCACCTTTATTTAACTCATCTATTATCTCTATCCGATCGAGATGGATACTTGGGCGAGAAATTTCGTCTTTTTGCGGATAAGAAAACCTTTCTTGTTAGTTTATTTTTTCCTGTTTGAAATACTGGATTCCATAAAAAAAATGCAGCCAATAATGATATAGACACTTCCACCAAGAGACAAACAAGAAATTGAAATTATTCCTCAAAAAGACATAAAGTTAAGTTAAATAATGATTAATTATGAAATCTCTTTATAAACCCCTCTTGTTTGGCCGGTTTGATGTAGACGCCTAAAGACACATGAGCTATTGCGTTAGTGGGAAATAAGGGAAGACGCTAGATGTGAGATTGCCCTTCGACAGCTAATTTGTAGTAGGGTCTCTCTTGAGACTTGATCAATAATATATGAGATAATCATTATTTATACCCATTATCTAATTTTGAAAAGCAAGTTATACCCTTTATCTTTTTTGTGTGCCATATATAGCCAATACAATTTTCTAGGTGCCATTTATACCCAAACAGGCGAAATCGGATGATAAGAGGACGAATCAGACAGCAGGATTCAGAGGCGTGAGTAAGCACCTCGGTGAAAGCCGATCTGCGTCTTCCTCAGTTGGAATGATTTCATCTCCGGCAAACCAGAGAGACGATTAATTGCTTCTACGGCACGACGGAATCCTCATTTTGGGTATAAATGGCACCTCAAAAATTATACTGGCTAATTATGGCACGCAAAAAAGATAATGGGTATAACTTGCTTTTCAAAGTTAGATAATGGGTATAAATAGTGATTATCTCATAATATCTTCTGTTCTTTAATAAAATTGATGATTTAATAGTTGAACACAATGTTAACGGGAGTTTGACGATAAAAATATGGTTCCTTAAATTGAACTCTCATTTTTTATGAGGCTTGAAGTATTTTATTGCGGTGGAAAACTTAATTGTGTTGCGATTTTTACTAAATCCCGCATCAGATGTAATGGAAACTAGTTAGAGAATAACTCCTTATAAACAATGATTTCTTAGTTTTAGTATTATTTGTGTGCCGGGCGCCACCAACTCAGATGATGAGTTTCTTAAGTTTTGTTTGCGAGAGAATTTGTAATTTTGTTCCGTCCAAAAAATTACATACGTTAAAAATATTAGTTTTCTTTCGTGTTGATTTTTTTCTCCTCCATATTATCTGCGTGTGTGCTTCCGCTGCCCCCCAACAAATTATTCCATGGATACGTTTTCGTGCTATTAACTTTACATAAAATAATGGGAATCGGGTAGCCCAAGTGGTAAGGCTACCCGGCCACGGGACGAAGGTCCCGTGATCGATTCCCGTATCTCCCCTTGTGGGGCAATAAATTCTCCTCTTGTGAGGCTAAGTTCCCTCCCCGACTTGGAGCGTGCTACAATCTCCCTATTTAGGGTATTCTCCGCTCTTCCCCTTCGGGGGCAATCGCCTTCGGGCGTAAAAAAAAAAAAAAATTTACATAAAATAATCAATCTTGTACTGTCTAAAATTAAATCACTTAAGAAGTACCCGTTTATTACCAATACGGTGCCTATATAGACCATTTAACTTTATTACAAGATCCTCTTTTAAATATATCTTTCATCTTTTGTTGTCTTCGGAAAATTAAACTATTAATACCACATGACTTGTAATTGAGGAGATTTACAACTGGTGATGTCCATCCAATCGCTGTAAGTTTCATATTTTCTTCTTCCTCGCCTAATTTTTGTAAATTCATGATCCAGAGAGCCAAAAAATGTCAAAATTCGACTATATCGAAGGTGTCCTATTCCAGTGTGGTAGGGGTCGTGGGTTCGATACCCTCCGTCTGCGTGCGGCAAGTTTTAATCTCTCTTTCTAGGGTTATCTCCTCCTCGTTTGAGGCAGTTCTCTCTTATCTATATGGGGCGGCTTAAAAAAAAAGGTAGAAATAATTTCAGACCAATACATTAGCTTCCTATATGCATAATAACTCAAATTTGTGCAGTGACTTACTTTTAAAAAACGTGGAAATTTTGCTAATTCAATTGTTACAGTATAGATTGATGAAACTTTACATTTCAATGTTGAGTCTTCTCTTAGTTTATTTACTACTCCTTTTCCAATCAATATCGTCAGTAGTCTGATTTTGCATATTTTGGGTGAAATTTAAGTTGGTCCCAATGTTTTTTCATACCCCGAAGTCCATAATGTCACATACAAAATAATAATTTATTTATGGTCAATCTCATTCCTCTTCTTTTGCAGGAGCCCCGGAATAGGCAAAAATGGTATCTCCTCATTCTTTTTCCCGTTCAATGTCTCATTAATAATAAATTGTAATGTGTTGATTTTTCTCTTAAAGGCTTCATTATTTCTTTTAAGTTGTTGTTTTTTAAATTAAAAATTAAAACATGATAATTTTTTATTGATGAAACATGGAACGAGAACAACCGATTTTTACAGGCCCGTCTTGAACAATACTAAGACTCTGTGCTAATTACTAAAGGCCTCTCAATTTTTTTTAAAGTATAAATTATAAAAATATCAAAACATAATTATATACTCAGGTTTTAAGAGTGCGAACAATCATAATAATAAGTGAAGATATAGTGTATTTTTTTTAATATGTTAAGTGATTTTTTTTAGAAATTTGGGGGCCATAAAATGAGAGGTCCGCTTATGTATGACATCTTGAATCTGTACAGAGTCGGACCTAAATTTTTACCTTCCGGAATATGTGCTGGAGCCCACTGAGTGAATGCTTTTATCCATACTTTCAAATTTCAATGGCAAAAAAATTATCTATCCCCGCGAATAGATATTTTTTATCTCTCCACGAATAGATATTTATCATATATATATATTTATGAGTTTCACTATTTCTTTTAGATTATTATTTTTAATTAAAAAATTAATTTATTATTAGTGAGAGAGGAATGAGGACACCAAATGAGACAGAGAATTCTTAGCCCTTTCAACTCGGGGCTAATAGAATAGAATAGAATTATTCTCTATTGTTTTCCAGTCCCCCTCTAGAAGGAAGCAATGACTCTTCATATAGTTATGGGGTGAAAATCGTCTGTCCCCATTTCTATCCTTAATCCTGTAACCAACTAATTAAAATTTACTATATAATTATTATTTTTTAATTATATATACACAGGGTGAATTGTGATTGGTTGGGAATACACACAGGGACACACACGGGGAATGAGAATTTTTTGCCATAGTTCTGAGGTTAAGATCTTCCCACCTACAAGAAGTAAGATCTTAACTTCGTTTAATAAACATTATAGTGGTACCAGATAATTATACTAATACTTTTTAAGTCACAAGTTGAATAACTATTTTCATACATTTTAAATAGAAAGTGTATATACAGTTTAAGACGAGCAGAAACAACATTTTTTTTAAATTCAAACAAAATTACGAGTTGAATTGCTAGATTACTCAACAAAATTTGAAAAGTCATTTGTAACTCTTTAAAACAAAAAAAAAAGGTACAAACAATTTTTTTTTTTTTTTGGTATAAGTTTATACAGGATGCTTATTTCAACTTATGTCACATAAAAGATGTTAAGGCCACCTTATACCCAAAGGGAAAAAAAGGACCACCTTAAACAACTTTAGACTCTATAACATGATGATTAGACATTCAGACTCAAATATCCAATTTGAGTCTAGATATAATTTTTTATACTCAGATTTAGATTGATCTGAACTCATATGGGTAGGATTCAAGTCAAGTATGGGACCCAATAATTGTGGGTCTAAATTATAATTTTATAGATCCAAGAGATCCAAAGACTCCAAGACCCAAAAGATTATTCTTTTATTTTGTTTTATATGAACTCAAAGATATGATTCTAATGTTAATTAACGGTGCATATTATTTTTTACAAAATATTTCGTTAATAATAGTTATTTAAAAAAATATTCACGTTTCGATCGGTAAAATTGAGTATCAATAAAATTTTATAAGTAAAATTAGTAAGCGGACCCAAATTAGATCTAAGATTTAATGTGGTTGAGTCCGAACTCTAGTTGAAATGATTTAGACCAATCTAATAGGAATTTTCAATTTAGGTCTCAATTTAATGGGTATGAGTTTGGATATAATATTTTAGACTCAATTGACAGGCCTATGATGATGGATAATTTTTTAGTTAGCAATTATGGCAAAATCCCTCCAAGTCCACGATTACCTACTTTAGTGTACAAATAGTGGGTTGGTAGCTTTATTGAATAAGCACCATTCTTTATAGTAGTAGTAAAATTTTCTCGGGCAACGGCAAGCTTTGAGAAGTTTACACTATTTTTTTTTTTTTGACGTTCGAAGGGTGATTGCCCTCGAAGGGGAAGAGCGGAAAATACTCTAAATAGGGAGATTGTAGCATATCCCAAGCCGGGGAGGAACTTAGCCTCACAAGAAGAGAATTTATTATCCTACAAGGAGAGATATGAAAATCGATCACGGGACCTCCGTCTCGTGGCCGGGTAGCCTTACCACTTGGGCTACCCTGATTCCCATGAGAAGTTTACACTATGTTATAGTTCATTTGTTTCAAATTAAATATTTATTTTTTATTATAGAAATCAATAAATAATAAAACATTCAATTTGCGCAGGAAATATAACTTTTTTACCTTAATAGTCCATTTGGATACAAAAAGTCACGTTTAATGTCGAAAAACTTCGTCCTAATTATAACTAATGTCACTGAATGAATTATAAATTATGAGACGAACTAACTAGTTCGAGAAAAAGTTAACTAGCGGGATTGGACAGCATCCATTCTGAAGCTTAGAGTAAAGTTTTTTTTAGACTCACTTATTCTTTTAAAAATTATTAACCTTTTAATAAGTAAATTATAGAGTTTTTTTTATCTGAATAATAATATTTTTGCAGATTGATCCGTGTTTAACATTATTTTTAAGGGAAGATCGAAAAGGAGTAAGGACCGCAATCTTCCTTTGAATCACTATAAATTAATACTCCCTCCATTCCCATTTATCTGTCACTTTAGGACAAAGCACTCGAATTAAGAAAATGATTGAGATACATTAATTTAAAGATAGATAGACATTTTTAACCTTCAATTAATACATTTATATTAGAACAATTCAAATTAGTTGTTGACTGAATTAATTAAATACAAGGGTAAGTTTGGAAAAAATACATTTAATACTCTCTTGATTTTATAAAGTGACAGATAATTAAAAAACTGATAAAGTATGTCTAGGCGACAGATAATTGGGAACGGAGGGAGTATATGGTAAAGCAATTGTGCCCACCAGGGAAGAAAAATAATCCCAAGTACACAAAGAATCAGTAAGAAGTTATCCTTCTTTCATCATTTACATGTTAGTTTATGCTGCTTTTTGCAAAGTCACTGCAACCGACGGATCACTTTGGCATGAATTCAATTTTGTGGAACTGGTCTAACGGCTCTCTCACATAAATTGGAGTGAAGCCTACCTGTAAAATAAATCTCACCATAACTCATGTGAGAGATAAGACTGTGTGACCAGTCCACAATGTCGGTCATATATTAGATTTTCCATAACCGATGATTCTGTTTAATTTCAACACCAACCGACAAGATATGATGAAGGTCTGCACTATAGTTTTTACACTGACTCTTTAAAGTGGGGGGCCTAGCCTAGTAAAATAATAAGAAACCCATCTCTCCGCCATTAAAATTAATGGAGAAGTTAAATTAAAGAATGTGTCTCAGTATCAAATTTAATTTTATGCATTTAGCAAAAATCGAAACTTTCATTACTGTAAATGAAAATAAAATTGTCACAATAATATTTATAGACAGATCTCCTACTGAACTCAGTCCGTACGAGATATTTTCCTTTACTCTCTCTAAGCACTATCCCAGTCAAAAGTCATAAGACATACATTTCTTCTCCATCTATAAATTCCTCCCAACTTCATCTCTTGGAATTTATAAAAGCACAAGAAGGCAAATATTAGATTAATTATAAGCTTTGGTATTATTCCATATTTGAGTTTCAAGGAAGGATTAATGGCTCAGGGAAGAGGCAGTGCAGGTGTGGTTACATCAGTGATGATGCTGCTGCTGTGTTCGGTTTTGGTTTTGCTTCACTACGAGGTGGCGGAAGCAGCCACCACTTACACGGTGGGAGAAGGAGGTGGGTGGACCTTCAACGTTGTTGGTTGGCCCAAAGGGAAGAGTTTTAGGGCCGGTGATACCCTCGGTAAGCATGATATAATATGTTACTCACCCTTATTACTTATTTGCGTAGACAGAGTCATAAACTTCACATTTGTTACTAATCATTTTTAATTTATTTTTAAAAAAAAATGCAATTTTCAAAAATAAATTTAAAGTTACCCCTAGCTTGATCCTTACTTATGAGTCCAGATGTTGGGTTACACTTTGTCTTAGAATTATCATAGTGTAATATCTCTAACTCTATCTTTCTTTTACCCAAAAAAAAAATGAGAAAGTGATATACATGTGACTATATATTTTTTCAAATAAAAAATTTACTCAAAATGGGTAAAAAAATTGACATAAATAATTCTCATGGCAATATATATTATTAAAGTTTGAATCTCCTGTCTCGTTATTTATTTTATTATTATCTATCAGATGTTAGTCTACCATTATCAAACTTCATAAAGAAAAAATATTTCTGAAATGAACTATGTTCATTAGACTGTGTGGTTCAAAATTAGTAACATCAACAAAATAAAGAGAAATATAATTATGTAATCATGTGGCTTATTCTGGATCACGAGCAGGGCCAGCCCGAGCCTTATCTAGGGTGGTGCAACCGCACATGAGAGGGGGCCCAAAAATTTTCAAGTATAACTTGTTTATATGTTAAGCCCAGTCCAAATATCCAAGAGAGAAGCTAAAAAATATAGATATTTATACTATTATTGACGATTTTGCCTCCATCAATGCTCGAATAAAACATATTTTGTAGTTTTATAATGTCATATTTCGTTTATTTTATAATGTCATACGAAATGCCCTATTTTTAGTTTTCGCACAGGGCCCCCGAAATGTTAGGATCGGCCCTGATCACGAGATCCATATAAAGTTGGTCAATATCAGAATTTTCCATAAAGAAAAAGGAAGAATCACAAAATAAAAAAGTGAGACATGTGAAAGTAGGACAGATGATGTTAAACTTGTCGTGCCCTTTGATTTTGTGTTTGCAGTGTTCAACTATAACTCACGAATCCACAACGTAGTGGGTGTAGGCAGAGCTGGCTATGTCAATTGCAAAACACTTCCGGGGGCCAAAGTGTATCAAACGGGAAAAGATCAAATAAAACTTGTGAAAGGACAAAATTTCTTCATCTGCAATTTTCAAGGACATTGTGAATCCGGAATGAAGATAGCCATTACTGCAGCTTAATTAACTTTCATAATGATAGAGATCTGAATCTCGTTTTAATAATTAGACCTAAGTAATTTCTAGTCCAACGTACCACTATGTGTGGATGTTACAATAATAATAATATATAAATAAAATGTGTCCTTGCGACACTATCTACTTCATGAACGTGTCATTTGTATTGGATAGCATTTTATATTTAAAATTTCGTTTTAAATTATTTGTGTAGAAAAGTCATTATGACTGTCCTCTTAAATCTACAGAATGAGATAAAGGCAGATAGGAAATTCTTTATGGCAGCCATAGAAGATATGAAAGTAAGTTTGGCAGGATTCAGAACACCAACTACATATAAAGAAGCAGTAACACCAATAATTTCAGCAATAAATACAAGAATAAATTCGAAATAACAGGTTAAAATCATTCAGATTTTGCGTTAGTTATTGAAAGAGAATATTTAAATGGTATATAATTTTTTCTTTATGTATTTTGGTTTTGTGTTATTAAAATATTTCTTTCTATATTTTTTAAATTTCTTTTTATTCTTAAATTTTCTTTTCTTTTATTATGACATCCCCAATTCACTAAAATAATTTAGCATAATTCTTATTCTTAATCCCAAAGTATCTAAATTGGTTTTAGCTTCTTCACTATTTTTATATAATTTCTCATTGCCTTCTAACTTGTATATTCCATGGGTATGATAATTTATTAAATTATCTGAGTAGAAAAGTCATTTTGCTACCATTTTTAACGAACGTTTAATAGAATAATATAGTAATCGAAACTTAATAGGTAAAGTACTATTCCATACCTTAATGATAATACATTGCAATTAACCTTATATACAAAGAATTAACCTTGTCTTATCACTATTTGTTAATAAAAAGAAATTCTACAGCCAAGGAAGCAAGTATATCGCCATTTCACTAACTCAAGGAATTAGTAAACTTTAATTGGGGTCTAATTATCAAGTAATCACCCATCATATTTATATGGAAAAAAATTGTCCGCGCCGTTTCAAACAAATATGAATTCAAAAAAAATCTGTTTTGCTAAAAACATAATCCCAAAAATTTGTCCACGTCATTCAAATTCAACGAATCTTTCTCCATAAACTATATTATACGCTAATAAAAAAAAACTCTATGATTTTGCATTTAACATGATATACAATTCAGTGAATCTACGATATTAAAGTATGGATAAAAGAAAGTAGTATATCAATTGATAATTATTCACCAAAAAAAAGTATATCAATTGATAAGACATACATTAATTAGGTCAAAAGCAAAAAAAAATTCATTCTACATTTGCATTGTATACGGTCCCCTTTTGGGCAAAAGAAATCCATTTTCCCTATTATGTGTCCCCTTCCCTGTTATACGAATATATATTTGTTACGTGTTCACCTTTTTTCTACAAATTTCATTATTTTTTTAAGTTCTAATTATTTTAATTAGAAAATTAACACATTTCATTCTTTTAATATTGCATGCTCAGTTTCTAGTAAGTATGCTATAAAAGAAGGAAAGTGCTCTGGTGCCGAAAACACCATAAGATTAGAGATAAGCGAATTATTTATTGACACGTGGACAAAATAATCTGTAATAGCAGATTTTCAGGGTTTTTTTTATAAAAAAAAAAAATAATTAACGAAATTACATGGATGAATGACAGCTTGCCACGTCACCACAATCAAGTGACTGGTTACCTGTCAAACCGGTCAACAAACTTTTGTTGAACAACATTTATTTCAAAAGTAACTTTTGTATTTTTAATGGTAAAATAAAAATAAAATGTGGTAAATTTTAATAAATAACTAGTAAATGTTGAATATTACTATTTATGTTATAATCTCACCATTTTTAATTTTAAACTTACTATTTTTATAATGAATATTTATATTCTATAAAATAGTAAATTTAGATGCAATAATGGTGAATTTCAAAGAAGAATATATATTTTTTTCACAAACTAGATTAAATAGACTTTATTATCTAAAATTCATCATATATCATCACATCTTAGAGAGAATTAATGAATCACAAAATTATATTCAATGATAAATTATGAACCGCAAGATTTAGTTGACCCTTTTTTTCATTTTCACAAATGGAAATAAATTCTTTTTTTTTGTCGGTGCTTGAATATTTTTGTTTCACTTTTATATAATACTAATACTAAGTAATATTATTGTCAATCTATTCAATTAGAATTGGTATTTCTTCATCACAATTATTGTAAAAAAATGTCTATAATAGTTAGTCTTGGACAGTTTATTTGTGAAAATGTGTATAACCAAAAATACACCGCACCAAAATATATTTGTTCGAGTCTTTATGGAAACGTAGAGTCTAGAAGAAAAGTTGAATACGCATAAAACTAAATCCTATTCATCAAGAATTACTCAATATAAATGATTCTTCATTAATTCGTTCATGCACATGAATTACTGAAAGTACTATAAATACATTGACATGATTAGCCTTTTTATATATCTTGCTTTTAAAAAAAAAAAATCACAAAAATGTCTAAGTTAACAATACTTTTCGTTCTCTTAGTAAATTTCTTATGCATATTGCTTCCGGCGCCGACCAACGCCACCACCTGGATGGTCGGAGACAGCGGCGGATGGACATTCGGAGTAGATAAATGGCCTCTCGGAAAAACATTCTTGACCGGAGATGTCCTTGTGTTTAGGTATCCTGTAGGAGTTCATAATGTTGTGCAAACGAACGCGGCGAGGTTCAGCTCATGCACGGCGGTCGGATTCACTTTTAACTCCGGCAACGATTCAATAACGTTAAGAAGAGGTAGAAACTTGTTTCTCTGTGGAATTCCTGGCCATTGTTCTACTGGAGGAATGAAGATAGATATACAAACTTCTGATTAGTTTTGGATTTCTTAATGTAATTATCTATTTGATTAAACCAAAAGTAAAGTTTAAAGTATAAATTATTTTATCGTATTATTCTAATTTTTTAAGTTTATATTCCAACACTCCTCAATACCATTTAATCTAATTATAAACTGCTTTGAGCAAATTCACTGATTAAAATATGAAAAAACAACCATTTAAGATTGATTAATAGTAATATAATAATTTAGTCACAATATTCTTTTCATAACTAAAATATGATGTATGTCAACACAAGTTGGTCTGGTGGGTAAGATTTATTTATTCTATATTACTAATCAAACTATAGTTCTCTCCTATGACATATAAACCTTGTATACATCTTCAAGTCATAAAAACAATTTAAAAAAATATTTTAATCATCAAAAAACAAAAGAAAAAGAAAGAAAGTCAGTTGATTATACTACAAGTACATATATATATATACATATATATATATATTTATATATATATATATATATATATATATATAAATTTCTCAAATATTACAAATATACTTACGAACTTTTTTTAATGGATCTGATATAAAGATTAAGGGCCTCCGTGGTCTTTATTGGAGCTTATATATGGAAATATCTAATATGGATGTGAAATTTACTCAGTACGGCCCTGGACCACTTTGTCTAAATTTGGTCACGTCGTCCATAACCTTTACAATAATAATATATTTTTTTAAACTCCTAGCAAACTAACTTAGGTTAGCTAATCTTGTAATTTTCTCAGTATAAAGGAACTAATTCTTGCAATTTAGAGAAGAGAGACTCTCCTAAAAAAGAACATGCGTTGTCTTGTATTTGTGCTCCATAATTTGGAGGTGACAACCACCGGAGAAATCGGACTCCAAATCACTGAGAATTTGACATTGTGAGTTTTCTTTTACTCTATTGAAGAGTTGTTTACAAGAATTAAGGTAATTTTTTTTATTCAAACTAGGGAAAAAACAACAATTTACAAGAATCACGGGCAACAATGGCTTCGCTTCTTCAGAAACAGGGAAGACTTGAATTCATGCCACAGAAGAACAAAATCAAACGAAATTCTACCCTCTATTCTTTAATGAATATTGTCAATACTCTATTTTTCTTGAATGAGTTGAAAAGATATGAAATGTAAAATTTAGACTCTTCAAACACCAGTGATTGAGTTAATACTTCTAAAATCTCTTTGAACCAAAACAATTGCTCCTCAGAAAACTCAACTATACAAGGGATTGCCGGATTAAAATATTAAATTAAAATAAATTAAAAAACATCCATGAACAAAAAATTGAAAAAGAAGAATTTTATGTAAAGTGAAATCCATTTCCCTTTCCAACTTTTGAACTCAAATCTCAATTCCACTTAATGGCTGAAATCCACATATATTTCCATCAATAAGATTGGTTGCAAAAAATTCTCTGGAGCCACCAAAGTAATCTCCTCCTGTATGATCGAATTGATTTCACCCCAGGAGATCCGGGTTCGATTCTCGGTAACGGAATTTTTTATGATGTTATTTTGTCTCTAAATCAAAGCCAACTCCAATTCCCATTTTTACTGGGATTCTCATCAAGCCATATCGAACAAAGTCGCAAGATCTAAAAAAAAATAACAGGACTATGATTCAAGCAAATTTTTACTGGGATTTTCATCAGGCCATATCGAACAAAGTCGCAAGATCTAAAAAACAAAATAGGACTATAAAAAACACATGTTGTGTCCACACGTGTATATATGTCTTTTGTTAACAAATTTTAAGCTGGACTAACCAACATACTAATATTCTGCTCTTTCTGTTTATTCCATTTATTTCCTTTTAAACCTTTCTTTCATGTAGTTTCATTAATGAGCTGATTATATGATTAAATGTATCATGTTTTGGTATGGCTTGGAATAATAGATTGGTTTCTATATTTATTTGTGAGTGGACACTGTAAAGTCACTGGAACTATCATGCAGGTCAAATAACGAGTTAGGAATAATGGAACAAGATTCTTCTAATGTGTGTTTTTGGATTGCAACAAAGTGAAAATATTTTTTAACCTTTTTTAGTTTTTATATGCTACTCCCTCCATTCCTAAATATAAGACTCTTTAGATAATTTGAGAAAATTAAGGAAGTTGTCCATTCCACCTAAACTTCCAATACTACCCCATCCTCCCTCTCTTTCTCTCACTTCTATATTATAAAGAAAGGAAAATGTTGAGGGTATAATTGAAATGAATTGTTGACACCTAACAAAAAAACCTTAAACGACAATTAATTTGGACTCCTAGATTTCTCCTAAACGACAATTAATAAGGAATGGAGGGAGTATTAGTTCATGTCTCCTTTTTATCTCGCTAGATAAAACATTAGATAATTAATCGCGAACAAAATTTGCACTAATCTTTATTTTTTATCATGTTTAACATCACTTCAAATCTTCTATAATACTTATTATACTATTTTTATAACATTTTCAATTAATTTTTAATTATAAGAATTTCACCGATTCAAATATGATATTCACTGTGACCCTCTCTATAACCATATTACCGGTGCATTTTTTGTTTGATAGAAGTGCACATTGATTTGAGCTAGCTTTGTATGTTAAATTTATTTGTATTTCTGTGACATTTCTAATCATAGTCATGTTCACATTTAGAGTTTATTGATTTATTCATAGGGTTTACCCATTTTAGTTTCTATTATATGAATGTCACAAAAAGTGTAACAAACTATCTGAATCTTCAAATGTGTAGCTAACTGAGCTGAAACGTTTGTCTAATTCAAAATATTTTCAAAGCTCACTACAAAATAAAAATAAAA
The DNA here is from genome assembly GCA_026122235.1 of Vinca minor. Lineage (NCBI taxonomy): Eukaryota > Viridiplantae > Streptophyta > Magnoliopsida > Gentianales > Apocynaceae > Vinca > Vinca minor. The sequence continues at coordinate 5,888,562 of JAOCZM010000056.1, forward strand.
ATGTACTATCTCCATTCATAATTAATTGATACATTTCACATTTTCACACACCAACGAAATAATTAGAAGTCAATCATTACAAAGAAAAAAGTTCAAATTACCCCTAATTAAAGTATTGTTTGATATGCATGGATAAGTGTGAAATGGTTGGAAACCTTAAAGTATTAAGTAAAATTAACTAAAGGTAAAATTGGTATAAACATGACGAATATTTATCAAATTTTGAAATGTATCAATTAATTTGAAACATTAAAACAAGTGAAATTTATTAATTAATTAGGAACGGGTAGTATATGGTATATCATAGTGGCTGAAAAAAGCCCACTATTTTCGGGCCTGTTCGTTGCTTTCCTTTTAGTTATTCTCTTCGGCCATATACGAAGAGATTCAAATGATTATTTGGGCCCAAATCAAAATTCCGCAAAAATAAAAGTAGAAGGGAAATTAGCTTATTTAGTCCCCCAGTAATTTTTGTTTAGCCCGTATAGTCCCCAGTGTTTAATTTCAGCCTGTAAAGTCCCCCAAAAAATTTCGTTTAGCCCTGTATAGTCCCCAATGTTTAATTTCAACATGTAAAGTTCCTTATCTATTTACTGGGCTGCATATAGAGGGTCCACCACCTCTTCTGCGGCGGAATCAGAGCAGTCCCAAATTCATGTCATCCACGTGTTTAATGAGCGGGGAAATTATTATCAGTTTCAATCTATAAATTTTACAAAATACAAAAAATCAATATAAAAATAGTTATAAAAAGGAAAAACCCCATATTCTATTGCCATAATTTAGAAGAACTCATTTTCCCTAAGACCTCCGTATAAGAGGTGGTGGAACCTCTATATGCACCCCGTAAATAGGTAAGGGACTTTAGAGGAGGACTAAATAGGCTGATTTCCCAAAATAGAAAATCAATCTCCAATAGCATAAACCTCAGTGATACGCTAGTGAAAGTGAAACCTTTCATTTAGTAAAAAAAAATTGATTTAATTACTCAATAACTAAATAAATATTTAGTATTTTCCAATCCTAAAATTTCGCATAAATTACAGCAAGTTTAAAATGGCGGCGGTGAGCAACAGCGGCAAGTGCAATGGTAGTGGCGGAGGTGGCGGCGATGGAGAAGGAAAGTGCTCTGGTGCCGAAAACACCATAAGATTAGAGATAAGCGAATTATTTATTTACACGTGGACAAAATAACTTGTAATAGCATGTTTTCAGGTTTTTTCTTTTAAAAAAAAATTAACGAAATTACATGGATGAATGACAGCTTGCCACGTCACCCAGTCAAGTGATTGGTTACCTGTCAAACCGGTCAACAAACTTTTGTTGACCAGCATTTTTTTCAAAAGTAACTTTTGTATTTTTAATGGTAAAATAAAAACAAAATGTGGTAAATTTTAATAAAAAACTAGTAAATGTTGAATATTACTACTTTATGTTATAATCTCACCATTTTTAATTTTAAACTTCCTATTTTTATAATTAATATTTATATTCTATAAAATAGTAAATTTAGATGCAACAATGGTGAATTTCAAAGAAGAATGTTTTTTTTTGTCACAAACTAGATTAAATAGACTTTATTATCTAAAATTCATCATATATCATCACATCTTAGTGAGAATTAATGAATCACAAAATTATATTCAATGATAAATTATGAACCGCAAGATTTAGTTGACCATTTTTTTCATTTTCACGAATGGAAACATTGTCGGTGCTTTAATATTTTTATTTCACTTTTATATAATACTAATACTAAGTAATATTATTGTCAATCCATTCAATTAGAATTGGTATTTCTTCATCACAATTATTGTAAAAAAATGTCTACCATAATTAGTCTTGGACAATTTAATTGTGAAAATGTGTATATACAAAAATACACCGCACCAAAATATATTTGTTCGAGTCTTTATGGAAACGTAGAGTCTAGAAGAAAAGTTTAATACGCATAAAACTAAATCCTATTCATCAAGAATTACTCAATATAAATGATTCTTCATTAATTCGTTCATGCACATGAATTACTGAAAGTACTATAAATACATTGACATGATTAGCCTTTTTATATATCTTGCTTTTAAAAAAATAAATTCACAAAAATGTCTAAGGCAACAATACTTTTCGTTCTCTTAGTAAATTTCTTATGCATATTGCTTCCGGCGCCGACCAACGCCACCACCTGGATGGTCGGAGACAGCGGCGGATGGACATTCGGAGTAGATAAATGGCCTCTCGGAAAAACATTCTTGACCGGAGACGTCCTTGTGTTTAGGTATCCTGTAGGAGTTCATAATGTTGTGCAAACGAACGCGGCGAGGTTCAGCTCATGCACGGCGGTCGGATTCACTTTTAACTCCGGCAACGATTCAATAACGTTAAGAAGAGGCCGAAACTTGTTTCTCTGTGGAATTCCTGGCCATTGTTCTACTGGAGGAATGAAGATAGATATACAAACTTCTGATTAGTTTTGGATTTCTTAATGTAGTTATCTATTTGATTAAGCCAAAAGTAAAGTTTAAAGTATAAATTATTTATCGTATTATTCTAATTATTTAAATTTATATTCCAACACTCCTCAATACCATTTAATCTAATTATAAACTGCTTTGAGCAAATTCACTGATTAAAATATGAAAAAATAACCATTTAAGATTGATTAATAGTAATATAATTATTTAGTCACAATATTCTTTTCATAACTAAAATATGATGTATGTCAACACAAGTTGGTCTGATGGATAAGATTTATTTATTCTATATTACTAATCAAACTTTAGTTCTCTCCTATAACATATAAACCTTGTATACACCTTCAAGTCATAAAAACAATTTTAAAAAATATTTCAATCATCAAAAAACAAAAGAAAAAGAAAGAAAGTCAGTTGATTATACTACAAGTACATACATATATATATATATATATATATATATATATATATATATATATATATATATATATATATATATTGCACTAATCGCGAACAAATTTTGCACTAATCTTTATTTTTATCATGTTTAACACCACTTCAAATCTTGTATAATACTGTACTAGTTTTTATAACATTTCCAATTAATTTTTAATTATAAAAATTTCACCGATTCGGATATGATTTTCACGTGAGTCTCTTTTTCACCCCGAGAGGCACCTGGTATCCACTTACAACGTAGCGTGACCGCTAGCGGGGGAGGGCCTGGCCCATACTGCTCTTATACACGGAGCCCTACCACCGCGGGAAATTCCCACGAGAGTCGATGTCCACGGTGGAAATTGAACCCTCGTCAACGATGAGGAATATGACAACTCCAACCAGTTGCCACAAAGCTCGGGGTTATTCCTGTGAGACTCTCTATAACTATGTTACCGGTGCATTTTAGTTTGTTTGATAGAAGTGCACATTGATTTGTGCTAGCTTTGTATGTTAAATTTATTTGTATTTATGTGACATTTTTTATTTGTATTTAGAGTTTTTAATTTATTTATAGGGTTTACCCATTTTAGTTTCTATTATATGAATGTCACAGAAAGTTTAACAAACTATCTGAATTTTCAATGTGAAGCTAACTGAGCTGAAACATTTGTCTAATTCAAAATATTTTCAAAGCTCACTACAAAATAAAAATAAAATTGTACTACCTCCATTTCTAATTAATTGATACATTTCACATTTTCACACACACCAACGAAATAATTAGAAGTCAATCATTACAAAGAAATTACCCCTAATTAAAGTATTGTTTGATATGCATGGGTAAGTGCGAAATGGTTGGAAACCTTAAAGTATTAAGTAAAGTTAACTAAGGGTAAAATTGGAATAAACATGACAAATATTTATCAAATTTTGAAATGTATTAATTAATTTGGAATATCAAAACAAGTGAAATGTATCAATTAATTATGAACGGGGTAGTATATGGTATATCATAGTGGGTGAAAAAAGCCTACTATTTTCGGGCCTGATTTGCTTTCCTTTTAGTTATTCTCTTCGGCCATATACGAAGAGATTCAAATGATTATTTGGGCCCAAATCAAAATTCCGCAAAAATAAAAATAGAAAATCAATCTCCAATAGCATAAACCTCAGTGATACGCTAGTGAAAGTGATACCTTTCATTTAGTAAAAAAAAATTGATTTAATTACTCAATAAATAAATAAATATTTAGTATTTTCCAATCCTAAAATTTCGCATAAATTACAGCAAGTTTAAAATGGCGGCGGTGAGCTACAGCGGCAAGTGCAATGGCAGTGGCAGTGGCGGAGGTGGCGGCGATGGAGAAGAGGAGAACGCTAAGCAATTGGAATCTGAGCTTAGCAAAACCCTAAAAGATGGCGAGAGAATCCTCGCCCCTACTCGACGGCCCGACGGATCTCTCCGTAAACCTATTCGAATTAGGGCTGGTTATGTTCCTCAGGATGAAGTCGCCATTTATCAATCCAGAGGTTCCCTAGTGAGTACTATTTTTGAATTTTTTTCCTTCTCCTGTTTTCGTTAATTTAAATTATTAATTGTTGTTGTGATTATTATGGTGCTGGTGGCGACGGCGGTGGTTATGGCAGTGGAAGAAGGAGATGGCGTCGGTTCAGGAGGTGCCGCCGGGGTATGATCCTTTGATGACGGAATCTAAGCCTAATAAGACGAAATCGGCTAAAAGGAATGAGAGGAAGAAGGAAAAGCGTCAGCAGGTTTATTCTTTTTTCTTCAAAATTTTCAAATTTTTTTTTCATTTTCTGCTAAGCAGTTTATGATTAAGTTGTAATGACCTTTTACTTAGATATGTTTTTTCATTTAAGTGTGTGTGTTCATTTTTGTATAATTGCAGAAGCCAAGTTGATTCTTAGGAAATCTCGAATCAAACCATTTATACTTATTTCAGTAAAAGTAGCGCGGGCTTCTTTGCCAGAAAACTTCTTTTGTCTTGGTCCCAATTCAATACCAAACAAGTCCGGACTAATTGAATAGTTGTGTTATAAAGTTCTCGATTCGGGTTGCCCTTTCCATAATGGATATAATTGACAACTCGAACTTGCACACTATCCCTTTCTTGCAACATATCGGAGGGGGAAAGTGTTGCTAAATTTAGACAATCAGTTATTTCATTTGTGACGACGGGTCGAACTGTTATTCGTGGGTTGGCATCTGTTTTATTCTTTATCAGATTCCAAGAGCACGAAATGAAGACGAGCTATTAAGGGCAATTCTCTTGGGATGTGATTTGTGTGGATGAAGAGCATTATGTTTTCTTTTCTGTAAGATTTGATCTGTAACATATGAGCAGCTGAATTTTGGTTAGGTCTCTCCCTTCCATCCCCGCCCATACCCCCAATTATTGGGGACTTAATGGGTTATGTAATTGTTGTATTCTTCTAGTAGTTTAACTTTTCTGAGTTTGGTTTCTTTCTTCTAGTATCTCTTGATATGTCTGTGTTAATGTTGATTCTAGCAGGCTGCTCTTGAGAAGGGCAAGAATTCGGAAACCGATGACATCTCTACTGAGGACGCGAACAATGTACTGGAACCTGAAGAGTCGGTCACATCCCAGATGAATGCACTGAATATTTCTGCAAATCCCTCAGCGGTTACTCCTCCAAATTCGACAGAGTGTTTGACTCCAGCTGATGATGTTCAGGATATTGATAAGAAAATACGTGCATTAAAGAAGAAGGTAAATCGCAATGCTTGTACCGAGATGAGTGCCTATGTCTCTTTAAGAAAATCAAGACTCTTAGTGCCATGCATTCTGTGTGTGTGTGTGTGTTTGATCAACTTCCTTGCTCTGTAGCTTTTAAGGAATATGTCACGTGTATATGTAAAGCTCAGCTGCAAATATACACTAGCCAGGCATTTAGAATAAACATTATACCTCGGTTTTCTCTAACACTAAAAATAGAATTTTGTTGAGAAAGATTTTTTTTTCTTTTGTTGGGATTTTGGCACCTGCACTGTCAGTGATGCATCCCTGTGGTTTTATATCTTATAAAGGTTGAATGCCCAGCAATTCTGAAGGTTGAAAGGGCAAAGAATAAAAACATGATAAGAATTTTGAGGTATTAGCTTTTCGCAATAATAAATAAGTGGTTGGCTTTACACATGTTTCTGCTTTGGTAAAAGTCGTATAGTTCCAAGCAAGTACAACTCTTGGAGAAAATTTTGGTGTTTTAAATACTTGATAAGTGCTGAACTGAATTTTAAAATATTCCATATGATTATATGCCCCAATAAATTTCGCATGTTTTGGCCTAAAAGCTGTATGAAATGTTTCCCGTGCATGTTATGGCTACTTTTTCATTTTAGGACTCCACTGTTGACTTTGTTATTTACATTCTTCTTTTTTCTCTCAGATACGACTGACGGAAGCTCAGCAGCATAAAACTGTCGAGAGAGAGATGAAACCAGAACAACTAGAAAAAGTTTCTAAACTGGATGGTTGGCGCGAAGAGTTGAAGCTTCTAGAGGACAAGAATGCTGAATTGGCATCTTAAGCAAATTGAATTGAGCATTTGTGTAGGTGTAATAGACTTTAGATCTTTTAACTCATTAGACCCAAAATAGGAAGGGACTAAAGATACTATTTCTGTAATTTTCTGTAGCATGAGTTCATGATAGATATTGATGCTAGTCGATTGGGGTTTGAGGGGCTTGTCCCAAGGTACCATACCAGTAGCTATTGAACTCTGTTTTCTTCTCATGTGTTTCTAGTTGGCATAGGCCACGCAGTCCCTAAGCATTAGCAATGATTTGAAGTCCTGTCTTTGGGGAAAAACAAAGGCTAGGCCGACGCAATAGTTGGGTCAGCATCAGGAGCCAGATGGCAAATTACACGATATTTTTGGGAACTTTAATAAAGCATCGAATGCCATTATAATGACTCCCGAAATTATGTGCAGTTTCCAAAGCAATCAAATGAAACAGATCATTTCATACAACTCGAGAATCTTAAGGAACGTCGGAACTCATGCCAAAACTGGCCAAAACTGAAGAGAGGATACAATGTATATGTATGTTTCTCATTTAGTAGACCCCTAAAAGTACATCAAATCACATAAAAGCTATTGCAGTAGAAAGCACCGATAGGGGCAACTGTCGTGCTTGTTGGGCGCACAGTGGTGCAGCAACATGTCACATACAGAAGAATGAGCTTTTATTAAGCATCTGAGTCTGAATCTTCCATTCCTTGATATACCTCAAATTCCTCAGAGCTCCACCTGCATACCAAGTGAAGCCGGAAAGTAGCCATCTTGATATCCAAAAGGCGCTAAATAAGAAAGGAAACGAGATTAGTAAGTCGAGCACTTCGTAGAAGCTTTTCAGACAATAACGAACAAGCCTTCAAAATTTAACTGCATAGGGGAATATTTTGCTTCTGCCTTTTTAGATTTCAAATTATAAATGATGCAAGAATATGCATTTTATAATGTACGTCAGATATTCAACAGATTAGAGAAGGCAGAAAATGAAGCATCTGAAACACCATAAAGAGAAACCAAAGCAGGGTCTGATTGGATATTTTCCACCATTATCAAATTTGATAAGGAGGATATTGGTGGCAAGACGTACCAAAATCCGAGACGCTTCAGGTGACAGTGGCTTGCCTTCTTCACATACGACAAAGTCAGATACAAGTTCAACCACTCCTGCGCTCAATATTAAGAAACAAATGAGTAAAAGGTGGCAGGTCTTGTATAAGCACCATGTTGACTGCAAGGAATGGATAGTTAAAAAGCAACTGAAAAAGACACACCTTTGTTTAATCGCACAGGCATTCCTTGCTTGCGCAAGAAAGGTTCCATCTCATGTGTGAACTGGTTGAGAGGACCTTCTTTAAGCTCCACCTGAAACATTAATGACAATTAACTGCTGATGAGAAGTATATAATGGACAAGGTTTTCTAGAATTTGAATGCAAGGATTCCTTTGTACTTAGTTCATGAAATGCAGATATTGACACAATTACCAGAGGTCCAAATGAATATCATAAATAATTTTGCTGCTTAAATTAGTAAACTGAGAAACCAAAAATCCCAAATATAATCAGAAAAGGTCCGAGAATGTGCATCGCTAAATCGTAAGATGAAAAGTAAAATTAATTGAGCCGCTGCAGATACGAAAATCCCTAAATCAGTTCCTAAAGAAGCTGATAATACAGATCATGAATTTTGGGAATCTAACTTACAGGGTTATGTCTCGAATTGTCTCATAGATTAGCAATAAATAATCAGTTCCTAAAGAAGCTGATAATACAGATCATGAATTTTGGGAATCTAACTTACAGGGTTATGTCTCGAATTGTCTCATAGATTAGCAATAAATTGGCAAGGAGCAAGAAGCTTCCATTAAGGAGAAATACTAGATATAACTTGACAGCTGATCAAATTTCACGGTTTTAAATGTTCCAAATTTCAATAAATAAATAAATGACAAAAAAAATCTAACATGTAGTGAGTTTCAGTATACCTTTTCAGTTGCCATGCTTCCGGTCCTTGCAAAATCATAATCTTCATGTTCACTGAATAATCTGAGAGAGATTTTGAAGAATCATAAGATCATTCAGAACTAAACAGAGATATAATAAGACAGATAAGTGGTATAGAAAGGCTTCCATTATGATAAAGAACAGAACAAATACACGTTGAACAGTTTAACTTTCTTATACTTGACAAAATTGATCACAGAAGAACTCCAAATCAATATATAATAAGAGTAAATCAATACATAATAAGAGCATATCTATGCATGTAGAGAAGCAGAAATGAAACAAAGATCTCCATATTATACAAGTTACTCCTGCCTAAATACAGTAATGAAGCTCATTATAGAAGTTTTTAAACTTATAACCCAAGAAGAAAGTGAAAATGAGCAGGGATATTGAATAACCAGGTATCAGTGTATAGATCACTAACATAAATGAAAACATTTAAATAAATAAAGCATGGATTTTTAAGGAGTTTTAAAGTCTATAGGTATTCAATTTAGATTTTAAAAAAGTCCATTAAAATCTAGAGGTATTCAATTTAGATTTTAAAATGTGTATTTATTCTTTCTCACAATATGCTAGTATGCTACTAGTTCAAAAGAGCTACAACTGCAATACTTCCATACTGATAGTGTACATTTGATTCAAGAGAAACTCATAGAAGAGAAAGCTTTTGACAAGGTACCTTTGAACTTCTTCCTTTGGCAGAGTAGTAAAACAAAGGCCGCAATCCCCATGTAGAAACTGTAATAGATGCAAGATATTAAAAAGAATATAAACCATTGTCCAACTATGGACAAAAAATACCACCCTGAAGCGGATGTCCAACCTTAGAGACTTTATGAAGGCCAGGTCTGATCTCATCAGAAACTGAGCGCCCTAGAGCAACTTGCATCACTTTGTTTGACCCAAGGAAAAATCTGGTACAAGGAAAATAAACTTAGTGACTCAATTTTACAAGAAAACAAGATACCTACAACGGTTTACACATACAACTGGCTTGAATAAAAATGGAACATTTACCCTGCGTTTTTTCAGACTCTGAGTTTGATCAAGGGGCATGCAAGTCAGAAAAGGGTTTGATAGTTATCATAACAACTAACTGTAAATGCAAACACTACAAAATAACTCCCATTACAAAACGCTCTCTTCCTTCACACACAAAAAAGAAGAAGAAAGGAAAACAGGTTCCAATTAAACTGGGATTGCAGCTCTATAAGTTGATAGAGTTAAAGAACCACGGTTGCCCAGAGACATTATAAAAAATTAGCGTCTTCTAAGCAGAGTGCAAATTTCTACTGTGAAACTTCAGTCCAAAGCTTTTTGATAGCATTCAAAGGAAAATGTGAATACAGCATGTCAATTTAGCACTTTTCCACAACTACGGAGAAATTATGCAAAAATAATTCAATTTTACCTGCTAGAAGATTTAAGCAGAGTTCTGAACTCCAAGAACTTGAGATTTCTCATGTTCTCATAAGTGAAAACATAAACTGATTCATACTTCTCAGCAGCTTCTCTTATCGAATTCACTATGTTCTCTTTATGCTCTCTCCCCTTCTTCTTCGTCTTAGATAAGGTCACTGAATCACAAATTTCAAACATTAAAACTCAAACAAATAAAACACACACACACACACACACAAAAGAACTTCTGGATTATTACCGAATTTCCTTTCACATTAAAACTCAAACAACACACACACACAAGACACAATCTTTCGGTGAAAATTGACGCTACAAGTTAGAAGTATTGGATTATTACTAAATTTAAACCTTTGTGTTTAAATAAAATAACAAATCGATGAAAATAAAAAAATAAAAAAGTACCTGCTCTATTGCGCTTTGATTTCGGCATGTTTAGTTTAAGAGCGGCGGAGAGAAGCGGCGACGGAGTGGTGTACTTGTGTTTCTTCTACCTTCAGTTTGGGCTTTTGTTTCTCTCTCTCTCAGCTGCAAATGGCTTAAACCCTAGCACTCAACTTCAAATTGACGTCTTTTAACTGCTGAATTTTAACAAAACTGCTGAATTTTAACAAAACGAACAGTTCTCAGTGGTAGTTTGGACTGGGGCTTTAGCGTTTTTTTTTCTTAAGATTTGTGGGTCGGGTCATAAGCCCAATTATGGGCCTGTATTGTTTGGCCCATCCTAGCTGTTTACTATCCATATACATAGTTGATGAAGTTATCCCATTTTATTGGGAGAAATTAGCAGATTTAGAGGGGTGTATTCAACCCGGATTTTAATTTTAATTGATTTTCAAAAGTCTATGGATTCTGCTAACTTTATTGATTGTTTTAACTCTATGCAGAGTCTACGCAGATTTTATCATATTCTATTAGATTGATTTATCAGGATTTCTTTTGATTTATAAAGTCTATAGATTATTTGAATAACACCAAGAAATAAAGAAAATACTGATCCAGTGGTGTATTATACAGTTCCATCGGTGTTGAATATCCAAAGTCAACATATGGTGATTGTCTTTGATTTTTTTTTTAGATCACGTAACTACTGCTTTTTTTTTATTTATTTGTTCAAGGTTTGTATAATTTACTTACTGATATTTTTTTCTTTAGTTTAATTAAGATATGTTTTGTGATGGGTTTTGTTTCAACTCTTTTTTCCCTTTGATTTTCTATTTAAGAGGAAATGAAATCCATGTTTGAAAATAGAAATTTGTTGTTAAATAGAGAAGAAATTGTTTGCTTTCTTTAATTTCTATTTGAAGATGATTAAGAAGAAAATTGTTTGGATATTATGACAATAAATCTTGTTTTTGGGAAATAAACATTTCATATTGAGTTTTCTAACGATGTTAAAAAATATATCATTTTTTTAGTTTGGATATTTCTTTATTTTTCTTATAATTTTAAAGAAATGAGATCACTAAAAAAATTTGTAATCAAATACATTTAATTTTAATATTAATGAGAGAAAATAAAAATATTAAGGAATTAGAAGAGATTTCACAATACACATTAAAACCTAGGAAATCCATCCAAATCCTACCTTTAATAAAATCTATAGAGTTTTGAATACCTCTAGATTTTAATGGACTTTTTAAAATCTAAATTGAATGCCCCTAGATTTGAATGGACTTTTAAAAATCTAAATTGAATACCTCTAGATTTCATTGGACTTTTTAAAATCCAAATTGAATATCTATAATCCTTAAAAATTCTATAATTCTACATGGAATACACCTCTCATAGTATTGTAACTATTAAGTTTGTAACTGTTAAGTTTGTCCGAGGTTAAAAGCTAATTTTGATACGGCTTTTCAGGTACAAACTGGTGTGGCAATCAGTGCCGTCATTATTAGGAATGAAGCAGGGGTGGTGTTGGGAGCATGGATTGAAAGAGGATGAGCAAGAACACCATTTGAAGCGGAAGCAGATGCTGCCATTGTGGTTCTAAAACAACTTAAACTCAAAAAAATTAACAAAGTCATCATAGAAGGCGACTGCCTTAATGTTATTAGAAGCATTAATGGTCATTCATTGGCGGACGAATGGAGAGTATTAACAATGGTAAAGAGCTAATTAAGGTAGAACGAAGTTGGAAATTTAGGCTCTATTTGGATTGGGTTTGGGTTTTGGCGGGAGAGGCTAAAAAGTGGGCAGAAAATATTCAAATTCACATTTTTTTCTTCAAATAATCGTAAAAATTCAAATTTTGGCCAAAAAAATTGGAAATAAACGATTATTTGAAAGAAAAAAAATTGAATTTGAATATTTCCCGCCCACTTTTTAGCCTCTCCCGCCAAAACCCAAATCTAGATTTAGGTTTGAGTCTCAAACCCAAACCTAATCCAAATAGACCCACTGTGTGTATAAATGTTGTAATACTTCGGCTCATAACTTAGCTTCTTGGGCAAGATTTAATGATGTAGTTGGCTATATTGCTCTTTCTAATATACCCCCCTCAATCTTGTGTGATAGGGGTGGTATTTTTTTGTAACTTGATTTTGGATGTTATATAAAGTTCATTTAGCAACAAAAAAAAAAAAAAGTTTGTCCGAGGCCGGTCTAAATTTTATTAATTATTTTATTTTAATATTGTAACTACTAATTATCTGATGAATTGGTTCTACGCCACCTCTCCATGGTGGATTCCGGACTAATTCGAAATAAAGCATTATATAGCCATTTTGGCCAAGGACATTTTTACAAATATTCAATTAAGTTTTCTTTCGCCACATAATGAGCGAGGTTTTTTGGGCACAACGATAGGATATGGATCGATCATGACGAGGATGGACTTCTTTGTAATCTAATATAATAGAAGACGACAGTCGACAAATCCACTTTCCCCACCACCCTCCGTGATATTGGGGAACTTTAGAAAAGTTTGGAAGCTACTTACAGTGAATGAAGGCATGTTTCTTATGTCGTAAGCTCATTGATTTTATCGGTTGTGTAGAGGAGAAAGGATGTTAGGCTCCTGTAGCCTGTTTGTCCGTCATACAAATTACGACTCATGTTTGTTTCGATGAAAGTCCTGATTTAGGTAGATTTGTACCATTTTATGGTGCAAACTTGGTGACGGAGATAGGCAACTAGGATAGATCGGACGAGTGACAACAAACTAATTAGTAAAGACTACACATTAAGATTTTTATTTTCCACTTGGAATTGATTATTATCCATTTTTTTTTCTGTCCAACATAATCGCAAAGGCCCAAGCCCACATATACTTGTCTAGAGGACCGGACTTCTCACAATTCATTCTTCACCGTCATCTTCAACCGACAGAAAGAAACCCCAAATTTAAAAATGAAGTGAGAGAGCGCCTAATTTTCGCGCCCATTGAATTTTCGCTTCACTCCTCCCACCGTCCACGTCCACAGCAAAATCACCACCGCCTCCTCCATGGCTTCGTCAACACACATGGACACCACCACCGCCGCCGCCGAGGCCTCACTCCTCTCCAAACTCCAATCCTCCACCAATCTCACCGGCATTTACACTCAATTCCTCGAATATCTTCATCCATTCAAACCCTATGTGAAACCAAAATCCTCAAAAACCCTAGATTCCGCCACCACAAGGTTACTGGCCAAACAATTCTTACCGTTTCTCAACAAATCATTGTCTCTGTTACCCAAACGCCTCTCTTCCGAAGCTGAATCTCAATCGATTCATAAGATATCGAAAGAGATTGTTCTCGAATTGTTTAGTATTTACAGGTTATGCATTAGCTGTCTTGATTTAATATCTTCGCAATTGTCTTGTAAGCCGTATCTTGTTCAAGTTCAACGGGTGAGATTTGTTCATTGTTTGGAAGGATGGAAGATGTATGAAGAAGCGGAAGCTGAAGGTTTTTTAGTGCTTGAGAGTCTTAGAGGAATTAATTTTGGTAAATTAGGTGCTAAATCGGTGAAATTGAAAACTCAGTTTGTTCCAAAGCTGAATAAAGAGAATCATGATCAAGATTTTGCATTGCTGATTGTGGAACTTGTTGTCACATTGGTGAAATGCGCTTCAATGAATCAAAGTAAAGGCGACGCCGATTATAAGCGTATCCTGACTTTGGTTGACGAAGCTAATCCGTGGTTCAAGTTACTCCCTCATACTCTTATCCTCTTCCATTATGTTCTAATATATGCTCACACAAACACGTCTGAAATGTGTCATTTTACGACAGAGGATTCTAATATTGATAGAGGGACAATTACATTGACAATTGAAACAATATATATTTTTTCTTTTCACTGGAAGAGGTGATTTAACGGGGGACTTGTGTGATTTGCTTGTGAAGGATTTTAGATGCCAGCGATTGCGAGAAGTTCCAAAGGGTGCTTGTTTCATATCTGAGTAAAAATACTCTATTTATGATAGCAGAACTATCATGTTTCAGCCAGGATTTGGTCCTTATGTTTTGTGAGGTTTCATTTTTGGAGCATGGGAAATCTTCCACAAATGATCAAATATATAAGGTGAATGGTGATCTTTTACTATTATCTTTCAAATAATGTGTCATTTCTGTTGTAATTGATCTGCATCTCTTTGCAGTTTGCCATGAGGGTATGCTCCAGCGTTTTGTCACAAGAAAGTAGGGTAGCTTTAAGCAGTATTCGCATACTGCAATGTGCTTTGAGTTCCTTGGCTATTGTATCTAAGGTAATAATAAGGGGCCAAACAGAACTGGAAAAGGAAAAAAAAAACTATCCTTGTTGATTGTGATCGTTGTTTTACTGATGAATTTGAAGGTTGAAGTTGAGAAAGCTGTATTGGGATTTCTGGAACTTGTTTGTTATTGTGCTAATAGATGTCAAGCAGCACCTCCATCAGTCTGCTATGCTGTTGTTGAACTTTTGAGTAGATTAGCTAATTCTCAGGTACTTTCTGTGCAAATTGTAGCTACTTGTTTGTTCTATTTAATTTTTTCTTTTCATGTAAGGGGCTTGACAAAATACATGTAATATTTTCCAGGTTATTTTACCTACTGGTCCAATTATGACGCTTTATGCTATGGGATTATTATACTTATCATTTAATAGTCAACCAAGACACGGTGAGATACATACAGAAGATGCTTCTGGATCTGAAACTTTTCTTGATTATGAAGATTTACTCCAACAGTTGCCTGCTTCACTTGATTCACTGAAAGATTTCTTTGCTATTGGCGGCAAAGAGAATGGGTTGGCAGGAAAAGGAACTGCTTATTTTCCATCTTACTATAAGGCTTTGGAATTTTTGTGTGAGCCACTTGCTGAATTCATATATTCAAAGAGGAAGGAGATATTGGGTGAAAAAGATGGCACAACCTTTATATCCAATTTGGTTATCTTCCAGGAAGCATTCCATGAATTTGTTTATAATAGGTATGTTTCCATGTTGTTCTTATAGTGTGTGAGGATAGTTCTTTCTTGTAATAGATTTACAGGTTAACAGACTATAGAGATCAAAATACAATAATATCTGAGAAGGTTAAGAGAACATTTAGAGAATTCATCTGAATCTTTTTAGTGTTTTAGTTGTACTACTTTTCAGCATTTCTTTCAACTGCTCATACACTGGATGACATCATTAGATAATATAGTGCTGTCGTCCTATTCTTGCAATTTCTCTTAGATTCTCATTAATGTAATGGTTTAGCTTCACTGTGATTCCTTTATCTCTCCCTAGCTGTATTATCTTTTGCCATTTTGTTGCATAATTTATTACTACCCATGAATGCCTTTAAGCGGTGATGCATTTTAAAAAATTTGGATGCAGTACAGCCGAAAAGAGAAATGCAGTGAACAAAAGTGGATTCGATGATAGTTTCAAAACAGTTCACATAGCTATTGCTGCTTTCACTCTTTCACTCCGAACAGGACGATATGTTAAGGTTTAATTGTAATTTATCCAATTGTAACTTTGTCTAACAATATTGTTTCTTTAGCATTATTTCGCTGATAAAAACCATTCTTCAAAGCTGTCCGAAGATTTTCTTTAACAAATTACCAGAGCATCGTGCTGTTTCTAAAAGTAGTTTGTCACTTTTGATCCAGGAAATTGCGGATCTTCTGAATCATCTCATTTCAGATGATTCGGTACAAGTCAACATGCTGAAGTATCTCTTTGCACGGCTTTATAATGTTGCTATAGTTTTATATAGGAACAAGAAAGTACAAGAGGTAAAGTGATCCTGAATATCGATTTCTGATGTTGTGTGCTTAAAGCTCTTTGTTGTTTGTATGAAAGCTACACCACTTTTTATGTATATATAGCTTGTAATATGTTTGTGGCTTTGGAACTTTTGAGTTACATCAATAGTTTGGATTTCAATGATTTCTAGTGTTTTGCAACTTCTTTTAGGATATTGACCCTCTCACTGTCAGTTTTTGAAGCCTACTAAACGTTGACTAATCTACATGGAAGAGCCCATGCTAATACTTTTGGTTTAAGAGACTTTGTACAGTTGAGGCAATATGAACTGGAAAAAGTTCCTTTGGGTTTTATCGTTTACTTCTACATTCTTTTCTTAATCACATTGCATGCAAATTTCAAGAGAGAAGGTAGGTCTATATAAGGAACTTAAGCTTCTTTGTCATAGTATGATGCAGTTTAATTTTAGCTTTTCTGAATCATTTATGACTGGGAAAAATTGTCGTATTCCTTAATTCTGCAATAGTTGATGAGTTAAAATACTTTTGTCATCTGAAAAACAGATGAAATAATTGATCCTCGTCGTTGACATTTCTACTTAACGTTCATGACATGTGACTTAGCATCGACACCCCTATGCACTTTGAGCACATCACTGTTGGTTGACTATCTACACACTTCTGTTTTCTTCTTCCTTCGATAATTCAAGAATACCAAATGGATCTGGGAGCATGTGTAAATGTTCTGGTTCCAGTTCGTGGAAATTGCATTTTCCTCGGGCATGCTTTCATCAAGGTACTTTTTGTACTGTGCAGGCTTCAAAAGCTCTAAAATTAAGCTGCAAAGCATCTTGGAATCGTCTAGTGTATCATTGTAAGTCAAATGAGTTCCATGGAGATAAATTGGACGATGCTTCTAGAGCTTTTTCCAAGGAGGCTAAAGATTTGATCACCGAGTCTTGTGAGAAAACTGCTTTCCTTCTGGATTTACTTTGTGAAGGAAGCATGTTTAAGATGAATAAAGTAATTAAAGAGAGCCTTGAAATGTGGTCTATCGCAGAGAATATTGTCAAGTCACTTCCACCACCATTTCTTTTAATCAAGCACTGGGTGAAGGTAAAGTATTAAATCTCCTTGCTTTGTCATGTTAATCTTTTGCATCTTTGTTATCTTATTATCATTGTTGTTCCAGATAGAATATAAACTCCTCAAGGATTTGGATGCTGAGCAGAGGCCCACAACTTTATATTCCCTGCTCTCATCATCTGTTGTTATCTCAAGAAGGGCTTTGGTGCTACTTTTGGATCAGGTTTGGCTACAAATTACTCCTCTATCCTCATGGAGATATTCTTCCTTTCAATTCTTTTATTACCATCTGCTGGTTTAGTATTCAACTGCATTGTTAACCTTTTAACGCTCTCAGGAACTTATCGCATATAAAACAATAAATTCTGTGAATCTTGGAGTTTGCCAAAAAATGTTCATCGAAATCTTAGACACCCTTTTGGAGAAAGTTCATGTTTCAAATGATAGTCATGTACTGAGATGCAGAATACTTATCGCTAAGGCAGGAGAATTAAGAGCTCTTGGAGTTGAAAGACTGGACGAGTGCATTCAGCATCTATCAGAAGCAATAACTACATTGGTAAGCCTTGCTTCGGCTGGTGTTTCTATATTTTCTTGATACTTCACCTGCTTCCTGGTTTTAAGTCATGCTCTATTCTCTTTTATTTTTGTTTTGGACATGAAGTTGGCATGAAAATTCTTAATCATACAGGGTGGCATGTCTTCTGGAAGTATTAATTGTGATGATAGTCAAGCTCACCATCTAATGGCCAGTGCTCTTTGTTTACGTGCATTATGTTCACAGGAGAAAGTCCAACCAAACCCAAAGGTGTTATTGCTTAAAAGGCTAGTCTCCAGCATTGAGTAAATATGAATTCAGAGGCTTTCAATTAAATAGTTCAATCCTTTTGAAGTTTTGTTCTTCTGTATAATGCTCGTTTGTCTTCTATTTTGAACAGAAACTTTGAAGATATTCAGAATGCTGTTAATATCTGGTTGAGTCCACATGAGTGCCATGGTGGTAATCAGTCTACAAAAATGTTTGAATCTGTGCTAGATTTATTGCATGACAATGATCAGTCTGAGATAATGTTCAAAGAAATGCTAAAGCTGTTGTATCATATGCTTGATTTCTTGTCAATAAAAGTAAGCTATATTATAAACTATTACCATGTCTTTTGTAATGATGGTTGCCACATCTTAAATTTGTAAATTTTTTGTCCCAATACTTCTGTTTTTACTGCAGGGCTACACAGAAGTTCATCCCCAGGTATTTGAGATACTTATCCACTTATGCAAATGGAAAAAACTTCCGCTGGAGGAAGTTTTAGCCATGCTCTGGGGAAGTAGGAAGTTTGGACATGCTTTCTGTGCTTCTCCTATACATGAATCCTTCATTTCAAAGTTATTAGAGCATTATGGTGAAATTTCCAACTGTTCTGTATTCTGGATAAAATGCATGAAGTCATCAAAACCACTTCTAGTTGGGTTTCAACAGAGTTTCCTTTCATCATTAGCTGCCCCTTTGCAAGGCGCATTTTGTCACGGAACTTCTAGTCTGTTTGAGCGAACGGATAATGCAGTTAAGCCTGATGGTTTTGATCTTGTTTCTCCTGTAAGTTCTTTAAGTACCGAGACAGAATTTTATTCTATCTTGTATTCAGTGTTTGATACTTTGATTATAAAAGTTGTCTTTTCACATTCTCTCATGTTACAAAAAAATTATTTTGTTTTTCTCTTGATAGGTTTCTATAGATGAAGTCAAGCTTGCTGCTTCTGATCTCGTTTCCAGTGTAAGCTCTTTTAGAGAAGAATATATCATTTAGCTGTTATTTATATTGGAATAGTAGGCTTACTTTAACTGTTCTCTTGTTTTAGGTTCCTATTTCTAGGACTTCGGCTTTTCTTTCTGCATACCTCTACTACGACTTGAGTGACCAGTTAATTCTGAAGGGACAAGTAATTCAGGTAATATTACTAGTATATTTTGCCATATATCTTTGTACGTCTTACTTATCCATTTTTTACACGTTATTGGAATTATTTTGTTAAATGTGAGTCAAGACTGGTGAGCTGAGAGATCTGTGCATAAACTTTTCAGAAAATGGAATTTGATTTAACTGAGAGAAGGAGATATCCTATCTAGTTTACAATTGATTAGGTCATTTTTTAATTTAAGAAAAAAAAGCTTTGGTGTTTTGAAGTCTTTCTCAAATTTATTTAGAGAGAAAAAAGAGGGGAATTCTTTGCGGGTTGGTCGAGTGAAACTTTTTGGTATTCTCTTCTACAAGTTAATAATCTACCAGTGAAACGTTTTCTAGGTTGATCTTTTTTTTACCATTTAATCAGTTATTCTAGCATTTTATGGGTTTGTTTAATAGCTATAAAAGATACAGGCTCTCGTGGTTGTTAAGTGCCGAGCTGCATCAACTGCAAACATCCTAGAGATTCGAAAACAATATGAACTGCTTCTCAATTACAGGTTAATTGTATCTAATGCCTTAACAATGCAATTGGCTGAAAACTACAAATATCTATCTTTGGGATTTTTAAACCTCATCAAATTTATTAGCGGAAAATCTGAGATGTAATTTGTATACCAAAAAGTAACTGTGCAAAGTGTGAATCTGCTCCTAGAAACTCCACTGAGGCAATCTCTCTAATCAAAAGTTTGTTGATTCTATGGCAGCAGATGAATGCTGAGCATGTGGTTTGTATTATTTTGTGAAGAATTGCTTGTGTTATTCTTTAATACTTGAGTTGTCTCTAGTTGCTGGATTGATTTTGCTAACTAGCTTTGGTATTTTATTGCTCTGCTTCTCATGGGTCATTATCATTCTTGTTAAATGTCTCTACATTTTTAGTGAGGTTTTGTTAAATTATATAGGCTCTATCATCCGCGAAGGAATCCCATCGGTTACGCAGTAAAATCTTTCAAGAGACATTCAAATGCTCAGTAGATCAGGGAACTGAGTGTAACGAGGAATCGGCAAATGGTACTCAGAAGCATTGTTACACCATTGGCACCTTCCATATACACAATCGAGTTGCATATGAAGCCTGGGGTTTAGGCCTTCCAGGTGATTTTAAGTGTGGTGTTCTTACTCCTTGGATTGTACTTCGTTGTTATCTCGAGAGCACTCTACAGGTTTGCTCTTTTGTTTTCTTCTTTTAAAATTTTCAACTTGAAGTTCAACATGGTATCTTCTCATATAATGGTTTTTATTATAAATATGCTACAGGTTGGGATTATTCAGGAGATGCTTGGAAATGGTATCGAAGCTGAAACTCTTCTTTCCTGGGGGAAAAACATTGCCCTTCATCAGTGCTTGCCGATCTATGTGATTTCTTTTGCATTGTTGCTGGGTATTGTATTATTACTTCATCTTCACTCTTTCTCATATACATCGATCTCTCATAATTTGCCTGGCTATCATGGGTGTTGTACAATATGTTTACATTCAGTTCCAAATCTCAGGGAAACTTTACCGCAAACAAATGCTGTGGGAATTGGCAGAAAAGGAATTGAAAGCTGCTTCACAGATATTGGAAGAGAATAAGGAAATAATATCTTGCTTCAAGTGCAGAATGTTTCTCGAGGTTTCCATTTATCAACAATTCGGGGACTTATTTAAAAACAGAGGTTGTGGCAGCACAGGAAATCCGTCCATAGAAATGTTATCTCGTGCTGGAGAGATGTACAGATCAGCGCTGCACAGACTAAATTCGACAGAATTGAAGGATTCCAGTAGAAGTTCTGAGGAAGCTATTACTGATCAGGCGGATAGAAGTAATATCTTCAATTGCAACATGGATCACTTAAGCAGTAGTGAAATTCCACCTGAAATTGAAAGACCAGGTGTAAAAGATAAGCAAAAAGGGTCTAGAAAGACTAAGAAAGACACTGCTCCCTCAACAAATGGCCTGAGGATGACTCGATCTAGGTGTCGTGCTATGGAAAAGAATGCTGGAACTATATCTGGCAGCGCTCAAAGAGGGTCCAGTATAGATTCAAAAGGTCACCACCTGCTTTCTGAAACTTATTCCCCAAAACAAAGAGGACAAGCAACAGGAAATAAATCATCTCTTGCTGACTGTGCATGTGAAATCACGAGACTTCTTAACAAAATGAAGTGTTGGCACTGTCTTGCTCTTCAAGTTACCAAAACTATGTCTTTGAACGATCTTGTTCACATGAAGTGGGAGGTAGTTTGGAGAAGACTTTCAATGATATTGCTCATTGGCATAGGTAAAGTGATGACAAAAAGAACATATACTGAACAAAGATAAATCACTTTCCCTATTTGTCGCTCAGGTTATGTTCTAGATGTTTTAAATGCATACGGTTCTCTGTTTTCTGGTTTCTTTCTGATCATATCCTCTTCTTACTATTTTTCTAGCAAACATGAACAACATTGAACATTTTGTATTCTCTATTTTGCCGTAGAGCCTCAGTAAACACAGCATGATGAGTATTTGGCTCTCTTGTGGTTGAGCTGGCCAGCGTAAGACTTTCAATTCAATACATTACGAAGTAAAAACTTTAGGCTGTGAATTCAGTCTATGATTTTCTTGCATATACAAATGGTTTATGAGTCTTTTTGTTCTAACAAACAATTTCTTTACTATTGATTTTCCCCTTTTTTCCTGCTATTAAATGCTAGTATGGACCTGAATTTGTTGTTGATTTTGTATGTTTTTTTTTATAACTAGATTAAATTTGCAAATGCCAAATTTGTATGAAGTTCTGAAGGTCTTTTTTCTGTAATGTGTTCCCTGGCATTAACTTATTATTGTAGATAAAGAATAGCACCAGCACTGTTACATGATTTCTGTTGCTCTTTCTTTTTCAGGGAAGTGTTTGATTCTTGTTGATGATATCCACAAAGCACATCAAATTATTTCGTTAAGTACATCAGTTCTTTTCAACCCATGTTGTCCAAAATATTCATCTCTTTCATTTGAGTCATTTATCGACTTAATTGGAAAAGACTTCTTAATGGATGCTTTAGCTATTGAGCAAGCTGTTTTACTTTACAATATCTGCTGGATTGCTTTGGAAGGCTATGGTTTCAAGATAACCAGGTATATCGTGAACTTACATAATAAATTTATCTATAAAGCACATTTTTGGCAAGGTGTCCATCTTTGATTTCATTTCAGATTCTCTACTCTGAAATTTCACTTGATGCAGCAAAGTTATTTGATCTTCTTTGTGGGAAAATATAAAGTTACTTCAAGAGTGCATCATTTCAATATTTCATGCTTTCATCTTTTTATTCAGACGCACTTTTTATGTGTTCATAGTCCAAGTCTTTTGATAATGCTTTCTAGATATGGTGGGCAGATATTTATCTTAAAAACTTCACAAACCCAATCAATTACACCACCTAAATAATTTGGAGCCCTCCAAAGGAAACTAAGTTTGGCATTGGAAGTGAAATTATTTAACATCTCATCAGTTCCTATTGGTACCCTGATGGTCTTTTTATCTATATATGTTTATGCATGCTCGTTCTAGGTATTGTCACTTGTTTTTGTTGGATTGAGAATTATTCTTTTTCAGTTTTATTCATTCGTTATCCCACATGTTTTACCTTCTTTTGCATCCAGCAGGGAGAATGGTTGTCAATTTTCACGCATTGGAATACCTAAAATAGTTTCTTGGTTGAAGCTGGCCTTTACTCTCTGTTCTGAGGTCCCTCTACTTTTTCAAAAGGTAGGCCCTTTTCAGAGATTTAGTGTATGTTGTATATTGGCATTTAAAGAATCTGGATGGCCAGGATGGTGAAAAATGCAATTTTTTTTTTTGTTGAAATGTGTTGACTGCAATAAAAAAAAAGAAAGAAAAAACCCTCTGGATGTTGAAAGTCAACTGTTGTTTGATCACCGATAGAAACATGCTGCTTATGATTGTAGGATCCTGAGATGAATCTTAACATATTAGTGTGATTCATATATATATATATATATATATATATATATATATATATATATATATATATATATATATATGTATTACTTTCTTATGCCAATGTCATTTACTTGGTGAAAACTTTATCATGAGTTCATTTGTTCTTCACTAGGTTTAGAGAACCTGTTTCCTGCAGTCTCCCCCTCTAGTTTGGACGTCTAATGTTAAAATGTTGCAAGAGTTGACTACTTACACAAAATCTGACAGGTTTCAAGGTTGCTGGCAGTACTCCATGTGCTTTCTACCTCGGTTGAGGCTTTTTCTCTATTTCCTGACAAAGCTCTCTCTGAGAGTCACCGAGCTGCATTTTTTCATCAAGCTTCCATTGGAAACAATTTAAGTCAGCAGCTATTTTCTTGTGTATTGGGGAAGGAAAACAGCAAAGATACAAGAGATCTTAAGGTACATCTTCTAAGATTTGTCATCTAAAAGAAAAAGAACAGATTACAATGAGTTTGGTCTTTGTAGCATTTTGTCCTACTATTCAGATCTTTCAATTTTTGGGGGTTTCGTTTTATTTGACATCCCAATAATTCACATCCAAGAGGCACAAATCACATTTACCATAGTGCTATCCTGTTAAGATTTTTATTTTATTTTTTTCCATTTTTTAAAGATTCTGGCGAGAGTCTCGAGCTTACTTCAGTGTATATTCATTTGTTATCAGGCAGATCTGGCCACCACAGGTTTTCTATTCATAATCTTTCCATGGTCGTACAGTTGTCTTTCCTTGTCTATTTCATTGATTTGCTGTAGGCGTGGTGGGCATTCTGATGTCAAAAGGAATGATCCTTGTTCTCATGAATCATTACTAGCATAAGTTTTCCCTGGATCCTAAAATCAATCACCGTTCTGAATTGCAAAGTACATTTAGTTCTTCCTACTGGGTTTTCACAATCTATATGGTTCTCCTTTCAGGGCTCTCATCTTTCTCGCTCAGACTTTGGTCCCTCAGAAACACCACAGATAGACAGGTTTGATCTGTTTGCTTTGGACAAACATTCGTCCAAATTCTTACAGAATTAACCTCTTTCCTTTCTTGCTTCTGTTTCCTGATGCAGGGTTGTAGCCAAATTACAAGAGTTGGATAAATTTGTTTTAAGATTTTTTCAGAGGTTGCCATGCTCTGCTGTAATCTGTTTTAGCATACTTAGAGGCTCTGATGCTAATCTTTTGGGAAAATTGTTGCGTTATCCTTCTGCTCGAGCATGGATACTGTTATCCCGCTTGAATTCCATCAGTCAGCCTATTCTCATACTTCTGCCTGTGGATTCAGTCTTAGATGGTAATCCTATAACTCAAGAGAACCGGAATTCTGACTTTATGCAAGGTATAGTTTTACCTACTGGCTACTTCCGATGCACTAATTCCTTGAGAAATAACTGCAGAATCTTCAGTTGGCATGATGTGCTCCAGTACAGGATCCTGTAAAGGAAATGATTTTGTCAAGCAGTGGCACTGTCCTTGGGTCTCCAGTGTGGTGGACGAAGCTGCCCCAATATTTAAAGAGATACTGAAGGAAAATTACATATCGTCTTCTATATATCCAGAAGAAGATACAAAAGAGAGCAGGCTATTATGGTGGTCCCTAGAGGGAGAGACTTGATGATTGTCTTGGTAAATTTTTGCAGTAAGTATCTTCTCGAACATATAATTTTTCTTACATAATGGACAGACTTGCATATTTTTTGGGATGCAATTCTTTTTTGATTATTGTAGTACAGAGAGAATTATTCTCAAAAGTACTTTCTAATGGACCTCGTCTGTACATATGCACATAATCTGTGAATAGAAACACACTATAAATGCAAGTTTCAAAACTACATATTCCCTTCTACCTTTGACTTATAAATTTCTTTTTCTTTTTCGAAATACTGGTACTTCACAATTTCATTTTTTGATATTCTGCGGTTTAGATGTTTGGAAGACTCGTGGTTAGGCCCTTGGAAATACTTGCTTTTGGAGCACTGGTCAGACAGCAATCGCCTGAGTTCTCTGGGAAGGAAATTAATCGATCTTTTGAGATTGAAGTATAAAGTAACTGTCAGTAAGGATCTTCTGAGAGTTATTCTCCTTGGTGCTATACATACTTCTGAAATAAGAGAACAAGGATTACAGCTTATTTTGAACAAAGGATGCTTCATTGGAGGATCTTGTAAGGAATTATTGAGCTCGTCTGATGAAGTCAAAAGTCTTTCTCTAGATTTGTTTCATAAAGTACTTGAAGATCATGCATTTGAAGAGATTGAATACTTTACCAGAAACCCAGTAATTCTGGTTTTGGATTCCGACATACAGGTTTGACTTTTCTTTCTTTAGTTGTTCGTTCCTATTCCCTTTCTCTTTTCATGGCATCTTTTATCATCTATTCTTGACATGATATCAAAGTATTAGGCATCTAATAGCTATTTAACATGACAAGTTGTTGAGAGTGCATATAGAATCTAAACGAAATTTTTAGTTTTTATATTCGTATAATGTCATGTGATGTGTATTGAAGTTTTGGTTCCTTCTAGAACTAACTTCCCTGAATATTTCTGTAGCCAGATGATTTATCCATATTAGTTAAATTAAAGGATGAAAGGCAAAATGGTATCTGCACTGTGTTTATATATAATTTCAGTCACGACTCCTTTACTCAATCAAATGTCTGATGATGTAAATGCAGATGCTTCCATGGGAGAGTCTACCAATACTAAGAAATGAGGAGGTCTATCGTATGCCTTCTGTTACCAGCATCTGTGTGACAATTGAAAGATGCTGCCACCATCAAGAGTTGCTCAGTAGGAGCTCTGAAGTCTTTCCACTTATTGATCCCCTGGATTCCTTTTATGTTTTGAATCCTAGTGGTGATCTCAGCAGGACACAGGTTGAGTTTGAGAATTGGTTCAGGGATCAAAACTTTTAGGTAATCATTGTCATTGTTTCATTTATAAAAGTAAAATCAGGAATCATTAAACAAGAAGACTATTATGTCGGGTTGAAAGAATTATTTCAGTGTAAGATATTGTGGATCATATTCTAGTTAAAATCTCATTCTCTAATTAACTTCTTTTTTACTCGGCATGCTGCATAGGGGGAAATCTGGAACTGCACCCAAAATTGAAGAGCTGGTGACAGCCTTAAAGAATCATGATCTCTTTATCTATTTTGGCCATGGAAGTGGTAGGACTTGCTGAAACTTAAATAAAATGCTATGACTTGATATATTATCTCTTCAACTTGCCTATCTGCATTCCTCTTACGATACTGTTTTCCCTTTTTTTATTTTTTTTCTTTCTTTCGGAAACCTTGAAACTTTAGGAGTTCAATATATTCCCGGGCATGAGATTGAGAAGCTTGAAAGCTGTGCAGCAACACTACTCATGGGTTGCAGCAGTGGGTGTTTGTCAATGAATGGACGTTACGCCCCACAAGGTGCTCCCCTCTCCTATCTCTTAGCAGGTTCTCCTGTCATAGTAGCTAATCTATGGGAAGTAACAGACAAGGATATCGATAGATTTGGTAAAGCAGTGCTTGAGGCGTGGTTAAGACAAAGATCAATTGTTTGTACAAGGTGTAGTGAAGAATGTGATACACTTTTAAACAAGTTCGAGTCCATAAGAATTAATGAAACAAGAGGAAATGGTAAAGAGAAAAAACTGCGAAATAAATCCCACAGTAGTTCTGGTGTTTCTGTTTGCAAGAATTGTTGTAACCACAGACCTAAGGTTGGTTCTTTCATAGGGCAAGCTAGGAATGCTTGTAATCTACCTTTCCTCATTGGAGCTTCTCCGGTTTGTTATGGTGTTCCAACAGGTATAACGAAAAGGAAATATTTGTAATATTGTCCACTTTTCATGTACTGTAAACGGAGAATAATCTCCAATTTATTGTTAACAAAAATAACTGCAATAATAAATAAAAGTACATGATGTATTACTGCAATAATTACTGTTAGTATATGTCCCATTGCTTCTTTTAATATATGGAAACATTTAAGTTTGGATAGAGAGAATATAAATAAAAAGAAAAAAAAATAGAGTAATCGGTTAGATTTTTTTTTGAAACCCAAATGGGTGCATATTATTAAGGATAAGTATGGTGATCGCAGCCATTACATTTGTCGGAAAGTGACTATTCCACATCATGGAAGGATAACTATATGACTAAGACATGCCAAGCAATGTGCTACCTTGTTTCCATCGCGCTTATCAAAAAGCAGGGAAACGGAATCAAAGGATGCTACAAGAGACTTTGCATAATCAAAAATGGTTCCAAGAGCAGAGAAGTCCTCTGGACACTCGAGATAGAAGGATCCCCAAACTATTCATTAGGTATTAACTTTGTCCTCAATTTTTTTGGCCCTAGATTAATTTTTTCCCCAGAGTTGGTAGTCCCAACTCCTAAGCACCATGTTATACAAACAAATATTATTAGAAAATTGTTATTTATTTATTTATTACTCTCTATTTTCTTAATAGATATTTTTCTACATAGTTTAGTTAGTATACATAAAAGAATGAGAAAAAAATAAATATTTTTATAATTATTAAAGGCGACCAACGGGAGATCGACCGTAAGGGCGTAAGTAAGAGCGTAAGGCATGAGAAGAGTTAGGAGTTAGAGTCGTAGGCCAATGCCAAAGACAGAGACTCCCTACTAGCCCTAGCGGCGAAGGGGCTGAATTCTCTCTCATATCTTATAGCCGCTTGCCTACCCCATTTGATAGAATTCTTTTAGATACTTTATCTAATTATTTACTCTCAAACAACAGTCTTTTCCATTTCTTTCTATTGTTAAGGCAATGTTAGGAAAAAATAAGGTTGAGAGGAGGTTGGGGGGGAGGGGGGGGAGTAATTTTTTGTTGAGTTGAGAAGTTGTTACAATTGGCGCTGCAGAAAAGGAGCAATCATTTTACTTTTTTTGGGTCCTTTGTACGGAAGCCCCATGGACTCATCGAAAAGGCCCAAAAAGGGACATGGGCTTAGGGTTTCAGTCCAGTACGTCAAGCAAACAGTCCCCATTCCGCAAGAAAATGACCTAACCCTTCCAATTTCAAATTTCAAATCACCGCTCCAACGGTCAAATTTCTCCTCTCTTCCCTTCCCCAGTACTCTTCTGGTCCATTCCATTCCACACCTATAAATATCTCATCATCCTCACTACCTCCTCCATTGATCCATCAATCCACTCACTGCTCATCACAATATTAACCTAGAGTCAGCTCCAGCTCGTTGCTGCAATGGATTTCCACAGCCTCACCAGAAGAGAACTCCAAGCTCTTTGCAAGAAGAACAAGATTCCTGCTAACCTAACCAATGTTTCCATGGCTGATTCTCTCAAATCTCTCCAGATCGTAAGTTTTTTCTTCTAATTACTAGTTCATTTTATTGATTTATCTCGTCAATTAAAAATCTTAGTAAATGACTTTTGCTACCGAATCTAGTTTCGATTTAATGTCTTAGTTATCATAAGGTTTTCCTCTAATTCCTAGTTTATTTTATTGTTTTTATCTCGCTAATTAAAAATTATTAATTGAAATTTTCCTCTGAATCGAGATTTGATTTAATGTTTGAGCTCTCGTAAGTTTTTCCTTTGATTTCTAGTTGATTTTATTGTTTTATCTCGTTAATTAAATTTATCTAATTGATTTTTTACCATCGAATATAGATTAGATTTAATGTATCTTGTTATCTTAAATTTTTCCTCTGATTCCTACTTTATTTGATTGCGATTGAATATAGATTTTATTTTAATTGTTGGTACTATCGGATTTAGGTCGAAGGGATTGAAGAGGTTTTGAATCCCTCTGAATCTGTAACTGCTCAATCAACCATTGAATCACCGGAGAAATCTGAAGTGACATCATCGCCCTGTGTTCCTCGTACCGGTGGTAGAACAACTCGTCGAACGGCTGTTAAAAATCAAGTTGTTGAAAATTCTCAGGTTTCAACTAGGGATTAGGCGTTCTACCAGAAAATTGGTTGTTGGGGAGGTTGACGATGAGAAGCTTAATAAGGGGATTAAAACTCCGGCTGCTACTAATACCAGGAGGACTCAGGGGGTCTCTGTTCGGCGCAAAATGGATAGTCAATTGAAGGAAGTGGAAGAGGATAAGAAAATTGAGAAGGAGGACAGTTCTGAAACCCCTAAAGTGGTGCCTGGTAGCCAGCAGAGGGGGCCGAGTATGGTGAAACTAGTGTACAGCACGCGCCAGTCAACTAGGTTGGCTGAGAAAAATAAAGATGATACACACTCAAAGAAAAATGAGAAACTTGAAAGTTTTAAGGGTGATCTGTTTGCGGAAGAATCTGGAGAAAATCTTGAAATTTCTGGTGTGAAAGAAGGAGAGTGCTCTAATGATCTGGGTGAAATCATTGAAAGTACTGGTAATTATTTGTCATTTCATCGCGTTTCTCTGTTCATTTTCCCTATTTCATGCATTCATATGTGTTATATGACTTATCATGTCTATTACAAATATTACATTTGTTTTCTTCTTTTTTTTTGAACGAGGTTTTGGAGTAATTTGTGATTGTAATATTCTCTTGGGCAGATACTGATTTGAAGGAAAAATTAGATGATGGTTTGGAGAGAAACAATGATAAAGAGGATAATTCAGATGAAAATTCTGATTCTGTGATTGAGAAGGAGGTACAATTAGAGGAAAGTAGCGAAAGCTCTGAAGTTGTCAAGTCAGAGATGAACATAGAAGAGGATGCAGTTGAAGGACATCAATGTGAAGTTGATGATAAAGGTGGGAAACAGTTCCTTTACTCATTCCATTTCATTAATCATATCTTTAAGATTTGCAAATTAATATTTCCGAATTGAAATGCAGCTGCTGATGATTTAAAAACAGAGGTTCATACTGAGGTTTGTGAAGAAACCGATCCTTCTGCTGCTGAAATCGTTGATAAGCCACTTGAAATGGCTGATGAAATTAAAGAAAATAGTGGTAGGTTGTTAATCATTTGCTTCTTTCACAACTGCATTATCACAAGTGTAAAACATCTTCAAATGAATTGCAATGTTCACTCAATAATGAATAAGGATTGTCATACAGGAGGTGCTGACTTGTATCTGACCAAGAAAGAGGATGTAGTTAAAAACATGGGGGGATAAAGTGAATGCCAATGAAGTGGTGGTTTCTCAAAATATTGCTGAAATTGTTGAAGAAGAAGTCATTTCTCAAGGTCTGGTTCTACTTCTTCCTTTGTATTTTGTTTGCCCTTTATCTTTCTCCTCAATGTATTTATTGTTGGATTGTGAAGTTGTTGGCCATTGCACTGTGATGATGACTTTAATGTGCTTAATGATTTTGCAGATGATGCATTCACCACTGATAACAAAACACTGAAAATGAGTGAAGAAATAACGAATTTCTTCCAGGATGGTGATTCAGGATCATATGATGATCTTTCTCTTACTGACAAAGTTCTTGAAAATTCTGACCATGAGAATGACATGGAATTCAAAGTTGGCTCTCTTAACAAAGTTCTTGAGGTTGGTCACAATGAGAATGATCTTGGGTGAAGCCAATAAGTACTCTGGCGATTTGGCTGCTTCTGACAACAATGATAAAGGTATTTTGCTATATTTTCACATTCAGTTACTTTTCATTTACATATGATGATCATTTTTACAGTTGTATCATCTGAAATGGCCTTGTATAAATTATTCATTTTTATAAGATGTTCAAGCCTTCACTAAAGTTGACGTTTTTATACTTTGTCAGTGTCTGGAAAATCTTGCGCTGTAGAATCTCCCCTAACCCACCCTAAGGCGGAGGAGCAGCAAGACACGGACCTTGTCAATGCCTTTGATTTTACAGCAGAACTCGGCAACATTTTCTCAACCTCTGCAGAAACAGAACTGATCCACACTGTTCTTCCAACCTGTTTGACACCATCAAAGAAGTCAGCAAGCAAGAAAACGCCAACTACAATTAAAAAGCTGAGCCATGTCTTTGATGACAAAGAGAACATTGACAACAGTGGGACAAAGCTGATTCCTACCAAGGAGAAGAAGAAAATCGAAGGGTTTGGTCAGGCTCAGTATGTTGACCTTAGTTTGAGGCAGTTGAAGAAGGTCGTGAAAGAAAAGACGGAGATGAGTAAGAAGAAAGATGATCAAGTGATGAGTTCAAGACCTGCCTTGCAAGCCGTCTCTGAGAATATCGTGACAGAGTAACCTGATAAAAACTCCTTTTTTGCCTTCCAACTTTACGAGTGATGTAATAAATTCTCCGTTGATGCATCTCTTCTTGTGATGCAAATCAAGATCTGCTGAACTATTTTAGTGCCATATAGTATTGAAATTTTCGACTATTTCAAACTTGTTTCTTTGCAAAGATCAATTTCATTCCGACCCAGAAGAAATGACTAGTATTTCCAAGATCAGGTTAACAGAAGAATACAGGAAAGAAACAGCTAACTGCTAAAAGCAGCTCAGATATGTTGAACACAAGGGAAGTTTAGAAATATATCTAGCCTGATTTACAATAAAGCGGCCCTCTGAGTGAAATTTATGGTATAATCTTGACTTCCTCTTTTTACGATGCCATGAACGAAGAAGGATCTCTTTTTCTCTGATCAAAGATGAAATAAAAGAACCAATTACTTATACTAGAATAGGATAGAGTTCGAGTTGTCAATTTTGTAAGATGTGTGGCTACATCTGAAAATGTGATGCTATTCAATACGTAACTTATTCTCCATATTTTCTCATTTTTGAAGTGTCCATTTTTCATCAAAGCTTGTTTCCACGGGACTAACAATTCAACTTTTGCACAATACAGAACGGTTTAGTTACAAAACAAGCTCTATCCCAATTCTACTTGGTCATTGATTGACATCCAAACCGAAGACTAACACAGCAGTTTAGTTGCAAAGCAGAACGTTTAGTTCCAATTCCACTTGTCATTGACACCCAAAAAAAAAAAAGGAAGAAGAAGAAAATATCTTCCGAACACAAGATTGAAGAAAAGAAATCATTAAGTCGATGATCACAAAATATTCATGTTCAACCCAATAAATACAATCTAGAAATCACAGAGAAGCTGCATTTCTTGGACCCTCAAGGTCCCCAGCCCCAACTATTATACAAACCCATCGAACCATGAATGTGTCGATGAGAGAAATTTAAAAAGTACATTTTGAATGAAAGGGCAGATGTTAAAAAGTACAGTTTTGTTTAATCATTTTTCTATATCTAAACTAAAAGGCCTAAGAATCTTCACCATCTAAATCTACATCCGCCCTCGGTTTGCCTCCCTACGCCTTCGCCTCCTTCCAGAGCGTCCCAGAACTACCCTGCCTTGACGGTGGAGACGACTAACAAAAGACAAACCATCATCACCATCGGCATCATCATTCTCACCGTCTTGATCAGAGTAGCCAAAGCTGCCAACAGGAGCCGTGCGAGTAATTCCTGCATTACCTCCCTCCAATGCATGGCTTGTGTCCCTATCATGACGCCTACTCCCTCTATTTGGACCACCACCACTACCTGCTGAGCCAACGGCCTGCAAGAAAAAGAAGACGTTCATCAAATTGCTTTCGATTCTTGCCAAATTGTCATCAATCCCCACATCAAACCCATCAGTTTGCTCCAAGGGATCTTCATCAAAACCATCATCCTCCTCCGAAAAAAGGCCATAGCGACCTCCTTCAATTACATAATCACCAAAAACCACTGCACCTGGCATCGATGATGTTACCGTGCTTATCACATCACCCCTTTCTCGTTCCCGCTCAAGCCTTATCCATTTTTGTTCAAGAAGTGGGTCTACTTCAGGTGGTTT
Organism: Vinca minor; assembly: GCA_026122235.1. NCBI lineage: Eukaryota > Viridiplantae > Streptophyta > Magnoliopsida > Gentianales > Apocynaceae > Vinca > Vinca minor. Next base: position 5,921,458 of record JAOCZM010000056.1, read on the forward strand.
AGCAGAAGGGTGGTCTGCTCTAACATGTTTCCGGAGCTCCCTATAAGTTCCAACATATGTGCAGTTTTCCTGCATACAGTTACGTTTCTTCCCGTTCAGATATTCTCGCGCTGGCTCAACTACAGTCCAGCCTTTCACTTGACCTCGACAAAGGGGACATGCAAGCTCCGTGACTTCACACTTCTCCATAGCTGAACCATCTACCGAGCCATGAAGATTTTGACCATGACTCGGCAATGTCACTTTGGTATATGCTTTTCTATACTGGTCTAGGCAGTTTGAATAGCGGTAACTAGTTCCACACATGTAGGGACGGCAACCTTTTTTCATGCGAGGAACATAGGAGAAGAACAGCATTGTGAGGATACTCCATGCATACAGAACAAGTAGCATCTTCCCAGTCTTTCTTTTCAAAGATTTTTGAGCTTTTATTCTCGTACATTTCCATCAACTGGTAACCAGATGGCAATGGATATGGGGTTGCCCTGCACTGTCGCAAGGCAATCCTGCGTCTTCCCCTGGTACCTTTTGCCCATTTCCTCGAAAAATTTTGCAATAAAAGAGGATCTGAAAATTGGTTCCTTTTATAATGACAAAGAAGAAACTAAAAGGCGGTGCACCAGAGAGAACTGAGGAAATAGAAAGAAAGAAAGAAGAAGCACAGTATCAGTAAAATAAACCGCACAAAGGTAATAGAATGTTTATGAAGCTCATAAATGTAGCATCACACTGCAAATTATACATAGACTAAGCAGTTATAAACATATTCAGGTGACGGATATTTTTGCTGAAATTTCACATTTCTATCACAATAGAATTCATAAGCTTATGTTAAGCAAATCATGAGACAAAATTGAACAGTAACATCGAAACATTCAAACCACGTCAACAAATACTCACAATTAACTGGCATTGTGACAACTATAGATTGTTATTGTTGTTTTAAAATTTTAATTGCAAAAGCTACAGAAAACAAAGGAAATGAAGAGAGGTCAGAGTTCAAACTCCAAAATCTAGGTGAAAAAGGCTAAACATTTGAACTATTGTTCAAAAAGGAGCGCAGGAAGGGGAAGGAGTTGACAAGTAACTACTTGTGACAAAACAGAATGGAACTCTTGATCACAAAAAACTCATTCTTGAAGGAGGCGAAGTCACCTCCTTGACTTACTGACCACATTCTGCTAGGGGGGCCTCCAAAAGATAATACAAAAAAAAAGAAAAAAAAAGAGAAGCCCAGAACAATTTTCATTCCTACCATCATGACAAAATATAAGCACCCTGCCTATGCATGCATCAAAGACCATCAACTAAGAACAAATATCGCTCGAACAAAGCACAAATATCAGACAACATACTGAATGCAAGTAAGAACCTACCATTTTGATGTCATTAAAACATATAGTTCTACAAATCGATGAATCCTAGTATAGGTCAATGTTTCACTACAATTGTGACACAATACAGTTGAAAATTATGTGTAAAAGAACCATTTGGACCTAAAGTTTTCTCAAAAATCCAATTGGAACCCCCAATTTTTCCTTTTATCAATTCAAAACTATGTTATCGAGGACTTAATGGGTTATGTTATTGTTGTATTGTTGTATCAATTCAAAACTATAAGCTTATAAGATAATTCCATTTTCAGACCTTTGACTCTAAGACATCTAGATTCACAGCACCTGATTGCAATCATATTTAAGGTACGTGCATAGTATTATTGAGGGAGAACCTGGAAAGGAAAAGGATGGCTATAGAAATTAGAATCTAAACAAGACCATGTCACAAAAGAGGCGGCAAGAACAAATGCTTGACAGATTGGTAAAGGAGTTTGAAATACTTGTCACCAATTCAAATTCAGCACTGAATTCCAAGGAAATGCAAATAAGCTTGGACAGTTAGTTAACATACCGCAAAAGAAAACCACATACTGAAACATCCTTGATTCACCGCAAATTAATCCGGGAAAAAGGTGTCATACACCAAATTCAGAATTTAAAAGCAAATCACAATTCCAAACAGAAAAATTCTGAAAAACATACTCGAAAGCAACTACCACAAATAAAGATGAAAAATTCATGAATGAGAGCAAAACTACCTCGGATTTCCAGCAAATCTGGATCTCACTTCTAAAAAGCAATTATTCACGGGTGCCCCCAAAAGCTAATACCTCTCTCTCTCTCTCTCTCTCTCTCTCTCTCTCTATATATATATATATATATATATATATATATATATATATATATCCACTTTGGAAAGAAACAAAATTCATCCCTTAAGAAGATGACTTGGTAGATTAGATTAGATTAGATTCAGATAAGAAACAAAACAACGTGCTACAGCCAATCACGCCAGTAGACAGTTATAAAATGAATAATTTAACAAAAAAACAGCAAAACCGGATTAAATTAATAAAATAAAATCATCCCAAGCACATGACTTTTGAATTTTAATATCCATCTGAGATTCATTCCATCCAAATTACACGAAATTTCCATAAAAAACAAAAAAAAAAAAACGAAAGTTTTTCCGTACCAGTGAATTGGTTGAAAAAATGAATACAGATTGGATGAAATTTGTAGAGAGAGAAAGTGGAAAGCTTTTTATAATTTATATAAGGGGAGTTGGGTTACGGATAGATCGAGGGAAAAACAAATGAGAGCCCGGCCATTTCTAATTTTTCTATGTACCCAATTTTTTTCAGTTTCTCTCTCTAGAAAAGTGAGAAAGAGAAAATGGAATAAAGCTGAGATTCGCTAAAACAAAGGAGACGTTTTATGAGATTCGTTTGGCAGTCCGGTTCCTATGCGTAACATATTTTTTTCAGTATGTGCAGAATATTTTTTTCTTAAAAATAAGCGTTTGGCGAACAAGTATTTTTTTTAAAATTAATCTCAGCCGTCAAAATTTTAATCTAACGGATGATAATCCGTTCCGCACATATGAAACATTTCTCATTCCGCACTGGAGCCGTGATGCTCGTTTGGACTGATTTCTACACTACTCTTTTATTACTGGATTGTTTCAGACGTTGGACTATGACGATATCACGCGCTAGTGAGAGAGTATTTTTCCGGTGATTGCGGTGGCTTGGGCGGAGAAAATAGAAGGCAAACACAAAATATCGTCATATCATATTAAAGAGATCACTTGACTACAACACCTGCATTGGAGCTACTATTTTTTTCATAAAAACATAACATTTGAACCGCTAATTCGTTTTTATGAACATTTGAATCAAAATGCATAATACCTAATTTTATGGTAGCAAAAGTGAATGTCCCAAAATGAAAATTACAAACATTTTGAAGCTCCCTGGTGATGGATGGATGCATATCAAAGGATGAGATGCACGCGTAGCTAATGAAAGTGAGCGAAGTTAAAAGGGTAATGACGTGAGGAGGGTTCGTTTTTATCAACATGGGGATGCGTGACCGTGACTAAATCCATTGGCGGACCAACAGTGAAGCATGGTTAGGCAAGTGCCCACCAACATTTTCTCAATTTTTTTTATAGTTTTAATTTTATTTTTGTAATACTTCATTTTGTGAGTATTTATTTTTTTATTTTTTACAAGAAGGGATCATATATTCACTGCCAAAGAGATATAACCATGTTACAAGGGGAAAAAAACCAAGAATCAGAGTTCATGGTCAATAAGGGGAAAAACATCTCCCGGTCATGATGTCAAAAGCATACTATCAGCTCACACATATTCAGACTCCTACTAACTAGTCTCTAATCTCATATGTATAGAGATCCGTCGATTGTAACTTCTTATCTCTCCAGGACTTCATCAATTCCAAACTCTTAGCCTTAATGACACAAACAATGTGCCTAGAACCAGGATCCTCGATATTATCATCATGAAGCATTTTATTTCTCCAATACCAAATGGTATTAATCGTTTTCCTAAAAAAATGATCTCATTCCACATCTCTATACTCAAACTGCCGTGCCTCCGTACCACCTTCAAGATTATCATCTAACCATTCATTTGTCGACATCGAAGTCCAAAATCTTCATTGCCCCTAATCCATAAGGACCGATTTCCACACTTCCCTACTCATTGAACAATCCTGCATCACATGCAGCGTAGAATCAATACCATTACCACATAAACGACAAAAAAGAGAAAGTGCACAATAACTATTAAACAATAGCCCTTCAGTATGGAGAATTTCATGTCTCACTTGCCAAAGCAAAAATTTGTACCTTTGAGGTCCTCGATGTTTCCAGATTCGACACCAATTATTCGCTTCAGCACCAGTCTGATCCCACCCCAACTGTTCATATATCCCCTGTAAATGTAGCACGCTTATGGTTGAGTTTCGCAACTTGATGTCCGCTGCATTAGTACGTGTTAAAGAACCCGGATGCAAAGGTCCCCAATCAATTTTGGCCTTCAATTTTTCCCTCACTCCCAATCAAACTTGCCCAAATCCTCGAAACTCCCTGACTCTAGGCTACTGGAGCGAACAAATTACCATACTTAGCCCACATTACTCGAGACCATAGACTATCTTTATCATGTATTATACGCCACCCAAGTTTGATCAGTAGCGCCATATTTACATATTGGAGCTTCTTGAGGCTTAGTCCACCACATTCCAACGGTTTACAAATCATCTCCCAACTAGTTGTATGTAGCTTCCTTTCTTGGGCTTCTTCTCCCCAAAGAAATTGACGATTCAACTTCTCAATTTCGTTCAAGTTACCCTTCGGTAGTGCTAAAGTCTGCATATAGTAGCTAGGAATAGTAGCCGTGACTGTCTTAATTAAAAGACACCAAGCTGCCTTTGACATTGTTTTAATCCGCCATCCACTCAGTTTTCGCCTAACTTTTGTCACCATATTCTCGAAAGTTCCCTGATTCAGCCTTTTGTGTAAAATCGGTATACCAAGATATTTTTCTAGATTGATCGTCAACGGCATACCACAATTTGCACTAACAGCACGTGAGACTGCTTGATTCGTATTATTGGAAACAAATAACTTTGACTTGCTTACATTAACTTTCTGGCCTGATACCACACAAAATCGATGTAGTGTTTTTTCCATGACCTCAGCCAGATATTCACTTGCTTCCCCAAACAGGAACAAATCATCTGCAAAAAATAAGTGAGATATCAATGGTCATTCTTTCCCAAGTTTCACCGATTTCCAAACTTTGTTTCGCACTTGTTTATGAGTATCCGCTCCTAAGACCTCTATACAAAGGAAAAACAAATATGGAGCAAGCGGATCACTCTGTCGAAGTCCCTTATGTAGTTTAAAGCTATCCAATTTGCACCCATTCCAGAGAACTGACAAAGATGTCGACAAAATACAAAACATAATTATCTTCAGCATACCATCACTGAACCCCACTTTCTGTAAAATGTTATGCAAAAACTCCCAACTGATGCGGTCATATGCATTTTTCAGATCTATCTTAGCAGCCAACCACCCCTTACGGCCTATTTTCTTCCGCATGCTATGGATGACTTCTTGTACAATGACTATGTTATCGACTCTTTGTCTTCCTGGGACGAAACTGCATTGTTCTTCCCCCACCAATTTACTAATCAATGGTTTCAAACGGTTAGCAATTACCTTTGTGTTGAACTTGACCACCACATTACATAAGGTTATATGCCTAAATTGCGATATTGTTTCCGGAACTTCAACTTTAGGTATTAGAGTAATCAAAATTTCATTCATATGTTCGGGGAATTTACCAGTAGTTATAGCCGCCTGTATGAACATCGTGATGGCCGGTCCTACCACATCCTAGAATTTTTGGAAAAATAGAGGTGGGAAACCGTCTGGACCCGGTGCTTTCAATGGACCCATAATTCCCATGGCTTGCTTGACCTTACTAGCTGAAACCGGTCTATTTAACATCATTTTCTCCAATATGACCTCAGTAGTCATTCTGTGAGTATTTATTAGTATATCTATTTTGAGTCAGTTTTCGATTTGAAATTAGATTTTATGGTTCGTGAATTATAGAAATAACAACACTTATATTTTAACAAGTTTGGTTAAAAATTTAACAAGCTAAGTGTGTAAAAGGACTATAATGTTTATTAAAAAAGAAGACAAGACAAAGGGAAAGAAAATCACGAAAATGCCATCAAATTTCCTTTATATAAAGATGGTATCAGTAGCCTTATTTTCATTTTTGTTTCACGGTGTTAGCAATAACATTTAGGTAAGTCTTCTCTTTCTTCACGGAGTATGCTTGTATGAATTTGTTTTGGCAATGTTAATTGTATCCCCTCTATCTTTAAAGTCTACGGTCGCCAGTAACTACCTCATGTTCAATCCGTCCTTCAAAAGCCAGAATTTTCATTTAAGAAAATAAAAAAGGATAAAGGTAAAAATATTCAGAGCTAAACCAGAATAAACCGAATCGGTTAGAGAATTTCTTTTTCTACGACTAGGAAAACCGGTTAGAGAACTTCTCGATCATACCGCCAAGTAGGGGTGTTCATGGTTCGGGTTGGTTCGGTTTTACACATTTTTAAAACCAAATCGAAATATTCGGTTTGAAATTTTTGAAACCAATCCAAGCCATTCAAAATCTCAAACCGATGCATTCGATTTGTATCGGTTTGGTTTGATTTGGCTTGGTTTTTCAGTTTTCGGGAGAAACAAAATATATTGATTATAAAGTAAAAATAAAACAATTTTTTTTATATAATAACTTAGCTGCTAAAAATATAAAAGAAATAAGACTATTGTTTTCACAAGTTAAACACAGTAAAAAATAAAATAATGAAACATAAATTCTCAATTCTTGAATTTCAATATAAAGTAAAAATAATACAATTTTTTTTTTATATAATTACCTAGCTACTAAAAATATAAAGAAATATGTCTATTGTTTTTCATCAATTAAAACAATAAAAAAAACATAAATTCTTGATCCTGATTCTTGAAATTCAAACAAATTACTGAAAAATTATCCTACGCGGAAAAAAGCAAAACAAATACAAAAATTACGTCATTATTAGTTTCAAAGTAAAACAAAAACTTCAGATTAATCTTAACCACATACAACACATGACTCTTCAATCTCTTACTTTAGCACTTGAAGAGTTTGCTTGTCATGTCATAAATAAAAAGTTCAATATGTTTTATTACAAAAGAGTTCTTTAATATATATATATATATTCGGTTTGGATTATAAATTTTTTTAAACCAAATCGAAAGTTCGGTTTTAATTTAGTCCAAATCGAAACCAGTCTAATGCACCGCTCAAATCGAAAAATCGATTTGAATTGCTTTGGATCGATTTTGGTTTTTCATGAACACCCCTACCGTCAAGATGAAGTTAGAGATCATTCATGTGAAATAAATAAATAAATAATGTAATACACTTTTTTAGTTATGGTATTAAGGCATCCGACCTCAATAATTCGTTCGGAATTTTAATCACAATTTAGTTTACTCAATAAAAATTCATATAAACAAATATACGCAGTGACGGATACAGGAATAGAAAATATTGGATTTATGTGAGGTTATTTATATATTTATCATCCAAATAAAATAAAATATACCCCACTACCGTCATACTAGATCCGTCACTGTATATACGATATATTTTTGTTCTTCTCTACTTGATAGGATTCAAATTTTTAACTTTGATTGATTGATCTCAGCTCATACCACTGGGTAATGCATCATTGGCAAAGCCAATAAGCAATACTTTTTTTCTCGGAAAATAGAAGATTTATTGTGGTTGTGCATTTTATTCATTTGAGATAATTTATTATATATTTTCGAAGTTGAAAATAAGATGGTAAACAAAAACTCCATTTGCAATTATCCATATAGATTCATCGATTAACAATAAAAGATTCATGAATCATGAATACTATTAATTATGTTTATATTAAATATTGAAATTACTAGAAAAGCCTTCACCAAGGGGGTAGGGATGGCAATTTGACCCGTGATCCGTTGATCTGCTCCGCCCCGATAGAATTTGGGGCAAATCAGATCTGATCCGTATAGAATTTGGGGCAAATCAGATCCGATCCACGAACGGAGCAGATCAAATTCGGATTTCACCCCTGCCCCGATCCGCCCCGATCTGATCTGCACATTTATAATAATAAGAGGATGTTATGTGCTAATAATTTAATTGCGCTTTTCGTCCTAATTATATATACATCTCTTGGGGAACCCTAGAAGAAATATCCCCAAATTTTTTGCCCTTCCCCCCTCCCCGTTTCTTCCTCATCAGCGGCGCTCAACCACCGCCACCCACTTCTCCTTCTCCTTCTCCTCCTCTCTCCGGCTATCCCTATCCTCAATCTCCACCTCGGCTCCTTTTCTTTTTCCTACTTCTGTGAAGAACAATAACCCTTCAGATTGTTAAATGGTTCCAAAATTGTGTAGAAGATCCAGAGGTTTCATCTCAAAATGGTTCCAAAATTGTGCAGAAGATCCAGACCACCCCCACCCACCTCATCCCACCCGTGGATTTCTTCTTCTTTTTGGACTGTAATTTTGAATTTTTGCTTCTTTTTAGACTGTAATTTTTTTTTCTGTTTCTTGGGTTTTTTTGTTCAATGGAGGTCAGTTGCTTTGTGTAGAAAGCCACTATTGTGTAGAAACTATTTTTTGTTCAATGGTTCCATTGATTCAGTGCATTTTTGAATGGATTTTGTTTTCAATTAATCGTTATTGTGTAGAAAGCCACTAATTTTGAATTTTTGCTTCTTTTTAAGTCTGAAAAGAATGATGAAAGCCACTATTGTGTAGAAATTCCAATTCCATTTTCATATGAAAATGCATCTTAATTGAGATACAAAATTTGTTAAAAAAATTTAAAAAAAAAAAAAATCTGAATGGGGCGGATCGGATCGGATCCGCTCCGGACAGATCGGATCACGGAGCAAAAAATATTGATTTGGGACGGATCGCGGATCGGATCGGATCGGCATGGGGCAATCGCGGAGCAGATCAGATCGCGGACCGATCCGCCCCGATCTGCCCCGTTGCCATCCCTACAAGGGGGTGGTTGGTCAAAAGAAAGGTGTATGTCACCAACATAAGTTTAGAAAGCACAAAGTCATTTTTTAATTATATTTGTTTTCAAGAAAAGGGAGGCGGGAAGGGGGTCAAAAGAAAGGTGTAAGTCACCAACCTAAGTTTTAGAATGCACAGTCATTTTATATGGTACATTTAAAAAAAAAAAAACATTTGTAACTAGGCTACCAGAGAAACATTTGGGATGTACTTTTTCATTTTTTATAAAGAAATAAATATAGTAATATAATGTTTCATTTTTCAATTCTTCATTTAAAAAAGGATACAACACTATTGCAAAAGCAAACAGAAAAAAAAGGATACAACACTAATCCAAAAGAGGATCCTCTGCTTTCCTCATGTTTTACCGTTGCACCATGACCGTAAGGAGGGGATCCCTATTTTTGAGTAAAGGGTTTCTTGGGGTTCCAAAAGTAAGTTTGCCATAAGAAATCAAACCAAAACAGAGCACAACTGCAAAAGGACTTGAGATTGCTAGGCTTATGAAGGTACTTTCCTTTGTCTACTAGCAAACTTTTTCTAGCCATTTCACGCGAGTCCTCTGATATACAACTACTAAAGCTATTGCTTTGATAGCCCCATGCAAAACTCTTCTACTATCCAGCGATGGAGACTCCCCCAGAAGCCGGTTCTTAAGAGCATATACAACCTTCACAAGAACTACAATTTTGAGAAGGAACATAACATTTGAACTAGTTAACAGAAGACTATCCTGCTGAGGCCAAATGAGGCCTTGTGGAGTTCTTGTCGGATCGGCCAAAGTACTCTCAAGATCTCAACTAAATTACTTGGACCAATAATGTCTAAAAGAATAAAAAATAGAGACTATCGAGCTGGCAAATACATTGAAGATTTAACATTAAGCAGCAAATCATAAATTAGAGCTCATGCGGTAAGTTTAGAAATTGGGGAAGGAGGAGGCGAGGGTAAGAAAGAACAAGACCTCAACTCTCTACATGTTTCTCCATCAAATTGTTCGCCCCTTGGGGCCCTGATAAAATGAAAAGCCTAGTCTAAGCGGCTTTTGTTGAGTTGTCCCCAGGTAGATCATCTTCGTCATGGTAGATATTCTCTGCCATCTGCCATATCTGCAGAATATTGTCTTCAGCTACGCTGGCAACGACCCAATCTTCACACGGGTTCCATGAGAAGTCTGAGATTTTACTTGTATGACCACCATGAATGAAAAGCAACTCTGGAGGACCATCTTCGGCATCCTCAGGTGTCTGTTCCTCATCAATTCTGTCAAAAGAATGAAATGAATCGGTGGCTTTCGTGACTATCCCATCTTACTCAAGCAAGTTAGACTTTGAGGATGACAATCCAATAATAATATGGAGTAGTGGATACACAAAAGATGCTAATATATACATATTCTAACGCTTACTAATCAAGAAACAGATAATAATGGAACGAATCATAAATGGGCAATTCAAGTAATATATCTATTCTTACTTGTTTCTGTTCACACTCACTCTTGAGATAACAGAATGCAAACCGGAAGACTTTAAAGTTCCTATATTATGTTGGATATGAACCTGGTAAGCCACATACACAGTTTATATTTGACATCGATACGCCAGAATCTCCACCCTCATCCCGCTTAAAAATAAATAAATAAACCTTAGTTACATTCTAACAGGTAGGATTCACTGCATTTCCTGTTGCACCACACAAAGCCGTGGTTTCAAACAATTTAAGTGGAAGGATAAAATTAAATGCTGCTTTCAGTTACAGAAGGGTAACAAGTTCAAAGATTAGAATGGAGAGTATGAATGAGATCAAAGTAATCAACAAATATTTCAACACGAAGAATGTCATTCTATTCTGCAGCTGCTTCAAAGCAAAATCTAGCTATTTGTGCTTGGTTAAGGAGAATACCTGCTAAGATCCCAGACCATGAGTCTCCTACCAAGACAACAAGAAGCTAAGATAGTCTCATTCTTGGGATTCCAGCCCACTTGGAAAACCTCCTCTCTGTTGTAGAAGCACAGCAAAAGGTGAGCTAACCAAATATTAACAAGCACGTGAAACAGTTTTTGCACAATAGGTCTAACAGGATCTCAATTCGCAATAAAACAAAAATAAGTAGTGTCTCTTACGTGTGACAGTCAAAAGTATGCAGAACAGAGCCTATCTTCCGAAGATCAAATAACTTCACAGTCTTATCAGTAGACCCAGTTGCCACAACCCACTCATTGAAAGGGTTAAATGCTAAGCAATTAACCTGCCAAAAACATACAACAGGTTATTGTTAATAAAAGAAAATGCAAACAAACAATTTTAATACGGGGCACCCAAAGAAGAAGATCTAAGCATATACGGTAGTTTCTTATAAGTTCAAAAACCCACCTCACTCTGATGAGCAACAACTGACTGGATAGGTTTGGTTACTGATGGTGTTCGTAGATCCCATATGTGAAGATATTGATCATCCCCCACTGAACCAAACAAATATTCATGCCTTAGATGCCACGCTACATCTTCTACAACTCCTTCATGCACCTGTTGACAAACAGCATTACGTCATGACTAATAAGCCTCTGGAAGTAAAGGTACCAAAATGATCCAACCTGTGAATGGAAAAGTTCAAACTTCTGTATCTTATAAGCATTACAAAACACCCAATTGAGAATCAAACCACAATGTTCTGAATACACGAAATAGGAGTTGTAACATCACAGCCAGAAGCAACTATATTTTTACCTTAAATATCTGCATGGCATCCAGAACTTTATTCTTTGCAGTACCATTGATGTCCCAGAGACATATTTGGGCATCATCAGATCCACTCAATAAATGGCCTTGCTTGAACTGACTCCATGATAAACCATAACCTTCAGTGTTATGGCCCCTCAATCTCAAGTCAGGATTACAAGCACCATCTAGAGGAGGCTTTGATGGATGCTTGCTATAATCAAAGACATAAACTTCCGCACTGACTGTCTTAGTAGCAATAATAAAGGAGTTTTGGGGCATATAGCGAGCACGATTAACCTCTCCATCATGATTTATTTGCTGAATTATTTGTACCTGCAATAAAACACCTGGTATTATATGGCCAATGTCCTGAAATCTTGCATAACCAATAAACACCACATTTCATTTTATCTTTCTCCTTTTTCTCTTCTAATCTTCTTTCCATTCAACAAACAAAATCATCATTCTTTCAATTATTGATATAATATATGTGTTAATAAATGAACCTTCTCTTGAGCTATCAAGAAAGTACAAAGAAAGAACACCTTCCCCTGGGTGATTCAATAACATTACCACCAAAAAACATAAAAGTTCTCTCCTTTGCCCTTCTTTTTTATATAGAAATGCAAATTTCCAGCAATTCAACAAATTCACAAACAAAATTAAAAATTGACTTAAAACATAAATTAAATGCAAGACCTTGCCGTTGGCGCATCCGAATCCACCGAATTCAGACCGGTCGTCATCATAATGGCGGGCGTCATTTTCGGCATCTTCGAGGGGAAGCTGAACCTGAGCAAGCATGAGGTAATTAGGCTCATCCTCGGAAGTATGAGTACCCAAAATCATTTTCTGAACAGAGTAATCTTTCCCCGGCGGCTCTTCCCTATCCGGCAGCCATTCCACCGTCAGCGACGGCCACTCAAGCGCGTGAGTGATAACCAAATCGTACAAAAACGGAGTGTTCTTCTTCCAGATTTTGTACTCTTCATTTATTAATCTCTCTTCCGTTTCCCCTCTCATCTCTTCATCGTCTTTCCCCATTGTTAGGTTTCCGAATCTTCCTTATTTCGATTTTAGGTTTTTGCAGAGAGAGAAAGTAAGGGATTTTGACAACTAAGCCCCCAGGGGAGAAGGTCTGGGTCTGGGCCCTCTGGGGTATGGATTTTAGGTCTAATTCGGTAATTTTAGGTTTGATTTGGAGATTTAGGGGTTTGGGAAATTTTTGGAGGGAAGGAGGTTTTGTTCAGAGTGGGATTTTTGCGAGGGCCGATGAGGGTTTTAAAGATGAAAATGAGGGCGAGTTATTAGAGCGCGTGAACAAACGCTACTTTAATTCTTTTTAAAAACAAATGTAAATTAAAATAGTTGGGCCAGAATCAAAATGGATAAAGTTTTGGGCTTTCTCAACATTAATCTTTTTTTTTTTTTTTTGCGTGAAATTCTCAAAATCAATCACGCTTAATTTTTTCAAAAAAAAATATATATATAATTGATTTATATCCAATGTTGCAAGAGTAAGAAAAAAATTAGGAGGATCTCCAAGACTTTTGTCTCTAATGGAGTGGCGAATGGTTGGGGACAATTTTGCTTTTCAATTGGCTGTTTTTTCATTGTTACTTCATTAATATTATTGATTAGGGTGCTCATTTTATTTGCTTCTCCTAATTGTTTGTCGAGTAATAAAAATGTTATGTTTTTTCATACCTTATTATGGATTTGGGTTAGTCTTTCTAGACAATATTCTTAATTCTCTGATCTCTTTAAATAAGATTCTGAACTTTTCTCGATTTTGACGAGGGCGCTTGTGATAGAAAGAAAAAATGAGAGGAAGAAATTCAATGCAAAATGAAGCATTCTGTCGTGGACCTGGGCCACCAAGTGGTCCATGACCACTTGGTCCACATTCAGCCACATCACAGTTTTGATTAAAATAATAAAAACAGGTGGGGCCTTATAATTTTTTTTTTTAATCAAAAGAGGTGATGTGGTTAATTTCAGACTAAGTGGTCCCATAACCCTCACATATAAACTCAAGTGCTCATATCGAATTTTCCATGCAAAAGAGCCCATTTTGATTCGTTAATTTGGTTTGGGTATGAAGTCCAATAGAAGCCCAAGGCCCATAACTTTTCTTCAAATCTTCCGAAATCCACGATTCATAACAATCAGGCGGGAAAATAAAATCATTTTTTTCCAAAAACAAACCAAACAAACCCCTATTAACTCTACCTGCAATCCCCGGTAACCGGTCAAAAAATAGCTCCTTTTCATTTTCCGACACCATGAGGCCCGGCGGCATTCACTGGCGTCTGACCGCCGTCCTCCACCACCTACCCCCACCGCCAATCTAGCCACACCTGGTGGTGCTGATCCATGGCAATTTATATCCAATGGCCGAGACTCCGACGCCAGCTTCGCCAGCAGCCGCCCTTCGAACTCCTCGATCGGCCTAAACCCTAGGTCCTCTGCAGTTCCGATGACTGATAAATCGTACCAATTATCGGCTATCCGCACCATAAACGCCTATCTCGCGTCACACTCGATTCCTATCTCTCTCAAACCTCCGCTTCCATCCGCTAAAGATATTACCGAAACTCTAAAATTTGTTATTTCTAAACTTGGATTTTCTGGACAAAAAATGGATGATGAGTTGCAATTAGTTTTGAAATGTCTAAATTGTCCCGTGAAATTGAATAAGTCGGCCCTTAGGGCGCCCGGCACACCTCATTCTTGGCCTAATTTACTTGCTGTGTTTCACTGGCTTGTTCAGATTAATATGTATAATGATCATTTGATGAGTGTTGGTCAAGCGAGGTCGAGTTTCGAGCATAATGATATGTTTCAGTATACGATGAGCAGCTATTTGTATTTTATTCAGGGTGATGATGAGTCAGTGGATGCATTGGATGAAGAGTATATGAAGAAATTGGAGAGTGGTAGGGAGGAAATGGCGGAGATTTTGAAGGGTTTGGATGGAAATGTGAAGCAATTGGAGCCTGGAGGGAGAATTGGAGGGGTTAAAGACGGGGCCAACTGAGAGGGAGGCGTTGGAGAAAGAGAAGAATATGCTAGAGGAGGACGTGGGGAAGTTCCATTCTATTATCGAACAGTTAGATGGACATATGGTTTCAGTACAGAAGGTTTTCGAGGAGAAGGAAAAAGAATTGAAGATGAAAATCACGGAAAAGGAGAGGGTGAAAGAGGAAAATGAGGATTTGAGGAGGAGAATTGAGGAACAGGGGATTAATGCCCGAGATGTTGAGAGGATGAAAAAAGAGTTGATGGCTGTTGAGAGGGATATTGCGGAGACTGAAGTTGAACGAAATAGATGGGAGGAGAAGGCTTGGGATCTCGACTCTGAAATTGGGCGTAAACTTAAGGAGCTTGAGGAACTTATGATCGAATGCAATCAAGCTATCCGGAGGTTTGGTCTCTATCTTTTTGTATTATAGTTTGTATTGGTATATATTGTTTTTTAGTATGAATTATTTTAGTGTAGAGAGTAGCATTAATGAATTTTTGATGAATTACCAAGTCAATTTACATGTCGCTCTAAAAGTTCTACTTTCTTGGAGTTTTCTAGGTTAAAGCTTGGAAATGAATATCTATATCAGCTGAATGTAAAAGGATCTACACCTGCCGAGGTGTTGGGAATTGATTACAAGACAACACTCAAGCCTGCACTAGCCTCGTTTGAGGTGAGCATAAAGAAAGGCTCGATGGAGAAACTGAAGAGCTTATAACCCTTCGACAAAGCTCAGCTGAGAATGCGTCTAAAGTTGAATCTAAAAGGAATCATCTTGCTTCTCTCAATTAACATATTGACGAAGTAAGAAATGCACTTCCTTTAATATTAGTATATCTTATGATCTTATTGCTTTTTTCTTTCCCCTGCAAGTGGAATAATATTCACATTCAGAGTAATATTTTGTTTGAAATTACTCGGTATGAGAAGTTAATGAAGAGAGAGAGAGAGAGAGAGAGGGGGGAACTGTTGGATCAATGGGAAAATGAATAAAAAAAGTTTTTATCAGTAAGCAGTATATTTAGTAATCCAGTATGGAGAGAATTTCGCTTTATGTCCTTCCCATAGATGTATAAAAAGATCAGTATAGCCGTTCTCTTGACAGGCATAAGTATAGATTTTAAGCTGGCAATTTGTAGTTGACTTAACTGCTTGTTGCTTCTGTTTCTCTAGAAAGTTGAAGCACTGTAAAGATTTTCTCTTCAAGTTGGACTATTTGACTTATAAATGAAAAATGGAAAGTAAAAACAAAGGCGAAGTTTGTTATAGGGGTGATTTTTTATACATTTTCATCAACAATCCCATAAGAAATGCAAATTTGGGACTTTCAAACTTTCACTTTGATACCTAGAATGTTTACTCCCCGGTACTTGAGTCTTGGCATGTCATTTACTGATATATTAATCAATGGAATTCTCTCCAAAGTCAATTTGGGACTGGAGTTGGCAAAAAGGTTACAACTGATAACAACCAGCAGCACTAAGCACCTGAGTCATACTATTTCGTCTGGTGGTCTTTATCGAATCTGTTGGGTGAAGATCTAGAATTAGAGGACATATAATTATATAAACCGTTATGTTGACATTGTTTGGGTATTGCTAAAGACTGTGAAATTATTTGCTTTGATTCATTCAGGTTCTGACCTTTTATTGTCCACCGCCAGTTTAATAGTAATGTCTCTTTAAAATTGCCTGTTTCTGGAAATACGAAGACTTTGTCTGTGCAATGTTCACGAGGAGCAACTGACTTAGACATTTTGTTTCTCCAGTTCTCCAAGCTATGCATTATATATATGATCCTGACTGTGTTTTCAAAGATATCTCTGGAAGTATTTGGGTAGTTAATTTGTTAAACTTAGATTTTACGATATGGATCTTGAATTTGTCGTCAGGTTGCAGCTCAGCTGCTCCATATTAGGAAAGAAACAGAAGAATATATTGCTAGATGTGCAACTGAAGCTAGAGAGATGGTAGAAGCAATTGAAGCTGAAGCTCGCAGCCTGGAAAATGTCGAGAGAGAAGCAGCAGAGTTTCTCGAGGTAGGACTCCTTGTTGGCGTGCAAGTTTGTTTACTTTATTAGCCAGCGTGACTAGTAGCATAGAGGTGCATTGATCTTGCCTTGCAGAGCCAGGAACATCCATGGCAAAAATATATTTTTTTGGGAATTAACTTTTTTTCCTGAATTGATCTTCATTTCTTCATGATACTCCCTCTGTTTTACAATATACGCTCTTTTAGCATTTTTATCTCTTTTCAAAATGTTTGGTCTTTTATGAGTTTCAAGGATTATTCTTCTAAAATACCCTCATCCATAAAAATAGCTCTCTTATTCTTTATTATGTTAGTGAAATTAGTAAAGGAGGGTATAATAGAAAATATCACTTATGTTCCTCTTCCTTAATCTAAAAAAAAATGGTCAAAAGACCCTTATATTGTGAAACATACGAAAGGGAGGGAGTAATACATTTTTTTCAACTTGCTTATTTCGTAATCTTACTCTTACAGGTATCCAAGGCTAAGTTGCAAGAACTGAACAAACTGACAAAGAAGTTCAATTGTGCGCTCGTGAGCTATTTGCCTTGATTGATTCAGTATCTAAATATAAAGAGTATATGACATCCAAGATTACCCAGATGAAGAATGATCTTTCAGAAACTGCCGGCATCATAGCAGACATTCACAGAGGAGCTTTTCCAGCAAATATGGGTCTTGCTGCTGATGCCAGCAACTGATACTTTTACATTACCCAGATGAAGAATGATCTTTCAGAAACTGCCAGCAACTGATACCAGCAACTGATATTTTTACATTTTTGGCTGAGCAGATTGTGTGTAATCATATAACACCCTACAAAGCAAACAATATCTGTACATCCCCGGGGGGTTGAGTTTTACAAACAGAGAGCTATTTACAATTAGCCAACGAGCACACCTCCATCTAGCTATCAAGAATGAACCCGAAGGAAACAGAAATATGATTTTCCATTAATCATACCCTGTCACACTTGGCAAGAATTTACCTAATCTTCATATCTTGTGCACAAAAGTCGTTGTAGTAAGTTGGAGGTTCGATGGTTCTTACCCTATTGTTTATATAGAGTAATGGTGAGGATTAAATGCAAGGCTTTTGATGAATAAGAGGATCTTGCCTTCAATATCTTGCAAATTGTGAATCTGTAAATGTCATTGATGCTCATCACCGAGGAAAAAGTTCAGGTAAGACTGCTTAGCTTTGACAAAGCAATCCATGGTAATGACTTGAGAGTTGCATAATTCTCTAGGATAAAAAAGAAGGAAATGTTAACCAAATCATGCATTTTCACATCTTCATATTACGACTATTGGAATTTCTTTTCACCTGTTTCTACCAAGAGATGCGATATGTGCTTAAGACAAGGTTAAAGTCATAGTCGTGAAATACTTTTTCATGAAATATTACCATGGATCAGATGGCTGCTCATATCCAAGACACTTATACTGAATGATCAACCAAACAACTTGATACTGACCACAAGTATTCAAATATAAAAATGGTAACATGAAACAGCAAAAGTTTACAACTAAATTCATGTTTCTCCACCACAATGATTCAAGTCAAATACTAAATTTGGTTAGTGCTGGGAAGGAACTTCAAGTTTATGATCAATAAATATGGTATTGCTCCCTCACACAGGAAGAGTAATGGATGGATATCACAATTCACAACAAATTTGATGGGTCAATCAAGATGCTATGACTTCTCTTATAGGACTGACATCTTCAAAGCAAACAATCCATGAAAAGTACTTAACCTAAAATGAAGCCTGATTAATTTTTGGATACACAAGCTTTGGATGCTGTTTCTTTAAAAGCGAAGAATCTAGATTGAACTTGATCATAATAAGAGACAGATCAAAAGGCTCAATCAACATCAGAAGCTATACTCTCAATCTTCACTTCAGGAAATCAATGATTCAACTGTTAGACTAGATACAATATAAGCAAGAAATTAAATCGTGAAAAAAGAAGCAGTTTTACCTGAATATATTCAAATATATTATTAAGCTTGAAGTTGAAGAATTTTACGACCCTCTGCCAGAGTAATGTGGAGATACAGGGCTTGGGAAAGTTGATGGTGGCTTTTGTATAAATGGATGATTCAATAGCTGTGCAGCACTAGGCCGATGATCTGGATTAACTTGTAAGCATTTGAGGATAAAACCCTGGGCATCCCTTGATAATGAATCTGGTATTGGAGGAGGTTCACCCTTCCCAATCCTAAATATTGCTTGCATCTGTTATTCAGTCGTGGTTAATTGCATGCCAGAAACTCTATATATGACAGAGTCACAGAGATAAAAGCTTAAATTCAATAAAGAAGATTTTCTCAAACCAATTCTGTCATCTTATTATCAAGGAAACAAGGAAATGGACCGGGCGGTTAAAAAAAATACTCATTTGATCATTAAATGAGTTCCTACTGTTTTGGTTCTTTGAAAGCGTCTCTCTCCTAGAATTTAAATGAGTTGAAAGCAGTCTTTGCTCCAGTATAAAAATATCTAACTATTCCCTATTCCTTTTGGTTCTTTACGATCATCTCTTTCGCTATCTAAATGAGTTCAAATATGTGTCTATTAGTATTAAAAGAAGCAATTGTTTACATTAATAAAAACAATAAGTAGAAGCGCCATCTATACTGGACAATTAACGGAAAACAGGAGAAAAGCTACAAAACAAAATAACACGTTCATCAATTGATGGAGCATCAGAAACAGTAGTTCCTGGTGGATGAGCATCAAGGCACGGCAGTAAACTGCAGTTGTTGACATAGTAAACAGAGAATAAGATGGAGTGGAAGCTCAAGGAAGAATTTTTTTTTTTAAATAATGTTCACAAATGTATGTGGTTGTGTTATTTAAGATATGTGATATTGACGTAGAAACAGTGATAACCATGAATTTTGGAAGAAGTAGCAACTTTGTAAACTGCATTACCTACTCGGTGTTTATTATTGGAAAAAGTTTCCCTAACGAATTGGGGCCCAGAAATATAAGTGATTTCAAGAATCTTAATAAAGATAACTAATTATATGCGTCAAGTGTCAGTCATACCCCTTCCAGATGAGAGTAGGGAATACGGCCAGTTAACATCTCCAACACAGTGCATCCTAGGCTCCATATATCAGCAGCGAGTCCATAGCCACTGTTTTTTCGATTAACAACCTGATAATAAAAAAGTTACATGTTAACACTTGAAAAAAGTTGTTATGGCAATTATTTTGAAAAACAACGAGAAGCTTGATCCAAGAAAGTATAAAGTTTATTACAGTAATCATAACTGAAACATGCTTCTAGAACATATTCATGATTTCAATTTGATCGAAAGTACATAACTGATTAAAAAACAAAGACCTATTTTTGTTGTTGCTAAAGTATAACTTGGCACAGCGCAGTAAGATAGGACTATCATAATTTTCAGTAGTGTAAATTTTTTATGATAAATACAGGGAAATTGGTTTTCATTTACTATATATACACACTAAAAAGTTGGTTGATCCCATCTGAAGACGAGCCTCATCCCCTTTTACGGGGCAAGGTACATAGCGTTCTGTCCATTCATTCCTAACTAGAGCCATGTTCTTATAAAAGCAAAGACAAAAGTCATAACTTTATACAAATATTTTTGCCATATCTGCAATGTATTTCTAGTCTTAAGATCTATGTTTTTAATTTGTCTGATGGTCCCACAACTAAACAAAAGCGTTTTACATGAATTTTTCTTATCTTGTAAGTATAAGTCTTATCTAAGTTACTGCCTCACCTTCTACTTGTGCCAGACGGGTGGGTTGGGGAGTACATTAATATATAAAACGATATGAGCGAAAAACAGGGACTAAACGCATAACAAATATGAGTAAAAGACAGGGTAAAGCCAGATCAAATTTTGTGTGTTAACTTTATATTTTATTCTCTAAGCTGCAGTTTTACTCGACCATTTATGGAGTTCATTTGTAAATGCATTAACTAAATTAGTAACATTGTTTTGTTGCTCTGCAGCATGCTGTTTATGAAATGTCATTAGCATCACAGCAATGACACATTACTAGCATCCTCAGATGCCCATTATTCGTGTCTGTATCTGTATCAGATAAGCTGCTAATACAGAAGATATAGAGGCTTAATGCAGTGCTCCCAGAAAAATAAGTCATAGCTAACATTTGACAGCCCAAAAAAGTATATATTATAGACATTTTATGAAAATTCGACAACATGGAAATAATCTATCCATTAAGATCTCATACTGACTAAACATAATATACACACCATATAATGTAAAAACAAAAATCTCACTCTGCGAGTCTGCGACAATTTACTTTTATGAGAAAAAATTCCACTGTTGGAGCTTTCTGGTCAATATTTTATACACTGGTAGAGGTACATAAACAATACTAAATCAGATATTAGAAGAATTTAGACAAACCTCTGGAGCCATCCAGAATGGAGTCCCTTTGCAAGATTTGATGTCATTCAATTTAGTTGACTGAAATGATTCACAAAATCAAATTTATTAACACGCCTAAAAAGCAAAATTATTTTAAAAAGAAAGAAGAAGAAAATGCAATTAGAAGCAGAGAACCTTTGCCAACCCAAAATCTGCAAGTTTGACAAAGCCACTTGCATCCACCAATATATTGGCGCATTTAATATCCCTTGAGTATTGAAAAAGAAAGAAACTTGTCTCAGGAAAAAAAAAAAGGAACATATAGTTACATAATACCATTCAAAATTTAAGATAGGCATTCTAATTTCACTCTGCAATACACACATTAGAAGGTGAAGAAAAGTTTAAAGATCAACAACAATGATCCTATTCTCCAAGAGGGAAGGTATACAAATAATTCAGGAAATGATGGCAAGCAACCAAACATGAAATCTAACACGAGACTTCCATTATGCCCAAAGTATTATATCAAGTGTATTATCTTATGGGTCATGGGAGAAAAAAAAAGATGCATCATCTTGTGGACCAAATGCATAAAAACCTTCTCTGTTTTCGTTCTCCTAGAATGATTTACTGTCGACATGTAATAGTTCATATGGTGCTCTTGATAATCCACTCAGTAACTCTTCTGCATTCGAGTATTGGGATTTAGAGGATCATGACAGAATAGTGTTACTTCACTAATCAATGTTCAATTTTCTCTACCCTGTAGACAATGTATTATTTCATCAAGATCTGCAAGTTTCTTAATGTGTCTTAGAAAAAGAAGAAAACCTTCAAATTGTCACCAGTATCCAACTAAAGAACAATCCTGATGATCTAGAAATGTTATTCGAGACAGGAATGCTACAGGTCAGAGAATCCTTACAAAGGATTAGCATAAATCATTTCCTTCAATTTACAGAATGAATCCTCTAGAGCAAAAATTGTACAATTTTGTAATCTATAAAGTCAGATGATTCTGAGAGAAAACAGAAACATCATGGTGGAAGGAGTTCATAGGTAAAAAAAATTAGACTCGAGATCGAGTAAGAGATAATTTGATGTGGACCTCAATTACCAAAATATAGACACAATGCATAACCTCCTACATTGGAAAATGGGAAGCTTCAAGAAAATATTGTATAAAACATAAATATATTAGTTATATGCAGTTGACAAGTTTATTGCCTGTGGACGACATTCCGTCTATGAAGATAATTCAGCCCACTCAGAATCTGTCTTGTGTACACAGAGACTTGGGAATCACGCAGGTTATACTTTCGGTAAAGACTTTGTAGTGAACCTTTGGTTATAAGCTCCAAGAAGATGTAGAGTTTGCTGTCATCCTGAAAACATAAATTTGTACTTTTAGAAACAAGAAAGCCATAAAGAAAAATCCCTTCAATGGAATTACAAGAGGTAAGCAACAACGGAAAACTATGCAACCATCATATTACTCCAAACGTTAAGAAAAATATTATCATCCCTGTCAACAACTTCTTGGTCATCTTTCATTGAAATGTAAATGATGTGAGAAACAAAAAACTTTTCTGCAATTAATAAGTACAGAAAGCTCTCATGGAAAGTTTGAAGCTCTTGCAAAAAGCTGATAGCATCAGCCAATGTCGTATCAAAGTCACAATTCAATAGTGATAAGAGAAATTTGCAGAGAAAAA
Source organism: Vinca minor (assembly GCA_026122235.1). NCBI lineage: Eukaryota > Viridiplantae > Streptophyta > Magnoliopsida > Gentianales > Apocynaceae > Vinca > Vinca minor. The sequence goes on from JAOCZM010000056.1 coordinate 5,944,368, forward strand.
GCACGACCAACAGATCAAAAAGAGCCTCGAGAATGAATTGATAACTTAATTTACTTCCCAAATAGAACACTAAGCACCTTTAAACTCAACCAGTAAAGTAATAATGATTTAGTCTCCAAGACGAAAACAATTGTTCACCAACACAAGCAAACCACACAATCCATAATATCCGCCATAATGTTATGAAATGTGAGGAGTATCATGTACCAACATGCATTTAATTGATATGAAAAGGCAATAGAAAGTTCCATCTTTATATTTTTATAGTTATTGATGATCAAATATGTTCTACTACTATTTTCAAAAAGTTTTTAAACTTTCATTAAAAAAACGATCTCTTTAGATCATGATTTCAGGCCCATAAACAGAATAGTATAGAAAGAACCAGTAAAGTTGATTTACAGAATGCACTTTAGTGCAACTCAAAGCATGCTGCCATAGGGATACACAACTAGGTAATCACATAGCATATCATTGAGCAGCATTCCACACGAACATGTAGCAGCACTGAGCTAAGTAACACCAACTAAGAAGACAAAAAGGCATACCTTTTCTGTTCCAAGATACCGAACTATATTTTCATGTCGAAATTGACTTAATAGATATATCTCCTGAACAAATCAAGATTCAATGTGTCAGGAAAACAAAAAATATTTGAAGAAATCAGAAAATCATTAGTTTGTATTTTGATTACTCATTATAATCACAGGCATCATGCAATTTGCAGAACTATTACAAAATAGCAAAATCTACTGACGTGTTCAAGTTGCAGAATGCTTTGCTTCCCCTGGCTCCCTTGGTCAAGGAGAGAAACCTCCTTAACAGCAAAAAAGAACCCATCACTGCAGATATGGAAATTATAAGGCATGATATGCAAGATATAAATCAAGTCCCTGGAGAAAATTAATAGAGTACATAGAGGCATCTGACTAGAAAAGGGGAAGAGAAGGTTCCCCTGCAAAAGAGGATGCTTTATTGGAAAGGTGACAAGGTATGCTGCAGTTATGCTTTGGGGAAAAACTTAGTAGTTCACTGCATAAAAAACGAAGAAGGTTTATGGACAATGAATCAGACATTAGTTTGTATACTTTTGAAGTGTAATAATTAATTGACACATCCAAGCCTTGAAATTCTTATATCTCAAGTTGAAATATCTTGAAACTCGGCATCTCTAGGTCTAGTAAACTTGAAGGGGATTAATGCTTGGGAAGGATTTATGAAATATTTTATCAATGTGTTCATTAATTTCTCTCCACTAAGACTCTAGTTGATTTGGTCTCATCGGATTCACTGACTGAGATACTCCATATAGTCGTTAAGTATGAAACTCGGGATCTCTAGGTCTAGTAAATTTGAAGGGGATTAAGGCTTGGAAGGATTTATGAAATATTTTATCAATGTGTTCATTAATTTCTCTCCACTAAGATTCTAGCTGGTTTGGTCTCATCGGATTCACTGACTGAGATACTCCATATAGTCGTAAGTATGAACTTTTTTCATTTTATATAGCTGTAAAAAGTGCTTATTTATTTGATATCGGTATCTATGGATTGATCACAAGTCGAAATATGGTTAGAGCCCTTATGTGTCTTGAACTTCTATTGAATGCAGTTAATATAAATTTTGTAACATTTTCTGATTTTTTTTATAATCGTCAATTAAAGGGAGATATTTTCTCAATTTTTGTTATAGCTATTGCAACTAAATTAAGATAAAAGACAACTTACTCCGTGAAGCCTTCATAAACTGTTCCAAAGGAACCACTCCCCAAAAAATCTCCTTTTTGCCAAGAATCAATTTTGCGACTCAATGAACGATCAGCTGGTGAAATACAATTATAGACAGGTTCCACCGCCGCATTAAAAGAATCACCATCATTTTCACAGTCATTCTCATCAGCAGAAGAATCTGAACAAGATTCCGCAACACTTCTGGCAGTGTAACCCAAACTTTTCACCATTTCTCTCCCATTTATCCCTTCACCTTGCTTAATCTCCTCTAAATCCTTGTGGTCCGCAGGACCAAAAGCCTTTAATATATCCCACGTTGAACTAACATCATCAACAGCCTTCTGTAGAACCCCAGGGGGAGGCGCCAAATTCGGTGGCCTAAATCCTTTAATTCGGCAACTGCTAATACTGTCCGCATAAACATTACCATCATTTTCCCTAGCTTCAATTTTAGACACACTTGAAGCAGTATCAATCTCATTCAACTCATCACTAACACTAAACCTGGCACCACACCTATCTGATAACTCATCTGCAACTGTAACTGCAACTGCAACAACACTAACATCATCAACAGCCCTGGGTGAAACTCCAGGGGAAGGCATCAAATTTGGTGGCCTCCTAAAGCCTTTAATTCCGCAATCGCTAATACTCTCTGCAACAACCGCCCTCGGTGAAACTCCAGAGGAAGGCACCAAATTTGGCGGCCTCCTAAAGCCTTTAATTCCGCCAACACTGTGACTATCCGTATGAATATTACCATCATTTTCCCTAATTTCAATTTTAGACACACTTAAAACATTATCAATCTCATTATATTCATCACTAACACTAACCCTAGCACTACCAAAACTATCCAATAACTCATCATCATTACCGAACCTAGAACTTCTTAATTGAGCCGGAGGGGAAGAAGAAGAAGAAATCTTACTAGCTTCCCAAGCAGCAGCAGGAATTGCAAAATCCTCAATTGAAAGCCCTAGAGATCTGCAAATTCGATCAAATTCACCGTCCACTCCTTCAACTCGAAAACTCGTCCTATTTCCATATACCGGCGCCGATACGTTCAAATATCTACTCCCCGGAGAAGTCGGCGATTCATCAAAAGAAGAAGACGTTGACGGCGAATCCGTCGCCTCGTAGTCAATGTTCTTTATGGCGTTCCGGCGATCGAGCTTCGGTCTTGACGGCGGCCTCTTCTGCTGCTTCGTGTAATTGATCATACTTTCTCTCTCTAGAAAGTAGAAGCTAGTTTTTACTTTCTCTCTCTATACGTATAAGTTTTTCTGTCAGTATAATAATAATATCTGAAAATGGGGGATGAAGAAATTCAGAAGAGACGGCGGAGACTGTTTCTTTTTCTGGAAGTAAGAAATAAAAAAAATGTTTGAATATTTGGTAAAGGAAAATTGGTGGATTTTGTCCCTAAACAATTTCGAAATTCATATAATGTCTCTAAACAATTTTTTTCAATTTTTTTGCCCTAAAACAATTTCAATTTGTTATATAAGTTCTTCCGTCCAAAAAGTAACGGCCAATTGAAATTGAGAAAAAAAAAAGAATCAACTTACATACTTTAAGTGGCAAAAATGGAAAATTACAATAAAACATCCGACCCATCCATTCCTAACCAATCTTCTTTCTTCCCCACCCCATCACAGCCACTTTTCCTTCTTCCATGAACGAAACCCCCTACCCCTACCCCCCACCCACCATCAATAATCTCAACCAATTTGCCTATCAACACCCTCCACCAATTTCTCCACCACTAACACATAACCTTCAAAATCTACTTCGACCACCATCATTCACCACGACACACTGAATCCAAAATCTAATTGAGATATTCATCCACGTTCTTGATGAAACAAAAAGTATAGATTGTGGGGATAAAAAAAATTGAACGAATTCATTAGAATCAGAAGTCGTAAATGATCTTGAAAATTCTTAATAAGTTAATCTTCAATTGCTGTCAAAATTGAAAATTTTGACTTTTGATATCAGATAAAAAAATGGTTCCAAAATTGTGCAAAAGATCCCGAGTTTTCATCTCAACTGGCAAAAGTTTGATTTTTTGGAATTTATTTTGATTTTTTCTACTTGCATTTCTGATGAAGTTTGAAACCCGTGGATTTTTCTCCTTTTTGGACTTTAATTTTGAGTTTTTGCTTCTTTTTAGACTGTAATTTTTTTTCCCTTTTCTTGGGGTTTTTTTTTGTTCAATGGAGGTCAGTAGCTTTAGCTTTGATTTAGCTAGTTTTAGGAAAACAATGGATGTAGAAAACAAGCCTGAAAAGATTGATGAACAGTGGTAAATGTGTATGTCATTCTGGAGATTAACGAAAATAACCCAAAAAACCCACCACAAATTCCAAACTAGATTGAAGAAATTTGTAACAAATATACAAGATTTTTTGCATAAATTACATTGCAGGGGGGTGGGGGTTGCGTCAGCGGTGCTGGAGGATGGGGATAGAAGAAGAAGTAGATGGATAGGGGTAAATTATTGTATTAGCAATCTACCAAAAATGTCCTTTAACCTTTTAGTTTGACCCGATTAAAATTTTGACTTAACAGTTGACTAACAAATTTTCGGATGGAAGGACCTTGTATACCACATACAAATTGTTTAGGGACCTTATATCAATTTCAAAATTGTTTAGGGGCAAAATTTACCAATTTGCCTTTGGTAAATAAAATGTTTGAATAGTTGAAAAAGTGGTTTTCTTAATAAAAAAAAAGTTGAAAAAAGTGGTTGGGACAAAAAGTGGAGGGAAATAGTAACAGAGTTGGCTCGTTTGCCACGTGGCGAAGTAATGTAGACTAATGGAATATGTAGCGGACAGGAGAAATAACTTGCTTGGGCTAATAAGTTCGGTGGATTTAAGCCCTATATAGGTGTGAAATTTATGGACTGGACCGAGCCTAAACTTGCCCCCTTCGGGCTTCAACCCTAAATTATCGGTTCACAATTCTTTTTAATATTTCACAAATTAACTATCCATTTTCTAAATAAATGTTTATTAATGATGAATATTTCAATTTTATCATTTACATTGAATGTTGGAGAGAGATTAACATAGAAAGAAAAGAAGTTATAATTAAATTTGGAGTAAAATTAAATAGGATGATATTTGATATTTTACCATATTCTAATATATAATTTGATAAAACCGAGAAGTCGAGGGTTCTATATGCGCCTCCTACGTGTGATTTAATAAATTTTCCCTTCTTGGGCCCCCTGTGGGGCCGCCTCCCCTGTGAGGTTAATAATAATAATAATAATAATTTGATAACAAATTTAATTTTTGTACAAAATACAAAGTGTACAAATAATTTGGGAGAAGAAAGTAAGAAAAAAAGAACTAGGGAAAAAGAAAAAAAACAAGCAAAACAAGTCATTAGTCACAGGTTAATCTTGACTCTGGCTACAGTGTGTAATGGGAGTTAATTTCACATGTGTGAAACTTTCTTCGTTCGCTGGATTAAATTTTTTATAGTTAATATTTATTTAAAATGAACGCCTGTTATGAGTGTCTAAACACTTATTTTGTTTTTACAGTGCGAAACACATGTTATGAATATTAGAACATCTGTTATGAACACATTTTTTTATGCCATCACCCCTTTTTGGCCGCAAACATCGATGGACTTTCTCTTAAGCATTTTCATCAAGATTTAAGATTTCAGGCAAGATCTTTTATCGATATTCTTAAATCGGCTTGTTGTTCATTACATTGGTGGGAAGACCTGGTTACCCATATTATATTTGGGCCCTTTATTGAGTTTCCATCTCTTTTTTTATGCGATCTTTTAGATCGTTGATACGCCAATGGTCTTTTGAATCGCCGTCTATGGAAGAGATTGAAACCGAGTGCTTGCCTTTGTGATTCGAGAATGGTGATGATGATGTTGCGGAGGAGTCTGTCTTTTGTTTGTTTGTTAGATTATTATTATTAATAGTTTTAGTTACGTCTCACCTATGATTTTTAGGGTGTTATTATTATTATTATTATTATTATTATTATTATTATTATTATTATCATTTATTTTGTTTAATTTTTGTTTTTTGTCTTGTTTGATTTTTTATATTGTATATTAGAGAAAGAGTTTAAAAATTATTCCGATTGTAATGGGCCGACCAATTTATTATCAATGTATAGTCTTTTATTCATAAAAAAAAAAGTAATATTGTACTACGTTCCATTTATTTATTTATATACGGGGTGGTGAATTTTGACGGCTCACCCCGGATGTCAAACCTTCAAACTATGGTGAAAGTAGAAATCAACTCTACCGAGATAAACCTCCTATATTACAGTTAAATTAAATGATAGTTAGTTTTACAATTGAAGATAATAACTACTTTTTAGTTGTTCTATCGAAAGTTCAAAAATTAAAAATATACTATAACACGGTATTAAAAAAACTCCATGTATTAATAACACCCTAACCGAGTCCGAATCCTTTATAAGGCAAAAACAGTACCAAAGATTAGTTGTCCGACATCAAACCACACAGCAAAGCAAAATTCTCCCAAGGCAAGGCAAGGCAAGGTAAGGTAAACAAAAGGTTTCTCTTCTTTCAGTTTGTTCATATAAATATAATATACATATCGCTCTCTATAATCGCCTCTCCAGTCTCCTCCTCCTCTGTCACACAAAATACACAGACAAATAAAATCTCGTCTTCTTCCTTCTTTCTCTTTCCCAGTTATGGAGTTTCCTTCTACTTGTGGGACTCTTTCTATATCATAAACAATTACTCTACCTAACCACAAAATTCAATTTCACAAGAAATTTCTGTTTTTAGAAACTTCTCTGCTACGAGAGAACTACGGTGACCACCGTTAAACCGGTTAGGGTTAAGTTTTGGTATATTTTTATGATTTTTTTCCCTTTATTAGTTAATTCATATTAATCACCGTTTAATCTGGAATTAATAGACTGCGAACCCTGAGTTTTTTTTGCTGGGATTAGAAAATAGGAAATTCTTCCTTAATTTTGGTGTAATTTCATTCAATGCGTTTGAGTTTCTCCGGTTGGGGTTATGAGTTTTTGATAAAAATGGGTTATTTGTTAATTGTTCTTTGTTCGGATTGATTGAAGTTGTTGGACGAGGAGGCATTGAGAAAACCCTATTTGAATTGTTCTGCTTGGGCGGCTCTGAATTGAAAACGTCTAGGGTTGTTGTATCTATTTTTTAGAAGTGAGTCAAGTTGTTCTCCACTGGCTTGGCTCACACTATTTTACAGTTATAGTGTACAGAAACAGAAACATTCTTTAATTTGATTGTGGCCCTTGAAGGATGTATATAGAGTAATCATTGAGTCATTAAAGAGAATCGTTGCCGTTATGGTATGAAGAAAAACTGAGATTAAACATTGGATAAATACTGTGAAGGCGGCCGATATTTCGTGTGGAAAACGTGTTGCTTGGTTAGCTTTGAGAAAAAAAGAAGGGGGTTATTGGGACTTTTAAGAAAGGTCGGTTTTTTCTTTCTTTCGGTTATATGAACATGTTCTGCGCTAATTATGGAAAGAAGTGAGCCCTCGTTAGTACCTGAATGGTTGAAAAGCAGCGGAAGTGCAACTGGTAGTAGCGGTGCAAATGCACACCCACTCTCATCATCTTCATCGAATTCAGGTATGTGTTTTGTACTTATTTTAACTACTTCATCTTTGGTTAAGATTATTTTCATTTGAATTAATGTTGTTTCTTGGTAATGTAGAGCTTGCAAGGAATAAGACGTCTGTAAATAGTAGGGATCATGATTTAGGGCGATTATTTGCTCCTGATAGAACCTCTTCCTCATATTTCCGTCGGAGTTCTAGTAGTAATGGTTCTGCTCACTCGAGGTCTTACGGTAGTTTTGGAAGGAGCCAACGTGGTGGTAGGGACTGGGATAAGGATATTTATGAGTCTCAAGATAAGGATAAGTCAGGGTTGGGGGACCTGAAGCACCGGGATTATTTAGATACACTAGGGAACATTTATCCCAGCAGGTTTGAGAAGGATGGGTTAAGACGTTCCCAGTCAATGATTTCAGGTAAACGGGGTGAGGGATTGCCTCGGAAAACATCAGCTGACGGCACTGCTCCCAGAACTGACAGCATTGAAGGGAATGATTTGCTGAACAAGGCTGGCCCTATTGGTAGCACCCCAAAAGCTGCATTTGAAAGAGATTTTCCTTCCCTTGGATCAGAAGAGAGGCATTCTGCTTCTGACATAGGAAGAGTACCATCTCCAGGGTTTTAGTACTACCATTCGGGGTTTACCAACCTCAGCTGCAATCGGAGGCGATAAATGGATATCTGCTCTGGCAGAAGTGCCTGCAACTGTTGGAAGCGGTGGAAACGGAGCTTCTTCTGGACAACAAACTTCTGTTTCTGGAGCTACTTCTGTGTCTTTGAGCAGTACAACTGGCCTAAACATGGCAGAAGCTGTGGCTCAGGGTCATCCACATGCTCATATTGCTCCACAGGTAGCTTTAAATGCTCCCTGTTTTCTAAAATATTCATCAAATTTAAATGATGCTTACTTGTTGCTTACGTCATGTTTTAGTTATCTACCGGAACACAAAGGCTTGAGGAGCTGGTTATTAAACAATCAAGGCAATTAATTCCAGTGACGCCTTCCATGCCCAAACCTTTGGTAAGAGTTTTTACAATACTCATTGCTTTCAAGTATCCTTGCTATATTAAGACACCTTTCATGTATCTTGTTTGGTTGTATTTATGCTGGTCTAGACTGTCTGAAAAGTGCATCCCAGAGGATTATTAGGGAAGGGCCTTAAATTAAATCTACTAGCGTTACATGTTTAAACAAAGTTTTTGCTATTGGATGCCATTAATTTGTTACAAAATGATTAGCGGATATAGGCAATTACTTTGTACTTGATGGTTCTCTGTATACGACAAGCTGTCATCACTCTCATGGTTGATGAATTATCTTGGTCCACTTTGTTCGTGAAGGAGTTCGGACAATACCTGCTTGTTTTACCCATAAAAGACAAAATAATACTCAACGACACGTGTTGGAATTACATTTGAGGGAAAGTTAATTTTGTAGCTTCCTTATCTATCTTCTGGCTTTTGGTAGGAGACTAAATACGCATTCTAGATTTGGCTTGTGGCAGTATTTATTTATTATTTAGAGCATTTAACGTCCAGCCTTTTGAGCTTCTGCCGATAGTAAATTTATGCAATGCATTTGGACTCCGCCTTCTGTTACATTCTCTAGTACATTATTTATTATACCATTTAAATTATCACACATGGGGCGATGTGATTAATCCGAAGCACTTGCATTTGTCCGCCATGTTAAACTGTTAATGCTCCAAACATTTATGCTTGTCTTTTCTTTCAGAAATCGAGAACCAATAAGCATCTCTTATTGGGTTATTGAAGCCATTCCATTATTTAATAACTTATGCCTAGCATTCGTATTTCTCGCTGAATTGTAAGATTTTATCTTTCTTTAAAAAGATGAAGTTTTTCTTTAAAGATTATTTTACGATTTAGTTGCTGTCCTTAAGTGAACTTACTGGAATTTAACTCGTTCCAACCTCTGCTTCCGTGTGTCCTTCTCCTTTTGAATGGAAGTGAAAGGACTTCCCTGGATGAATATAAGAGGACTTAGAATGATACAATTTTACCATATAATTCATTTACAATTGGTTGTAAGTTCACATCTAGAGTACATTCTTGGGTTAAATGGTTGAAGGATACAGTTGTTACAAAAAGCTCTTGGAACATGTGAGAAAAGAAAATCTTCGTGCCTACCTTTATCCTTCGTTACTCTGAGAAAGTGTTGTAAAAAGGGGTAGCCAAATTCTATTCCAGCCAAACCCTCATATCTTACCCATATGAACTTGAGGGTCTGATATGGTCTTAAAATGTTTAAATACTTTATTCATCACTATCATAGTAATCTTTAGCATTCTAGTTATATATTTTTTTCTCCTGTAAGTTCAACCATATGAAACAGTTTGCTGTGCTAGTTATTGGTATCTCATGTCCGGTGACCATCTGCTTGCACCTTTCAATTCTGGAATTCTGATTCATTGCAAGTATCATTTTTTCTTTCTCAATCTGCTTTTTTGCCCCATATTGGGGTCAGAATTTTGAAAAAAAACTGGACTTCTCTTTCATCTTTTTACGTAATTGACAAATGTAGGAGATTTACATACAGAACCTTCTTGTCTTTTACATAGTGATTCGAGGAGTGGATTATCCAAAGGAGAAGATTGTTTTGGGTTGAGATAATGGGAGGATGAGAGAACAGAGTACTTTACAGGAAACGGTTCCTTTTGTTCTCTTTCTTGCCGCGTCTCTCTCTAATAGAAAATTGAAAAGAGAGTACTCTGAGAGGCTCATAGTCACACAGTTCGCTGGAAAAGCAATCGAACTCCGTACCGAACCGTACTCCGTATTGCGATTGCGAACTGTATTTCATTAATGTTATTCGTATACAATATTTTATTTCAGATTAAAATATTAGACATGTGTGTATCAAATTAAATTGCAATAAGATAATCTTTTATAAATACTCATCAATTAAAAATATTTAAATTACATAATACTCTTGAATTATAAAATATAAAGCAAAATAAATCAAATAGCTTTCTTTTTATTTCTTTGATCCGACTTTGCATCCGTAGCCTTTCTCTTGGTTCCACTCGCATTGTCATCATCGATTAATGACTTCCATCGCATATCCTCCAACTCTTCGTTTTCATCTTCTAAGGATTGATTGGGATTGATATCCCACTTTTTATATGGACCTTCTTTATAAGCTTGAGTAAATCTTGATTGCACTCGAATATTAGAATGTATGAAAACCAATTTATCAGCCCTTTCACAGCTCAATCGGTTTCTTTTAACACTATGAATATAAGAATAAGTGCTCCAATTTCATCTTGTATTATGCTACTCACATCTCTACCTAATGTTCTAGTATCAAGATCTTGTTCTTTAAGCCATTCTTTCCAAGCTTTCAATACAACTAAAGTCTCTAATGATTCTCGACAATCAACAAGTCTTTTCAAGGTAGTGTAATGAGATGCAAATCTCGTTTTCGCTACTTTCAACAATTCCAATGAGGATTCTTTCCTAAACGTAGCAAGAACTGTTGAATGATTTAGTATGAACTTCACAATTTTTTTCCCACTTTTATATGTATCACGCATCCATTCAAAAGCTTTACTAAAATCTTTGAATACCAAATTTAGAGTATGACACACACATCCGGACCAAAAAAATACATGAATATACCCCTACCGTACCGGGTTTTCTAAACTAAGCGAATTCTGTACCGAACCGTACTCCGTATTGCGAACCGTATTCCGACCCGTGTGACTATGGAGAGGCTCATTATTTCCTATTAGCTTGTATAGAATAATTTGTACTAGTTTGCATATCAGAACCTACATCAGGGTCCTCTTCCTTCTCTTAAAGAAGAAATATTTTGGTGCCTGGAGAACTTTTGATTGTTAAGAATGTCTGGGTGGCTGCTTTGTGTATCATTGTGTTGGTATGATTCACAAAATTATATGCATGTAAGGTGACTATTACATCTCTCTTTTTAGGTTTTGGGTTCTTCAGACAAAGTGAAATCCAAAGCTGGGCAACAGCAGCATGTGACTTCGTCTTCTCTCCTTAGCCCCTCGTTCCGGGGTGGGCCAGTGAAGACTGAAGCTACAAAAACAAGTACTTCTGGAAAGCTGCTTGTGCTTAAGCCAGCTCGAGAGAGGAATGGCGTTGCACCTTCTGCCAAGGATAGCTTGAGCCCTACAAATATTAGCAAGGCAGCAAATTCTCCCCTAGCTGTGGCCCTGCCAGTTGGTGGATTATCTGCCTCAAGGGGCCCTTCAAACAACCCAGTATCCCCCAGTGCTGATCGGAAGCATGTACCGACATTGTTGGAGAAGAGACCTACACCCCAGGCTCAAAGCCGGAACGATTTCTTCAACCTTGTGAGGAAGAAGTCTATGGCAACCTCTACGTCTGTCCCAGATCTTGGTCCTGGTCATACTGCATCACCACTTATTCCTAGTAAGCCCAGTGAACAGGAAACTCTCACTGCACCTGCTACTCCTCAGGAAAGGGATGTCTCATCAACAGATAGCCCAAAGAGGGGTGAATCAATGGAGAGTAAGGGTAGATTGACCTGCAATGTTGATGTCTTTGGCGGAGACAGATACCCAAAAAATGGAAAGAATCATTTAAGTTCTAATCCACTTTTCTCCGAGGAGGAAGAATCTGCATTTTTACGCTCCCTTGGCTGGGACGAAAATGCCGAGGAAGATGGTCTCACCAAGGAAGAGATTGATGCTTTCCTGACTAAGGTAACTAGTAGAGACATTTGCTTGATATACAACATTTTGTCATTTTTATGTACTACCTTTCATCAAATAGCTAACTTTTGTACGCTATAGCAATTTCTTTTTGATGTACTAATGTTATCCTCGTGTTCTTATGCAGCATTTGAACTCGAAGCTATATTTGAAACTATTGCAAGGAGTAGAAACAAGGTTTTTACTGCCACTCAGCTCACAAGTCGGTGCTGTTTCTTCCGGACTAAGCTCATCTGACGCAAAGTTGGAATCCTGAATTTTCTGAACTGCTTTCTGGTTTGAAGTTGAGTTTGGAACATGTTCATCTGCTTTGGTTTTTGTACTTTTTGCTCGTTTCTTGTGCATTCAGATGAAATTCTGACGGATCAGAGAAGCCAACGTCGATAAAATGGTAAAGTGGATATGAATAAATTACAGATGGTCTAGTTCTGGTGATAACGTGTGAAATGCATTGCCTGCTATGAGAGACAGATTTTGACATTTAGGAGATGGGATGAAAAATATAGGACTTTAGGAATTACTGTCTAGTTGGTCTGACCAAATTGCTGCTTGTTACAAAATCCTGGTCGATCAGTTTTGGTTTTTTTGGAAAAGTTGAACTATACAGTGCCCTAATTTTACTTTACAACTTTAACTAGGTAAAATGAAGAAAAAAAAATATGAATTTTATTTTTATCCCTTTACTTCTTTGCTTGCTTTTGAACTGATTTTAGATTTTCAACTGGTGCTTAAAATGAACTTGTGCTTATGGGAATTTAAGGTGTGCTTAGACAATGTTTCAGTTAACTTTGAATTAACATTTTCACTTTGTTTTACCTTTTTTTTTACAAATAATTCAATTTTGTTTTACCAAATTCAAAATAAAATGGGAAATTCTCTTTCCTACGTGTACTGCATTCATTGACTTGGATGTAACTTTTAAACTTAGTCACCAACCAAGATAAAACTACTCCAATGACATACGCTCAAATATTCAACTTCAAATAGTATTATGTAAAAGGATGAGAGACTATGACTATTAATACATATTCACTTCCAATTACTTTTTATTTTGTTTGATTGAGATATTGACTAATAGATAGATGCTATGTAACGGTGATCATGACATAAATTTTTTTGCTGACTATTGACTTCTACCTCTACCAGCAAACTATCTTGTTTTATTTTGGGTTGTTCCCTCTTTAAATTTAGTATACTCCGTGCAATAGTTTCAAAAATAGCTTCGAGTTCAATAGAAAAAAATATTATTTATTTTTTACGGAAAACATATTATTGTGAAGAAATCTCAGTGAAAATTCAACGAGTTGGAGCTTTGTGAAGATGCAAAAGCCGAAAATGGGGACCAATGGAAAACGGGTCTAGTCAGATTAGGCATTTGGGCATTTGGTTCATTTCATAAAGTTACGGATTCGATTCAAGCTTATTAGTTATTTTACATATATCTTAATTGGATTATCAGATTTATTCGACATATATATACACACACTAGAATATCAAATTTATGATACACACACAACATCTGAATTAGTCGAGTTAATACCTAAATAATCAATTTACCAAAAAAAAAAAAAAAATTAAAAGAAAAATTGTCCGAGCATGTGGGTGGTAGTAGTGGACTGCGGAAGTCATGCCAACGGAAATTAAAGAAACCGTTGTCCATGGTCGGGTCAACTCTTTCCCTTCTATTTCTAAATCATCATCTCATTCCTCCATTCCCCAAGAGTTGATTGCTCCTTGGTTGCCTCAAAATTGGTGTTCTTTTACCTATAATAATTTAGATCAAAGTGAGGTCTCTTCTAATAGAGTAACTCATCAGGACCAATTATCATGAATTCAATACTCGATAAAAATAATTATTGTATATTTAGTAATTTTTCAGATCTCAAATTGAATTAGTTGAACACTATTTGAAATCAATTGTAAAATACAAGTCATTTTTATTGAAAATCTCAAATTCAACGTTTGTCAGCAGAATATAAATTTTACTAAGAACGCAAGTAGAGCTTTTCTACTTATGTATGAATAAACTAAGATAAAGAAATTACAAATTTGGTGATGTTGATTATAATTCCATTTGTCGTCATCCTGACAAATTCAAATTAGAGGAAGATCAAGGAAGTTGACAAAGTAGGGTTTAATATGCACATGAATACAAAAAAAAAAAAAAAATTTCTTGGGATGAAGAGTGCGGAAAAAGAATAGATTGGAAAGCTACTTGTATATATTCCATACTATATAGTACAATGAAATTAAATTCAATGTATGATTGGATTGAGTATCAATCTAAAATTTCTGGTATCAATCTAAAATTTCTGGTCTCAGTCTCATACTATTCTTAAACGTAAACTAAATTCTTCATGGATTAGTTATTAATGTTTCATTTACTGACTCAATCCAAAAAGAGTATGAGTCTCAATTTGAGTCTCAGCCCAATCCAAACTTAATTCAATTACACCCTCAAATAATTGATCATCATCTTTAGAATTGGTTGACAGTCACGCCAAAGCAACTCTTTTGCAGGTTGTAATGTTTATTAATATTTGCTAGATGCAAATTGATCACTTCTTTCTCATATCCAAAAACAAATATATTATTCAATTTTTAGTTTTTTTTTTTCCTCCAAAGATCTCGTAACAAAGTCTTAATTAGTGTTGCTTAATAGAGTCATTATTGACTTTTCCTTTTGAGGTCTAAGAATGCATAAATAAGATATTAAGTATCAGCAGATATATATATTGAATAAAATGGATGGTAGTTTAATCCTCTTAATCAAAGTTTGGGTTTAAATTCTGCGAATGAAAATTACTGTTGGAAAAATAATCTGTAATTGAATCCTCAATATTCGATTTGCATTAGTCGATCTAAAAGTAGAAGGATCGAAGAGGCTAATAGCCCAGTGGGGCATTGGTCGGCCCGTGATCGAGAGGTCCCGGGTACGATACCTTCCGCCTGCGTGCGGTAAGCTCTATTCTACCTTATTTAGGGTATTCTCTCTCCCCATTGTGGGGCTGTTTTCTCTCCCCAATGTGGGGCAATCGCTCATCGTGACCTCAAAAAAAAAATCTACAAGTAGAAGGCAATTTATATATATATATATATATAAGAATTCAAGTTTTGGCTGTTGTATAATATGATTATGGAGAAAAATAGGTAAGAGGATTGTTGGTTGGTGAAGCAAATGATTTTCTTCTTTTGTTTTATCATTTCATGGTTTGGTAATTTATAATTCCCTCAACTCCCATATAGGACAACAAATCTTTATGCATTCTTGACTATTGTTCTACTTTTGAATCTTTGACTCCTTTTTTATGAGACATGGCAACAGCTCAACTGATTTAAAAAAGGACTGCTCAATTGAAGGGGGAAAAATGCTTAGGCCTCATGACGTAGAGGTTATGAGTTCGAATATCTTCTCCGTTTTTTGAATTCCTTATTTCTTGTAATAGATATATCTCTCTCCCCCAATAAATAAATAAAAAAATTTAAAAAATGAAGAGAAAAAAAAATCAATTTAGCAGCTATAATGATAATTGTACATTAGGATAAACTTGATAATGAGCAATGAAATACTTTTTAGATAACTCAAATTTGTAACCTTACCATTGGTGTATATAAGAGGGGGAAAATCCTATTATTTGAAATATTGCTCCTAAACAGAAAGTGATTGATTAAATGTAACTTAACTTATCAATTTGAAAGTTGTCATTTTCTTGTAAGTAAACATGTACTGCAAGAAGAAAGAAAACACGGAATGACAACTAAATACAACATTGGTCAATGGCATTATTAGTTGAAAATATTGCTGCTAATGGAATCTTTACATTCATACCATAATATGGACTTTCTTTGGGATTATTGTAATTAGGACTTATCTATATTTTCATGAAATTTTAGGAAAAATATAAATTTTAGTAGCGCTAATTCAGTTATGCAAAGTATTTTTTTTATCAGGCTAATGGTTATATAAGTACTTTTACAAGCACTTTAGGGTTGAGAAAACTATATTGAATGATTAATCATCCAAAGGTTTCAAACTAACAAACAATATGTAAGAAAATGGTATGGAAAGTTTATTTTAAAATTTTAAAAATCGAAGGTGATGACCAAATGGTTTCGTAAAGTTGAGATCACGAGATTGAATCTTCACTGGTGCGGTCAGTTTTAGGAATTATACTCGTCTTTTGATGGAATTACTCTGATAGAACCAATACTTACGCTGACTATTCAGTTAGTTTGATATGTTCATTGTTGAATACGAAAACACGAACATAAAATTGATCACTATCACCAACACTTCTAAATTACTTGAGAAAAAGAAAGAAAGAAAGTTTACTTCAAATATTTTATGAGAAACACTTTCCTAGAAGCTATCTTCCGTACATAGAGGGTCTAAGTGTATATTTTATGGACTTCCATAAAGTATAATTTTCTTTTTCTCCAAAACCCATATAGTTTACTTAACTGAGATACTTGGGGTATCATATCATAGATATAATCTAATGAGAACCGCCAAACCTGGGTCAAGACTCATCAGAGAAAGATGGTGCATGGAACACACTATTATTCTAATAGGTGACTGCTAAAACAATTGTTATTTTTTCCCTGTCTCTCTCTGTTTGGATCCCATTTTTAGCTGTTGTGACCAATTGATACGCAGTATAATGTTAGAATTTATATGTATGTATATATGTATCAAGGTAGATCTCACATATGTATTCTAAGGGGCAAAAATTGTTTAGGGGAAGAAAAATCTAATTTTTAGAAGGAAGAGGAGGGGGAATCGCCACCCCGCCCCGTGAATCCGCCATTACCATATACACTATTAATTTTTTTTTTTTTACCTATAGAGAGTGCATTATACAATTTAAAGTGTACTATAATTATCATATACATAATGTATTTCATTAAATGTTGCGAAAAGTAAAAAAGAAAAAATTAAGATATTTTATAATCAAAATATGAGTATTACTCTCTTAAATAGAATTAATAGTATACAAGTTATATTTAATAGAGTAATATTGATATTTTAATTACAAAAATATTTTTATTTTCGTTATTTAGGAATGGAAGGAGTACTATATTGCGGTTAAGTGGTTGTGTTATGTGCAAGGTCACGCACATAAATTAGATTAAACAATAACGTGAGATTTTGCTGCGGCGACGCTTGCTCTTCCCCCTTTCTCTCCACCCCAAAAGTCTACTCTTATGAACCCTTTTTTTATTTCCTTTCTGAGAGAGAGTTTTATTATTGCTAAAGAATCATGTTCACCTCCTCAAGGCATATGAAATAATTAATTAGTATATGCCATTTTAATGTGCATACTAGAGTTTTTGTTTTATAGTAATATTACAAGTCTGAATTACTCGAAAAACGATTTAATATCGAGTTATTCATATTTCAATGAGAGTATTTGAAAAAAATTGAATAACTGATCTACCAAAAATTCAATATAGCTACATAATGGTTATATTTAAGGAAAATTCGAGTCCATGTGGACAATGTGATCCAGATTTGGCCACATCCCTGCAGAATGAGGAAAGAGAAGGAAATGCAGTGATATGGCCAAATCTGGAGCGCATGGTCCAGTGGACCCACCCATATCATAAGTGTTCTAAATTTAAAGGGACCCCAAGGGCTTCTTTGAATGTGCATAATCGACTCTCTCTTTTTCCCTTGTCTTCCCCTCTCGTTTCATTGACTAAAATTGTTTGATCATGAACTAACCGAATTATTGGTGAATTTTTTTATATTTTAATAAGGTCTAATTTTAACTTTCAACTCGAGCTTGAATTACAAGAGGATTTTTGTTAGTCGTGATTTCAGACTGATTCAACTTCAAACTTTTTTTCTAAAAAAAATTATGAAGTTCAAATCCATTATCTTAGCTTCTGGTCAACTTGGCTCATACGCCACTCCTGGATCTACTATGTATGGAATCTCCACGAAGAAATAATTAATGTGGAGGAAAAATAATAATTCCAAATTTCCTTTAGCAGCCGAGAAATTTGAATTATTTCAAGGATTTGAAGTTTTTGACCTCATGCATTTCTTTATTTTCTGCCTGTCAGATATGAATTTATTTATTTATTTATATGTTTTTAATAAGATAGTCAGATTTTAGATAAACTTGCAGTTAATTTAGAAAGTCATTGACGATGGGATCCAATTAAATTTATTTATAGTAAGAGTTTTCCACCAATAAAATGAAACTCTAATATTCCACTAGCGTGTAGATATGAGTGCTCCCCGCAGCTACATATGGCATGTAGATTATCAGAATTTAAATAATTATTTATTTAGTTTGAGTCTTCCAAGTTAAATTTCGATTTGGTAGTGAATTTCAAGAATTTAATAATTAATTATTATTTTTATGATAAAGAATGGTAAGGTGTTGACATTTTCCCGATCCGATCCCAATGTAACCTCATATTGTGGGATTTTCGTACAGGGCTCATCTTCCCTAAGTGGATCACATCATAACTTTTATTGTATTCTTATAAAAGTTGAAGATTACACTATAATTTTCTATAAAACTCTCTATAATATCTATAATTATAATATTAGTCACAACTAATTATTTATAATTTTTTAGTTTAGAATATTGTACATGAGTACAAAATTCGCAATTATAGTGTTTAAGAGAATATTACATAGGTTTTGAACCACACCTCACTCTAAATTCTCGTTAACACTCACTCCCTCCATTCCTAAATATAAGACTCTTTAGACAATTTGAGAAAATTAAGGAAGTTGTCATTTACACTTAAACTTCCAATATTACCCCCCACCTCCCTCTCTCTCACTTCTATGTCATAAAGAAAGAAAAATGTTGAGGGTATAATTGGAATAAATTGTTGATAACTAATAAAAGAACCTTAAACGACAATTAATTTGGATACCTAGATATCTCATAAACGACAATTAATAGGGAATGGAGGGAGTACTATGTAACCTTCTTAGTTATATTCTTAATGCTTAGTTGTCTCAATTTAGGAGGTTCGTTGAGTACTCAATATGCTCGCTTCCACCTTGGTCATTACCACCATTTTTTTTATAAAAAAAATTCCTTATTTTGTAATAATGTAAAGAATTTCAAAACACAAAATTCATTAAACCAAATTCATTACAATTTTTTTTTTCATACAGTATAAAGTCTTTTAACAATTGTATCTCTCTATATTTCACATTTTACAAATTTTAAGGTTTATTGTTCTAAAATTATTTTCTCACAACAATACCATTCTATATTATATTAGTACCATTAGTAAAAGATACAAAAGAGAAAAGTATCACTTATTTTCTTCAACCATATCTCGTGAGTTGTGAAATGGAAAGAATAGTTCTTATTATAGCTCAAGACATTTGTGTACACGTATAGTACAACGATAACTAATCTTGTCTGCAAGTGACTTTTAATCCATAAATAGTAACCGTCTAGCTAGCTAGTGAATGTGTTAGTTAAGGGACAGTTAAGTATTTACAATTTATATTCACCAAAAAAAGTCATTAGAATTTAAGCGAATCACATCTTTTGTTTTATAATTGTATCAAATCTTTCGTCCGACTAATAATAATATATCAAATGTCAATTTTGTTTTTGAAAAAAAATTGATCAAATCTTAAAATAAAAGTAAGATGAAAGTAAGATATATATCAATTATTTATAAATAAGATGGACAAAGAATAATACATAAATTGGAGAGAAGATGTAAGTGGAATTTAAGAGCATGGGGCTGCGGCTAAGCAGCCGAAACTAATGCCACAACTATAGTGTTAAATTATCGTACAATATTAGACAAATGGGTGTGATTAAGGGGCCGTGGTATAATGAAGAATAGAAAAAAAATCATTATATTTTGACAGATGTTACATATTTTTATACAGATGTTGCATTTTATATAATATGTATTTTTTTTTAATATGTTCTAAGAAGTGTTACAAAATCACAACACATGTTCGTTATAAAAAAATGTGTACTGTCTAATTCTTGATCTAACAGCAAAATAAATATTCATTATATATTAAATTTTATGTTTTCAGCACCATAACTCGGCATGTGATTAGGGATAGAAAAGTTAAAGTCAATACTTAGATGCGTCCTAGTATGTCTAATTCTTACTAATCGTATCGCCTTTAGACGAGGGAATTGACTTTGGTGCCTCAAAAGCACCAAATTTATATAAGAGAGATCAAGACCCAAAACCCTTTGTTTTTCTACCTCCAAAAAAACTTCAATTTCCATGGCCACTTCAGAAACTCAAAGAGACTTTGATCTTTCCCTCAACCTTCAAGATCCTCAAGAACAACAACAACAACAAGAAGTTCAAGAAGCTCCACAATTACCTGGTGATAATATGAAGAGCTCTGAAGAGGTATTTATTTATTTACATAGTTAATTAAATTCTGATATTCTTTCCTCCATTTGTGCCTGCTTAGATATGTTAATATGGGTTATGCTTGAATTGTGTCTCAAATTGAGATTCTGTTCTCCGTCTCAAGCTAGTATTAATTTCAAACAAGATTCTAAATGATTTAACGTTTTAAGTTTCATTTTCAGACTCAATCCAAAAATAGCTTGAACGAGTTTGAAATCAAATCATACTCAATACAAATACACTCATAATGTAGATTTATGCATGTGATGAGTGCATGAACATGATCCAATTCCCGAGTTCTAATTAATTCCCAATCCCAAAGAAAAAAAGAAAAATCAAGCACAACAATCAAGAATATTTAGCCGTCCATTCACACTCGGATAGAGAAGAGAAGTGGTTAATTTATAAAAACTGATAAAAATTTCATACTATATGTTATAGTTATCATTGTTGCAGATTCAAATGAGTAGAATGAAAGAAGAGAACAAGGTTTTAAGAAAAGCAGTTGAGCAAACAATGAAAGATTATCAAGATTTGCAAATGAAATTTTCAGCTCATGTCCAACAAAATGTTCAATCTAAGGTAAACACTGAAACTTGATCTTCTTGCACTATACTCATGTTTCTGTCTCGAATTGAATATCTAGTTCCCTATTCAAAATGGATAATTCTGATATGGACCAGATTCATTGGACTCTTCTGTTCAGAACTTGCCACACAGAATGAAGAGAGACAACTTTGTGATGATGTGGTTAGTTCTAGACCACAAGGTCCACATAGAGCTGGTACATATCAGAATTTTCCATTAAATGTCCAGTTAGAAAACTGGATATTCAATTTTTAGACATTCAATTTTGGGAGTATCATACATAATTCTTGTTCTTTATTTTGAATGTTTTTTTGTGATAGGATCCCAAGACTTTTCTTTCGCTTAATGGGATCGATAATCCGAGCCAAGAACACAACAAAAGTACTCCAAGAATTTTAGAAATGATGAATAAAATTCAAACATCATCACCTAATTCACAAAAAGATCATGATAGTACTAAAGAGAGTGACTTAGGGTTGTCGTTGATGTTGCAAAGCAATATTAATACAAGCAAAAAAGATGAGGAAAACAGCAAATTAGAGAGAAAGCTGGAAGATGCAAGTGAGTTGCAAAGGAAGAGCAGTTTGGGAAGCATTACAAGAAATATTCAAAATCGAAAAGCTAGGGTTTCTGTTCGAGCCAGATGTGAAGCTGCTACTGTGAGTTCAAATTAATTCATAGCTTCTATTATACTTTTTTTTTCTTTAATTCAATTAGATGAGATGAAAAAAATAATAATCAAGAAAGTATGTTATTCATTATAGATGAATGATGGATGTCAATGGCGAAAGTATGGTCAAAAAATTGCTAAAGGAAACCCTTGCCCTCGAGCTTATTACCGTTGCACTGTCGCTCCTGGTTGTCCAGTAAGAAAACAGGTAAATTATACTTGACTAATATGTAAAAACAATCTCCAAATTATGTTAATAGTTGCAATTTCGCCTCGATTCTCTTTTCTCAATACTTTTAGTCCAAATCTATGTTATTTCAATATTTTCAATCCTCGTTTAATTTTGGTGAATTAAATCGCCACTACTTTGCAGGTAAATTCACACCAGATTTTGTTGTATCAGGACCAAAAATATTTAAATAAAATAGATATGAAACTAAAAACATTGAAAATTGACGAGACTGGTTGCAAGTATTGCTGCAATTTGGGGATTGTTTTTGCAATTTGAAAAATTCCGAAAATGCCATTGTGTTACAACATTTCTCTCTTGGACCTAATTAAATTCGTGGATTAGGTTCAAAGATGCTTGGAGGACATGTCTATACTGATAACAACCTATGAGGGAACACATAATCATCCACTACCAGTGGGAGCAACAGCAATGGCATCAACTACATCAGCAGCAGCATCCTTTATGTTACTTGATTCAAGTAACCCTAGTCTTTCTAGCGTGGGATTCTCTAGTTTCAACCAATCTCCAATATTTCCATACCCTAATCCCATGATGATCACAAATTCGCCGTCTTCGCCCTATCGATCAAACATGATTAATCCAAATGACCCTTCAAAAGGGAATATTGTTCTTGACCTAACTTCAACCTCCAACAATGGTCCTCCTCCCAATACTAGCTCGGCCTCATCGGCTCAAATGGGGTATAATTCTTGGATGATGGCGCCTAGACCGGGGAATTATTATGGTACTGCTAATACAATGGTTAATGATCTTTTTGGTCATGGTCCTAACAACGTACTAGGTGGTGGTGATCAAGAGATGATATTGCAGGGACAAAATTGTAATTTGGGTGATAAAGTGAGTGCAGTTGCTTCTGATCCTAAGTTTAGGGTTGCTGTAGCGGCTGCCATTTCATCATTAATTAATAAGGATCATAACCAAACTATTACTACTACTACTAGTGGTAGTACTCATAATTCTATAGCTCTTCCTCCATCTTCTTCTATAGATGGGGATCAAAATGGTAGTTCTAGTAGTAATAGT
This sequence comes from Vinca minor, assembly GCA_026122235.1. Lineage (NCBI taxonomy): Eukaryota > Viridiplantae > Streptophyta > Magnoliopsida > Gentianales > Apocynaceae > Vinca > Vinca minor. Next base: position 5,967,364 of record JAOCZM010000056.1, read on the forward strand.
AAAAAGCGGATTCTTGAATCTCTCTCCACAAATGGTAAGAATATTCAGGATTCACCCTAAAAATATATATATATATATATATATATATATATATATATATATATTACTTTTTTGAGATTTGTTACACCTTGTAGATTATTTTAATTTGGTTATATAGTTATAAAATGTAGTGAACATTGATAAAAAAAAAAACCCATGTTATAATTCATACGGGATCAAAGTTGTACTTTATAATTTATTTTTTAATATATATAAAATATGTTTTACATCCATGAGGTTCCATGCGGACTTTGAGCTTCGAGTGTTGCATAAGGGTGTGGCTGATCTATGCCGCTTTGACGGTGTTTAAGAAGGACCCTCCAAGTTATATACATGCAAATTGTAATTGATTGGGTATAGGAATAGGGACATACACTGGAACAAATGATTTTTTTGCCAGAATATTAGAATAGGTTGGATGGATCCATCGTTATGACGTTTGAATCTTCTGACATCGTGTACTTGGTCGATGTTATGTGCCGTCGAGGCAGAAGTTGGCTCCAGCTGAAGGAGAGAGCATTCGACCTCCATCATAATTAGGAAAGCTTCAAGAATAGTCTGATTTTCGTTATGTGTTGTTCTTTATCTTATTAATATAAAATTATCGTGTGTTATTTTTTAATTAAAAAAAATATAACCTACTGAAAACAGTGTAACCTAAATGAAAAAATTAACACGTGGTAACGTGACACATAATAGAAACATAGGACTTTTTACCTTAGGAAAGTAGGCCACGGTTTAAGTCCCTATTTTGCTTTCTTTTCTTTTTAAAAATTAAAAAAAAGTCTGTTACAATAAGTGTCTACTATCTATTGGGCTCGCTCACAAATATTAATTACTTGAGATACATATTTTTTTACTTTAGTGTAATATGAATTTTAAAGTACACATTAGTGACTTGAACAATTTATATAAATTTAATTTATTTGGTGTTGGATAATTAATTAAAAAATCATTCATATTTTAGATTAGCGGACAGGAGGGTAAAGAAATAGTAAAAATCAAGCCCACTACATTGTAATCCAAGAAAAGCAGCCCAAATACCCGAACCCGAGTCGTGTGAAATAAATCAACGCTGAACCCTTCAAATTTAAAAGAAAAGGAAAAAACAATAAATGGACGAACGGGTTCGATAAACCACCGACTCCAAGGCCGTTAAAGGGTTTTGCAGTACCTGTAATTCTGAAACCTCGTACTCACTGGAATTAATGGCGACCGTTGCAGCGGAGAAGACTGAGGAAGAGCTCCGGCAAGAGATCGATGAACTCCATCGCCAGCAGCGAGAGGTAATCTTAATTTTCTCCTCTTAATATATCTATCATCTATAATCCCTAAAACCTTTGCCAAATTTCATCTTTTTGACAAACTTCGCATCAATCGTCATCATTATTTATCAGATTACCGAGCGACTCCGCGATCCAAGAGGTCTCCGCCGTGGTGGCTTAGCTGGTTCTGGCTCCGGTCCTCGAAATTTTGCCGCCAATGGTGGCCGCCAGCGTGGTTTTATTAGACCGGTATATGCCCTTTCTTGTTTTTCCCTTCTTCTTTTTTTTTTTTTTTTGTTATGGATTAATTAGTTTTTAAATTAATTGATACTAGGCTGATCGAATTGATTCCGAGGATCAACCTGCTCTGAAGAGGCGACTTTCTTCAGCTGTTGTTAAGGTTTTCACCATAAATTTTGTTTTTCCTGATATTTAAAACTCTAGGTAATTGGGTTTACTCTTGGTTTCAAATTAAATGTCCACATTTGACTTGCACAATCATATCCTTAGGAGGACTCTTATGTTAGTGTGGTTGCATTCCTGTAATGTAGGAGGTCACTTGTGGGAGTTTAAGGATAATTTAAATGTGGACATTGGACATGCTAAAATAGAAAGTGGGCTTTCAATTTGGCACGGAGGGAGTAGATAGTTATATGTGGAATTATAATTTATTATTGACTTTGGTTGCTTGTGATATAAAGCTTGAGGATGGGGAAATTCTTGATGATGCTTATGAAGCTGAGAAAGAAAAAGATTCAGACATTCAGGTAAATGGTGATGATTTGACTGCTAGAGAGAGTGAAAGAAAACATTCCAATTGGTCTAGGAGGGATGACAATCAAAGGTCATTTAGAATGGTAATAGTCTTATCATGCCTTTATTCTGTATTTTTTTTTTTTGGGTTGTAATTTGTGGGGGTTGAAATTTATGTTCACTTTTTGTATCTTGTAATTAGGACTTTGAAGTTCCTCCAGCGGAGCATGTTCCTAGGGTGTTGCCCAAAAATGAGGACCCTAGTTTGGTTAACAGGAATAAGAGGATGTTGGGCCAGCTTCTCGGGACTTTGGAGGTAAGTGTCAAGTTAGTAGTTTTCGTGTTGGTCTTTTTGTTCGAGTATGCTCAGTAGTTGGCGTGTATTATTTAGTTAGATATCCTTGAATTTAGGGTCATCATGGCACAATGGAACCCTGAAATTTGACTAGTTTCAAAAGGATGTTGTGATTGACTGAAATTTTGCTATTCTCAAATGTGGAAAAAACTGATGGAAAGCCTTTGCGGTAGAAAGGTCACTTGAGAATTAAATTCGCAGGAATCTGTTTTTTATGTCATCAATGTTTTTGAAGTGTCACAGATTCTCAACCCAGACCAGAAGTATATACGGGTTCAGGTCATGTAATGAAATCTTCTGGACCTAGTCCATTTATGTATGATCTAAGTAGGAGACACTCGTTACATTGAAGATGATATAAAAAAAAATTCCTTATGCATGTTTTTGTTATTTGATGCTTGATTGCTAAACTCTGCTCTACTGAATTTACTGGACACACTTACAGCGGTTTGGGAAAGAAGATGTGCAGCGTTCTGGATCAGAGGCATACATGCGAAGATCAGATTCTTTGAAAAGGGTAAGTACATGTTGCTGATTGAAACCATATAGAGATTCTTATTTCCTCTGTTTTTTGTAAAATTTATCAGGGAAGAGTAGGTGAAACATAACAAATGGCAGTATAAGGAATGAGGTTTTGGTCTTTTGCTCTCAAATAATGATAATTATCTTTGAAGGTTGATTTAATTTAGATCTCTAGATGTTGATGTTAAATCCTTCAAATAATTGAGATCAGTGTTACCCGATACTCTACCCTCCTACGTATTGTGTACTAGTACTTGCGTACCCAAACAGGGTGGGTTCTCACACTAGTTCTCTTAGTTGAGCGTACTACTTCTGTTAAGAGAAGATGAGGAAAAAGAGAGAAAACTTCCCAAATCTGCTGCCGCGTGACACCTCCACCGCCTGATGAAGCCACCGAAAGTCAGCCGTGAAGTTTCTAATTGTCAATATATATACTGTTATAAGTAGACTAGTGACAAGTGTTTTGAAACTGTATGTAGGCGGAGCAAAGGGCGCGTGAAGAAAGTGAAAAGCTTAGACAACAAGAGCGTGAGCAGATTGCAGAAAAAAGGAGGAGAGATTTGGTATGCTCTCATTTAGTTCTGCCTTTTTCTTTGAAGTTGGTTATAGTATCTTGTCTTGACTTGCTAAAACCATTAATTATGCTTTTCCTTCTTTGATCTACAAGACTCTAAGAGCACGTGTTGCGGCCAAGGCAGAGGAAAAGAAGTTGGAGTTGCTATTTCTTCACTGGAGCGAGCATCATAAGAAACTTGGCAATTTCATAAGGTACAATCAATCAATGTGCTCCATCATGCTTTCAAATACTTTTGACCATATCAATGTAGAGGCTTCATGTTTAATCTTGCTTCAACCTCTTATGTCCTTGCAGGTTATTTTTAATTTTGGTCCAAAAGTATGCCCATTTACAATTTCATTGACAAGAAGTTAAGTTTCTGTTCAAGTGCAGAATGTTGAAGCAGTTAATGATATTCACTTTCCTGCTTTTCTGTGATTTATCTCGATCAAGTGAGCATGTTCTTTGTTTATCTTTGACTTTTTTTGTTTTGTTTATCCTGGATTTTGTTTTTTCCCAGGACAAAGGCGGAGCCTCCTATATATTACGCTTTTGCGAAGCCGATGGAAGAAGGTGCAACAGCCATTGAGCAGGCAAAAGAACAGGTTAGATTCTCGAAACTATGTTATTTAACTTGGAGTTGGGTTTAGCAATCTTTTTGGTTGTCCAATGAGGCGTTGTACAGTGTTTGGAACTCATGGATTCTGTAATAGATTTACTTTTAATGGGTGATAATTTGTTTGCCCCCTGAATCTAGTGTTACAAAATTGCACTTGATCAATTGAGGCACTTTGTCCACCTCCAATACGTCGGAGGAAGGAGTGCCAATGAAATGTGTTAGAAAATAATTAACTAGTTATTGAAGCAAAATAATGAGAGACCACAAAGGGTAATGGATATTGTTTACTTTGGAGTATGCGAATATTTTCCTTAGCTTCTTAGATACCCGAATTCTCTTGATCATCACAGATGTTTGAAGAATGGAAGGCCACAAGGAGAGAAGAGTTGTCCCAGTATCAGAAACAGATTGCTGAACAATATGTTGGGGATGTTGAGAAGGAGCTAGAGAGATGGCAAAACGGAAGGAAAGGTAGGAAGGCGAACAATGATATGGCAAACCTACAAGAAACGATGGACAAAGAACTGGAAACACACAGGCTTGAGCATGGTCCGAAGACTAGAAAGATTCCGGGTGGAACTAACAATGAAGATGAAGAGGACGTGGAAGATATTAACGCCGGTGAAGATGACATGATGTATGATGTACTGGATGTAGATGAGAATGGTAGGAGGGGTGATGAAACAACTAAAGTTGAAACAGGCGATGGTAGTCCTCGAGAAACCGAGGCCGAGAAAAAAGATGAGTAGCTAGTTCTGTTTTGCTTGTAGTTCTTAGATTTAGTGTGTAATTTATTACTGTGGATTTGCCCTGCTGCTTGGGTTTTCTTTTGTAGCTTTTGCTTATTTATTTTGGTTGAGAGGTGGCCCTTTTTTAGATTGAACCCCTTCCCCCTACCCCGACCACCTCGATTTTGTTGTATTTTTGCATAATAATAGAATAGTTCTGTGCTAAGGTTATTGTACCCTTTGTTTCTAGTCCTCGGTTTTACTTGATTTCTTTGTAGAATGGCAATTTGGGCGCTTGCGTGATAGTTGTTACTCCAAGAAAATTGAAATGTTCATTGTTCTTGCCCTTCGTTTTAAACTCACAGAAACCAAAGTGATTCTCTTTTTTAGTATTGGAAGATTGGAGACCTAATGATAATAAAACATTTAATCTCAAGTAGAGAAGATTTAAGGGGACACGTGATTGATATGCTTAAGCAAGAAGCAACAGTCTCTGTTTGAGAATCTCTCCTTTTTTTGTTCTGCCTTAGCTTTGTTGCAGGTGTTGATGCATCAGCCTATCTTTAGAAGAAACAAGCAGAATAGAGGTGTGGTAGTAATATTTCCTCCCTGTTTCCCCTTTCTAGGCCTTTTCCCAAAAAGAGAAAAAAGTAATGGAAGCAATGAGGAAAAGGGGGGTGGGGGTGGGGGTCATACGCTGAGGCCATCAAACCCACATTGCTTGTCTGTGAGAGCTTGCTTCTTCAGACTGATCACTAATTGGCAATTCACCGATACCTACATTCAAACCACCCAAACTTATCAACAAACCAGTTAGTAAGTACGTTACTTAACTCGTAACTGAAGAAAATAATAATTTATTAATCTTTAACTGTATCTTTAAACTTGCTAAAAAAGGTCATTTTAAGATTCGAGAGAAACAAGGAAACAAAGAATATAGAAAAAGGAAGCGGCCGTAGATACAACATTAGGACAGCGCATGTTGTAATGGTAAATCCTAGAAATTTTATACACTTAAAAGGAAAACACTACAAATACGATGCGCCTATGACCATGTCGCGGAACAACAACCTATATCTTGAAAGGTACTCAAGAAGTAATACCTACAAAACAGTTCAGGAAAACTAAACTCTTTATGTGTAGAAAATTTAACGTTTTAAAAAAATGTTAGTGTCGGTTATAGTCAGAGACGGATGTTTGACCCCAGTGGGAAAAAAAAATTAATTATATATAATATATTTTATTTCATTTAGATAATAAATGTATAAATAACCGCAGTGAATTATTGTGTATATCAAATGACCCCAGTGAAATTTTTTTTGGGATCCATAACTGGTTATAGTGGTGCCACAGCTACCTAGGAAGTAGGAACATTCCATCTCGGCGTTCAATTACACAGAGGCTTCTTCTATTACTACCTTCCCTCCATAATAAATGTGCTTCTTTTTACACTGCTCTTATACACGGAGCCCTACCACAGGGTGAAAATCCCACGAGAGTCGATGTCCACTATGAGAATCGAACCCTCGTCAACGGTGAGACTCCAACCAGCTGCACCAGAGATCGGGTTTATGATAAATATTCTATGAAGACAATGTTGGAAACCAATTTTCGAGTTGTACACTGTTTTCAACTTTGAACTAAAATGTGCAACCTTTCCATTTATATCTACTTTGAAAAACAAGCTACTATTGTCTAATAAAACAAAGCTAACAAAATGAACAAAAAATACTATACTCGGTATGCAAACCAAATGTACCAACCGCTACTACTGTAAAAAATTAATACCGATTCCCAAATCCCAAATAATGAATAAAAAAAGGGCAATTCATATTTTTCTATCCATACTAACACAATCTTGAAAGTTCATTCTTGATACGACGATTGAAATAATTATTCATTCAATTTAAACAGTTATTCACATAATTCAAATAAATATTCACTTAGTTATCCAATCAAATTGATATGACGTCTAATAATGCATCTCCCCATGCGAGAAAACTATACATCCGCACCTAACTTATCAAAAGAAAGGAGCGGGAAAGATGATAGAGCTAAAAAGTCCAAGTGGTTCATGTTAGCGATGTGGACACAAAACCCAGTTCACACTAGCAAAACCCCGCCATGCCACAAATTCAGTCCGGTCTGGTGGGGGAACAATGTTTGTCCGCATCGTACACAACTACTACTCACCGTCAGATACAAAAATTTACGGTTAAAAACACTAATTCCAACAAGTGTTATGAAACAAAGTGTTCTCAATTATCAAGATATGCATTGTGCACAATACGAAAAAACACATGTTACACACTAAATTTCAGCCGAAGTCGCGACAAATAGTCAAGAGAACAGACATCAGTGTCACTTGTAAAATCTCTCTTTCCCAAAATAATATGGGCCTTAAGACTAATAATGCAGACAAAGAAAACCCCAGAAAAGGAGAGAAAATCATGTCTTCTCTAGTCAATGTTGTAATAATAATAATGTTTTTATTTTTATTTTTTTCTTAGATTTTGAGTAGAGAGAGAAATTACAGAGAGTAAAAAGAGTAGTAATGAAGTAGTTGTAGCAGTAGCGCGTTATGGTAAAAGATGATGCTAACTAACCTCAACGCCAGGTGAAGTAATCCCAAGAATCCGGATCTTAGCTCCAACATCACCGGCGACCCGTAACTCGACCCGATCATTAACCGTAGCATCTCTCAACAAATCAGTAGCATCAGCTTGCAATAAATTCACCCGGTCCACCGCAATAGTAGTTTCCACCCGCCTAACACTATGAGCGGGTTGGTAAAATCCGGGAACAATGCCCCGACCCAACGGAATTCCACGGTACATAATTGTGAATTTGGAGTCGCCGTACTTGATCCCTACCTTATTATCATTAACGGCAGAGAAGAGCATTAGAATGGTGAAGGAAACGGAGGCGGAGGCGGAGGCTGCTGCGGAGGCGGTGGTGGGTCCCAGAGGAGTTGGATTGATTCCGAGGTATTGGACACGGACGGATTGGAGGTCGAATTGAGGCTTTTTTGGTTTGACAGCTAACACGATGACGAGGATGATGGCGAGGGAGAGGAGGAGGATGAAGGCCAAGAGGAGGAAGAGACAGCAGCAGCAGCCTTTGAAGGAGGCGGAGGAGGAAGAAGAAGGGTGGGGTTGATAGTAGTGAGGAGGTGGAAGGGGGCCATTGCCATCGGAGGTGGTGTTTGAAGTTGTGGTAGTAGTCATTTTTCTATCTCAAAGGTGGGTGGGGATGGAGGAAGAGGAAAGGGGTAGCACTAGCCCCACCTCAATTACCTCTCTCTTGCTTTTGCTTTGTTCTGTTTGCTTGCTTTTCAAGAGAGAGAGAGAACTAGAAGAGAAGGGAAGAAGATGAAGAAAGAGAGTGGTTTTTTTCTCTTTTCAAAGAGGGCCTGTCTTTTCTTCACTTGCTTTTATATAAGTGGAGTGTGAAGTAGGCTGGGTTTTGCTTTGCTTTGCAAGTAGACAAGGGTGGCTAACATGGAAGGGGAATTGATTTTTAGTTTGAAAATTGTGTTGGAAACTATAAAATAAAATATGAAGAAGACAGGATATAGTGTGGAATAGGTGTTAATGCGAAGGGCATATCAGTTGGTTTTGATATGGCAAATTATTAATAAAGTATCGATGCAAAACGTATTAAAAAATTTAACGAATGAGAACGCATGTTTAATAATATCGGCTGTTAAAAACACAACAGCACAACAGTAGAACTAGAGCCAGTAAAATAAAAAAAAATTGTATTAAAATTTTGGTTACAATTTCCAAACAAACCCAAAACTAACTTGTACCTTTTCTAATTTTTACCAACGCATATAACACAGCTCTGCAGAGATACGTTCTTCTTAATTTTCCCCATGTACACGAGGGCAACAAAATGAATCACAGCTCTGCAGAGATACGTTCTTCTTAATTTTCCCCATGTACACGAGGGCAACAAAATGAATCAAAATCAAGACGTTTTGTATAATTAAGAAGTCTCTAATCAATTGAATTACTTTACCTAGGACCTAATCAACGGAGAGAAGGCTAAAAAAACAGCACATACAACGCCACAGAAAGCATTATATGAAAGTCGTAATATAAATATCACAAAGTACTCGTAATCAATAATAAACAAAACTGCCAGATGTTTGCAATTCAAAATAAAGAGCAACACCAAAATTCCACTTGCTTAATCAACGAATAAATAAAAAGGAAACAGAATATCGGTCATCTTCATCTTTGGTAGATGTATAATTATGCCTTCAAACGACCAAAGAACTTCTGCTTCTCCTGTGTGGTCTGGAAGCGACCATGTCCAAACTTTGAGGATGTGTCGATGAACTTGAGTTTGATATCTTCAAGAGCAACACGAGATGTCTGCTTGAGTAAAGATTGGCGAAGAGTAACAACCCTTTTCTTAGGACCGACAACGCAACCCTTGATCAAAAGGTAATCATCCTTGACCACACCATAGTGGGGGAATCCACCCATTGGAGTAACATCCTTTTCGGTCCTGCAACCAATGGACATTGATTTTTTTTTGTTGCAAGTTAAACATTGAACAATTTCAGTGAAGCAACGATCTTAACCCACAAATCCAGTACAACATAGGTAAATCAATTAGTGAAATACTTATCATGGTTTGTTCGATAAAGAAGGGTTAGTATCAGAATATGAAATCCACAAACCGATGAAGAATAGGAACAAACCTGTCAAATTCAGTAACAGCGGTGTGTGATTCTTGGCCAACCTTGCCAAGCCTGTAAATCTTTTTGTTCAATTCAGTACGATGGTGGTATCCATTCTGACCAGCACGAGCAACAGTGAAGGAAACTCTAGCAGGATGCCATGCACCAATACAAGCAACCTTGCGGAGACCTCTGTGGGTCTTACGAGGAAGGCGAGTAACACCCCAACGGGTAACAACACCTTCATATCCTTTACCCTTGGTCACACCAATGATATCTATCATCTCATCTTTCTGGAAAACAGCATCAATTGGAACCTGCTTCTCAAAGAAACCATATGCAAAGTCCACCTTCTGAGCAATAGTTCCACCATTGACTTGGACTTCCATAATGTGGGCCTTCTTTTGTTTTAGACCCTTCATCTTCCTTATCTGCACGAAACATTAGTTATCACAATCAAACCAGTATATATAGATGCCAGATTACCAAGTGAGAATCATCAAGGTATTTCATGGGTATGAAAGTTGACAAAAAATTAACAAAAAGCAAATGAGTATTTGTAAGTACCTGAGTGTGAGCCAAAACACGAATCACTGATGCATATTTCTTCATCTTCTCCAGCTGAGTTTGGATATCCTTTTTCCCTTCCTCAGTCTCATACTTTTTGGAATACTTGGTGAATGCCTTCTTTTTGGACTTGCACCAGTTCTTGTAGAACCTCCTCCTTATCTCTTCACTCAGATGTTGAGCCCAGACAGTGTTGAGGCAACGAAGACCACGAGGAGTTTTCACGTAGCCAACAACTCCAACGACCACCATGGGAGGTGTTTCAACAATGGTCACAGCCTCACAAGTCTCCTTCTTGTGAAGCTCTACAGTAAAACATTACAAATGAGAAATTGCAAAACAAATACAAAGCAACCAAGGCATGTAAAACAAAAATTATATTATAAAATGTAAGCACATAAGTTTTTCTGCACACATACACTAGAACTGAGGCACGTGGAAAACATAAAAGAAAACTTCTAAATACAAAGTATGAGATAGTAGTAAATAAAAAATAGGAATTATAAGATTGAATCACTGGCAATGACATGCAAAACAGAAAGGTAACTTCTGACTAAAACTGCTAAAAAAATCAATACTACACCCAAACAATAGGGAGTATGTAAAATCATATACAAAGCAGACCACAAATCATGATCAGGAAAACTGCTGGCAACAACTGCAACATGAGCAGGCTAAAAAATTTGCCTAATCCAAAAATATACTAAAAAAGTATCAGAGGAAGAAATTACTTGATCCTGGCTTCTCCACTTCTCTGACGATGTGAGTCATCCCAGCCTTATAACCAAGGAAGGCAGTCAATCTGCAGGGCTTGTTCTGATCATCTTTGGGAAATGCCTTCACTGTAATACAGGATTACCAATTAAAAACATAAACAAAATCTACTAAACACGAAATCAAACACTAAAAATATCATATATTCATATTCATATAAGTGAACAAAGGTACCTAAATAATACAACGTACAGAACAGTCAATCCACTACATTCATATAATTATTTCTAGACATAAAATTGTCATTTTTGGTTTTCCACTCATGAGTTTTCAGCATATTCTTAGCGGTAAACTGACTAAGAAATTCAATAAAAGAGACGAAGAAAATGTTGAACTTACCCTTTCCCCTGTGGCGAGCAGCTCGCTTCCTGGGGAGAAATCCCAGAGAACCATGACGGGGATGCTCAAACTTCCTGTGCGACATCTTCCTTTCTCTTCCTTCAAGTCTACAGAGAAAGAACAGAAAAAATCAAATCCGAACACTAAAATAATACTAATCAATGAAAAACATGTTCCAAAACATTATCCAACATACTCAATACCGGCAAATTCAGCTCTAAGCAAATAGAAAAACTAAAAAAAATTGAACAATAATAAAAAATATCCAAAAAAAACATTTCAAACATATTCAATACCAGAAAAATAAGCTCTAGGCAAATCCAAACACTAAAATTATACAAAAATCGATTAAAAACATGCTCCAAAACATAATCAGAAAGATGCAGATTTAATGAAATCTAAACAATAGAAAAATATTAAACAATGAAAAAACATGCTCCAAAACATAACCAAACAGAATTAATACCAGAAAATGCAGATTTAATCAAATCAAAACACTGAAATACTATTAAATGAAAAACATGCTCCAGAACATGATTAAAACAGAATCAATACCAGAAAATTCAGCTCTAATAAAATCTAAAACAGTTGAAAGTCGATAAATCTAACTTAGTTAACGTGTAAATTCATGCGAAGGAATAGTATGAAGGTGAAAATGTTAGGGTTTATAGTGGCCGGAGAAGCTTAGTGAGGTACAGACCTTTGAAAGAACGGCGACTGTAGGTTGAAGGCTTCAAACAGAAAAAAACCCTATTAATGGAACTTTATATGGAGAAGTCAAAATGGGCTTAGGTGTTTTTATTGGGTTAGTATTCGCCTTCCGTAACCCAGCATGTTGGACCAGCCCGCAAAGCCCATTTAACTAGATACAAGTACTTGTACTTTTTTATGGGCTTGGCCTTAAATTGAGCTTTTTATCTACCTTTGGCCCATTGTTTAGGGTCTCGAATTCAAATGTTGTGAATAGGGAAAAAATGTCTCCCGAATGGTATCCGATCTTAAAAGCAAATTAAATTAATTGTGAATTGTTAAACATATAAAAATGTTATTGGATCTTAAACCTTATAAAAAACATATTCACACCATACTTTTTTATTATTAGAATAGGGACGTTAATTTTGCGATATTTTCTTATGCGTCGGAATTACCAAATCACCTATGCCAACCTTCTTTTCGTTCGCATAATATGTCGTTCATTGAGTTTTTAAATAAGGACTATTCTCTATTTATGATATGTTCTCAACCAACAAATTTTTTGAATGCGTCTAGGCGGAATGTGTAACACCCTTCAAATTGGAGTATTGAATAGGGATGGTAATGAACCCGGTTTAATTGGAGATCGGCCCGCGCCACTCCGGTTAGGTCGGGGATTCCCCAGTTTAAACTGGGGGTGGGGATGAATTTTGACCCCCGCTAACGGGGAAGGGGGCGGAGACGGGTGAAATAATATCCCCGTCCCCCATCCCGGCTCGCCCCGCATGACCTTTCTAAAATGTAATTTCGTTTTATAGGAATTAAATATTTTATTTTACAATTCTATATTAGTTTTTCAAGGTTCTATTTAGAGATTTTTATTAAAAAAAATTCCTAATTTTTTCTAGTCGATGCTTGACCTCTATTAAGACGAAAGTGAGGACTTCCAACTGAATTGGCTCATCCACCCCAGTGATGGGGTTGGGCCGGGATGGTGATGCGATGAAAGTGGCGGGGCCGAAACTGGAGATCATGGTCTCCGCCCCCACCCGGCCCCATTGCCATCCTAGCATTGAGAGGGAAAAAAAAACCAAATTGTGGCCCAACGTGGGACAGAAAAAAGGGAAAAAGCCTGACCCGAAATCTCCAACCATATCCAGGATTTAGTAAATTGGCCCAATACAAGGCCCAGAAAACATATATTAATAATTCTCCGGTTCTTCGTTCCAGTCGAGCTCGAAATTCTTCAATGGATTTTTCGAATCTTAGAGACGCTTTAGCTTCACAATCTTACGAAAAGGTCGCTGTTATTTGCGACTCCCTCATGCTTCAGGTTAACTCTGATTTTTATATTCTTAACTTTTTTTTTCGTTTAAATTTTAAGTTTGTGAAGATTTGATCAACTCTACAAAATCAAAGCTTAATTTTCTCTATTTCTGAGATTGTTTAATTTTTTTTATTAATATGTATAGGTTGTAGCACAGGGAATTGCGTTTCAAGATGAATGGCCGTTCGCGATTCATCTTTTAGGGCACATCTACGTTAATGACATGTAATTTCTTTATATTTTCAGTTGTATAATATTATAACTGACTCCGAATCTTTCAGTACATTAATCAAATTGCTCCCATGTGATAATTTGATTGGTGTACTCAATAATGTATCTGGAGTCTAGTTAATTGGGCATGATGTTCTGAGTTTGTTTTGATTGATTGGATTTAGGGTTTAACTTGTTCGTGTGTTGATATAATTGTTTATTACAGTAATAGTGCGCGATTTTTGTGGAAAACGATTCCTGAAGGGATCAAAGAGGGTAAGCCAGAGATTGGGGCAGCTTGGAAAATAGGTCAGAAGTTCTGGACTAGGGACTATGCTGGAGTTCACGAGTCTCTTCATGAGTTTAATTGGTCTCCTGAGGTTCACGGGATTGTTGCAGCATTATCAGGCAAGTTTCTTAATTCTATGTGCATAGACTGGTGAATCATGGACAAAGAAATTGAGAATTCTTCATTCTAATTCTTGAGCATAGCCTGATGTTTATTATCATCATTTTTTTAAAAATATTCTGCAGCACGTTACACGAAAAGGATGTTTGACCTCCTGCTTTCTGCTTATTCAACGATAAGCGTACAAGATACTGCTCTCTTCCTTGGAATGAGTGAAGATGATGCTACAAATTGTAAGCTTCCTTGCTTTTCTATTTTTCTCGTATTAAAGCTTGTCTGGGTCTTCTGCACCCGGCTAATGGTTGATCTGTAAGGTCACATATAATCTGTTGTGTTGAGTGAACTGTAAAATGTACTACTTTTAAATGAGTGTTGCTCTACTCGGCTGATAATTCAGTTTGAAGGTCAGAAAGTGGCGTTGAATCAGTAGATTAATAGTAGAAATTGGGAATAAGGAAAGCCAGTGTCGTGCGGGCACATTTGTCTGCTAAGATTGCTGTATGATGGATTCTGTGGCGCCAGTGTTATCAATCCCAGATAGCGGCTCGGAGCGGCCGACTCGAAAACGCTATAGCGGGATAGCGGATAGCTGGAGCGGCGATATTTGGAATTCTATCAAAAAAGAAGGCATAACATCCTTTATTCCCATTTGATGTTTTTTTGCTCTAGTAATTCTACCCGTGCTAATTTTTCCACAAAAATCGCATATTACAGTATTCCTATTATTTAAATCTTTCAAACTATTACACTGCCAAGCCATATAAATATTATTACCTTGTTAGCTTAATCCATCCATGAGAAGCACTTGCAGATGGAGATATATTCTGATTTGAACCAGAAGATGTCATGTTGAGCAAAAGGTTTTTATTTGTTGTAAGCTGCTGTAGTTTAGGTTTAGTGTTTTTTAAGTTTGTTATTACCATTTTGCCCCTATTTTGTTTTTTTTTTTAAATGGGCAAAAAAGACTTTTCAATGATGATCCAAATAGCGCCGCTATTTCCGCTATTTGAGCCGCAATAGCGGCCGCAATCATCCGCAACGCTAATCAAGACTCATAGTGGCCAAAGGCCGCTCTGCTCCGCTATCCCGCCGCAATTGACAACACTGTGTGGCGCAGCTAGTTTTGAATGGTTTTGCTGTGACTGCATGGTTTTAATAGTTTATGAGGTACTCATTTTTTTCTTGCGTCGTGTATCAATTTTGTTTTCTTGTTATTGCTCATTTTTCCGCATGCCATGATGCATTCAAATTGTGTGTGTCTGCATATAGGTAATGGTAAAGTAGCTTGTGACATTGGTGGATTGAGATGTCTTGTTTCCAACACTTTGGTGGATCATTTATCTGCCCGATCTCTGCAGATCGTATCATTCATTTAGTTCGACACCGATTGTGGTTTTTCCACACTTCCTAACACCTTGATGCATACCCAAAGGTTTCCATGACATGTATTTGCATTAGATATAGAGACATATACAAGACATATATTTGCCTTTTAGTTCATTTATTCGTCAATCGTCATTTAGGGACTGTTTGGGTGCTTAGGAGTTTGTCAGTGAATAGAGCCATGAATTAATTTCTGTATTGGACAACTAACTATAGTATTGCATCAGCATTAAATATTCATCACAAGTAACTTTTGGGATGTTGGTTCTTCACAGATGTGCTGCAACAAGGTTGGATTATGGATCCCAGTGGAATGCTAACCGTGAAGAAGCAAGTAGTTGCAACAGAGCAGAGATTAGATCCCGGCAAATTGCAACGCCTTACAGAATATGTCTTCCACCTTGAGCACTAATTTCTATATATGTCTGTAATATGTTAGTGTTATCTCCTCCCTCCCTGTTCTTCCTCTTCTTGAAGCACAAGAACTTATGTTTGGCTTCTGATTGGAGATGTTGGAAAGAAATATTTGTCCTATGTGAAAAATGGCATATGCCAACTCCAAAAGTTTAGGCATATGTGGATGAGACGTGTGAAAGAAAAGGGTGGCTTGTGTTAAATTTTCGTTGGATTTGGGTGCTTCTAAACATACCATGTTTCTTGCCCTTCTATTGGTCAAACACCATTTACTATTTGTTGCCTTGTTTAGAATGTGGTTCAGATAACTTCCTTGTTCATTAGGGACAGAACAGCTTTCATTGTTCCTGCAAAAAATATTGGGGCATACAATTTTTTAAAAGGCTATGAAAGAGAAACATTGGGTCTTTTTCACCTTCTTGATATATCGTTAACATTGGGGCAATCAAGTGGCTCCCCTTAAAATTGATTTCCTCTACCTTTTATTAATAAAGAAAAATGAAAATTGTGAGATCGTATTCCCGCTCTAGCTTGAGCTGTTATTGTTCAAATAGTCTTGAAATACTTGGCCAAAAAAAAAAAAAAAGTCTTGAAATAGACTTTCTCTTGAATAATATGAGTCAAATTATGTTCTATTTTAGACATTTTCCGTACGTTATAGCTGAATTACTTCATTTAATTTTCTCTGCAGATTTAGGCTTTTTGCGGTGTTTATCATGTGCTTGAAGAATTTTTTTTCCATTCTTCGACTATCCATGGAAAGCTAGAAATAAAATTACCATAATTTTTAGTATGCACTTCATTTTCTTAGGTCTAGTTATATTCTTCTAGTATTGAGGGTTCTATATTTTGTAGGAGAATGGTAGATTGTTAGGGTAAAATGTTAATTAATTTTTTCGCGTGAACTCAACACTCACTCTCTAAGTAATAAATGACTTATTTATGACGAAATTACTCTCTTTCAATTTGAAGAGTCAGGTTAAATGTTTATGTCTAATGTCAAATAGAGGGGATTAAATCGTTTAAGATGAAATAGATTGGGAAATGAGTGCATACTTTATTTGGTGCTTTCCTAGTCGAAAACTATGAAATGGTTGTATAATAATAAGACTTGTGAATACGATGCCAAGTGAATGGAGGGACCAGGCCAGTGGCTCAAAGTGTACTACTAAACAGGGACTTCGAAAATTACGGGCTCTAATTTTTATTATCTATATATACATGTGTGTATTTTGTTAAAAAAAATTTAAAAATTATTTTATATTTTTTTTCAGGATTTAGGATTATTCAATTAAATGTATGCATTTTCTTTCTTTTTTTTGGTTAAAAAATTACATGAAAAAAATAATATTAAAATTTTATTTGCCCTAGAAAATTTTACACTGAGTTCCTTTCTTTCTAATTTTAAAAGATATTACTAGCTAATATAATGTTAATCTATTAAAAATTAGATCAAATAGATAAAAAAAAAAATTATGACTACTGATGTTCGCTTTAGTTTTGGAAATCAAAATATTATATTATATTTTGATATTTTTTTATAATTTATACTTTTTAAAAGAAATTAAGAATCTAACTTTGATAACTAATATATGATCTCAATATTGTTCGAGAGACTGCTTTGCTCTGGATGGTGGGACGCAGTATTTAGGCCTAGATAATGAAATGCAAAAAGGAGAGTGATGGACAATGAAAGCTGCCCAATGTGCACGAAGAGAAAAAAATGGAATTACTTGTAGAATAAAATGATGCATGAAATAGGTAGTTTGTTAATGTTGGAAAACAATTAAACAGTTGCTAAATAAAAATTTATCAATTAATCATAAAATAGTTAAAGCCATTACAATAAAAAGATAAAACGCAATTACAAGAAAAATAAAACAATTAAACAGTTACAAGATCAGAAACTTTCTTTCCTGGAGAAGTTCAACCAAAAAAGTTGGTATATTTTTGTGAAGGAAAAGGGAAATAATTCATTGCAAAAATGAATGAATTGGACACATGGATATTAATTATTAAAGGAATCGAACATAGGGGTCTTTGATGGAATGCTCAAGATTATTCTAGAATCTGACATGAAAAATATCTTCTCTTCTCACCCTCACCTTTGAGAAACTCCAACTCAGAAAATAATAATAATAATAATAAAACTCTCGGTTTAAATTTTTACATTTGACTTTTATAAAAATTAAGAGAAGTAATTTAACTATGAAGAATATGTTTAATTATAGAATAATGGAATCTGACCTCTAAATAAATGAGGTTAAATATGAAATTTTAGAGAAAAATACATTAATTCTAATAGAGTGAATACTCATTAAAAAAAATTAAAACAAAAATAAACATTAAATTTGCGACTATATAAATAAATTGAATTACCCAATAATGAAGAAAACAATGGTGAAAATCTCTGTCCCATATGTCCCTATCATTATACCTAGGTCTTAGCCAATCAATTAGACTCAAGGGTTTAAATTCAGATTCAAGCTCAATTTGAGTCTAGATAGACATTTATATTCTCAATTTTAGATTGAGTTTGGACTGTCAAGTATGAGACCTGAGAATTATGAGTCTAAATTATAATTATATAGACTCAAGAGATCTAAGGACCCAATTAAGATTATTTTTTAATGTTGTTTGATATGAATTCAAAGATATGCTGTCAATGTTAATGAACTGTGCATATTATTTTTCACAAAATATTTCGCTAATAATCATTATTTAAAAAAATATTCACGTTTCGATCGATAAAATTGAGTATCAATTAAATTATAAGTAAAATTAATAAGCGGACCCAAATTAAATCGAAGATCCAATGTGGTTGAGTTTGGATTCTAATTGAAAATATCTAGACTCAATTCAATAAAAATCTAACTTAGTTCTCAATTTAATAGGCATGAATCTGAATCTAATATTTTAGACTCAATATACTCAATTAACATGCCTAAATACACACGATGAATTGTGATTGGTTGAGTAAGAAATGAAGATATACGCTGTGACAGATGATGCCAGAAAACAATAACAAAATAGAGAGGGGATTTAAAGGGTTTCTCTAACACAAATTTTCACAGTTGAAATTAGCACAAGATCAGAAAGATTTATACTGATAATTAGTCCCCTATTATTGCTAAGTTTATGTTTAAACATCAGGCCTCATATTCGGAGCTACCATATCTATAATTTACATATATATACAAAGGCCGCGGTTTGATATCTCCGGCCACAACCATCAGATATTCCTAGCTATTAAATTTCTTACCTGATTGTTTCTTCTTCTTCAACAAAGGCTTGGTCTTCAAATAAAGATCAACAACGGATCGAAACTTCATTTTCCTTGAACGCCAAGCTTCTTCAATATCATCATCATCATAATTAATATTGGAAGAGATCTCATCGGCAGCGGCGGCGGTGCTACCGCCATTATTTATAGTATCTGATCCAACGCTTTCTTCTACTAATAATTTGGTGGCGGAATTATCAAAACCATTTCTTCCACCGGTAGCTAATTTATAATTATTACTATCCGATGAATCTCCGCTGAGTTGAATCAACTGAAGAGCTGCGTCGACTTCTGGGTCCGTCATCAGATTCGAATTAGCCATCCGTGTTTTTTCTTCATACAATACAAGAGAATCTTTCAAAGGTTTTTCAAGACTCGAAACACACGAAAAGTGAGAAACTTTGGTGGCTTGTGGGATGCTTATATATGAGGTCTTTGTGACTCGGGGGCAATAAATTACTTACGCTACCCTGTTTTTGCTTAAATAAATATTATTTGTTTTTTATGGGATTTAATGAAAAACCAAATAATTTAATCTTTTGAATAAAAAAGAAAGAAAGAAATAATTTAATCTTGCTTTATGACTAGCTTATCATCATTTTATAAATGTATTTCTTTTTTTCTCTTCTTTTTTCTTTTGGGTGATAGTGACAGAGTAAAAGATGATGGGTATGAGCTTTTCTTTTTTTTTTTTTTTGAAACCGGTGATGGGTATGAGCTTAGTAAACATTAAACGCGAAACTTTTCGATTTGACAAAGTTATGCCCTCAGTATCAGGGACGAAATCAAAAATTTGACATCAAGGTGAAAATTGCAAAATATGCTCAATTACGTATAAAATTGTAAAATATATATATATATATATATTTGGGGTGAATTTGATAAAATATTTCTAATTAAATATAAAATTTATTATATATAGTAATATTTTTATAAATCTCAGAGACGACTGTTATCCCACCCCTATCTTCATCCCTGCTCAGTATGTCGTTCTACAAGTTAATTCTATAACAATCAATTCATTACGGTGAACAAAAATTCAATTCATAAGATAGAGACGTACTATGAGTTGGATTTTTTTGCCAATATGTAATGCATTATTGATATAACATTAACTTAATTTGTATTTTCTTAATGAAAATATAACGTTAACATATAAGATGATAAGATGATGATAAATTAATCTTCGACCACCGTTAAAAAAAAGTTTATTTTGTATCAAAAAATTATTCAAACAGAATTTTTGTTTTCCTTCTTGTTTTTATGGAACTAATTTTTCAAAGAGGAAAATATTGCACTCTTTACTTCTATATTTTATTAGCGAAAAAATTGTAATATCTAAATCAATAATTTCAATTCCAAACTAACATTTCAGAAAATTATAACTAAAAGTATTAAAAAAATTATTTATAAAATAAATAAGAATGAGCGCAGAAAGTTAAATTAAGAGTTCAAAATATCTTTCTTTTTTTTTGCGTGAATTTTAAAGTTAGGGACGTCATTACCCTTAACGGTAGAAAGAGAGATTGTATTTTGTAGGGGTTTTCTGGCAACTTCCTAACATTAACCGCCTCAACAAAGAAAACTAAGCACGTGGCTGGACTTGACTTGAGATCTGTGGGCCACCACCATGATCGCCTAGGGTCCAGTTAAAAATTACTAAAAATTCCATGAAAACAAACACACCCTAATAAATTTTTCTATGTAGTTTCAGTTATTTTGGGCCTAAATCCATTGGGCTTTAACGAGCTTAACCCAATAAGTAAACCATTCACTAACCCACAGTTCTTTTTCCTTGTGGGCTAAAGTTGGCACCGGTACCCAACATGAGTTTCTCGAACTTGAAAAGTGTGTTATATTCCACTATTTGCTTAAGCAAATTTTTGTACTCCATTTAGGGGTGGAGATGAGATGAGATGAGATGAGCTGAGCTGAGCTGAATTAAGGCTAATTCATTCTCAAACTCACACTAATTTTGCTCAGTTAATGACTCACTTATATTTGATGTGAGTTAATTTTCTCAGTTCAACCTCAACTCATTAGTAGCTCACGAGCAGTTCATTTGTCTAGAAATATTTTAGAAAAAACATAGTGATTATAATGTGAGTTTAATATCCAATTAATACAAAATAAATCAAGAGATTTTTTCAGCAAAATGACATATAATAGCAATTTAATATCTCTCTACTAATTATAATATGTAAAAACTATGAAAAAAAGAAAAACAAAAAATCTTGACAAAATATAAAATTATACCAATGTAAACCAATCAATGCTACTAAAAACTGTAATCCTTTTTAATTAAAAGTAAAAGGCTTCTTACATAAGCAATTTAATTATGCGGAGTGTTTTTTCACATGAAAAGATGAAACTACAGTATTGTAAAAAAAGAAAGTATTTTGTAGACTAATAAATTGTGATCACCAGTAATGAAAGACAAATAGTAATATCTCATGGATTTCTTCTTAATGACATAAGTATCTCGAAGTCAATCTCCTCCACAAGTCAATACTTGAACTATTTTATAGGGGTTTCTTATTTTTGTTTCCTTGTGAAGATGTGAGTCAACTTTTTGTTGAGGGTCATATATATATATATATAGTCAACTCATGAGCTAAATGAGTCGAACTCTATCTAGTTCAAGTTCGACTCATATTCTAGATGAGCCAAAAATATGAGCTCATGTATCGCTCATTTTAGCTTATGAGCTCGTCGAGTCGAATATCGAATCGTGAACTACTCAACTCACTTCCACCCCTAACTCCATTAATCCCAAATTATCTGTCTAACATTTATTTTTTAATTTGTCTCAAACTAACTGTCTATTTTTTAAATAAATGCCTCATTAATACATTGAATGTTAGAGAGAGAAAACAAGGTAGAATTAAATTGAATATAAAATTAAATAGGGACATGTTTAACATTATACCATATCCTACTATTGAATTTGTTAAAACCTTAGTTCCTATGCAAATCACAAAGTGGACAGATAATTTAGAACGGAGGTAGTAAAAGGATCAGGTACTAAGCGCATGATACAACACTCAAGAAACAAGTTTCTTTTTGCAGCAACCGAGAGCCCTCAACTGTCTGAATTTCCCCTGCGCCTTTCACCGGACCTTAGAGAGCCTGTTCTCGATAAATAACTGTTTCCATATATAGCAAAATCCAAGTCCAATGAACCCCGAGAAATCTAACAGTACTTTTAAGCCATATTAAATCCGGAATTCTCTATATAAAACTGCTCTTTTCCAGAACCTACATGTACTCGGGGCTTCCAAAAGCTATTGTTAGTATCAACAGATTTCTTGGCCTTTATGAGCCACTCTATGTATGCGCTTGACATGGAGATTTCATCGTAAAGCTCAATGTCTGGACATAATTTTGAAGTAACAAACTTGGGTTCGATCCTGCTTTAGCAGACAATGGCCAGATCATGATATCAATATTTACTTGACTCCTCATAGTTATCGAGTCTTTAATCATATTCATATAGATACGACTGATGAGAAATCTGCATAATGCCATTCAGAAAGCAAAGGAACAAAAAGAATGCTGTTCAATACATTGGAGAAAACTGAGTTCAATTTTCCACACATAATAGGCAAAACAGTATCAGTTATGAACCTACCGAGAAGCAGTTTTCTCAATTTTTAATGCAATCAATAATGGGGGAAATGGGTTCAGATTTCTAACCTCTAAAAGAGCATCCGGGGATGATACTTCGCATACGGGACGCGGATGCTATTCTCATCCATCAGCATGCTAGTCGCATCTCATGTCCATTCTTCAAACTGATAATTGAAATACAAGAAGTTGTTATTCTTTGATTTGCGATAAGAGAATAAATCCTAATATGATGCGAGGAGAGCCAGTTAACTCGACTCCATGTCTCATCGAATTTAAGCAGCAGATTAAGCCGAGGCCAAAATTCGTCACTCTATAAATGAGGATGATGCAAAATAGATCACACTCACATTGCATAGACTTCCTAATATTAATATGTATGAATCACATGCTTTTCCAATTCAACAACAGAGTGAAAGGTGCCACAGTTCATTAACAAATTCAGCTCCCAATAACAGGGGCAGTGTTGAAGGATGGACTATCCAGAAACTTAGAAATAATTAATCAGCTTGTCCACACAATCTCTTAAAATATTTGGATACGATCTCTTAGCTTTTGAGTTAAAATGGTGAAAAATACAAGGAATTAAGCTCACCTCGCCGTTGATTCCCTAAGAAGCTCAAATTGTTCTTTGATGTTAAAGTCTGAGGGAGTATGGACCATGAGCATCCGTTTAGTTCCAACCACAAGCATCGGTAACAGAACCTATTAATTAAACAGCTACCGTTATATCCATATTCGCTCTGAATGGCTTATGTCTCTTTGAAGATGAAAACCCTGAATGCAATTCCTGCAATACAGCTTTCTTTATCCTATAGGCTTCATTTACCATCCCAGCCTTCATAAGGCAAGATATCAAAGAGTTAACAGTAATTTTATCAGGGGCACAACCGACTAAAGACATCTTAGTGAAGGCATCGATTGCATCATGCATTCTCCCTTTCATACAATGACCTATAATGAGAATAGTAAAAGTATATTTATCAGGATTGCACTTCTTTTCCTCCATTTCTGCAACTATAGCATTTGCTTCATCAAGATTACCAGTCTTACAAAACCCATCAATCACAGGATTATAGATAAAAGCTTGTGGAAGAATATCATTCCTCCACCTCAACTGGCTCAATAGATCACGAGCTTCGTTCAGTCTATTGGTCTTGCATAGAGCGTTGATAAGAATGGAAAATGTATACGCGTTAGGGTATAGCTTTCTTTCATTCATTTCATCATAGAGCTTCAAGCCTTGGTCCATATCTCCAGTCTGACAGTAACCATTTATAAGATTTGTAAAGGTGATCACATCTGGGTCACAACTAGAATTAGGCATGCTCTCAAAGAGATTCAACGCCAAACCCATATCTCCCGTTTGGCCAATTCCATGGATTAGAGCATTAAAAGTATATACATTTGGTCTAATCCCATAACGGGTCATATCATCCAAAAGACGTAGAGCCTCATGACTCCTTCCCAACCTGGAAAAACCGGATATGATTGTAGTGTAAGTCTTGACATCAGGCGACAACCCACCTTGAGATTGTATTTCTCTTAACAATTCTAGCGCTCTATCCACATCGCCAAGTTTACACAAACCATTGATTAGAGAATTATACGAGGCCGTGTCAGCCAAACAACCAAAACTGCCCATTTCATTGAAAAACTCAAAGGCCTTATCAACATGACCGGCTTTGCACAATCCATCAATCACAATATTAAAGCTACAAGTATCTAAACTAAAGCTCCTTAATCTCAAAACATGGTCTCTAAAGAAAATAACAGCCTCATCTACTCTATTCCGCTTGACTAACAAACTCAAAAATTTGTTATGTACAAAAGAACTAATAAACTCTTCTTTTCCAACGCATAACTGAGCTTGAGAAATCAAAATTTCTTTAGCAATGCCAAACTTCGCTGCGTACGCAAATTCCAAAACCAAAAACTCCAAAACCTTACCATCCAATAAAAATCCATCTGCATTCATATACTCGACTACTAATTCAACTAAATCTAAAAACCCCATTTGATAAAGTGACCTAACTAGCAAATTAAAAGTCGAAACGGAATGTACTAAGCTCAAATTGATCCTTGTGAACTGAAAAAACTCAAATGCTAATCTGGGTTTACAAATATTAATATTTATGTGTTGAATCACATAAAAAGCAATAGAAGAACTCAAATTCTTCCGAAAATAATCTGATCCAAAAACAGTTAAATTTTCAGCACTTCGAAAACAAAGAGTACATACAAATTTGATGAACCAAAGACTCTCGCTTTTCAGACGATTTGAAGAAGAGGAATGGGAGGATGATGATGATTCTATGTGGGAGGGACTACCATGGAAAGAACGAGCAATGGATTTTTGTAAAGTTAATGTTTCTGGAAGCCCTTTTGATCCACAAAGGCATTATTCCAAGTGTAATTATTTTAAGCAAAAAATTTCAAGATTTGGGATTTCATAACATTTTTTTTTAGAGTGGGGAAATTGGATAATCTGAAAAAGGGGTTTTAGGGTTTAAGAGTATAGTGAAGATTTTGAAGAGGGAGATGATGTCATCAATGGAGAAAGTCATTAGATTCTGGTGATGATTCAAGAAGATGGATTGAGTTTGAATGGGGTGTTAGGGTTGGAGGCGCCCTGGGAAGATGGTCACCTCGGCTTGGCTTTGGTAGGAGTAATGGGATTGTGTGGAATTGAATAGCCCAGGAGTGAAGGAGACTGCTTAGGGGTAAAATTGTCATTTTGCACTTTTTATTTTTTTTTATTTTTTATAAAGATTATGCTGATTATTTTTTTAAAAGGTAAAGATACTTATGCTGATTTCGGGAAATGTAACGTGATTATTTGATTTAGTAAAAATGTTGTACTTGTCTTTAAATAAAAAAAAAATATAAGTAAATTCGTGTTTTTCGGCAATTCTATTGTCTTAACATTCGGAGGTTAGTTCTACATTGTTTTATAAGAAATTTATATTCTATTTGTTCAAAATTGATGTATTGTTTTTATAAACTTTTATCACTAACTTCCTATATGTAGTGATATTAATATAATTTACTCATAGTTAAACTATTTTTTTTTGTTACGATGGAAATAATATTATTGATTGAATAAGTCATCAAATTCTTGGAATCACTGTTTTAAGATCTCTATAATTGATTACTATAAAGTGATAGTTAAATACTCACTTAGTCTACCATTAAAGTTTAATAGTCACTCGTGTAATGATAACATAATAATCAAGTGTCCCTCATATTTTAAGAGACCAAAATAAAAACTTAATTACTTAAAAAAAAAAAAAAGTTCGACATAAATTGTCTAATTGAAGCATTAGAATGAAAATTGTAGGAATTAGCCAATTATATATTCCTAAAAAAAATAAAGAAGAAAACCACATGAAAATTCACGAAAACTATAAAATCCCGAAAAAGCACCTTAAACCCTGCCCGGATACTGATACCCTTCAAAGAGCAGTTGTAGTAAAACCCTTCTTCCTCTTTCTCAATCTCCCCTCTTTGTTAGAGGGAGAATTCTTCAGAATCAGAAATGGCAGTAGACAAGAACAAGCTCGAAGAAGAAGCTTGCGTTCATCGCTTCTACAAAATTGTTCTCAGCTGGGATTATCTTCAGATTCACAAAAAATCAAACGTAATTTTTACTTTCAGTCTTTTTTCCGTTTATTATTCTTATCTATATATGATATTTGGGAATCATTGACCTAATATTATTCTAGTACATTGTCTAACACCAATTAAATTAACATGTAATCCCTCAATTCCAGTATATAAGTCGTTGAAGCAAAAAGAAAGATACTTTGTTAGTCAAAATATCAATATTACTCTATTAAATAGGACTTGTATACCACTAATTCTATTTAGGATAATAATATTGATATCTTGACTAACAAATTACCTTACTTTTTTTTTGCTTGCTTAATTATCGCTACATGTCCTAAACGGCATATATTATGTAATGAGGTAGTAGCAATTAAATAGTCTAACTCTATGAATTCACCTGACCTTAGTCCAATGAAGTTGCTCATATGGAGTAATTTGATTGGTGTACTACACAGTGCACTAGAGGATTCAGAGTCTTTGGAAATTATTGACCTAATTTTGAGTTAATTTGAAGCAGAAAAACAACAAAAATGTAGATGGGAAAGCTCTGGGTTTGAATGAAGTGAAGAACACTTACAAAGATGTGGATGACTACCTAGCAACTTTTGAGCCTCTTCTTTTTGAAGAAGTTAAAGCTCAGATTCTTCAACACAAAGATGAGGAAGAGTGTATTTTTCTTTTTTCTTTTTTATGTATATTCTTGATTTTTGTTTAAAATACTTGTGTGGTTCTAGAGTTTTAGAGCAAGATCAGGTTTTTATCATTTGTTATTTTTTAAGAATATTGGGTTTAATCATGAGGTCTAAGGATAAGGATGTTCACTGGGGGAAAACAATCTGTAAAATTGAATTGTTTAAACATGAAATTCATCTTTGATTAGCTTTATTGACTTTCAACTTAGGTGTTTTTTGTTTCATTGTCTGGGTAACATTTGTGTCCTAAGTCCTTTTTAGATGAAAAGAGAGAGTCAGGAAGAGATATTTTGGGAAAAGAGGGGGGGGAGTATGTATGGCGATGAAATATATGTATACTCTAATGTGTCTTGGTTGAAATTGCAGTAACTCAATGGGTGCAAGGAATAACAGCAGAATGCAGTGAAGTGAATGGATTTTACTTACCTATGGTTATATGCGTGAGAACAGAATCTATATCGCAGAATGATTTATTACTACTTTCAAACAAAAAGGTAGCAACTTTGATTTTGTTCAATCTCTGTCCTGTGTCAAGTGGTAATTGTGAAATAAAATTAGTTTGCCTCGTAAATTATTTTCGCAAAAATGTTATAGGGGCTCCGTTTACTAGCTGTAGAATTTTGCAATATCCCTATTTCATTTCATAATAGTTGTTTTCTTGCAAAATGTCTACTTAAAACAAAAGTTATTTGTGGGCTTGTTGTGCAGTTTGAAGAGGGTAAACTCCCAACAGCATATGCATTTGCCTTGGTTGAGCATCGCCAACATGACAAGATTAGACTTAGGATGAATTTAAGTGGAGAATTCAAAGGGTACAATACAGACGAGGTTCAATCTTGCCCAAGACTATTGAATATGCGTCCTTTAATCACTGAAGTCCAGAAATATTTCTTTATAATGAAGGTATGCCGTCTTATTTTGCTTCAATTCTCTGTGTATTTGGAATATCCCCATTTCTAATTGATTCTGGACATCCCCTGGGAATTGTTTGATTCACAATGTTAAGGTGAACTTATGAATACAATTTGTTGTCTAAAAACTATGCATGCATAAATCTTAAAACACATTATTTTCCTTACCTTATAATTTTGTTTCCAGATCTGCAGTTTATCAACTATTGTCCGCGAATATGTAGCTTTGAGATCAATTAGCTCCCTTCCTTTCAAAGATTTGATACTTTCAGTAGCTGAAAGCAATGATTCCACTGAAGATCGTGCCTGGAAAATATCTAGACCCCTAAAGGAATTTATTGAGACTAGTCACAATATGTCTCAAATTGAGGCCATAAATGTGAGTTTTTAAGTAGACAATTTCCGTCGTGTGTCTTTATTCTTCTTTTTATGGCCTTTGAATTTTCATGTAAGCTATTGTTCCTGAGCAATCCCTGATGGAAAATAAGGTTGCTTGGTTGTGATTGGTTGGGTTAGGCTTTGGGTCCTTGTCCCTTGACCAATTAGGCAGGGACTAAGCTACGTGCACTGAGTTGCTCGTTTGGACTTTGTAGCCATATGTTAATAAACACTGCTTCACTTAGTAGTTCTCTCTTTATGTTGTCTTGAATATACAGCCAATTTGAACATGGTTTTACACTGCAGGCAGGTCTTTCGCGTAAAAACTTTGTTCTGATACAGGTATGTTATTACTTTTTAGCTCTTTAATTCATGAATTTATAGGGCATTCATATGGTTGTATATTTAACATTTTAATTCTTTCTAGGGTCCCCCTGGAACAGGCAAAACACAAACTATTCTAGGGCTGCTTAGCGCCATTTTACATGCAACTCCTGCTAGAGTACACTCCAAGTAATTATTCCCTTTTACTCCAGTAATTCAATCAATAAATTCAATTTATACCAAAATTGATTGATTAATCTTTGTCTTTCAGTTGAAAGATGAAGATGCAGTTACTTGTTTCATGATATTACCTCAGCTTAGTCTTCTGCTTCCTTCTCTTATTTACATAATATCATGCTGGACTTTTCTACTTAATGCAGGGGGAAAACGAGTAACGTGAAACGTGGGCCAGAACTACCAATTCAAGAGAAGTATGTTATCTTGTCTATTTGTTTATTTTTACTATGTTTGTTAACTTTTTATCTTCCTGAGGTGGAGATGGCTCTTTTTGATAAATGGAATGTGTGTCATTCACATTAAATGTGTTATACTGTAAAATATGGAAATAGTATAGGGATGCAGATGACAACCTAAATTTCGTCTTTGAATATCTTTTTTGTTGTAATCTTTTTGGTGTTAAAAATTGTCCATGTTGACATGTTTTGTTACTCCAAGAAGAGAGATAAACGATTGACATTTAAGGGGTGAAAACAACCATTCATTGATTGTAACATTCTTTTGTCAAGAAGACATAGATGCAGTACTAAGGCTAATTAGACTTTCTTGGTTATGACTAATTAGACTTTCTTGGTTATGAATTCTCTGATAATCTTAGTTTACTCCTCCTTTGGTGCATTGTTGCTACGGTCAACATAGATAGTTACTTCTGTGAGCATTTGACTGATATTATTACATGTTTTATGTTTCCCCTAAATGATTCTGCTACATTGTTGCACGAGGCCTAGGATGTAAGAATTACTCAGGAACACGTTCCAATAACAATAAGGAAAACAGATTTCACACACAAGACTTTTAGTACTCTGTACCAATTTATTTCCTGTTTGATTGCAGTCTTTCCCCTCTTTTATGCGGCTCGATTATGGTTCTTTCTGTTCAAGAACTTATCAATTATGAAAGCCTATATCTTATGACTAAAGTGATGACTTTTTATTAGCATCGCAGATGAAGTAATTTGATGTTTTGTAGGTACAATCATTGGGAAAAAGCATCTCCATGGTTGGTTGGTATCAATCCTCGTGATGGACTAATGCCTAAAGATGGTGATGATGGTTTTTTCCCCACAAGTGGCAATGAGCTGGTAGGTTTCGGAATTCTTTCAAGCAACGATATATCTGCAATCCCCATTTAGGTCCATTTGGATCCATCCTTTGACATAATCATTCTGTAGAAACCAGAAGTGGTTAACTCCAGCCGTAAATATCGTGTCCGTGTTTTAGTATGTGCACCATCAAATTCTGCCCTCGATGAGATTGTTTTGCGACTTTTGAACACTGGTCAGTTCCTCTCCTTAAAATGTACTTATTATCTCCATTATTTAGCACGTCTCTTTAGTAATGTCTCTTTCTTTATATTTTCAGGTATCCGTGACGAAAATAATCGCGCATATAATCCTAAAACTGTGCGAATTGGTCTCAAAGCACATCATTCTGTACAGGCTGTCTCAATGGATTACCTAGTAAGTACCTTTCTACTGTAGGAAGCATTCTGAATTCATATACTGTTACATCTCGAATGATGCTGATTTAAAAATTGTGTGTTAATAGGTGGAACAGAAACTTGCCGGCATGGACTCTCAAAGTGGTGACAAGCAAAAGCAAGGAGGAGCTACAAAGGATAAAGACAGTATCCGAGCTTCCATTATGGATGAAGCAGTGATTGTACGTGAATGTTGTCCTAATTTTTGTGATTAAAATTAAAAATTCAACATTGTTTAGTAACTTATGGAAAATTGCAGGTATTCTCCACCCTCAGCTTTAGTGGTTCAACTGTTTTTAGTAAACTAAAACGCGGCTTTGATGTTGTTATAATTGATGAAGCAGCTCAAGCTGTAAGTTGTAATACCTAATAGAGTACTCATATATGTTTTCTACCTGCTGACTATGTTTTTTCTTTGATATGATGACATGGTCTTGTCATTTTGGTACTGTAAAATGCTTAACGAATT
The DNA here is from genome assembly GCA_026122235.1 of Vinca minor. Lineage (NCBI taxonomy): Eukaryota > Viridiplantae > Streptophyta > Magnoliopsida > Gentianales > Apocynaceae > Vinca > Vinca minor. The sequence continues at coordinate 5,998,019 of JAOCZM010000056.1, forward strand.
TCTGAAGATGATTACTTAGAGCAACTAGGATCCCGGTTGTCTAACTCATGGGATCTCATATGAATTTTACTTTTTCAATAGGTGGAACCAGCAACACTGGTCCCTTTGGCCAATGGATGCAAACAAGTATTTCTGGTAAATAAAGTTTTGCACACTGGTGCATCCCTCTTATACATCAAAGTATTTCAATATTTTATTTCTCTATGTGAAAGACGTTTTGGAAATATTTGCTCATTTCTCCTATATGTTGCTGTGGCTTACAGAACAAGTTCTACATATATCTCAAAAGCAAAGTTCACTATGCATACAGGAAACATGTATATGCGCCGAATTGCTATATTTTAGCCCTTTAAAATTTTGTGCTATACATTATTCTTAAGTTTTGATGAATTCTTGCCTGTCTTAGCACAGTCGAACAGAATGCAAGCATATCCAGTTCATTCTGCATGTTTACAAGTTTCGCTATGTAACTGCACACGGATTTCAGGATTTTCTTTTTAACGTCATCATTTTTTCTCAACTTTTTCCGACTAGGTTGGTGACCCAGTCCAGTTACCAGCCACTGTTATCTCTCCAGTTGCTGAAAAGTTTGGGTATGTGCAAAAAGTTCCAACATGAGATTATGATATATCAACTTCTTAAAGGTTTCCAATTGCAATAATCATACTTTTGGCTGTTGCTACAGATATGGCACGAGTTTGTTCAAAAGATTCCAGAGAGCTGGCTATCCAGTACAGATGCTCAAGACTCAATATCGGATGCATCCGGAGGTGTTTAGAAGTGGCTCTTAATTTCCTTTTAGTATTATTTGTTCAGCGTTCATACTTGACGTGGTTCTTGATTTAGGATAGAGATAAATTTCCTGCTAATAGAAGCCGTCTTAAATTATTAAATATTTTGAGCACTGAACTGTTTGTGTTCCAATCATCACATAGATAAGAAGCTTCCCTTCAAGAGAATTCTATAACGAGGCGCTGGAGGATGGACCTGATGTCGTAGACCAAACAACACGGGCATGGCATGACTACCGATGCTTTGGACCTTTTACGTTCTTTGATATTCACGAGGGAAGGGAATCCAAGCCTTCAGGGAGTGGCTCTTGGGTCAATGATGATGAGGTCGAGTTTGCTCTTGTAATGTATCACAAACTGGTGACTAAATACCCAGAGCTTAAGTCAAGTTCGAAGCTTGCAATCATATCTCCATATAGACATCAAGTCAAGCTCTTCCGAGAAAAGTTTCGTGAAACTTTTGGTATGGACTCACAAAAAGTCGTAGATATTAACACTGTTGATGGGTTTCAGGTAACCAGCTAATATTATCCTGTTCAAAAGCCTGGATTAGCTGGCATGCTATACATCTAAATCTTCTTAAGAATCTCATTGTTTAAATAATATTCTAGGGACGTGAGAAAGATGTAGCAATCTTTTCATGTGTTCGGTCAAGTAAAGATGGAAGCATTGGCTTCGTAGCTGATTTCCGGAGAATGAATGTTGGAATCACTAGGGCAAGGTCTTCAGTCCTGGTATGTCTCTGTATGGGGAAGGATGCTTATCTCCAAGGGTTTGATCTTGAAGTTCTTTAAAATGTTCATCGACTTGTTTAAGATTTTTTTTTTCTTTCCCCCCCTAATTTTGGGGGGTAATTTACTAGGTTGTGGGTTCTGCATCGACTCTGAAAAGAGACGGCCATTGGAAGAACTTGATTGAAAGTGCAGAAAAGAGAAATGTACTTCTTAAGGTAATAATCCCTTATTTTGTAAATTTATTGCAAGATACTGATCAGCTTATCCAGGTATATACCTCTTCATAACTACATTTCGCGTTGCCATTTAATTTCCTTTCTATCGCCCAAGCCAAATCGCATGGGATTGTCAAGCAACTGTTAATCTCCGACTAATATTATGTTTATGTTCACGTTTTTCCTAGTTCTACACTAATTTTTCAGCATTCTGCATTCATTTGCATTTGCTATCTAAAATT